>OY856410.1:202864406-204064406 GCA_963693085.1 Alisma plantago-aquatica | reverse complement strand
AGTTTCTAAGGTTGGGGTGGAGGGTGGGTGGTACATTTAAAATGCATTACCTCACACTTACCAACCTTTTTCTAATGCTTCAATGTGTTCATGGTTCTAACCATTGCATGTAGCTATCATTGCATTTTTTTTTTGCAAATTCGAGTTTAGGTATTGAATGCTTAGTTGAGAATTAAATTTTAGCAATTTATCTCCTATCCTATCATGTCACTATAGGATTTTAATTTTGGATTACGTAGTTGCATTCATCATACAACCCCAATTAAAATATACTAATTCAGAGTCATTTTTGGTCTAATACTCATATGGTTAAAGTTTTTGTATTAGCTAATAAGAAGCAAATCTCATGGATAGGATGGTGGGTTTTGGTGGAACCAACTATTATCAAATGTGATGTTCCTCCCTGTAGATAGTGAATCATAGACAAGAAACTATCATTACCTCCATGCCATGTTGCTATTCGGGTCTATGAAGTTCGAGGAATAATCGAAAGAATTAAATAAAAAATAATTTTTATTTGGCCCAATCCTTTCATACACCTCTTCTTCCACACTATTATTTTCCATTCATCACCAATATATAAAAAGTAAAATGGAATTAAACCCTAGGCTTGAGGGTTTCACCCCTCCTCTATCATATAAAACTTCTCCCATACACATACATAAATAATATGGATGTACCAAAAGAATAAAAGTGAAAATATTGCAATTCCCATAAAGATGATAAGCTTTCCCTCATTTTTAAAAATAAAAAAATAAAAAAATCGAAATAAAGAAATATAAAAAAAACTACATGAATGTGAAAATTCCTTCTATACAATTTCAATTTCTATCTAGGAGTATGCTATATGCTTTTTTTCATACCATTTCTACTAACCCAATATTAAATTATATGCATGATTTGTGATCTATGTGGCTCCTAAATTACTTGTGAACCCCTTATATGTAAATAGTACTGATGATTTTAGAAAAGGATTTGGTGTCATGAAGTGTATTTGGAAAAGATGACTTGAGTCATCATATTTAGTGACCTCAAGAGGTTGGGATTCTTAGAGAATTCATTGGTACACAATAAAATGTGCCATGAGTCATGAAGCAAACATGTTGTGTGACACTATTCCATGATACCCATGTTTAGTATATTGAGTTGCTCAAGGAAATCAACATTCAAAATCAGGGTGGTTTAATGAACGTCGATTCATCTAGTTATTCATGCACCTCATTTTGGGTTATTTCACTTTTTTCACATTTTGTTTGTGTTTTTGTTCATTTGTGCTTTTGACTAGAATTGTTTGATTTGTGGTTTCAGTCTATGTTTTTGAACATGATGATGTATATTCTCCCAACATAGTTAATTTGCACTACTTGGTGCTCCTAACATGTCTATATACATCACCACCAAGCTATACAAGGATGAGAGTATCTGTTGAGATCCAAAGAAAATGCACCACTCTAGAGAGGGTACACCTCCATCTAGACTCTTTAGATAGTCATATAGGGCTTCTCCACCAAGCTCAACTTACTAGAACATAGTAGTTTGCCACTTAATACATGTAAATGACCATCTACATTTGGTTGAACATGATATTAATCTTTCAAAAAACTTTAGCTGGCCATCTAGTTAGTCTAAACATTTAGGTACTTTACTGGAACACCACCAATTAGTTTAACAAGATTCGATGACCAATTAGTCCATCTAGTCAATTTCCTAATTTTCTTAGAGAATATCAAGGCTGACAAAATTTAGTAGACGACCATCCAACTCCTTTATCCACGTCTACATATTATCAGACACAACACAAACTCTAGGGAATGACCAAAAAATTAGTTAAGTCCACTAACTGACTACATAGTATGCCTAGAGACCTACAAAAAGGCATATATAGGGGATAGCTAACTAGCTAGAAGAACCCTGACTTTTGCTCCAGGCATATAACATCCCCCAAAGTGGGATTCCACCACTTGTAATTTGTCTAAATTACATAAAAGGAAGACATGCATGCCCTTTGTCGGGGTTATAAACCTAGATGACATTAAGAGAGCTATAATGAAATTAAACTACTTCATTTGGAGACGTGTTTAAGAGGGTGTGACAAACTCGATTTTCAAGGTCTTATAATCAAATATATGATTTTAATGTTTTAATGTATCGAAATGATCTAAAAGTTTGTGATGAAGATTATAATCATATGTTAGATCCACGGTTAAAATTTAAGAATTTCTGGAGATCATTTGAATAATTATAAAATTCATATGGGACAAAAATGATAGTATTTGGAATTTTTTTTAGTTAGATGGATAAATGAATTTATTTTTCGATGCGATTTGGTGGAAGAGTCCCCTTTCGACCTTCCAGCACTGGCAGGTGTCAGACTCTATACATTGTGTTACCACCTAGTAGAGTCTTGTATTTTTATGGTATGTAAGCTTGATATAAAATAGCCGACCAAACAGAAAGAAACAACACAACTTTCATATCATGTAAATCCTTTTTCAGAATAAGGTGAAATTTTAAATGGAGACATTTAATTACAATTGTGATTTTTGGTAAATTATGGAGAAATTATAGACTTACGACTTTGGAGATATGATTTATGAATAGTGTTTTAAATCATGTTTAATGGATGGTGTGGTTTGAAATACGTTTTAAAGTGTTCATGAGAAAATAAAGTCTTAGTGAAACATTGTGTTATTTTATTTAAGGATAAATGTGAATTTAACAGATAAGTATTTACTTTGGAAATCATAAAGATGTTTTGATGGTTTGGTAAATCTTAATGATAATAATGGCTTTTTACATATATTTTGTTAGAAGAATTATGTAGACCTCAAAATCTTTCTATTTTACTCTCTTCATTTATGAGAGGAAGAGATATAGAAGTTTTACATAATGAGGAAGATCTGGTCAAAATTTCATAACATTGTAAGTTATAGTTTTTAAAGTTACAATATTTTGAAAAAGGGAAGAATTAAGGTGCATAATGTTGTTTTAAAGGTGTCAATTTAATTTAATAGTATGTTGGTGGTAGACATCATGTATACAGATGGTATGAAATACTGGCATATTAATTATACCAAAGGATTATGATATAAGACCTTTGTTGTAGTGGAGATAGTTTGTTATATTAAATAATTTTTATTAAAATGATTAATTACATTGTGGAACATATGCCTTGACCAAGAAGTTGTTTGAAAGGTCAAACCAAGTAATTATGAGTTTTTTTAACACAAAATGAAATTAAATCATATTGGAAGCTTTACCACTTCTTTTTTAAATCATATTGGAAGTTTTACCACCACTTCTTTTCTCCCCTATTTATACGTGCACACACCCTATTGACTATGTCCATGCACATTACCAACAAGGATTTGCTTCCTCAATCTCACTCTTGCGTTTTTGCCCCATGATTGTGATAGCAACATGTTGTTGCAGTGAGATGGCCTCTTCCTCTCCTATTTTCTCTCAAATCATGGCCACTAAAAAGACCAAAAGCCGCAATGCTATAGTAACACAAGAAACTTTCTCTATCCTCAGATTGGTCTTCTATCTCTTTCTCTCTCTAAAAACATGTTTTGACCATATCTTCCACATCTGATATCCAAAATAGGAAAATCTATAGTCTGTTTTGATTGCAAGAATGTGCCAGACACAATAAAACTACTTTCAACACCTGATTTGTTATCCTTTTCAAAACATATTTAACGAATGATCTTTTAGTGTGATATTATGAAATCTTGATCATATTATAATGGAATATTATGGAATTAGTTTTGAATCTCTTACCCATATCTTATTTGCTCTACTTTTGACAATGTTTAATTGATCTAACATCAAGATTGTGATTCGAGATCTATGGACATAACATGTTGTTAACTTTTATTTCCTTAAAGCCTAGATCTAGTCAAAATGATATCTATACTTACTCTTATATCTATGTGATACTTTGCTCATGAAATCTTAATATTATTGTTCAATTTTGATCTTGTGATTATTGAAATTAATAAAGATCAAACATTTTGATCTAATCTTTCTATGATCATGAAATATTAGTCTTGATTTAGAAGTTGACCAATGACCTTGACCTTGGGTAAAGTCCTACTATGAACTAATTATGGATCTTGATACTAATCTTTATAATATCTAGAAACATGAAATCATGATCATAATGATATACCACTTAAGGAACCATAATGTTGGTCCTTGTGACCCCCTATTGTTGACTAGAATACTAACACATGTATACCCACTATTGTGCTAGGGCTTGACTTTGACCCTACTTTTACTCTCAAGATCTTACTCTAATCTTCGGTGAAAGGTACGCTATTATACCTCCTCCTTTAAAAAACTAATAGTATTGATGATACTTTTATGTATCACTTGAAATGTATGGCCATGTATTTGTTTGAGCTACTGTTCCCTATTGACTAGTCTTCTGATTTTCTATATTATAGTTTGAGACAAACTTGAAAACTTTGCCCATTATGACTGCCAGTAATAATTGTTGATATTGAGTACAAGCGACCTCCTCATTTGGAGGGTGAAACTTGTACATGCTGTTGACCTCCTCCCTCATACAAAGATATGGAGGCTGGTGACCCCCATCTCGTTGGGGTGATGGAGCCACATAAATACATATGCATGCTTCTCGATTCAGAATAATGGGAAACTTGTAATAAAATCTTGTCAAATAAATGTTGTTTTGAAATCGCTTGTTGATTATTTGAATATAAGTCCTTCCAAGTATACTAATTTAATATAAAATTGTTTGACTTGTTTTTAATAGCATACCATGCAATTGCGTTGATTGTGTCATGATTTTTTCAATTTAGGCAAACAAGATGGATCAATTGAACATATCACTTTCTCTCTTGACAAACTCTAATGATATGGAAAAACATACAAAATGATAATCGAGTTGATTAATTCTTTAAATCTTTTGTTTTATGAGTTATTATTTATTATTGTATATGCTAGTGTGTGAGATCCATTTGGGCAACCCAGGGATGGGCTCTTCAGTCCCTATACCACTATTTAGGCAGTGAGATTGGCATTGGGTTAAGAATGGTTCCGTGACATAGGGTGACTTTATCGATTGGAGAAGTACAATATGAATGGATCCAGACACCAAACTCTCTTTCTACATGTTGTTTCTTCATCTTTGATTATCTTCCACCTCATCTTTTTCCTTTTTGCATCACTAACATGAATATGAAGTAGTTTTACTACTTGTTTGTGGGAAGTATCCCCACGACCCTATATTTTTTGTATCTCTCTATGTTTAGAAAAACTAACTTCATTATCTAATGTTTTGAATCATTTATTGCAATTTCTTGTGTTTGATCACTGTTGTGTATGTATAAGTTCTTATTTTATAGGTTTCTATGACCCAGTGAAGTTCATGGATCACTATACCCTAAGATATACAAAAGCCTAATTGAGATTTACTTAAGAATGCTCTTATACCTCAAAACCCTAGAGGGTGATCTTAACTCAAATTTCTACTATGAGATTATTTTGTATATGTTGTGATTGTTTGATGTTTAAACCCTAGTGAATGCATCTAAAGATTTTGATTTGGAAGTTAGTAATAGTTTTAGTTGATATTTGTGTGTACTAGTAATACAATATATAATATAGATCTGAAATCATATAAAACCAACAAATCAATAAACCTCATCATATTTATACCTCAACTAATATTAATCTTATTCTTCATAACCCTAGATGGAATGGTTATGTAATTATGAGATCATGAAACCTGGGATAACAATACTAGGGCATATTTCAAGTAAACAATTCACATGATTATGTGTTAATGGATCTTAGTTTCAAATGATCATCCTATGGAAATGTAATTACGTTTTGCTAATATACATGAAGATGTCATTGAGTAACCAAGTATACATATACATGATTTTCATACCAAAATATTCATATAGATCTATATGAGCGGTCCATTGAATAATTAATTGAAAAATGATCAATGCAACTTGAATTATATTCAAGTGCTCGTATAACATAGAGTTATGACCCTTATATGTTAATGTATATTAAGTTAATTGGTTATTTGGAAATTTGGATACTTCAGTATTTGATGAAGTTTAAACTATGTTTCTTTGGTAATATTCAAGGACATTGTGATTCTTTAGAAATTTTAGAAGATTTTTATGTTTTAATGATATTCATATAACTATCTAGGTGGGGCCTAGTTGAGAAATTATGACGAAGAGTCAAACATAATTTGCTTTATATCTCCTATTGGCTAAGAGATAGAGTGCATCAACCTCAGATCTTGGAAAAATATTATGTAATTTAAATATATGAGATAGAAGTTATTGCTTTAAGAAAAGGGAAGATAATATATATTTATCTAAAAGAATAACAATAAATTAGATTATATATTTGCTGTTAAATTGTTTTATGTGTTTAGGCAACCCAATTTTACCCTAATAGTCAATCCAACATCTACCTCTTCTAAGAATTGAGGAACACATAAGTAGTTATAGCTTGCTTCAAGTAGAGAAAGATATGTTGATTAGAGGGCTCAACTCCGACTTATGTAATGGGAAAGATGATCCCCATGAAACAAAGGATCATGACGAGCCTTTGATATATCCCTAGGTGGTATGTATAGGGAAATTTCTTCCCTCACACAACTAGGTTCCTCACTTAGGGTTTACAAGAGAGTTAGCTAGTAGGGAGGAGGGGGTTCAAATATAAGTCAAGGATTAACCTTCTTTAAAAACTAGGCTTGGAAAAAAAATTTAGAAACCATTATCCAAACCAAACCACTGCCACACCCCTTAATAATTTGGTATATCCAAGAAGTCTTCAGGTGATGGATTGGTTAAGAAAAATCCATATTTCTAGATTTTATAGACACAAACCTTAGAACTATTTCTGCTAAGTCTGCTACTCCTCGAGTTAGTCATGGTCCCTACACTATCATGCCACTACTTCCACTATTTCCTGTTGTTACCATGGGTATACTTGCCATTGTTTTTACTACCATCACCACCTTCACAAAACCTCTGGTTAAACACCTTCGTGGGTGATTCCCAGTAGCACTGTAGTTTCTGATGTGGGTTACTTTGTCACTTGAGCTGGTGGCCATTATGGGTGATTCTGGCATTCCTAAAGACAAAGACAGACGTGATGACAACAAAAATGAGTGCATAACACCAGGAAGGGATAAAGACATCATGCATGGTGCTGATAACACTTTAGGTGGTTTGTGCCTTTGGTGATGACCCTTGTTGAGGAACTTGAGCATCCATACTTCCACACTAACATCATGCAGTTCAATGATACCTATCCAAGATGGCAGCATGCCTTTTGCGGTGAACTTGCATGAGGAACAATGATAGTTCCATGACCAAGATGGTAGTATTGAGCTTAGCCTTCATACCTCTCTTTGACATTGAAGTTCTTGGGCTATGTCCCTACATGATGGTTGCCAAGATCTACATGACCTCCCTCTGGATATGAATCACCATGATCCATAGAGAAAGTCATCCTTGTTGGTGAGGTAGTCCAGTAAGGTTTGAGTATTGATATCTCATAATGGTTGTTTGACCATCTGGTGAAAATCGGGGATATGTGGTCCCCCAAAGCCAAACAACTTCATGGAGTACATGTGGTATTGATGGTAATATGAAAATTAGAATTTTTGTTTGATTTGGTAATGTGGATGGTGGACTATGGTTTTTTTTGCATTTGGAATCCCTATTTAACACCATGGCTATCAAAGGAAGCATAAAGAGGTCGAGAAATTGCAAGTCTTGAGTGATTCTTCCCAGATCAAATCTAGATAGAGAAGAACCTCATCTAGAAGAAGCCCCTACAACCAACAATAATTTCTGACCTCCTTAAGGAAAGGAGAGGATAAATAGTTCCCCAGGGAACAAATGACTATCTAGGGACTAACCTAAAAGCTTGAATTCTAATCAACCAGACAACATCTAGTGAGTGCAAACCCATTTTTTTCCAATTGGTAACGACTGATCCTTGTGAAGTAACTTCTATAAGCTTTAAACCTAATAAATTCATTATATGAGGTGTAATGCAAGTATGCAAAACACATTGATAACACCCCATTGACAAATCCAATAAATCCCAAGAAAAGATTTGATCAGAAAGTAATGTGGCAAAAAAGACTATAAAATCTATTAAGCAAATTTAGAATATTAAAAAGAATTTTCACTTTCTAACAATCCTACCCCTCAAAATAGAATCTCGTATCCCACTCTCATTTTCTCTGCTCTTCTCTTTTCTGACCCTCATTGTTGGCACACTTTGGCACAAAATATCACATGACTAGATAAAACTAACACATAAATATAACACTAAATCTGAAAAGGCAAGATGAGAGGATAGAAATAAACTATAGGAAAGGATAATTGGAAGATGAGGACACACTAAATAAGACAGGAGGATGTGGTAAGGCTAAAAAATATCTTTGAATCCAATAATACAAAACAAACTTTCCTAACATTATAAGAATATATATTATCCTAGAAACATGATAAGATATATTATCCAAACATCCACATCTAATCTTATTTTCTGAAGTGCATTTTCTTCTCCAAGAAATTTTCTTTATTTCCTCTTCCATGCTTTTGACCTCAGGAGTCTCTTTCATTCCTAAAAGTACAATATACACCTACACGGAGTGTGTGGCCGAGCTTGGCTATATGAATCAACCATGTGAGAGATTTTAGAATTGTACAATAGATATACTACAATGTATCCACCTATGGTTGGAATAACCACATTTTTTTTGATTTGACTCTACATGCCATAAGTTTTTACCTTTTCTAAGACTCACCCTCTACATGGTACAATGTGGTCAATCCTATCATGTCTTCCTCTTTCTAACAAATCACAACTTTTCATCTACACCCATAAAAATTTGCAGCTGAATTTATAGCCTCACACCTAACTATATGCAAAAGTTGTATACATGTAGCATTATATAGGTTAATATATGTTGTCTATGTTCTCACCAATGCCACTAAATTATGTACAGTTTCAATGTTGATATCTCTTTCATCAAATGCTATTTTTTGGCTAATTAATCTCCAACTGCTCTATATTATCCATCAGACTAGGTACCCATAATGATCACTTGTCCCTTGTGAGTGACTTGCACAACTCCACCTCATGATGATACTTTACAAATATCGGTTTCAAGTATCCTCTTGGATAACATATTTCTCTTGAGATTAGGATAATAACTGGGCCCAACAATCTGTGACATATTCCATCATAAATCTTGACATGATATATAAAAAACTAGAACTAAAATCCAACATCACTCCATTATAAGTACATGCTTCCTTAATAATTTTTCTACTAAATTTACTAGATGGATCTCAATGGTAGTAGTCAGTGTCTTTATTCTTTTACATTCCAATGATGCTTTCTAGTTATCTCACATCAACTACGCTCTAATACCACTTACAGTAACCTATGGGATCTTGAAGCTCAAGAAACTTGTTATGTGAGATATAACCGAAGCATGCGTAAAAAAAGAGTAATGACACCAACGATAGAGCCAACAAATACCAAGAAAATATCAAATGTGGGTAGAAATTTGGGAATAAGGCTGACATTTAATCAAAGAACTTCAAAAGATTAGAATGGATTGTATCTCTCTCATAGTCCCTCCACTCATGATAGAATTATGAAACCTAATCTCATTATCTCTCCTCTTTGGCTATCTTTATGGATTTAGCTTTAGGAAAAGATTATGAGAAGATAAGTCTCAATCAAATAAGGTAGGGTGATAGGATAATGCTAATATATATATATTTTACTTCAAATGTATCAAGATGGATATTGCCCTAACAATAGGATAAGATACATTATCCTAATAGTTTGGAAGATGAACTATGATGTTATAATGGATTGGCATGCTTAATATAGGCGGAGTGACCTGAAGTATGTGAAGCATTCAAAAAAGGGTAAAAGACAAAGCCCCATACAGAAAGTAGTTCCACAATGGCATGGTGGGATGCCACTTCTACATCATCCGAAGGAGCACACCCAATACATGGGGCTATCCACACACACTCGCCACTCACGAGTCTTAGTGAAATAGGCATGCAATTCTTGGGGCTAATAATGGGTTGGATGAATCTTGTCTAGGGCATATCCCATCCTAGACCTAGTTAGATCCAACAAAGATAATTGACTTATTATTGTAGATTCATTTCTTGTGAATCAAAACTCAAATTGGGGCCCTTAGATCAAGAATGAAGGGTTAGGATCACCTACAAAAGTTTATTATTTTATTTTTCATATCTTAACCACAATTTGTATTTTGATGAATAAGGCCTTATGAGAAAGGAAAAAATATAAAATATTTACATGCCATTAAATATTGGTCTTGATTCATGAAAGCAAATGAGACGTAACTAGTGTTATTAGTGATTATAAACATCAATTGTGGGATAATAAATCTTATATAACTATTTTCGACCCATGGTAACATTTATTACTTGTTTGATACATATGACCATTATTATAATTCAATATTGTAGGTTCTATGTGAAAAACCTAATTAGGCATACAAAAACAAAAGAATATTGCTAGAAAAAATATAATGTTAAAAAAATGTAATAAATTCTATTTAATCTTACATTTACATATTTAGCATGTATATAAAATTGAATATCATAAAATTATGTTTAATAATATGAATTTATATCCATAACCTTGTATTCATGTTATAGACCTGAGTTCTGACTGTAAACCATAAGTGTGTTCCATATATGTCACTACTAGTCAATACGTATTCAAAATATTGTGATAAGATTTATTTGACTAAATAATTATGATTACAAAGCCAAAGATCCATATTGGTGGATACATAGGATATGATGATACAAGTGTAACTATGTGGTCTATATCCTGATATAATGATGAAGCCCTATGTTAATGTACTAATGATCAAATTCTAAGTTATTAGAGTCACATGATGTTAATCAATGTGTATGAGTTGTTGCATTTAAGTTATGATAATGATAAGTAAAAATAATACATATCTTGGGTTGTGGTTAGGATGAATCCATATCAATACTCAACTATAGAATGACCAAACTAAGATGTGGTAAACTATAATGAGGGCATCTTACCCTAACCAAAATATAAATCACAATATGTGATTCAAAGTTTACTTAAAACCTAAAAGTAATAGAAGAGTACATCATGAAGCTAATACATCATTATCTCTTCTCTACATGAGTCTTAGGGTCACTACAAATTATCAATGCAAGCTAGTAACTTTCTTATGCACTTTAGATAAGCGGGCCATATCCATTGAATTCCCATAAATACGATTTAAATCTGATATGAATTCTGTTGGGTTTTAGGGGAGACAGAGAAGGCAGCGGAAACAAAAATTTTCTCCCCAAACCCATACCGAGGAAATGCGTCAACGTCTATATAATAGGAAAGGATGGTTTGCGGAATCATACCTTGTCCCGAGGCTTGCTCGGCGACAATACCTCGCGCAATGCACGGTCTTCAACTCCGGACTTCGACGGTGTCTGTGCAGCTCCTGGTCACACCGGGACTGACAACTCCTACTCGAACCGGACTGTCAGATGACAGTTGTCCTCCTAAGCGGCAGTGTCCTCCCGCCTCCGTAGTAGTCCACACGGACCACCTGGAACTTCACTCTCCTTGTCCCACAAGGAAGTGGAAGGAGTCGCACCCTCCTGTTGACGTACTAGTCGCCAACACGCTCTCCTGCCTCCTGTTGCAACTGCAGTTGTCCTTCCCTTGCTGCACCTCCCTTTTGCGGGAAGCACTTGCTCGGGCTCTCTCACGGTTACCAAAACCAGAGAGAACGACAACTTGCAGAGCAACTGGTTGCACTGAGCTGTACTGTGAGAAGCCCCCAATACCCCCTATATATATAGGAGAGTCATGGGATAGGGTTCTCCATCTCGGGCAATGCGGGACTAAAGCAGGAGTAGAAGGGTTCGAGAATTTTCCACAAAAGGCAACCGATTCGCAACTTGAAATGATCGGTTCACAACTGAACCGATCGGTTCGGCCATTGAGCCGATCGGTTGGACCTGAGTCGATCGTTTGGGTCACTCCAACCGATCGATTGGTGCCTTGAACCGATCGGTTCATGGTCCTAATCCAGCTCAAAAAGACTTTCCTTGTTTCTTTCCCAATTGGTATCGAATACCAATATCATTCCCAATCGAATTGGGCAATTTGAAACGAAAGGAAAATCCTTGCCGACATGACTTTCCCAACTGGTCGGTTGCACCAGTTGAGCCGATCGGTTCAACTCTTGAACCGGTCGTTTCAACCTGGGCATGAGCCGATCGGCCTGGACACTCCAGCCGACCGGTTCAGCTCCTCAGCCGACCGGTTCATCACATGAACCGATCGGTTGGGAGCACAGGTTGGGCAAAATCAGTCAATTGCGATTTCAATCAATCCGACACTCCAATCAATGCGTCCAACACCTTGAACCATACGATATTGAGCTATCAACTGATTGAGTATTTAATTGAACTACTAAACTCCTTTAGTAATCAATCTAAACATTGCTTTGTGGACAAAACTCCTCTTCCAGGTTAAATCCTATGTGTGTGACCCTGCAGGTCCATTTCACGTTGGCAGTGAAAGTCCATAACACTTATGACTTCACAAGCAAAGAGCGGTGCCTAGTCACACATCAGTGCTACCCAAGTGAAAGTAGAAAGTTGGAGAACAACTTTCATCCTACAATCCGTGATTGGTGTTACAGCGAATGTATAATTCCTTTGTCACTGATATCCCGAATGAACTCGAGGCATGGAACAGTCATCCTGTCAACATTCATTCACTTCCTTGATCTCAGAGTAGACTGGAAGAGATATGTATGACATCAGTATCATATAGTGATTCACACATGCGTGCACGCCTTTCTCAATCCTACTCATCAAGTGGCCATGGATATCAGACTCCCTCAGGAGGGACAAATCCCATATCTATCACTCACCCCTCAAAAGCCCCATGTGTCAAAGCCACCCAATCATCACCTTTATAACAACCCATGTTTCAGGACTGCGTTTGATGATGTCAAAGTGTGCCCAACGACATGTGTTGAGTGCAGTGATTTCAGGTCTAAGAATCACACTCACCACCATCACTGTGAGTACTGACTGTGACTACCATCACATGGTTCCATGTGTCAAACTCACGGTGGGTCTGTCCGGTACCTTGTTCTCTAACAAGTACCTATGTGTTTGGTTTGATATCTCTATATCATGACTAATGAGATTCTGTCATCAACCAACACCACAATCTAGTCTTGTGTGTCATTGCTGTCTATCTACCTTCCACAATGACATCCGACTAGGGACATAACAAGAATGTACAAACTCTTAGCATCCATATGATCTCATCGTTCAGGTCATGAACCTGAAGGCATACGTCATTGAGTACTGTCATTCTCTAGACATTCAATATGTTCTATCACTATCTCATATGACTGAACCAGAAAGAATTGGAAGCTCACCTTTTATGTTTATCGAATCAATCTTAATGTATCCCACCAATTATCACATGATTGGCTCTCAGGGCATACATACCAACAGACTCCCACTTGCACTGCGAGCCAATCACCCATGAATCATATTCATAGTGATATTCAAACATGTCCCACATGTCACTGTGCTCTAGTGCCAACATTGTGAGTAATGACAACACCTTGCCAAAGTCTGTACAATTGCATGTCTCATATCTCTTCGCTGTACGTCACACGTATGAGATGGAGTTGCCATAATATGCGATCTAGTATTCCTTTGCTAACCTTTAGCCACATTACATGATCAAGGATTCCAGACTTGTCATCAATGAGTGGAATATAAGTTCATCTCATGAACCTCCAGATCCATATAGTATCCACTGCTGTTCACTAACACATAGATACTCGGCTTTTCCCTTTTTCAAATGGCTTTATTGGAACATTTCCAATTATCAACAAACTTTCACTTTTATACATCTTATGTATATATATTGCGATTAATTTTCTGTCCTTTTGGAAGTTCGCATCAATGTAACTCTTTACATCGAACTCTTCTCCATAGAACTAGTGCTTCAAAAGCACTTATCAAGTTCTCATGGTATTCCAGTAACACTTACTGGAAGCAGATAGACATCCACTCATCATGTCACACATACGAGTTATCAGAATGAGCACATCATATTGCCATGTCCTACATACAAGATGATGAATGCATTTTATTCTTGCCATGTCATACATGCAAGATAATGGGATGATTACATACATGATAGATCCATATCTATTCTTAGTGTTCCCATTCTTCATAAGAATTGGACACTTGGCCTTGGGATACTAATATCCATGTAACATGGACAAGTTTTCTCCCACTGAATCTGTGCATACTGAACACTTCAGTACAGATTGCCAATGTATGCTCTCTCTTTCCAGGTCAAGAGATTTTTCGAGAACTATCTCTATAGATCTCTATTCCTATCACATAGGAAACATATCTATCTTCCTTAAAGATAATTTCCACATTCGGATTTCCAATCTAGAACATTTTCATTTCACATCAATATGTGGAATGTGAACACGCTCCCACTAAATCACAAATCCCTTCTTTATCTTTGACATATCAGTCAAACCCTTTGACTATATCATCAAAATAAAGATCCAATTTTGAGTTGCTTGAACTCAATCAATCACATTGATTAGTCCATTGTAACTTATAGACTTCATTTGCATTAGTGGATTCATAAACCTTATAGGCTGTGTCACATACACATCCTGGTTTTATTCCTCACAGGAATGCAGTTTTAGTATCCATATGCCAAATGTCTTAGCTATTAAGTTGCAATCAACAAGCATCATCCTTCTCAAAATGTTATCCATGTGTCTTAACACTTAAGATTCATCTGCACTTATGGATATGGTCCAATGAGTGCTACCATCAAGGTCATACCTTATGGTTCACATGGGAGTCATTTAGGATGTAATGGTTTCATAAACCATAACTCAAGATTAAGTTCCTCATATTCATCTTGATAGTTGACTCATCACATGAACAACTCATCACATAGATAATTGAGGTGTATCTGTTAAAGATATAAGAACTCACAACCCTTGTGATTCTTAATTTCTTTTATTAGTGTGGGGTATTCTGTTATTAAGAAGAATTCCGTTATTTGATAATCATTCTCTAACTCCTTAGAGTATGATTCCTTCTTGATTCAGACATCACCATGCCTTAATCATGAGTTCACTATGATACACTATCATAATCACTCATAAGGATCTCAAACATTTGGTCCAAGTATTTCATTCCTTGATCTCATCAAGAATTAATACTTTACCAAATTTGTACTTCATTTATGATAATCTTGAACATTTTAAGATATTCATATTGGTATTTCTCTAAACACCATTTGAAGTATTAGCATTTATTCCAATAGGTATGTAAATACATCACATGTATTATACCTAATAGGATAATCACTCTCCCACTACATTAGTGAAGATTGATTAATCATGTCCAAGATATTCATGTCTCTTACTGGTTCTATAACCAAAAGAGTCTAGTATTATCCATCACATGGAAACTAGAAATGAATTTCTCATGATTAATGCTAATTAAATTGTTTGAGTTATCTATAAATTTTAGGTATCATCTTATCTTATGCATATCAAATATCACAAGATAAATAAGGCATTGCCACAAAGATCACATCTTTATAAATTGAAACATCTCTTTATTAATTGCCATCATTGTCATACAATATGCAAAAAAATAAAGTGTTTCTATCTATTGGCAAGTATGAAATAGTAGTTCATAACTGTATTACATGCCTTATTGGCTGAAAATAAACTAAAGTATTCCTATCTATAAAGGCAACACTTGCCCCAAGTAAGAATGCTTTACACTTTACATCTTGATAACATATATCTCAAAAAGTGTTACAAGTTTATTTACATGACACCTTCAAGTAGAGGCTTCAGTCGCCTCCTTCTTCTTTTGTTCTTCCAGGTAGAGAGGACAATTCCTTTTCCAATGTCCTGGCTTTTGACAATGGTGGCAATTACCTTTCTTGGTCACGCCTCCCTTGGCCTTGAGAGCTGAAGATGGCTTGGACTCCTGGCTAGCTTCAGAACCTTTCTTAGCTTTGCCCTTGCCCTTGCGCTTGGACTTGCCTTTCTTGCTCGTGATCACCATCACAGACTTAGGCTTGTCCTTCTTCATCTGTAACTCGGCTGTCCTCAACATGCCCAACAACTCTGACAGTGGCCTATCAAAGTTGTTCATGTTGTAGTTCATCACAAACTGACTATAAGATTCTGGCAACGATTGCAGTATCACGTAAGTAGCCAACTCTTGGCTCAGTGGAAATCCCAGTCTCTGCAGGTTCTCCACATACCCAATCATCTTGAGTGTGTGAGGACCAACTGGATCTCCTTCTGTCATGACGCACTTGAACAACACCCTAGAAACATTGTACCTCTCTTGCCGTGCCTGATCTTCATACATGTTCCTGAGATGCAAAATCATCTCTATGACACCCATGTTCTCATGTTGCCTCTGCAACTCATGGTTCATTGAGCATAGCATCAAGAACTTTGCATCAATGGCATCATCAGAATGCTTCTTGTAAGCATCCCTTTCTGTCCTTGGTGCATTAGGAGCGGGTTCCTCTAGAATTGGAGTATCCAGGACATAGAGCTTACGCTCTTGAGTGAGAACAATTCTCAATGTCCGATACCAGTCGTGGAAGTTTGTCCCATTTAGCTTGTCCTTGTCAAGGACCGATCGCAAAGAAAAGTTGTTGTTGTTTGTTGCCATTTGAACTACAAAAAGGAAAATCTGCAATTTTAGTCCAAAACTCATTTTTGACTTATTTGATTGATTCAAAAATTTGATGATATAATTAGGCCTTTAATTAATTATCGCTCCCACTATTTTACTTCAAATTGATAGCCCTCACCATCAATTCAGAAGATTGCAGCGTACAACCTTCTAGTGGGCAAGATCCTGAAATCCTCTAAGTTATGAGTCAGCTTTGGCTGATCGCCCACAACTTAGATCTCTCAGGTAGGCAACTCTTGCCAATTGCATCATATGCAACTCTTGTTGAATGAACATGCACAACACCTTGCCATGAACATTCCTTGCCTCTAGGCTTAGACGCTCTAAGAATCACCAGTTAAGTCTAACCCAAAAGCCGACACGATAGAACATGCACCCTGCTTTGGCAGAACCTACATGTCTACCCTTCACACTTCCACAAGATAGACGGTGCACCACGCTTTGGCGTAACCTACGCTTGGTCGATCGAGCTTTTCATGTGTGCCGCTAATGGAAGGCATACAAGACTTAATATTTTAATGAGGGATTTGGTTTTTATATACATATACATATCCAATCACCACAATACATAGTATGTATCATATACATGCTATATCCCACAGAAAACATGCACAAACGATAAAAAGCGATGATTATGGCCATCCTAATGTGATTCCTCGAGCCAAGAGGAATCACGGTCATCTAGGTATACATCACATGCAACCTGTACAAGATGAACTCTGTGCCTTGCCTTCCGAGTTGATCAACTCATCACATGAATGATCTGTACTCTCTAGCCGGTCGTCTGAGTGCCACCAGCCGATTGGTTGGCTCCTCCAACCGATCGGTTCGCCTGGTCGTCGTGCATCTCGTCATGTCCGCCACCCGCTCATCTCGCTCCTCGAACCGGTCATCAACCGATCGGTTCACTCCTTGAACCGACCGTCTGGAAGGTCAACCGATCGGTTCACTCCTTGAACCGATCGTCTGAGCAGTCGTCTTGATGTCCGCCGGTCTTTGACATAACAGGAAATAAAATCTATCCTATTTATTACATTGCTTTAAAAGGGAGAAACTCCGAGTTACATTCGAGGGGAGCAAAGGTAGGAAAGAATCTCGAATTATTTCGAGTTACATCAGGAATAAAAGAGGGAAGATCGGTGCGCAGACCGAGATGCAAGCA
Organism: Alisma plantago-aquatica; assembly: GCA_963693085.1. NCBI lineage: Eukaryota > Viridiplantae > Streptophyta > Magnoliopsida > Alismatales > Alismataceae > Alisma > Alisma plantago-aquatica. The sequence continues at coordinate 204,046,370 of OY856410.1, read as the reverse complement.
ATCACAAACAACCACACACAGATAGGGGTTTATAGGCCATAATCATGCTACACACATCCACCACAAAACTCATTTAAGGACGACGCGTATCGATTGCATTAATAATACATATCATATATGTAATTAGGGATTTGTGGATTTAGGATTGGACATGCATAAAGCCGATATTATTCGCATCGTATGCAATAAATAAAGGCGACAAACCAAAATCGATCATATCGATATTCCTAAAATATAGAGCAGTTGACGTGGCTCTGATACCACTGTTGGGTTTTAGGGGAGACAGAGAAGGCAGCGGAAACAAAAATTTTCTCCCCAAACCCATACCGAGGAAACGCGTCAACGTCTATATAATAGGAAAGGATGGTTTGCGGAATCATACCTTATCCCGAGGCTTGCTCGGCGACAATACCTCGCGCAATGCGCGGTCTTCAACTCCGGACTTCGACGGTGTCTGTGCAGCTCCTGGTCACACCGGGACTGACAACTCCTACTCGAACCGGACTGTCGGATGACAATTGTCCTCCTAAGCGGCAGTGTCCTCCCGCCTCCGTAGTAGTCCACACGGACCACCTGGAACTCCACTCTCCTTGTCCCACAAGGAAGTGGAAGGAGTTGCACCCTCATGTTGACGTACTAGTCGCCAACACGCTCTCCTGCCTCCTGTTGTAACTGCAGTTGTCCTTCCCTTGCTGCACCTCCCTTTTGCGGGAAGCACTTGCTCGGGCTCTCTCACGGTTACCAAAACCAGAGAGAATGACAACTTGCAGAGCAACTGGTTGCACTGAGCTGTACTGTGAGAAGCCCCCAATACCCCCTATATATATAGGAGAGTCACGGGATAGGGTTCTCCATCCCGGGCAATGCGGGACTAAAGCAGGAGTAGAAGGGTTCGAGAATTTTCCACAAAAGGCAACCGATTCGCAAATTGAAATGATCGGTTCACAACTGAACCGATCGGTTCGGCCATTGAGCCGATCGGTTGGACCTGAGCCGATCGTTTGGGTCACTCCAACCGATCGGTTGGTGCCTTGAACCGATCGGTTCATGGTCCTAATCCGGCTCAAAAAGACTGTCCTTGTTTCTTTCCCAATTGGTATCGAATACCAATATCATTCCCAATCGAATTGGGCAATTTGAAACGAAAGGAAAATCCTTGCCGACATGACTTTCCCAACTGGTCGGTTGCACCGGTTGAGCCGATCGGTTCAACTCTTGAACCGGTCGTTTCAACCTGGGCATGAGCCGATCGGCCTGGACACTCCAGCCGACCGGTTCAGCTCCTCAGCCGACCGGTTCATCACATGAACCGATCGGTTGGGAGCACAGGTTGGGCAAAATCAGTCAATTGCGATTTCAATCAATCCGATACTCCAATCAATGCGTCCAACACCTTGAACCATACGATATTGAGCTATCGACTGACTGAGTGTTTAATTGAACTACTAAAATCCTTTAGTAATCAATCTAAACATTGCTTTGTGGACAAAACTCCTCTTCCAGGTTAAATCCTATGTGTGTGACCCTGCAGGTCCATTTCACGTTGGCAGTGAAAGTCCATAACACTTATGACTTCACAAGCAAAGAGCGGTGCCTAGTCACACATCAGTGCTACCCAAGTGAAAGTAGAAAGTTGGAGAACAACTTTCATCCTACAATCCGTGATTGGTGTTACAGCGAATGTATAATTCCTTTGTCACTGATATCCCGAATGAACTCGAGGCATGGAACAGTCATCCTGTCAACGTTCATTCACTTCCTTGATCTCAGAGTAGACTGGAAGAGATATGTATGACATCAGTATCATCTACTGATTCACACATGCATGCACGCCTTTCTCAATCCTACTCATCAAGTGGCCATGGATATCAGACTCCCTCAGGAGGGACAAATCCCATATCTATCACTCACCCCTCAAAAGCCCCATGTGTCAAAGCCACCCAATCATCACCTTTATAACAACCCATGTTTCAGGACTGCGTTTGATGATGTCAAAGTGTGCCCAACGACATGTGTTGAGTGCAGTGATTTCAGGTCTAAGAATCACACTCACCACCATCACTGTGAGTACTGACTGTGACTACCATCTCATGGTTCCATGTGTCAAACTCACGGTGGGTCTGTCCGGTACCTTGTTCTCTAACAAGTACCTATGTGTTTGGTTTGATATCTCTATATCATGACTAATGAGATTCTGTCATCAACCAACACCACAATCTAGTATTGTGTGTCATTGCTGTCTATCTACCTTCCACAATGACATCCGACTAGGGACATAACAATAATGTACAAACTCTTAGCATCCGTATGATCTCATCGTTCAAGTCATGAACCTGAAGGCATACGTCATTGAGTACTGTCATTCTCTAGACATTCAATCTGTTCTATCACTATCTCATATGACTGAACCAGAAAGAATTGGAAGCTCGCCTTTTATGTTTATCAAATCAATCTTAATGTATCCCACCAATTATCACATGATTGGCTCTCAGGGCATACATACCAACAAATTCCCACAAGAAACTTAGGACATATGTTACTTTTTCTATAAATGGTATCTAGTTATGTAGTTCATATTTGAACATGCTACTAGTAATAAGACTTTAGATATATAACAATTATGTTACTGGTAAATACTCATTATTTTCATAGTTTGCTCTGTTGATTTTCTCAAGATTTTATACTTAGAAACCGAATATCATATATCATATATCAGAATTAGGTTAAGACATAAAATTAAAATAGAACTTACAATAAAGATCTATTTAAATGATACAACCATTTAAAATTCTAGAGTCAACATAAAATTTACTCATGCTATGAGTACCCATATATCATGATCAATTTTAGTTACTAGAAGTTTCATTTTTTGTACTATTAGAGATTAAATCATTCCACTCATTAGTGTGGTTAAGACTTTGAGAATATCAACATTTGCAATACAAGTAAACCATTTAGGAATAAAATGTTTGAACTGGATAGAAAGCATAGAGTTGAGGCTATGTTTAGTGATTTTATCAGCCAGTTCATTGTGGTTGCGATTGATGTGGAAGATGGAGTTGTCGAGCTTCTCACCGAACAACTTCCTCATCTTCATGACTTCGAGTTTGAATTTGTGTAGCAGAGTGGCCTTGTTGAGTTTTGAGACAACTTGCATCGAATAAGTGAGGATGTAGGTATGCTCCCATTGATTGTTTACACAGAGGTCGCATGCACAGACAATAGCTTTGTTTTCAGCCTCCAGAGCAGAACCCAAAGGAGATATATCACCAAGCCCCATTATGTGTGCTCCCATGTTATTAACAATGTGGATGCCATTGGCTTCCTGGGAGCTGTTGGGCAGATAGGAAACATCAATGAAGATGTAGATGTACCATTCTGCTATTTGTTCAGGTGCACTACCATTGCTAGCTGTAGGTAGGTGTTCCTCAATAGACAATGCTCGAATGGTCTTTGCTCAATTTGTGATAAAGATGGCCTTAGCTGCTGCTGGATGAGATTTGTGTTGGTGAATGGATTCATTATGACACTGCCATAGGTACCAGCAAGTAACAGACCATAAGGTATGGTCGACATTTTCTGTGTCCATGTAGGCCTAAATCCAAGTGTTTTTAGCAATGTCAAGATGATTATGCCACAGGCAGAGTATCTACAAAATCTCAACACTTGAGGGACAGTCTCGTAGTGCATGTATGATGGTGTCACGACCATTGTTGTAGTCTGCGCAAATTTCAGAGACATCCATGTGATGTCAGTGTTTTCTACATTGGTGAGAAGTGCTCCATGCTGGACAAGCCAAAGGAAAGTTTTGATCCATGCAGGGAGATTGGATTTCCAAATTTGCTTCCATCTTCCCGATAGGTGAATTTCTTTCTCGTGGTAGATCCACATGTATGCAGAGCATGTAGAGAACCGTCCATCATGCCCCAGTGACTAGTGCCAACTATTTTCTATAGTGGTATGCACAGGAGGCGAGATGTATTTGATTGTGGACCAAGAGGCTTGTGGCAGATAGGAATGTATAAAGTCCCAGTCCCAATCACCATTGTTTATTAACATGGAGCCTACCCTAAGGTCCAAGAGAGCCTCAAGTATCGCCAGTCAGGTGCCATCTCCAGAACGGATTGTCCAACAATCCACTTATCACACCAGGCGTTGGTGTCTTGACCATTGTTGATGGTTTTGAAGCATGGTGAAGTAATTTCACCAATGTGTCTTTTAATAAAGCTCCATGTAGATGAGCAAAAGCCAGCGGTAAATCTATTGCCTCTTTGATATTTTTCCTTCATGACCTGAATCCAAATTTTTGTGGGTTTCATTGAGGAAAGCCCAAATGTTTTTCATCATGAGGGCCATGATCTGGTCTCTAGCATCTCTGATGTTGAGTCCTCCAATGTCCTTACTTGAGCTGAATTTATTCCATGAGATAAGATAAGCCTTCCTTTGATTTTCAATTCCCGACCAAATGAATCTTCTAACATGCTTGTTTTATGTCATCACAAAGATGTGGTGAAAGTTTTACTATCTACAGTATGTATGATGGAGTGCTTTGTAGGTTAGACTTGGCTAGTGTCACCTAACTTGTAAGAGAAAGGTGACATAATGACAACCTATTCAATCTGCTCTACATAGAAGAGATAATGCTGCTATGTGTAGTTTTATCAACTTTGTGGTGAAGGATGGGGACACCGAGGTACTTCCCAAGTTCGGTTGTCTAGCCAAAGACAAGTCGTCTGCTGATTGAGCGGACCGTCGTCCGTGGGGTATGGGGGCTAAAAACCAAATATCATATATCATATGTTACTGGTAAATACACATTATTTTTATAGTTAGTTTTGTTGATTTTCTCAAGATTTTATACTTAGAAACCAAATATCATATATCATATACCAAAATTAAATTAAGCCATACAATTAAAATAGAACTTCAGATAAAGATATATTTAAATGATACCGCCATTTAAAATTCTAGAGTCAGCATAATATTTACTTATGCTATGAGTACCCAAAAATCATATTCAATTTTAGTTACTACAAGTTTCTTATTCTCTTTGAATATCATTGAAATATAGATTTAATTAAATATTAATATTCAAACATTATATATATTAACAACTTTAAAGATTAATATTGTACAATAAGCCATTAGCTACAGTCCCACAATGATTTAGAGGAACTAAAGCACCTAGTGTAAGTCACTTTATGCCATTTCAGAGGATTAACCATGCAATTTTAACGGTACACTGACTCATATTAAAGGTATAGCCACATCATTTTAGAGTTACATCACTCCAAGATAGAAGCATAGACAAGCCATATAAGAGAGGACTTATCATGTAATGGTGGCCATACTAAGATAAAAGATGTAATTCAAAGACACCTAAATTTAATATGACTTTTGAGATTTCATTTTTCAGTTCCAGTTGTCAATATCATATATTGATGTTTTCTTATTATAAAATCAAACCACTTACTCTAATACAAATTCTTATTTGTGCTTCTTAGGGTATCAAATGTTCACAAGTACTAAGCTCCATGTAGATTTGTCAATGTAGAGGATATACCTATGTCTTTGAGAGGTTTATTTGGTAGAACACCGTCTACATGATCCAAGTGCTTAAGTTAGAATTGTAATACTTTTTAAAGTATATTTAAATTTCTTTTGTAAAGCTTGATGTAATACAATTCCTTTTCTAATAATAAATGAGAATGCATTAAATACACTAGTATATGATGGTTTTATTTTATTAGTATTGTGAAAACATCAAATTTGTGACATTCCCAAGTGAGAATAAAAAGGAATGTTTGTTCCTACTTACGTTCTACATTTCAAAAGTTGAAGTGTTACAATATGCACGTGGGTTAATATGTATGTTGAACATGTGATACTGGCTAAAAAATTCAAAAATTTGATGTTAATGCTTAGATGTTGCTCATTCTAGGGAAATGAATACATGAACTTCTAAATATTGTGACCATCATGGAGGTGATTTTATCCATTAACATAGTAGTCATTTTTGAATGAAGTTTGGATAATTTAGTTGTAGAAATTTATTTACACTATTATCGGTCACAAAGAGAAAGGGTTAGAGAGTGAATCAGGTAGTTATATGAAGTCTAATGCTCCATCCCATTTTTTAAATTTGATAGATTTGATTTTTGTACATATCATTCACAAATAATTTTAGTTTAGTTCTATCAAATAATTAAACATATGTAGTTCATTTCCTAGTTCTTAATATCACTAATTAGTCCGATCCTTCTTTTTAAAGTTGTATTGTCGATTCGACCCTTGAAAATACTATTATAAGACCCCTCATTTTATGTGTGCATTTTGTCTAATTGAAGTTAAAACTAGGATTTTCATCTTAGTAGATTTTTTATATGGTCAACAACACATCACTCAATAAGTGAAAAACTCCTGCTCATGCTAGATAAAACATGTGTTATAAATATATCAAGAGAATTGTAACGAGCTAGAAAGTTCTAATTATCTACTAAATATTTATCTACAACCTTTTCGCTTGCTAAGAAAAATGTATCTATCATGTAATATAATGACATCTCATTCTAATATGATAGTAAATTTCACATATCAATTACCCCAATGAAATACACACACTTTTTCTAGATAAGGTAAATATTACTCTATCAGAAAATATGACAAACAAGTATAGGGAAAAACAAAATCCAATATACTATACAAGTGGGGTAGTAAGCGAATTCCCAAATCAAGGACAAGGTTAGCACTTAGGCCAAAGGGTTACACTACAAAATTCCAATGTCTAAGTATCAAAGAAGCACACCCACGATCAGCTTGGGTTTGGCCTTAAGAACTCATTTGATAGTATGCACAATTTTCTTAAAAATCACTAGGGTTCATTGGGTGTAAAACCATGCAATCTCCCATTGCTTTTGGTCCAAAGGTTGTATCATAACACTTTGATGCAAGAACCAACCAACGTTTTCATCCTACTTCTCCCTACATTGTGATGTATCCACTATAGACACTCATGGATGCATCCGAGAGGGGATCCTACCTAGAAAGTTTAAGGGAAATTCTGGCCCATAGATAGTAGATGGACCTATTAGTGAAGAAAATTTTGTCATGGGATTCCTCCTCATATTTATATAACAGGTAGGTGGGGTTGACATGCACACACTTACTATCTATTCTTTGAAAGACACATATAGATATCATATAAAATTCATATTAGTGATAACCCTTATATCCTACTCAAACATACCACATCTTAGATTTTCGTAAGTAACTTAGAATGTATCATCCAAATAATAGGTCATGGATTAAAATCACCTTATACTACCATAAAAAGTCTAAGGATTCCAATCTTACTAAGACCCCATGCCACCCTTGTTTGTTATAGGACAAGAAGTAGGGATTCATCGGCTTGAGATCTACATAAACATAGTACTGGGTACTAATTGTATAACAAATCAGCATATCATATGACCATGCATGTGATATTACAATATATCATAGTCATATTATGTTGATTTCATTACCAAAACTCCCATATAACTGTCTAAGAGATGGTATGAATTTATTTCACATAAAAGGAGTGATTTCAAAGCACTAAGAGAACCACATTTCATTTTATTATTTATAATATGCATATAATCAGTAGTATAAGACTATAGGTATAATTTTATGATCCCTATATCAGTACTAGATACTATTTCCCCTTCCCCAAATTACATATACAAGAACATATCTATGGTGTTATGGGCATTAACTATTAGGAATTGTAGTTCCCCTCTATCAATCATGTGCACTACTCATATTTTGTACATTTTCATAAAAGGGACATTATTTTGATTAGTTTAATATTATTACATAGTTCTAGTTTATCATTAATTTTAAGAGACAATATAAGAAATGATTAGAATATATCGATAAAATTTTCAAACATGTAACATAAAAGATGATATATTGCATACATGCAATTTTATGTATTTCTCAATTGAATTCAATTTATTGTAAATATACCACATTACTTTAACGATCACTATGATCACTTGGATATGTTATGCCTATTATTTGGGCCATACACCCCTTAAACAATTGGAATTTTCGATATGGTCCTTTTTTTCTTGGTCTCTCAAGCGTGGTACCTCTTATTATCTCAAAGGATAATGGGTCCAACACCACATCAGAAAGATCAAAGTCCAGTTCTATGTACAATATAGTAGAGAGGGGGCTATACAAAAAGGAAGAATACAAGAAACAAAAACAATAAAAACTAAAAATTATAGAAGTGATCATTAAAAACAAGGTACCAACATTGTCTTACTCAAGCCATCTCTAATACACATGACACATGTAAAGATCATATACATTCTCATATTAGGATTCCTTTTTGACTTAGATATAGAAATATCATATTATGTTATAGGATACCAGATAAGAACATTAACACTTTAGACTCTCAAGAATTATATATAACTAAGGCTAAAGAAGCTTATTATCTTTTCAAGGCCTTCTCATGGTTGTATGATATATGGTAACTTGTGAAAAAATGATGTATAAATAATATATAAGAATCAATATATTGTCAATCTTGGTGTTTTTTTTGAGTTATTAAAATTAATATCTTTATAATACATGAAGGATTTAATTAGTTCCACAAGATAGTGGACCTTGATAGCAAATCTAGATAGCAGCCCATGCTAAAAACCTTAGTTAACTATCCTTGTTTAAAATGATACCAAAAATTGAAACAATTATGTAAAATTCCCAAGACGATTCTAAGCTATACTTTTAACTCCAAAATATCTCATTAGTTACTTAAAATTGACCTCCAGTAGCCCACCTTGATACCATTAAGAGACCATGATTCTCATCTTAATAGTTGACCCTTAACCAAATGTTAATACTATATTATTTGATCAAAACATTAAACCTATTTAGACCACTAAGATAAGTTGATTTAAGATGGGAAGTAGTGGCACATGTTATGTCCTTGGAAAGCGATATTCCACATTGTAATTACTAACTATATGGAACTAATCCCTTTCCAAAAGTGTTCCACTATACATTAGGTACAATTTTATGGCTAATCTTTATGTTATGACTCTTCACTTATAAGTTATTTACATAACATATAAATTCCTAAATCAACCATTTTATTGATTATTAAACGTAATACTCAAGCTACATATTTTTTGTCTTAAAGAAGTTGATCCTATAATGGATCAATAATAATTTGAATATTTAGATGTTATTTTGATTTGTAAAATTTTGTTGAAGAATAAGATAATAGACCTGTCATTCCTCAATGCTAATTTTACCAAGAAAATTACATTTAGGATACCTTTTAGATAAGAAAGATCATCCAAGAATGGGGTGCATCAAGTTTGATTTTAAGAGAGAGATTACATTTTAAAAATGATCTAGAACATGACTTTCTCATTTCATATGTATATCAAACAACAATATTATGTTTTTTTCTTCTTCTAGAATATCCATTTTTTTGTAGAAAAAACATAGAGTTATCAGTAAGCAATACAAGTCAAGTGGATTAATACATTTTTCATGAATTGATAATAGGGATTATACATCTCTAGGACGAAAGAACAAGGATCCTAGCTCCAAAATCTCCATTTGAAAAAGCTTTCACCACCAAGATTTTATGCAACACCTTCATCTAGGCCAAAGTGGAGGGAGCACATGGTTTAGAAGAAGAACTAGGATTTTCACCAAAGGTTCTATAAAAATCCTTTTAGAAAGGTATAGGGGAATAAAGAATATGATTATATGAGACAAATATTTGTTCCCTAGATGGTTGTTAACATAATTCCAAGATTGAATCCTTGAAAATCATTAAACATCCTTTCCATGCACTTGATCTCCAATGGTTTCACAGCCCAAAACTTAACAAAGTTTTAAAAAGCATTTGGGGTTGATGTGATCTTGTATATATGGGAAAATGTGTGAAAATTGTATTAGGATATTTTGCAAATTCTCAACATGTCAAAGCATTATTAGGACAACTATTGATTAGTCTTCCCAATCAATATGATGAATAGGACAACTAGCCGGTAACAAGGGACAAATAGAAGCCTCAAGCTCTTCCATATAGTGAACTAATTACCTAGTATGAGTATTGGCTCTTAATAGAGAGACAAGTTCCTTTTTCTACTAGTCTGACCCATTAGTCAGTATGACTAATGAATACTGGCTAACTAATAGATCTAGTTGTAAAGTCTCAACACAAGAATGGGAACTTAATATATAATAGTACCTAATTAGTTTTATGACTAATGACTAGTTAATAAACTAAGGGAAAACCTAGATGAGATCAAATAACAACCTAGGAGGGTCCCACTTGTTACCTGAAGGGTTTCTAAACCCTAACTATGGTGCCAAACTCCTCCAAACTAATCCGCCACTCTAGAAAATTATATATGATACTTAGACTGTTGTGATCATATTATACATTGATAAAAGAATCAAATACCCCTTGGAACATAAATTACTCATAACTACACTTCCATTATACCAAACCCTAACTAATCACATAAAAAGCATGCCAAGTAGGAAGGTGAATGGAAATCATGAATATCATCATTTCATACTACTTAAGAGTAAACCACCATTTATTTGTAACTTATAATGTCATAAATCCACCATTTATTTACAATTAAACGTGATCATGAAATTACATGTCTTTTTATCTTTTTTTTTAGATATGGTAAAATATTACTCATTTCTCAAAAGGCGTATAGGGGTGTAAGAAAAACCCCATATACATTACAAGGTCTAAGAAAGACCCCACATATCCATAACCTCAGGTTTCACCCCTTTAAGGATACCCGAGTTACCTTTGGCAAATAAAAGCAAACTATTTACAATATTGTCAAACACTTTAAGGTTGTCGCAAGCACCCTTGCCGTGGAGTTTGTTGTTTCTCTCATTCCAAACATGAAAGACAAGGCATGTGAGAACAAGGCCGGTGAATCTTCTCCATCCAAGGTTGCATCTTGTATGATCAAAGACCCAAATAAGGGCCTCATCCAAGCCGTGTGGAGGGGAGCCACCCCAGCCGCATTTAAGGGACATTCTGCTCCAAAGATACAAGGAGAACTCACATCTGAAGAGGATATGAGCATTGGTTTCATATTCATTCTTGCACAACAGGCATCGGTTGTACGCCACCGAGTACCATTTGGATAATCGATCAAAAGTTGGCAACCTGTTCAAAATGGCCCTATAGGACCAAAGGCTCCATTTTGGACAGTGAATTATAGAGAATCAATAACCATTTGAAATCTCAATTTTTTTATTAATATGTAAAGTTCAGTAGAAGAAAATACAACAACTTATTCATTCCTCAATACTCGGTGGGGTACCTTTTATCTAAGAAAGATCATTCAGGAATGAAGTTTGTCAAAATATGATTTAGTGAGAGATATTACATTTTGAACATACTTCAGGACATAGATGATTGATTTCATATGTATAGGGAAAAATGAGATTTTGATTTTATAAATAATCCATTTTTTTCACCAAAAAAAGATAGAGTTTAAGTAAGAAACAAATATTGGTCTTTTTTGTAATTTGGATAAGCCATAGCATGTAGAATCCACTCAAGAGTGTTAATCCACTTGTCTTAAAGGAATGCTAGGGATTCAATCGATTAAGGATGGATGATTAATGACTCAAACTCAAATTCTCCACCATACAAAGATTCCCACAACTAAACTTACATGTAACACTTTCATCTAGGTCTAAGAGGAAGCATGTTATTTCGAGTAATAACTAGGATTTCCATCATAGGTTCTATGCAACTCCTTCCAAGAGGGTAGAGACATTATAAATAAGATGATCCTATGAGAAGTGGAGAAGCTAGAATGAATCATCGAAATTCATCCAACATTACTTCCCAGATTACTTCCATGTAATTGATTTATAATGACTTCATTTTCCACATCTATAACATGGTGTAAAACACATTTCTATTTGATATAATCTTATATATATTGTTACTCATATGAAAACTATTTTCTAGGCTATTTTGCAAATTTACAACATGTTGAGGCATTAATCAAATGACTATTGATTAGTTTCTCTGACTAATGGGCTGAACTAGATGACCAGCCTATATCAATGGCTGCATAGAAACTTTAAAGCTACAAAAATAGATGAAATTTGAATATCTTAACATAGAAATTAAATTAAGTCACTATAGAACAATATTGTTAGTTGCTCGACTAAGGATTAGTCAGTCAACTAAGGGTAAACCTAGTGGATATCAAGTAACGACCCAATAGGGTCCTACTAGCTACCTTGAGGGTTTCTAAATACCAAGTATAATCCAAATATCCTCCAAACTGATCAGCCACGTCTAGGAAAGCATCATATATGATAATTAGACGATTTTAGTTGTATTTTACACTGATAAAATATCAAATTACCCCTTGAAACTCAAATTACTCACAAAAAGGTTTCAATCATGCCATACCTTAAATATGTCATCAAAAGCATGAAAAGTTGATATGTAAAATGCAAATCATCATTATCATCATTAAATAAAGAGTAAACCACATGCATAAAATGATAAAATGTGATCCAAGATAAAGAGAAAGGCATATGTTCTCACATTGGAAGCCACATGATAAACTTTACACAACTAAAATCCAAGGAGGGATAGGTCTTAGAGATCTCAATGATTTCAATCAATCCACGACATGAAAATAGTGTTAGAGTATCCACATATGCCCAGAATTCCTTACAAGTACATTTTTGTGGACAAATATTTTATAATATCCTCTTTGACTTAGATAAGAAGAGGCTTATTTAGACATACACATGGTGGAGTGAATGGAGAGTGAAGTCCCTACTGTTGGATGGGGTACAATGACAAGTTTGTAATTTCAAAAATGTTATTTTCCTTCTTCTAGAGCTAGATGCCATAGGAAACAAATGCAATACTTCTACAACATAAGGGAGATCATGAGAAGAATATTTGTTATATTTATTTTATTATTGACAACCCTCCTACTTGGTACATGTTACAACTCGAGAGGGATGTTATCTAGTGAGTTCTAATCCAAAGTATAGGCATAAATCTACCACATTTTAAACATGATGACACAATGATATGTCTTTTGACAATAGTAACATAGTTTCAAAGAAGTTATACAAATGGTTTTGTGTCCAATGTAATATATGTGGGAACCCACTACTGAGATCCCACTGTGTTAGCCAAACCATACACACTAATATTCACATTGGAAATTAATTATTTGCACCATAACATATAATTATGTGAAAATCACAAATAATGTTTTTGTATTTTCTTATTTGGCATAAGAAATAAAGATGCAAGCATTAACATTAGAACATATATTAGCAAACATTAGATGCAAGAATTATTCAAGATAAAACACTTTTACAAAAAGAAATGGAAATTTATACTGCCATTTACATAAACATCCATAGATCAGGATAAAGTACACCACTACACTTGCACACATATTATATCTACTACCTATATGTATAACCTACAATAAGAAGAGAATTAATGAGATTAGATGGTGAAGAAAAGATCATTATGGCAGAGTAGCTCTTGGGTGGACTAAATTTGAGTGAGAAACTAATTTTCATAAACCACCACTTATCAAAAACACTGAGTGAGTGGAATAGGTGCAAGAGAAAAAAAGCATTGAACTAATCATTTTTAAGAAGATCAAGAATAAGCTAGTCTCATATTAGATAAAAAAAATAACTTTCTCTTACAAGTAATAGCAGATATAAATTAAAAAACATGAACATTAATTAAATAAATAGACACTAACATGGGAACTTATAAGTAAATATTATATATCCTCTTGTCAAGATTTTTATAAAGCCCTAAAATTTCTTGATCTTCACTTGATAAAGTAAAATTCACCATGCCAGGTTCTCTTGTCAATGACTCATCGTCCATGTCATAGATTTCACCAGAAACCCTAAGATAAGTAACATACTCTAGTCCACCTTAGGGTTTCCAAAAACTATCTAGGTAAGATCATAAAACCTATCTACCTTATAGACCTCATCTCAGGCGCATGTGATAGGCTAAGTGACATAAATATCAAACTAAGGCATCATGTATGAGATACTAATGAAAGATATCCTACATATCCCTTCTGCATCAAGATAGAAATTCTCATAACATCATCTCACACGCAATCCATCTCATTTACTTAGTAGTAGAGAATTAGGTTAGCATCTCAACTTGAAAACTTTCCTAAATTCTGGTGATTTATCATTCAAGGTCCAAAATCACACTCTAATATTTCTTTGCATAGTCCAATGACTATTCAGTGAAATATCATTTCATTTCCCTAGTACATACCTATGGTAAAATCACATCTCTTAAGGATCCTATATAGATGAGTTCAAGTTACAATAGTAATTTAGTTTGTTTACTCATTTTTAGGAAAATTAGAAGCAATATATGCCATTTATTAGATTTCACATTCTAACCCCAACATACTTCATTTAAGATTTTAAAATTCATTTTATTGTATTTCAGATTGTAATCACCCTAATATCCATTTCCATCGTGTAAATTCAAAATACTCAATTACAACTCAAGAATTCATAATTTATGATCAATACTCCCTATTTAATTAATATATGACATTTACAATGTATACATAATAAGAATGGCTAAATTGAATTGAAGACATTTATATTACTCATGTATAATAAGATCTATACATGACTCCATTCATCTTCTAAGGACCAAGACAAGAATCATTTGGAAACAACCAAGCAAAAAATCCTAAAAATTTGTAAAAGCCACTCAATTTCCACCAACTTGAGTTCACCGAGTATAACTATATTTGTAGTTATTTGGAAGTTTCCAAAAGAACCCACACCACTCAACTTAGGTGTTAAACACCTGAAATTCATATCCTCAACTATAGAAAATCTTGAAATCATTTCAAGCCTCAAGCACTCAACCTTTTTCTTGCTCCTCATAGCTCAATAACCTTAAACAAAAATGAAGGAAAAAAATGTGATGACTCCACTCCCACCAACCTCCAAAAAAGGAAGGCCAAATGGAAGGATCCATTACCATTTCATATAGGATATATGGTTTTGCACATAATAAAAAATAATTAATAAATTCTACTAAATAAGAATTTAGTTTGGTACAAGATAAAAATATCTTCATCAATGTTTAATATGGGTTTTAATATTTCACCTGAGAAATGAACCATCTACATATATCTTTAGAGCCTTACTTCATTTGTTTGATTTCAGTGTCTTCTTTTCTTGAATGTCCAATTTCCATCAAGTAGCAAATTATCCTAAAAACACTGACAATCTAAACATGCACTAATATAACAAGTTATATTGGTCTGTGGGGGAAAGAAAACATTTGCATTTTATAATAACAACATAATTAATCAAATTATTGTTAAAAAATCATATTTAGAATTTTGATTCGATGAATTCTCATCCCATGATGGTACTCATCACTGTTACCCTCACTAGGGTCTTGCTCTACAGTGGGTGTACTTATATTCCCATTTGGGCTTGATATTTTTCCTGACCTTCCCATTCTGGATTGACCTCTTACTTTGCCTTCCCATTTGGGCTTGGCATTCCTATGGTAACCTTCCCATTCATGTTTGGTTCATCTTCTACCATGGGCATGAGCAAGTTATCATTCATATATTGTGATAATCATAGTCACTTTAAAGATTGCAAAAATTAAAATAAACATCCAACATTCATTTTTCTATCAGTACGGTAAATCTAAGGAAAACATAAGAAAACTATAGTGAGTAGCCATAAGCATAACCACATACTGTCTCAGAATCACTTGCAGTCCATATAAGAATAACCAAGAAAACCACACAAGCAAGTCAACCTAAAATTTAAGGCATAGTACCCATGTGTCACTACATGATTTCAAAATTTACATGTAGGGTTGATTTGAGTTCCAAGTTAGGTTATTAAGTCCATATTTGTAATTCATTAAGTTCCATTCTCCATAAGTTCATTTATGAACTTTTATACTCTTTTGGTCTATAAACCCTAGCCTTGATGTCATATATATGGCTGTATTTCAAAATATGTCTTTTTATGCAAATGTCTCAACCTTTATTATTTTTAGGTCATAATAAGGCTAGTGAGATATAGTAAAAGGTATTTTGACATTTTATGTTCTTTGGGTTTCCAAACCCTAATTCCATCATGAAAGGTACTCTTAATCACAAAGAAACCCTACTCCTTTAAATATTGGTTTATAATGTTAATATGAGTCCAAGGTGATATTTTTATTCACAACAAATTGATCTTTAACTAAAAACATCAACCAACTTCATAGATATAAGTCAAGATTATAGTTTTATTGAATAGCTTCCATTTTTTTATCAATGCACATATATTACTTGAAATTTTTGGCCAAAGAATGGATTTTAATCGATTTTACAAGATATAACTATTTTCTTGATTTTTTGACTAGAGAGACAAAGAAATTACCTTTTTGGAAAATAGACCTGTCGTCAGATTCGTGGGTCTTTGTTGATCATGGTGGGGATCGGGTGATCAATGTTGATTGCGCCCACTCAACTCAACCACTGATTCTCTTTGTTGGTCACTATTGGACCACGATCCAACGATTTTATGCTCTCCCCCTTCCTTGCTTCAAGTATTCTGATGCGATGGCGCTGCGATGGAGGGCTCATTAGAGAGGATGTAATAAACTGAACAAGAGGGAGTGGGGGTGCGTGAGAGTGTTGTTGATTCTCTGGGGGTCAAGGCGAGTTGGTTAGGGGTCCTTTTAAAGGTGGAGGGTGTGGGATTTAGGGTTCCCAAACTAGACTGAGTTGTCTATAGCGGTGAGGATTATAGGTTATTCCAGAGATATCCTTTCCACATGAAACCTACTATTTTTTTCTCAATTTTGCAAGGCAAAGGCATTTATCCACTTGATTTAATTAGAGATGAAGTAGATTGGGAGATTTCCCCTTGGATTTCTTGTGTGTGTACAAGAATTCTTTACTGTCTAGGCGCGAGTAGGAGATGATGTGCAGACTGTTGGATTTTTAATCTGACGATTCACTTAGTGTGCATGAAGAATTAAGCTCATCTTTCGAAATGCAAATAATCATGAGATTAATGCTTTCCCATGTATTATCCACACCTTAGGGATATTTGTAAAATCCATATCTCCTACTTATCCTTTAAATCCTAAATTTTGAGGAAAAGTCCTAAATGACTTAAAATACTCGTGTGTAAGGAATTGGGTCATAATTCAAAAAGAAAAAGATAATTTCTCAATATGCAAGTTATCCTTTTTTAAGGCATTTATTATGTATTCAAACTTATATTTTCTCTTTCTTTCTTTTATATTTTCTCTATTTTGACTTTTCTTGTTATTAAGAGGCATGTGAAACCAAAACCATCCTATTGTGGCCACCTATGCCATTTTATAGAGAATTCCATGATTTCCATAAAAATATGCAAACATTATTCTTTTATTTTTGCCTTTTTACTTATCATGGTTTTTTTATCCTTCACCCTTTATTGGCTTAATAATACAGGAGAACATGAAATCGGTTATTCAGGGTAAGTTTGTAAAGAAACCCAATTTATAAAAAATGAACATAAATTGTCAAGCAAGCCATTTTTCATAGATTAATTGCATAAGAATACAACCAAAATTGAGGTTATAACCATGGAACATGACTTCGACTTCGAGTCGGCTTTGAAAAGTGTGGTGGAAGTTTTTGGAAACATTGAGGAAACTTTGAGGATTTTACAACCAAACTTTGACGCATATTTGACAAAAATTTAGCTAAAAATAGTGATCGTGATGAAAATTGATAGATTTCATCAAATATAGATTAAAAACAAAATATATGTTTATATGTCGCCATCCATACATGTTTACATATGTATAAAAATAGTCACATGGAAATGTATAAGACGTCATTTTAGTGTCAACTTCAACATGCATGGAAGTGGAAGTTTGTGGAAAATGTAAGGAAACTTTGAGGAAGTTGTGGACTAGCACTTCAACACAAAATAAGCTAAAAGATAGTGAGATTTTGAGGGAATTTGGCATAAAACATCAAATTTTGGTAAAAACATACTCCATCTATAATATATGAAATGTTAGAAGTTAAATATGTTCTATTCTACATATGTGGTGTTTAGTATCTACAAAAATCCTAATTGGATCACATTCTAGAATTAAAAATATGAGTTTATTTCCAAATACTTCAATTTATAAAGAGAGGGATAATTAAGAGAGGTGAAATGGTATTAGGTCTACACCAAATTTTGCAAAACCTGTGGAAAGCTAGTAGAAGAATAAAATTCTCATGCCTCTCTAGTTAGAAACCAAGGAAGTGGTCATCTTGATGTCAAAATTAGTTTCCTACAAGTTTCTTTATGCCTTCACTATGTATGCAACAATGATAACTACAAAGATCATCAAGAAGATGGGAGGTTTTGAGCTAGTTGGGTCGATTTCAACACCAACTAGGCTGAATTCATTGACATGTGTCAACAAGTAGGCAACCAATGGGGCATGGAAGTTTACCATGTTTCAACATCGACAAGCGTAGGCATATGTAACATCAAGGATATATCATCAGATGTCGAGGATGTTTAGTACCATGGTTATAACATCCTTCCCCACTTAAAAAAAATTTGTCCTCAAAATTCAGCCAATCATACAAAAAATTAGGGTAAGACTTTTCCATGTCTGTTTTCATATACCATGTGGCTTCATCCTCTCTATGGTGCTTCCAAAGAACCTTTACCATCTCATCTGTTTGTTTTTGAGTTCTTTCACCTTGTATCCAATACTTTCATAGGTGA
Organism: Alisma plantago-aquatica; assembly: GCA_963693085.1. NCBI lineage: Eukaryota > Viridiplantae > Streptophyta > Magnoliopsida > Alismatales > Alismataceae > Alisma > Alisma plantago-aquatica. The sequence goes on along the minus strand of OY856410.1, from coordinate 204,027,518 downwards.
CTCAGGATATGTTAGGCTCCCCTAGAGCTCAATAGGTTCAATGCTCAACACATGTCTAGGATCTTTCACATAGTGCTTTAGATTGGATACATGGAACACATCATGCATCATACTATATTGTGGGGAGTAGGGCTACACGATAGACGGCTTCACTAATCCATTCTATAATCTGAAACAGACCTACATATCAGGGACTCAGCTTTCCTCTATTGTTAGCTATAGCTCAAAGGGTTCAGATCTTCAGAAACACATGTTCACCATAGTGAAGTGTAAGTCAGTCCACTTTGCATCATCATACAACTTCTATCGATCCTGGGCTCTCTTTATCCTTTTCTTGATCAAAGTGACTTATTCACCATATACCTAAAGTTCCTCTAACCTCAACAAGGTCCTCTCACCAACATCATCCTAGTGAAGTGGTGTATGACACGACCTACCATAATGGCTTCATATGGAGGCATCACGATACAGGCTCGATATCTATTATTATAGGCAAACACAACTAAAGGCAAGTACATCTCCCATGATCCAACCTAATTGAGCACATGTGCACTCAACATGTTTTTTAAATTCTAGATTGTCTTCTCTGACTATCCATCAGTTTGTGGGTGGTACGAGGTACTAAATTTCAACCTTGTTCTAAGTTCATCATGCACCTACTTCCATAAATTTGAGGTGAACTTAGGGTCCAGAAATAATTGAACTCAGAATGCCATACAAACACATTATCTCCTGGATATACAACTCAGTTAAGTCTGAAACTTTGGTAGTAATCTTTAAGGAAAGAAAGTGTGCTGACTTGGTTAGTCAGTCCACCACAACCCATATAGAATCATGTTCCTTCTTAGTCTTGGGAAGACACACCATAAAATTCATGGTGATTTAGTCCCATTTCCACTCAAGAATCTCAATTGATTGCAATAAGCCTCCGGGTCGCTGGTGTTTAGCCTTCACCATCTGGTACGTGAGACAACTGGCACATATATTGCTATGTCTTTCTTCATTCTAGGCCACCAGAAATACCGCTAAAAGTCTTTAAACATCTTAATATTGCCAGGGTGTACAATATACTTAGATCCATGAGCTTCTTATAGGATATTAATCTACAAGGGTGACTCCTCAAGAACCCAAATATGACTCTTATATCGGATCCCTCCATATACACCCAATGACATGTGTATTTGAGGTTTCTCCAGCAAACCTTTCATCTTCTCAAGCTCTGGGCTAGCCATCTAGACAACCACTATCTCAGTCAACATGTCTGGTTTTATTTGAATGTTAGCCAAATGGATATGGTCTTCTGGTGATGTGGAGTCTACCTAGAAAACTCCTCCAGTTCCCTCCATTAGGTAGATAAGATGGTAACACATCTAAGCTGGTTTTGACTGAGTGCAGTTGCCACTATATTGGCCTTTCTTGGGTGGTATGTGATGGTGAAGTTACAGTCTTTCATATATTCCATACATCGTCTCTATCTTAGATTGAGGTCCTTCCAAGTCAGGAGATAATTCAAGCTTTTGTGATCAATGAGTATTTCAAAGGTAGTTCCATACAAGTAGTGTCGCCCAATTTTTAAGGCATGTATGATTGCATCTAACTCCAGATGATGTATGGGATAGTTTAATTCATTTGTCCTGATCTTCCTGCATGCACAAGCAACAAAATGTTTATTATGCTCTAGCACACATCCCAACCCCATCTTGGATGCATTAGTCAAGGTCATGAAACCCTCATCGCTATATGGTAGAGTCAACACAGGTGTTATGGTCAATTTCTCCTTCAACTCTTAGAAGCGAGCTTCACACAACTAGGACCAAACAAACTTTTCATCTTTACGAGTGAGCTTGGTGAGGGGTAAGGCAGTCTTTAAGAAATCTTTGATGAACCATTGGTAGTACCCAGCTAGTCCCAAGAAGCTATGAATTTCATAAGGATTCTTTGGTGTTGGCCAATCATGTACAATAGACACCTTGGTAGGATATACTGAAATAGTCCCTCATGAGATGATGTGTCAAGAAACATGACACGGTCGATCCAAAACTCGCATTTTGAGAACTTCCCATAGAACTTCTACTTCCTCAAATTTCAAGGACTCTAACCAGATGGTCATCATGTTTTTCTAAGTCATATGAGTAAAATTGAATGTCGTCTATAAACACGATGACAAAGGAGTCTAGGAAAGGTTGGAACACAGTGTTCATGAGATTCATTAACACACTCGGGGCACCAAACAACCTAAACGGCATGATCAAAAACCCATAATGACCATAACAGATTTGAAAGGAGGTCTTTGGGATATCCTCACTCTTAACTCACAATTGATGGTAACCGGACCTCAGGTCAATCTTCGAAACACTTGAGCTGATTTGAGTTGGTCAAACAAGTCATTCATACAGGATAAATGATGCTTATTCTTGATGGTAGCCTGATTGATCATCCTATAATCTATTCACATTTGAAGCGATCCATCCTTCTTTACAAAGAGGACTGGTGCTCCGTATGGAGATGTGCTAGGTCAGATGAAGCCTTTCTCTAGCAATTCCTACAGTTGTTTTTCAGCTCAAGCAACTCTGCTGGGGCCATTATGTAAGGTGCCCTTGAAATAGGGTTTGTCCTGGGAGCTAATTATATCGAAAATTCCACCTCTCTCTCAGGAGGTATCCTAGGCAAGTCTAGGAACACATATGCATAGTCCTTGAATAGCTCTATCTCCTCTAAGGGCTGCAGCTTAGGCTCCGACTCAGTAACTACTACTAGAAATGCCTGACAATCTTTGGCTATTAATTGTTCTTCTTTCAAGGCCGATACATATGTGCTAGTGGTAGAATCCTTTCTACCTCTAATGGTTAAAGGTGGGTGAGTGAGTATCTTTATTACAAGCTTTTCTCACTACAATCGATATGTGACCTATAGGTATAAAGACAATCTGTGCCAATTATTACATCAAAGTCATTTATGTCCAACAAAATAAAGTCAGTAGGGAATTCATTACTCATGTACCTAACATGTATAACATGGATTTTTAAAAGAGATGTAAAAATGTGATCTCTTGGGGTAGTGACATCCAACAAATATCCTAAATCCTTGAAATCCAGATAGAGCATAGTTTTAATATTTCAAAATGAAAGTATTTGTAGATCCACAGTCAAAAAGAGCTTTCACACATTGTCCCAAAATTTCAAGCATGCCTACATTGTTTTCATGATAGTCAAACTACTATTATATTGTATAAATAAAGATGGGAAAACTACTCTAAGCATTGTTACCCTCTATTAGAAGGTTGGCATTATCTTGGGCTTCTTCCTTATTGATGGTGAACAGTTGAGCTTATCGACGTTCCCTTGTAGGTGGGGTTGCTCCTGGTGGGGTTGCAACTGTTGGTGGTGCTACTTCCACTTGATGGGCCACGACCGGGGCTTTACCGGGTGGAGGTGTAAGGGGGCAGTTGGCCAAAAAATGGCCTACTTGCTAGCAACGGTAACATCGGTGCTTCTCATAGCGTCATTTTCCCAAATGTCTCTTTCCATAGATAGCATAGCTAGGGTAGCATCCTTCTTTCCAGGCTTTCCCTTTCCATCCATACTTTCCCTTGCTCTTATGACAACCTTGGTTCTTCCTATTATCATTCCTTGGGGTAGAGCTGCCCTCAGTGAAGCCGAGGTATCCCTTGGGTTGGTTCTGTTGAGACATGACTATCTTTTTCATGTCCAGTGCAAAGTTGAGAGCTTCAATGAGAGTTGTGGGCTTGCTCTCCATGACATGGGATTTAATCATAGGGTGCAACCGATCCACAAAGTGATCTACTCTCCTTGCTTCAGTCAACATGTAGCCAAAATGCTCTAAAAGGCAAAACTTGCGAGCTTAGTCTTCCATTGTAATGTTCCCTTAGACCAAGAATGTGAACCACCTTTCCTTCTCTTTCTTGGCAGTAAGGGTTATGAACCTTGCTGTGAAAAGTGCATGGAAGTCTACCCAAGCCATGGGCTCTTCATTCATGTTTTGACCCATGATCTCGTTCTTCCACCATATCTTTTTTACTCCCTCCAGGAGGTGGGTGGCAAAGAGAACCTTCTTTCCTGGCTGTACTTCCAACATGCGAAAACCATTTTCCTGTGCCAAAAACCAAGCATCAGTCTTATCGACTACCTCAGTCTTGTCCTCCCACCAGAATTTGTCAATATTCAATTTTACAAAGTCCAATATGGTGTCACTGAGGCGGGGATGGACGTCCAGAGATTGAACATTCTCATCATGGGTAACATCCCTAAGGGTGAGGTGAGGGCACTGATGGCTTCAGTCATCTTCTTCTACTACTCTATCCAGAGCATTTTGAGAGTTTGTGTCACCATTGGATCAACTACCAGTCCAGAGTCAGCAGCATGGCTGGGATTATCCCTTGCTTCATCTTCATACATAGGTTCATCTTCGGGTCTAGGGATTTCTTCCGTGTTCGAGATGTGGAAGGGGATGGACTTAGGCTCATGACCTTTCTCTCCAGAGGCTTCAACTTCTCTCTTCCTTTTCTTGGAGGATTCACCTTCCATGAACCTTCTCTTCTTTGAGGAGGGTCTCTTCTTATGGGAGGGTCTCGGTCTAGGGTATTCATCACAATTGGTGTTATTACCACATGCCATGTTGTTTCACATAAGCAAACTTCATTAGCCACAATTTTATAACTTAGGATTATCAAAGCATAAACTTATATCCATGAAATCTTTTCCATCGTGGGCATGAGCAAGTTATCACTCATATATTGTGATAATCATAGTCACTTTAAAGATTGCAAGAATTAAATAAACAACCAAGATTAATTTTGCTATCAATTTGATAAATCTTGAGAAAACATCAGCAAACTATAATGAGTAGCCATAAGCATAACCGCATACCTATCTCAGAAGCACTTGAAGTCCAGAAAAGAATAAGCAACAAATAACCACTCAAGCAACCAAGTCAACCTGAAATTGAAGGAATGACACCCATGTGTCACTACATGATTCCAAAATCTACCTATAGGGTTGACTTGAGTTCCAAGTTAGGTTATTAAGTCCATATTTGTATTTCATTAAGTTCCATTCTCCATAAGTTCATTTATTACCTTTTATACTCTTTTGGTCTACATACCCTAATCTTGATGTCATATATATGATTGTATTTCAAAAGATGTCTTTTTATGCAAATGTCTCAACATTTATTATTTTTAGATCATAATAAGGCCACTGAGATAGAGGAAAAGGGATTTTAACCCTTATATGTTCTTTTGGTTGCCAAACCCTAATTCCATCATTAAAGGTACTCTTAATCACAAAGAAATCCTAATCCTTTAAATCTTGGATTATTATGTTCAGATGAGTCCAAGGTGTTCTTTTTATTCACAACAGATTGATCTTTGACTAAAAACATCAACCAAGTTCATTAGATTCATCGATACTAAAAAAATAGGATTTTGATTCATTAAAAGCATTAAAGGCATCAACTTTGAACACTTTTCAAATCGGAAGCAAATATAAGTCAAGATTACATTTTTATTGAACAACTTGTATTATTTTGGTCAAGATATATATATATATATATATATATATATATATATATATATATTACTTGAAATTTTTAGTCAAAGAATGATTTTGAATTGATTTTACAAGATGGAACTATTATCTCATTTTTTTGACTAGAGAGGAAAATAAATTACCTTTATAGAAAATACACCCGCCGTCATATTTGCATGTCTTTGTTGACCAGGGTGGGGATCGAGAGGTCGATGTTGATCGTGCCCACTCAACTCAGCTTGAGTCTCGACGAAGCTCAACGGCTGATTCTCTTCATGGGTCAACGTTGGGCCACTATATACTACAATTTTATACTCTCCCCCCTCCTTGCTTCAAGTATTCTGACACAAAGGAGGGCTCATCAAAGAGGATGCAATCAACCAAATGAGAGGGATTCAGGGTGCACGAGAATGTCCTTGATGCTCTAGGGGTCAAGACGAGTTTGTTAGGGGTCCTTTTATAGGCGGAGGGTGTGGGATTTAGGGTTCCCAAACTTGAATGAGTTAGCTATGGCGGTGAGGATTCTAGATTGTTCTAGAGATCCCCTTTCCACCCAAAACTTCATATTTCCTTCTCAGTTTCACAAGGCAAAGACATTTATCCACTTGGTTTAATCAGAGATGAAGTAGATTGGGAGATTTCCCCTTGGATTCTTGCATGTGTACAAGAATCCTTTCCTATATGTGTGGACCGTTGGATATTTAATCTGACGGATCCCATTGTGCACGTGGAGAATTAAGCTGATACTTTCTAAATGCAAAAAATCGTGACATTAATGCTTTCCCATGTAATATCCACACTTTAGGGATTTTTGTAAAATCCATATCTCCTAATCCGCTTATTCTTTTAATCCCAATGTTTGCGAGAAAGTCTTTAATGACTTCAACTACTCATGTGCTAAGAATTGGGTCATAATTCAAAAAGAAAAGCATTATTTCTTAATATGCAAGTTATTCAACTTTAAGGCATATATTATGTATTTAAACTTATATTTTCTCTTTCTTTCTTTTCTATTTTCTTTATTTCGACTTTTCTTGTTATTAGGATGCATGTGAAACCAAAACCATCCTATTGTGGCCACCTATGCCATTTTCTAGAGAATTCCATGCTATCCTTAAACATATGCAAACATTATTCATTTTCTTTTTGCCTTCTTAGTTATCATGGGTTTTTCTCTTGTCCTTCACCCTTTATTGGCTTAATAATATAGGAGAACACAAAATCCTTTATTTAAGGTAGATTTGCAAAGAAACCCAATTTATAAAATGATGCACACACATTGTCAAGTAGGCCCTTTTTCATATATTAATTGCATAAAAATACAATCAAAATTGAGGTTATAACCAAAATGATCAAGAAAAGAGATGGATTTGGGATCTTTTGATCCAAACCAATATGGTGATGAGTTTCAAAAATAATAAGGAAGAAAGGGAACAAAAAGCTAGAAAATATTGATGAAATATAATTTATTCACCAGCACAGTAAGCTAGAACCTAAATCCACTCTCCCAACTTCAAAATATTCATACCCTAGAAATCTCCTTATCTTTCAAATAATTTGAAGCTCTTGAGTTCTAGGTGGAAAATGTAGAGGTTCTTTGGTCATGTTAATAACATATATACTCATTTAGGTGCTTGGGATAAATAGTTTTTTTTTTTCTATTTATAATTTTTGAGAATCGTTGGTCAGCCATGTTGTTCCTAGTAAGAAACTCAACCGATGTAGTATTTCAGTGTAACCCAAAATGATGCAAAATTTCTAAAATCTAATATGTTATATGAAATCAATATACAATAAATTTTTATCCAACTTGGTTTTACCAATAAATTAATAAAACTATAATACAACCTTGCTATATGTCACTCTACGAAGCATGGTCTGCTGAAATTATTTCAGATAAATTCATCCGATCAATAGGTCTAGAGAACTCTAGAAATTATAAAATTTTCATTAAAACTCAAATTTGAGTTCTGTAGTATATATAAAATTCAAAATAATCATATTTACATATAAAATAATAAAAGATATTTCAATCTTCTATACTTATCACTTAATTTTCTATCACATTTTTATTCATAATTTTGTGTGACTAGGGTTTTTGATCTAACTATACCTAATAGCCTCAAGTAATAAACTAACAACTAAAATTTCAAATTTCGACTAATATTCAACATAATCAAGAGATAATTAATCGACATCTAATGACTCTTAATAAAGATCTAAAATAGGATACAAATGCTTTAGGAATGGGTCCTTACAATATATTACTATGGAACTTAACTCTAAATGATGAGTATAAATTAGTATGGGAGAAGATGTTGAGTATTAATCAATTTATGTAGTTAAATTTCATCATGTGGATCGAAATGATTGGTTTACTATCTACACATGGATATCTTGGAGGGAGATATTGTAAAGAGGACAAAAACTGCCTGACACACAATGCACATGAGGAGAATATAATCCAAGATCTAGTTTCCCATAGAAAAGTTGTGTATATTTGTCTTGACAACTGAACTAGGGAGTGGATGTAGGATGCACCCAATGCTATTTTAATTCATTTCTCATTTGGGTAATAGGAAATTTTACCGCACAAGACCTTGATGAGGTAGTAACTAGGATGTGAGTATGAGGGAATTATAGAAATGAGATGGTTTTTACTCACAATCAACCAAATAAAGGGAATTCTTTTTCCAGAAACATTACTCTAATACATAAATATTCTAAGTAGAATGGTAGTATCTCTTAGACCTGTAAATGGATATCTGAAATCCACAAATTCGATTCGGATTTGAGTCTGAAATTTTGAAAAAAATTCGACATCTGCATAATCCGAATTGGATTTAGAATATCAAATTTCATATCCAAAAATTTTGAATAGTATTTCGGATATGGCTATACCCGCTCTGAAAAAATCCGAAATCTGACAATTATATACATATATTATGAAATATATATTATCTATGTATAAAAACATAAAAATATAGATATTTTATCATATATATTCATAGTGATATCAATGTTTTCTATATATAATGTATTAATAACAATAAATTTATGTTTTTTTTGGTTCGAAATGGATATTTATCTGAATTCTAATATTATTTATCAGATCTGATTCAGATACTATCACATGATATCTGTTGGATATCGAATTGGATATCAGATCGGATTTTTTTTCTAGATTCGGATATCGGATATAGTAGTATATGCTCCACATTCGATCCATTTACATGTCTAGTATCTCTACACACTCGATATTGTTACTATAAATATTATTTGGCATTGAAGAATCCTCCTACAAAATAAATGAAGGAAACATTTATGATGCATGCAATCTATTAATGAATGATACAAGAGTAAGAGTAGTATTCATAGATTGCCAAGGAACGAAATCATACAATTAGACAAGCTCAGAGACCTACTTCATGAATGCAAGATGTAAGGAACAAGAAAATAATTCCATGGTGTTGGGATCTTGATATTGCATAACGAATATTCAAGAGACTTGATGAGCCATACTTGTTTGAAGTGATATAAGCTATCTCTAAAAGAGGTAGAGAGGTATAATTTTCTTAGATGAACCACTTGAGACATTCACAAGCAAGACTCAACTACATTTTCTTTAATTATGTCAAATGGAATGGTAACAAACTAGCTCATTAGATCCCTAGTGAGTTCAAAGACATGGCATTCCATTTTTGGTGTAAAAATTTGACAAGATGTCTAGGTTATGTTCATGTCACGAACTTTATGAATTACATGTACTTTCTTTCCTTCCTTTTGAAAAAGAACTTAATACTTTTTATCTCTAGCCCTACCCTTATAATAAATTAGTGTTAAAAAGCAGACTACTAAGAAACTAGCCGCTCAACCATTAGTTACAAAAATTAAGGAACCAAACTACTAACAAATGGGAATATTATTATCATATTATGCTTCTAATTTATTAATAATGGAAATTTCAATGACTCTCAAAACTATAATGAAGGTGCATCTCGTAAATCGATCCCATTGGCTTTTGGAAATGAATATACGTATTCTAACAGAGAAACAAATAGGTGGGGATGTAGGTGATGATATATCAATTCACACTAGAGATTGAGTGAAATCATTGAATGCAGTTGGATTTTCATTGCTAATGACATGGTTGTGAACCTCATTATTATTGAAAGATAACATATGGAGACACATCTCTTGGACCTATTACAAATATGAGAGGATCCTTACCTTGCTTGTAGTAATAGGCAATAGAGTCTTGCTCTTCATCAATTGAACATATCAATTTTATAAGAAGAAACAAGGGGGCAACAACATGATTGTGATGTTTTACTTGATCATGCAATTTCTACATGTGGAAACTACAAGACCCCAAGAAAAAAAAGTTAGAGGATGCAAAACTAGAAAAGAAATCTATAAGTCGTATCATGAACAAAGAAAGGAATCCATAGGCTGAGAAAGCATTCGATATTCTAGAATTCAACTTTACAACCCTCGAAATTGAAGCTCATGGGCCTTCAACATTAATCCTAGCTACAACATTGCAGTGTTATTATAGGAGCATGACCAAAAACATGGAATACAAATGCAACATTGTCAACAAGTAATGAGAGATTTATGATGCATGTTCTAATAGATTTCATAGGAGGAATTAGACTAAACCATTTCTGTTGGCTTGTCTCAAAACTTCTATTGTCACATGAGACTTTTCCAAATTAAATGAGGTTTCTACTCGTGTGATTGATTTGGTTATGATTTATTCCAAATAATCACGTGTTCATTTCCTTTCCAAGCTACTACATGGATAATATGATATAAAACGTTGTGTGATTAATTTTGACAAGGTTTCATGTGAGCGGTCGGTAAGGGGTTCAAATGCTTTGTCTCCATTCAGTATTCCAATCACATATGGATTAATCTCTTTCGTAAATGCAACTAATTGAATTCCTTTGGGGTGATTTTTTTTGTTAAATATAAGGATGGGATCAACAACGACATTGTCCCATGCTGACATAAAATGTGACACAATGAACTTAATTGTCTATGTATGAAATGTTAAAAGTACATTTTAAGTGGTTTGGGCAATATATGTAAGTATGGAAGTCGAGACATTAGCAGACAAAGGGGGGTCACAGAGGGGCAACTGCCCCCCCCCAACTCTAGAAAAATTTCCTAATAGTAGTAGTAAATGCCACTTAACTCCATAATTTTTTTAAATAGCAGTAGTAAGTTCCCCCCTCAAGTATAGATTTTTTTTGATAGTAGTACTAAATGCCCCATCTCAAATCCATTAAAATTAGTTTATAGTAACTTTGAATAAAACACTCTCTAAACAATTGACTCAAAGAATGTAACTCTAAAAATCACTCCATTCAATATATGTTCATTCTATAAAATAATATCATGTTGACTGGAATAATTGTGGATATTAAGTTTCTACAAAATTTACATGAGAAAGTGAGTTAGTATTTCTCTGCAAGATAATCTTTAAATAATTTACTCAAACAAGATAATCCAAAAATTACTACGTCTATAAGTAAACCATAGAAATTAAACCGTGTTGACTTAAATTTAAGAGGCTACTTAGTTTTAACAAAATATGTGCTAGGAAGTTGATAAGAAACACATTTTCTCCATAATATTTACATGAAAAAGTGCATAATACATGAAGTTTGAGAACATGTTATACTAGATTAGCAAGAAAATATATTTATTAGTGTGATTTGTGATAGATAAAGTGGGTCCCAAATATGACTTTAAATAAGGCAATGTTTAAAAATTGTGTTTCGGATTTAGATATATTGTTAAATATAATGCAAATGCAATGGTTATCTTGTAGTTGTGTCACCATTTATTATACCACAAATTGTTTTCCAACAAAATATGAGTTTTAGAGTTTATTGAATACCAATAATCATAACCTATACATCCTTGTAGTCCTGGAGACAAATACATACTATGTTTTTTGCATCCCAAACTTGTGGCCAATGTTAGTAGTGTCAAATGATTATTAGTATTTCAACCAGTTGTTATTGTTCCTTATAAGATGACAATTGATGTCTGACAAGAACTATCAAGGTTTTAATCAATTCACAGAGCAATAAGTACATTCTTATTTATTCTTTTAGTTGATTCAAATTTTAGTATTTACATTATCATAATATAATCAATGTAACAACTATTATAAACTAAACATTTTGTGATTGATGCATTTGATATACCACTATCTATTTATTTGTTCTTGTTAAATTTTGAGATATTATGAAATAGAAACTCTCATCATATTTAATTAGGTTTGGGTACAAAACTAAATCAAATCATTAAACTCAACCAAACCAGATCAAACCTTCTAGTTCGGTTTAGTTTTTTGGGGGAACAAGTTGGTTTGGTTTTGAAATTTTTCAAACAATTAAACATCAATCCGATTTAGTTTGAGGGTGTAGTTTAACCAAATCAAACCGAACAAGTATATCTATAATATATATTTATATTATAAAAGATACTTATCTAAACTAAGTTTACGATACTCAATAAGTTTGTATATGTGATTTTGTAAAATACATGCTAAACAAATATGATCAAGGTGTACCAAAAATTTCATACTATATGGTATAAGGCATACTTATTTAAAGTTAGTTGGGCACTTTCTACTTATAGTTTATATATGTTTTCTTATATTAATCATCCCCAAATAATTTTTTTTATATAAAGTTTGTTTATCATGGAACATTCCTTGAACAAGATGGTGAAAATGGTTACCAAACAACAAATCAATAGATTCAACTCAGTTTGGCGTTGGATTAGGTAACAATTTGGTTTGGTTTGAAAAATTCACAAACCAATATATATGGTTCGGTTTGTAGTTTTAATGGTAAACTGAACCAAACTATGGCCACCCCTTATATTTAAGATGAACTGTGTTGATTTTTTTATTCACTTTACTTGGTTAGATAATACAATCTTATTACTGTAAGATATGTAGATATTTTTATACATTATTTGAACAAGAGTAACATCTGGCTCTTTATTAGATATTACTACTGTTGGTGTTGAACAACCATCAGTACATGTTAATGTGAGTACCAATGATGACGCTAGCTTACCATAAAAAAGGAGTAGAATATAAATTAGCTTGGAGGAGATTGAAATGATCCCAGGTTACCACCTAAATTATATCACTATCTAGTAACCAAAAGAGATGAAATGCAAAGATTTTATCTAAACAAAGGGCAATTTCAAATATATAATCACGAGTTTTCTCAATACATGATTGGTAATAAATGGTGTAGATTAACAAAATATGACTTTTTGAATTCGCAACATAGACAGAGTATAATGTTTCTTAGGACGTTTATGGTCCATATTCCATATGGAAAGCACAAAGTCTACACATATGTACATCACTTGATAAAATCATCATTGATATTATTAGTGGTAACACCAACAGTGGAAATATCATTCTCTACCAATCAGATGAATGATAAGTGACCCAATCATTCAATGGTTATCTATATTGAAAAATAAATATTTGACACCATTGATAACAAAGTAATAGTCAAATGATTTCATAGAACGAGAACTCAGTTTAAATGTTTAGGAAGGAATTCATGTTTTAATTATGAAATGTATTAGTATATCTAAATATTATAGCTTGAATGTGTTTTAGATATCAGTTGACAACTACTAATATAATTCGATCCTTTTCAAACTTTAGTTAATAACTAGTTTATTTATAATTACCCCCCCCCCTCCCTCCTCCTCCTCCTCCTCCTCCTCTTCGAGATCCGGCTTGCTCCACCCCCACGAAGAGCTTTCCATAGAAACCAACTTAATGAAGGCACAACATCGAGAAAGTGGTCAAACCAAGGGCTAGTGCAATCCATGGTAATAAAACGCGAAATTAATAATAGGGTTTACCCTATTGCCAACCCCCATTAGATTGGTAGGCGTAACAGTGTGTCCTCATTTCGGTCCCTCTCCCGAAGCCAACTCTCTCTGTCTTGCACCCTCTCGAGTCTCGATATACAAGGATTTGCTTTACCAAACACCTTCTTGGACATATTTTGATTGTTTTCATTTCTATAATGTCTCTCCCAATTCGTTTGAGTTCTCATCCTTCGTCAAACTAATACGAAAACACCTGTAAAACTTGTGCACGTCTGATCAACCGCTGGTGCTCCATATGCCGCCACAAGTGAGGACGATCCTTTGTCTATAGCTGTTTTTGAGAAATTTCTCGTAAAAAGTTGACTAAATTATTCCCTTGCCACAAGTGAGGACGATCCTTTGCATACAATAATTTGACAGTTGGACTTATGAGGAGGCGTTTCTTATCTTGTAGATGCTGTATGGTTTACTATTACTAAATTATTCCCTTGTCTAAAAAAACATGACAGTTAGAGAGGAACATCCACGATGACTGAACGTCAAAAAGATCTGAGCTTGACGTGGGTAGGCAACGAGATGAGATTTTTATGATATAAATATTAACCGTTGATTGATTCTGTGTTGTATTGGTTAGCACTCTGGACTTTGAATCGAGTGACCCGGGTTCGAATCCCGGTGGTATTTTTCCCGTGATCATAATTATGCATAGAGCGACAACGGTAGAGTTGTTTGGTGTAATAGCGTTTTACCGTGAAGTAGAGGGAGAAGGGCACATGCAAATGAGGGGGAGATATTATTAAAAGAATATTCTTTGCTTAAATAAGGAGCTACTGTTTAATTTTCACATAACTCCTTCATTCTCCATACTCCTCAATACATCAATGGAGTACCGTTTTATTTTCATTTTTTATAAAGCACTTCTGACTTTGTAAAGTGAAATCCATCTTGTTTAAATGATCTATTGTAATCCTATCACATGAGTCTTTTATATTGTTAACATCGTCTTTGTTCAAAAACTTTCAGAAAGTAACTTCAATATTGGTTCTTTATATCACGATACTTCACTATCACTCTACGATTTTCATTCTTTATGCATTTTACTTGACTCAAGTCTCTTTATTTCCTATCTCTTATATGAGCCATTTGATATATATCTTGTTTCCCTTCTCTTGTGTCCAACTTCGTGTAAATATCTTCAAAGTATATGTACCTTGCCTCTTTATTTTGATGAACCCAACTCTTCTATTACTTTTTTTGTCTTTTTGTAACTTTACAAGTTAAATCTATGTACAACTTGAGGATACAACTATCCTCTAAGAGTACTGGCCCAGACACAACCAAGAAGAAGAAAAGAAAACTATACACACTGTCAGCCTCGTGCCAAGAGGCAACACTAAAAGCCCGACAGAATAAACCAGAAAGAAGAACAACAATACATCCTACTCAGAGAGCAAGTTGAGATAATTATGAATAATCCTCCATGGTTGATGTTCGTTTCTTTCACTTTCTTTATGAATTCTTTCATTGTGTTCCCTCCATAGCCAGTGTAAGGTGCATAGACAAGTCATGACATGTTGTTTACTCTGAAAATTAAACATATCATCAATAGACACATGCCTTCGATTATTCAAGAAAACCCTGGCATATCCCCGTACAATAGAAACATAATCACAATTGAAGAAGTCATGCTCAACATCGTCTTCACTCTTCTTGTAGAGAAAACACATGGAAGCCAAACTGAAACCCATGTGTTATATGTACCCAGAGTTAAAACTCTATGATGACCAATCTTCCAACATAGAATCCAAAACCTTCTAAGACACTTCCAAAGCCATTGAAAAAAAGGAATAGGGTCAACCTTGGATCTAACATTCTCCCAAACGAGTCTTAGATTCACATCAGATCTACCAACAAAAAAAATATCATCATCACAACACTTAGGTAGACTCTTCAGGAGTTCAATTAACCCAAAATGTAATCTAGACTTTTCGAAGAACCAATTACCATTTTTAATCACATCACAAACTTTTGAGTTATAGTCCAAGCCCAACTGAATAACACACTACCTTCCAAAAACTTCAGTAAGAAACTTAGCTTTAGGGAGCCATGGGTCATTCCAGAATGAAGTATTAGAACCATTTCCAATCTCATACACAATAAACTTCCTCAAAGAAAGCCTTCCAAAAAAAATTCTTATAAATGACCAGGAAAAGGAGTCATGAATAGGAAAAGACCAAAACATACTTATAATTAAGAACTTTTCATGCATTCATTTGATCCATATACTATCCTTCTTCTTGGCTCAGTTCCAACCATTAAAAAAATAGATGCTTTGTCAATCTCTCTAATATTTTTAAAGCTTAGAATACCTTCGATCTTAGGCTTTATGTCACGGAACCATTTGTTATCCAAAATCCTAACTCCAAATGACTACACACTCAATGGAGATAGGACCCAGGTGTACCCCCCTAGTATGGTATTAACAAAGTACAAATGCTGAAGCATAAATCTTAGCATACGTGAACAAATAACAAGATACAAGCACCAACAATATCCCAACATTCAACAAGGTATATTAAACAACATTCTTTATTACAATATTCTCATTTACAAATTGGTACAAATTACACAAGTCTATTCATGTATACTAGGGATCTTACAACAAGAACACCTACCATGGCTCACCAAGCCCATCAATAGTTAGACATCTCTGAACCTAAAAATAAAATATGAGAAACGGGTCAACACATGAGGTGTCGAGAATATGGTTGAAATATACATATACATAAGCTTTGAATAATTTGAAAAGAGAGTGCAAGAGTAAACATGGAAGAATAAACATGTTAACTGTTTAGCAAAATGAGAACCCATATTTTATGTCATTAATGATCAACAATATCATGTGTTCACAAGGCCTTTGACCAACTTCCCATTGGAAGAGTCTGTAAGGGTGCTCAAGATTAGCTAACCCTTTTATACGTGAGGGATCTCAAGGCCATTGCTAAGAGTTAACCCTATTTCAACAATTGTATAATGGAGTTCTATATATATGTGTGTTCAAGTTATAAAACAACAAGACGAGACAAGAATCGAGTACAATACTAGAGTACTACATGGCAATGTATGAGCAAATAAACAAACATGTATACAATACATATCATGTTTAAGCAAGAAGCCATATTCATATAACTAGACAAGGCCCATACCTGATTTAGATATTTCATCTTAACTTATCTTTGACCATCTAGCAACAAGCAACATCTGATTAAGAAAAAAGATTACATACATACATTAGATTCTCATCATTAACCCTAACTAGCTTCATTTTAGGGTTTTCGCCAAGTTAGGTTGATAATTGGTTAATGACACATGTTTACCGAGCGTTATACGCAAGTGAACACATCGAAGTAATATAGGCCCTTTTGAGGCCTGAGTCGAACATAGGGAAATGTTCTTTAGAAGACTACTACTAACTATGGTCAAATCATCTAGGCTGGTGTAATTGAATGGGTTTGATTGAATAGAAGAAAAAATAGAATGAAACAACTTAACACTTTTATTACTCAAATTTAGGGAATTCCTTAGGATTGTGGTTTCACCACAGATAACATTATAATTCATTCCATACACCAATATCTATTACCCCTATCCCTGGATAAAGAGCCAGTAGTCAGAACTACCCACTCCCGCATCATAGTTCACTACCTATTCTAATGCCAACCCATTTCCATCGCAATTAGTTGATTAGTTACGTGCTTTATGATTGAACTCTGGGTTTCTCCTCCCGTTTATTCTCTGCCTTTCCCAAGGGGTGCAATAAACAGGTAAATCTATGCTCTCCAACCCTTAACCTCTCTCCTGAAATGATTAAGAGTCTAATAATCTATCTATGTTGATCAGGCATAACCAGAACAATACATCTTCATAGATTTATATAAAAAAAAGAGGGATAAAGATGATATGAATGCATGGAAATCAGTTACAATGCATATCCGGGCTACTCCCGGGTCCTAATTATTCAAGGGGTTTAGCCCTACATGGTTTTCATTGACGAATACATAGTGGAGAAAGAGAAAAATGTGGGAAACATTAGAGAAACTAAGTAAAACCTGGTGAATAGCTGATCTAGATGATCCCCTACGTTGTGCCCGCAATCGACTATCTTACGGCTGCCGATTCACCTTCTGAAGGTGCTCAGATCGTCCCAGATGAAGACTTCAGTTCCTTTCTTTTCTTCTCTTCCTCTCCGGTACGACTGCCTCCTCGGTCTAGCTGAACTTTCCTTAGGTCATAGGAGTCACTTACGATACGAAATAATGTCCACCATTAGGTTAGATTGCCATCTTTAGATTTGCCAAATCGAGCAGAGTCGGTAGTACCGACTTGGCAGTCGGTAGAATCGAGATCCTAGGGTAGCCGTGACTCTTGACAATGTCAGTACTATCGACTTGTCTTGATAGCACTGAGTCTTCAGCTTGCCCAAGCATTGTATTACTAATGCCATCTCGGTAGTACTAAGTTTGTGAACTCGATAGTACCGTCTTTTCATGACTCATCCTTGTGCTTTACTGACGTGATTTCGATACTATTGGCTTGGAGTGTTGCTAGTATTGAGTCTGTACAAGTCTGTTCTGGACAAGTACTGACGTAAAGTCAGTACCACTGACTTTTGGTGTTGGTAGTATCGACTTTGTAAGGTTTCATTGTACCTAAAAATGCACAAGAACATGGATAAATTCTCGGGATAAATATTAAATAATCTTAAACAATAAAAATAAGATAATTTGATGCATTTAAAAATCACATGCCATTAATAGCATTTCATGCATTATTAATTAGATAAATGACAAAACAACACATAAAATCAAGGAAAACATGCCTATGAAAATGACTAAAAACCCATGCATCAAACTCCCCTAAGCTTAAATGTTGCTCGTCCTCGAGAAACACTACTCTTGGATCTGTTTGGTGTAAGTCAACAAAAGGATACAACACATGAACTCTTTTCTTAATCATTTCCACTGGACAATCCTTGAACCAGCCTCCAATGACCAGTGAACCAATAACTACTCTACAATGACCAAAAGTTTCCATAGAAGACGTCTACCTTTTTTATCAATGAACACTATCAAGAAAGAAATTAATATTATAATAATTCAGGCATTCGCTTGGTGCACTATGTGATTCCCTAATCTAAATTACTCTCTCCTAAATACCAACTACTTGGAAGCAAATCTACTTATAATAAAGGATGTGGAGATAAATAATTTGAGTGGCCTACCAATGAGAGAAGTTAATGATGTGAGATGGGTGGCAATTGAAGAATCACAAGTACATCCAACTTATTTATGCAGAAAGAATGATGACCTAGATGAGTGAAAGAATGTTATGCATGAGACCTAATGCCTACTGAATTTTTCTTCTTTTTGACACATGATGCATGTATAAAGCTATCTCATAACAGAAAATGAGGCTGTCAAAACAAATAAATGCGTCATGTGAATTAGTTGACCCCTTAAGAAGACTCAGGGACATACTTTCTCCCTACAAAATCTTGAGATTAAAATTTTCTAGCCCATAATTTTTCTTGTCTTTAGCATGATTGAATTATGCTCAGGCTCTCACTTCATATTTTTTGTTGTTGATGTGGAGGTATGCCCCTTCTTAAACCTTCACCATTAGAGACTACAATCCACATGACCAAAAGGAATAAATGTGATGAAATGTATGTAATCTGCATGTAATTTTGGTGCAACTAAGATGGTATGTACTAATATTGGTCGTGCATACAAATGCAACCTTTGTGTTTTTTTTTCAAATGCATATGAGGATAAGAGCTAAGCTACCATGTCACGTATCATGCCCTGCCCGACAATGCAACCAAAAGAAATAATTTGGAGCACTTGTTCATCTTGTGGTGGTTATTCAAAATTAGATGGCAAAGATTGATGGAATCACATAACTAAGAGAAAATGCCTTTCATTTAATTATGATATGTCCTTCTTTAATGACCTGTGCATAGGGTAATCTGAAGGTTTATTTCTTAGATTTCCATTTAAGATCTCATTAACGGTTTGATCCGCTTAGGCTCAACAACATCTCCATTCACTTTAAAATTTTGATTAGATGTTCATTCATATCCTATATCCTAGAGCTGACTTAACCAAACACTTCCTTGAGCGGTGATGCATAAAGATGTCACAACTTAAGCTATGAAGACATAACCATTTCATTGCACTAACACATATGAATTGACAAATGCAACCATACATCATTGCTCCACAATTACACTATATAGGTGTGGATCCTAAAAATGCATAATTCAAACTAAAAATAAAACAACTAACAAAAAAAATGCAAGAAAAACTATAAAAACTGAGATACAATGTTGTTCTAGAATCCCCCTAAGCTTGAATATGACTATATACACATAGTCAATACTTGCAAGCAAGAGGTGGAACAACGATACCATTGCTCAAAATGGAGGTGGCTGAGGCATGTTGGGGTCATGAGGGGGAACATCCCCTGAAAAGATAGATCATACTGTGGCATTTTCTGCCATGCGGGTACCCTCCAAAGTACCCCTGGTTCTAATAGTAGTCGAAGAAGGGATGCTAGTACTGCTCCATTCACTATAGGTGCATGTGATAATTCTCTTAGTTGGCTAAAAGAAGGCATTCATTTTCATATATCACATGTTGATTTTGGTACAACCTTCCTTGAATGTCTTGCACGCCATCCAACATCGCCTGATGCTACTTCTGTCTAGTCTGGATCTCTTGAAGTATGATATACATACCCACCATGTTGTATGGGTCTTGATCCTCCTGGGAATGGGGCAGGGTAGAAGAAATTGAAGCAGCATAGGTGCATACCCATTTGCGCGGGACCACTCTCCTAGTGATGCAGATGGTGGGCTCTGCCTCCTTAATACCATCATATTTTTCATCGTTTTGCTCCTCATCGTCGTCCTGGGATGCTGCCCTGGGTGGATCTTATGCCTCCCCCTCATCCAGTGGCCACTAAAGATGGTTCACTCCATGCAAGTTGAAGATAGGGTCAGGGAGGCTCTGCTCCCTAAACATTCCACGACGTGTGCAATGCACATAGAGAACGTTGTGGTGGAAGTTGAGGAGGGTCTCCTTGCGGAAGTGTAGGAGGTCCAACTTCTTTGTATCTTCCAATGGCATGAGGGTGGACAAATCAAGGAGAAAGTGTAATGCAATGGGGGTGATGAGACCCCCAAATACAATTGGTTCCATCCTTGTTACGTTGCGCCGAACAGAGATCATGTAGAGAAGAAGGAAGGCTCAAAAGTTGGCATTCTCCCCTTCCAATAGCATGTAGAAGAAGTAGAGGTCCACCTATTAAAACTTTCCTTGATCTTGATCGGAACGAGAAAATATGGTGTTGGTACAGAGGCGATGGAGGATTCGAGAAACTCGATGTCAGTAATTGAGTTGACATGTCAACTTATGTGAAAGCCCTTTGGCACCACAATTAGCTGCTCCCAAGCAAAGTCAAAGTCAAAGTCAGAAGAGGCTGAGCATTTTGGGATGTGGGCCCAATTGAAGATGTGGTTGAAGGCCCACAAAGTGATGGAGTAGTTGTTGTTGAAGAGGTGGAAGTTGACTTTGCCTTCCTACCATTCGCCTCCTAACTTCTTCTTGGGGGTGATAAGAACATCTAGCGACTCTAAGAACTCAAGGATGAGTTCCAAGTAAGTCTTCCAATTGTAGAATAAAGGACTTTCTCCCTCCATGATCTTCTTTTGACATACCCATCACATGTTTTTGGTAAATCTCGCCCTTTCGATCAATGCATGATCTCCATATCACATTGGTATCATCAGCCTCATCTATAGCTCTTCATAGACTTTCCAAATCTTTGAGGATATATGTTGGATGTGGGTTGGTCGAGGGACCAACTCACCTTGATCTGCCAACATAGAAGGGCCTCTCCTTGGTGCCATGATGCTAATGCAATAAAAAGGGTTAGGAAAGAGAAGATGATTGAAGGTCATCAGCTCGGTGAAGACCGTCAGTGCCCAATGCATCTTTGATCTAAGTTATAGGAGGAGTGGAGAAAGTGGTGTAAAGAAAATGGGTGCACCACTCCTCCTTATATAGCTTAGTCGAGCAGAGTTGGTACTACCGACTTGTGTATCAATAGTACCGATATGCATACACAAATCTGTGGCTCAAATGTATTAGTGGCTGACGTTTGATGATGTTCCTAGCACAAATCGCCCGACATCAGTAGTACTGAGTTCAAGTCAATAGTACCGACTTAAGTCACAGATCGATGCTACCAACCATGCGATTAAGCTTGCATCTTCCGTTGAATCTAGCATCCAGGGATTGTTGACGTCATGCGTTAGTACTACCGACACGAATGTCGGTAGTATCGAGTTGGCAGTGATGGCTCGATACTTTTAAATTTTTGTCTCGATGTTCCAATTATGGGCATGCCAAAAAGTCGATACTACTGACTTGGGTGTCGATACTACTGAGAGCTTATCAATTAACAATAAAAAATCTTCAGAGACTCGGTAGTACCAACTTGGAGAGTCGATAATACCAAGTCTATCGTGCTTGTGCAGGTGGCTCACTGATGTAATATTGGTACTACAGAATGGGTATCTTGGTAGTACCGACCTGGGAAAAAATATGCACACTCCACACATGAGTCAAGGTACCTTTTTTAGAAAAATAAAAATACAAAGATAACTATAATGTGAAAATGAACATGAATAGAAGGAAAATGAAGGTTGGGTTCTCTCAGATGTAACTTAAGTCGATAATTAAAAAGGAGAACCTTTTGGCCTAGAAGAAATATTGTATTCATAATATGCCTATCATGAATCTTCTTTGTCCTCTCCTTATAAATCCTAGAATTTTCATAAGCATCCATCCTATGCCCATCTAGTTCATTCACCTCTAACAATCTTTTCCTACCTACTTCATCCAATCCAAAGTTTAACTTTCTCAATGCCCATTTTGCCTTATGCTCAAGCTCTACTGGTAAATGAAAAACACAACCATAAACCAACCTAAAAGGTGTCATCCCTATAGGTGATTTATAGGCCATCCTATATGCCCAAAGAGCATCATTAAGCACGAAACTCCAATTAGTCCTATTAGTGGAAACTATCCTTTCCAAAATCTTCTTCACTTCTCTATTGGACACCTCCACTTGGCCTTGTGTCTTTGGGTGATAAGGAGTACCCACTCGGTGTTTCACCCCATATTTTCTAAGTAAGGCTCTGAATTTCCTATTGGTGAAATGTTATCCACCATCACTAATGATCAGTCGGGGGACATCAAACCTGCAAAAAATGTTATCCTTCACAAATTTGCACACCACTTCAGCATCATTGGTGCGGGTTGGAATTGCTTTGACCCACTTAGATACATAGTCAACCGCAAGTAAAATATAAATGTTAGAATTAGACGACACAAATGGACCCATGAAATCAATGCCCCAAAGATAAAAAACTTCAACCTCTTGAAACACATTCAATGGCATCTCACGTCGCTTAGAAATGTTACCTGCATGTTGACATGCATCACACCAATGAATGAAATCATAAGCATCTTAAAACAATGTTGGCTAATAAAATTCACTCTCTAACACTTTTGTCGCTGTCCTAGAGCTAGCATGATGCCCTCCCATAGGTAAAGAATGGTAGTGTGACAAAATGCTCTCTACCTCACACTCGGGTATACACTTCCTCAAAAGTCCATCCCTACATTATTTAAGAAGAATAGGGTCATCCCAAATGTAAAACCTCAATGAATGGAAAAATGTCTTCTTTTGTTGATACACCCAATCTGCATGCATCTCTTTACATGCTAAATAATTAACAATATCTGCAAACCATGGATCCTTAGCCTTGATAGAAATGAGTTTTTCATCTGGAAAATCCTCAAAAATGAGAATATCTACATCTTTTTCATTCACGGTTTCCAACCTAGATAGGTGATTTGCTACCCCATTTCCACCCTGCCTTGTCTTTAATTTCTACGTCAAATTCCTATAACAATAAAATCCACCTAATCAATCTAGGTTTTGCATCTTTCTTTTGTAACATGTATTTGATGGAAGTGTGGTCGGTCCAAACAATCACCCTCACCCCTACTAGGTACTGGCAGAACTTCTCAAATGCAAAAACAACCACTAAGAGTTTTTTTTTCTGTGGTTTTATAATTAATTTGTGCATCATACAATGTTTTGGATGCATAATATATGATGGTAGGAGCTTTATCTTTGTGTTGTCCCAACATAATTTTACATCATAGTCTGATGCATCACACATCATCTCAAATGGTAGGCTCCAATCAAGAGCCTACACAATAGGTGAAAAACTTATCTTTTCCTTTAATATTTCAAAATCATTCAATCATCGATCATCAAAGGAAAATTCAACATCTTTTTCTAAAGTTCCAACAAGGGTTTAGCAATTTTTGAAAAATATTTGATAAACTGACGGTGTAACATACCGGATCTCGAACCCTACTCTAGAAGTTTGATCTTTTGGACTTAGCCAAACAAGGTTTAGTTAACCCTAATGAGATAATGCATGTAATTAGTCCAATAATATAACATAAAATGTGTCACAAGTATTATATAGAGAGTAACATAATAAGTCATGCTTAATAAATCATGTATGACACATATGGAGGTAATAATAATATAATTGGATGCATAATGAACTCATGGGCCACTAATGGGACATATGACATATCTCATTAAAAGAAATCACAAAAGTGAAATCTAAGTTAAAAATTGTGTTCCTTTGGCCCCAATTGCATTGGGAGTCAAGTTTCACATTATTTACATAATAATTAACTTAATTCATTTAAGAAAGAGAAGATTTAAGTTTTCCCCAAAATATCAAATAAAATAATAAATGACTCCAAAAGAGGAAAATAATCTTAGATTCATAATCTACATAATAAATATAGCCTTTGGGTGAATTTTCATCCAATTTAGAGAAAGTTTGATTAAAAGATGATGTCAGGACAGAGAAAGTGTGTAGAATCTTCAAAATAATAAATAAATGCTCAAACAACTCCAACATGTAAAATTGATGGCAAATTTGTATCCAACACATTAAGTATAACTTGTGGGTCAAGATTCATAAAATTTGGATAATCTTAAAGGCATTAATGCTTGAGGAGAAAGAGAATAGGATTTGATTTATTTAACACATCAAAAGTCTTCAAAAGGAAAATATAATTTCATAATCAGAATCTACATCTTGTATCAGCTTCTGTGCAAAATTCCAATTAATTTGGGACTCATTTGCACCCTAAATCAAAGAGAGAGAAAAAAGTGCATTAATGTGACCACACTTTGGTTTAATCAGAATCGACTTTGGTTTAAATGTCACATGATTTTCTGACTAAGATATCACTGTGATGCGCTCTACTTATACACTTTTCTATCTTGACCATTGGATTTGGTTTGTACAACATCCAAGTCATCTCCTACCTCGAGTAGGAGCTCGACTCGGACATGAATAGTAACATAGATTTTTGGTTTGCTCTTTCTCCCTCTCTTCTCCATCGTTTTCACGATTCTTTTCCCATTGTGATTGGGAGATCTTTCTGCACCAACCAACCCCTAGAACTACCCCTCTCTTGCCCTATAAAGGAAACCCCCAAATTTCCTTCCTCTGCCCAACTACCCCCCTTTTTTTGAAAAAGCCTTTGCACCTCCTCCAATCAGTGTGTGACTGCCTAGAAACCTCCCCCTACTCCCGTGTGGTCCTTCCCTGTCCTCAATTTGGCCCGATGATGCATGAGACGTCACTGCAATCTTGGTTTACCTCTGGACGAGATCAAGTGGTTTTCTCCTTGTTATCTTCACCACTGTTCAATCGACTTCTCCCAAACCATCCATGGGTCCACTTGAACCAGTCCCAAACTTCTTCTACTCGTCTTGTTTGGTGTTGTGGTTTTCCCTTCTCTGACTTTTAGGTTGAGCGTGCCGTTCCTGTGGGCAATGGCCTAGGCTTCTCCACAACTCAGGGTTGATGGAAGGAGCATCGTAGGCATGCTACGAAGCTTTTACAACCATCAACTGCTTCCCTCTCATGGTGAATTCTCGTTTCCCATTTTCTTTGACTTTTGCCCTAAACCTGAAGCACTTTAGCAATTTGTTCACAATATTCAATTGTTCTTGGGTTTCTCTTATGCAGTTTGATCATGTGAAGTCAATAGAGAACTACGTTTCTTGTTTGAAGGCCGATTGTTGAGTTTTCAACCATCCAATTGAAGCTTCTGAAGTTTATGCTTTAGAATAATGTTGAGTATATCATCTCGTGTTTAGCCCTGAGCGGTAATTGTTTTTGTGTTTTTTGATAGGGGTAATTGTGTCTTTTCACTGATGTTTTATTCTCTGGTTCCGCAAGTGTCTTAGATCCACCATGTGCTTGACCTTGAGTTGACTCGGCCCAGTTGGCCTATTTTCATTGGGCCAACTCGGCTGGCCTGGCTGCTAATTGGATTTTTGATGATATGGATTTTTGCTAGTATCTTATTGGTCCATTTTTGTGAAATTCGTATTAATTGATTCATAACTTAGAAAAAATAAAATAAAATATGATCTGGAATCACAAAAATATAACTTATCTAATGATGCTAAGTTTATGAGCTAAATCTCATGATATAAATATGTGATTTGTAATGGATTAATCTGATTAGATATTAACTTGTAAAATTCACAACTAAATATTTATAAGTCAAAAAAATATAATAAAATATGTTTTGCACTTAGAATAATGTGAACTAAAATGTGGCATGGTTTTTATAACCTAAATCACAGATAATGAAAAAGGTGATTTCTAGGGTTTGAATAATGAATATGAAATTGACTCAAGATCTACATATGTGCTTTATAGGTGATTTGGAAACCTAGGTTTGAACCTATATCTAACTTGGACTTTTATGAACTCTGAAGTTGAGGTATGTTTGCATCCCCTATTATTCAATGTTGAGCAATCACCCAAATTATTATTTCTATTGGTCCTATGGACATAAGCCTATACACAATTTATTTTCTTCTAAAAATCATGGTTCATGTGAACTACCTTATTTGATATTGATCTTGTGATCATGGATATTCTCTTGGACTCTTTTTCTTATGCCTTGGTGCAAGATGGACTTATTTGATTATATGTGCCCACTTTGGGGTGGATGCTTACTTGATGACATGTGATGTCCTTTCCCACTTATGAGGTGGATGTATATGTTGGTCACTTATGTGGTGACTAGTTTGTATAATCCAACTATACTTTCTACTTGCCTCTACATTTAACATGCTATGTGATTCAGTAGCACTAAAGCAGTGTAATTGCATTGGTTTTTGTTTATATAAGATGTGATATTTCCTACTCTTTTGGTATGGAAAGGAACCTCATACCCATGGCAAGATGTGTGATTCTTGGCCCATGTTTTTATATATTTGGAAGATTGGCAATAATCCTTTCTCTATAAGGTTTCAAGTTTATGAGACTCGGCTACCTTTGTCTTTATATTGTTCTAGGGATATTCTTATCTCACATGCATGCATGTTATTGATGATAATTGTGGGGTGTGTGCCCTACTTTCTTGATATGTACTTCATTTCCCACTATGGTAGTGGATGTATATATGGCACAATCTCTTATGTTGTTTTATGGCAAGTATCTTCTTTATTGTGATTCTATTCTCTTGATACCCACTTGGGTGGTACTTTTATTTTCTATGGGAAGCCTTTTATATTTGTTGTCCTTTACTTCATAAGATTGCTCAATTTCCTTTTTAGTATGCACATACCAACCTTTGCTGATGTCTTTTATTTTTCTCTTCTTGCTGGGGTATGCTTCCAACCTAGGTGAAGAACATGGAGGACTTATCATAAAGATGTGGACCTAGCTTGAGAAGTTAAAGCTTGGAGACAATCTTGAGGTGGTTTAGATTTCCCTCTACATGGATCCTTATGATGTAAGTTTAAGATGTTACCTTGTTTTATAAATTGAATATAGTCATGTTTTTATTCTGCTGCTACACTTTGGTTGTTTTGTATACCATTAATAAAGATTTGAAAATTTTACACCCACTCCAATCATACCTTTGAAGTGTGTTTGGACTAGAGGTTCTATTGTTCAAATTTTTAGTAGACAGGTGGTTTCACTTCTTTACAAACGGTAAAACCTAGCATGTCCCAGAAAGATCCTTACTCCTTTCACTGATATCAGTGGAGGTAGTTTGGAGATAAATTCTATCTTAACTGGGTCTACTTCCATACCCTTGTTGGATACCTTGTGTCCCAACACTATGCCCTCACTTACCATCATATGGCACTTCTCCCAATTTAAGAGTAAATGAGTGTCCTCACATCTTTGTAAAATCTTATCCAAATTGTACATGCAATCACTAAATGACTCCCCATACACCGAAAAATCATCCATAAACACCTCCAAGCACTTCTCTACCATATTAGAGAAGATGACAAGCATACAACATTGGAAGGTGGTAGGGGCGTTACAAAGACTGAATGACATCCGTCTATATGCAAATGTGCCATAGGGATAGGTGAAAGTAGATTTCTCTTGGTCATTTGGCTCGATCGAGATCTGATTGTAACTGTAATACCCATTGAGGAAGTAAAACCATGAACGATTGACGAGTCATTCCAAAATCTGATCAATGAAAGGTAGCAGAAAATGATCTTTTAAAGTGACGACATTCAAACGACGATAATCTATATTAACACGCCACCCTATTACCAAATTAGTTGAAATAAATTCATTAGTTGCATTGGTTGTGACAGTGATCCCCTCTTTCTTAGGAACTACTTGAGTTGGGCTAAGCCACATAGAATAAAAAATTGCATAAATGATACCTGCCGAAAGGAGCTTGCCCACTTCTTTCTTCACTACCTTAGTCATGATCAGGTTGAGTCACCGTTAAGGTTGAACTATTGCTTTAGCTCCTTCTTCTAGCTGGATCTTGTCTTGGTACAAACTTAGGGAGATTCCTTTGATGTCTTCTATAGACCACCCAAAAGCAGCTCGGTGGTTCTTCAATACAACAGGCAATTTCCCTCTTCTTCATCGCTCAAGGATGATGATATGATCATCAAGAACTTTTCTTATACAACTAGGAAGACATACTTCAGATGTGGTGGCAATGACTTCAATTCTAACTCAGGAGGGCTCAACAGAGATGGAACTAGTGGTGGAGGAGGTGGTCCCAAGTCTTCAAAATATCTTGTATAATAGCAGGGTACCGCCTTCAGCATCAATACACACTCCTCTAGAGAGTGGTTGCGTGTGATGTCATCTACTCCATTCACCAAACATGCTTCCAAAGATAATTGTGGATATGTTTGCATCAGGGAATCAACAATGACCTCCTCTATGGTAGTCAGGTCATAGTCTTCTTCTCTATCATCTAGGTAACATATTGCTTCTTGCTTGAGATCTTCTTGGTGTTTTCAATTATATCAACTTCCAGAGTATCTTTTCCCACTTTGGTCATCACATGAGCCATGTCGAGAAATGGCTTCCCCAGAAACAAAGAGATCTTGCCCTCCATGTGCTGCAACATGTTACATTGTGCTATATCCCCTCTTTCTTTCGAGTGTTCATGCATCTTTAATTCAAATCGGTCATCATAAGTGCCCATTTTCATACATCCTCTGCCCATTTCTAGGATCATGTCAGCTGTGGCTTGAATTGGCCTACCTAGCAAAAGTTTTTTGCCTTTATCCTCTTGCATTTCCATTACCATGAAATCGGCAAGAAAAACAAACCTATCCACTTTCACTAGGACATCTTCACAAATTCCATATGATCTGACCACAAAGTTGTCAGCCAATTCAATAGTCATAGTACTTTTTTTGCATCTCCTTAAGACCTAGATTTTTGAAGGGTGGGACATCCACATACAAGAGTTTCAATCATGCATGTAATCATGCTTACATGACTCATTAAGCCCATGAGACTAGGGTGGGACATCCACATACAAGATATCATAAGGGTTAGATGATTTCTTATTTTGTAGGGGAGGACAAGATACATAATCATTAAGGCCAAGAACACAATATAAGTCATATGTGTCACACTAGGTCACCACTAGTGGACTTAGAGCCACAACTATCACTGAAGCATAAGAAGGGTTGGTCATTAGGCATTAGAGTCACTAAGAATCATGAGATAACTTATTTAAATGATCTAATATAGTTTTTTGCCACAAAGGGGCCAAGATCACTATTAAATCAAGTGCAACATATATCATCATAAAAGGGCAAAAACCAAGCATGTTTAGGGTGACATGTAACCACCATAGAATAAGGGGATTAGGGAATGATACTAGAGTCATGGGGTGGCATAAAGTTGCTGTTTCAAGGTTAGGGTGAGTCTAAAAGTTATTTAGAATAAGATTTACAATATAGATCAAAGGTCATCATTAACGTCACAAACTAGTCACATGTGATAAATAAAGTCATTCATGAGTAGTAGGGCCCTCTATATCATATAGATCAAGGATGCACAAAAGATATAGATTTCCTTATTAGGGGAAAAGATAATCATCAAAGATTAATGCTTTATCATAAGGTTGCATTAAATGTGTTCAACATGGTCAAAGTTCACATATTTATTAAAACAGGAGAAAATGAAGGAGATTTAAGGTCTCAAACTATCCCCATTGAATAGATCTCATCGAGATGATCAATTTTCATATATAATATTTTAGATTTGGTCCAAGGAGGACGAAGTTATGCATTTGTGAAAGTTTCAATTTGAACTATATAGAAATCACATTTCGAAACTTAGGCAGAAAGGGGGTGTTACCCTTTAATGTGATGATGAATCTGCTAATCAGAAGTAGAACTAGCGGCCGCATTCACTCGTCCACTCCCAGTGCTCCACGGTCCTACGTCACCATCAACTGCTTGGTGGCATCCAAGCAAGATCTGTGATCGCCTCGTGTCATCGGCCTAGCGCCACTCGGACGCTTAGGTTCGGGTCAGACCGCTAGGTGGTGACACACCACCGCTCGCTACCACCAAAGCTCTTCCATTTTTACCATCCATTGAAACAGAACCCTAGCATCAATGTCTAGGTGTTGTCTTCTTGGATGGCATTGGGCCTACGTGAGGCATGACGACATAAGGTCCCAGTCACGCCAGAGTGAGAGAAGTTTAGAGATCCAACAATTTTCAACCCCATCGGAGGTGCAGTTCACATGCTCTACCACCTGTTAGAGCTACTCGTGACCTTAGGTTGTGATTTTGAGGTTCGGGCCCTCAAGCCCCAAAGGAAGAAGGGGCGGCGCCGCCACCTAGCTGGGGGTGAAGAGAATGGAGGATAGGGAGGGCTAAAAGGTGAGAGAGCAAGGGGAAAAGGGTAGAAACAAAGTGAAATGAGAACCAATTTTTTTCCCAAACTTATTTTGCACAACATGGTGTGTAGGCTGGGATTGGCTCAAGCTTCTCCACCCATGCTACAATGCTGCGTGAACACTGTATGGAGCTAGAAGACGACCCCACACCCATTGGATCTCATATCCAACATCCAACGGTCAAGACAAAATGTGTCTTAGGGTTTTGGACAAGAGAGGTGGAAGCTGGGTGTCCCCCCTCTCTTGGGCCTAAAGTGGCCGGCCCACTAGCAAAAACAAGATGAAAAAAGGATTTAAAGCTAGATCAAACAAGCAATTTCAAACATTCACAACTTGAGCTATGAAGGTCTGATCGATGTAATTTTTATGCCATTCGATTCACAATTCAATCCTCTACAACATGATATACATTATAGACTAAGACGATCATATTAATCAGGTTTAAATTCATTTGCAAAGAGGTGAATCATTAAAGAATGAAACTTATATTGAAATTGTAACTCAAAGGCATACATTGTGACATTGGTCATAGTAGAGTAATAGACCACTTGAGAGAAAGATAGAGAACAAGATAGGAGAGAGAAAAGTCAGGTTGTCACATCCTTCCATCCTTAAAAGAATTTTTCTCTTGAAATTAGCCCAAGATCATAGTCAAAGGTCAAGTTTTCATATGCATCATGTGCCATTAACCATCCCATAGGTTTCAACTCATCCTCCATCATGGGGTGCACATGTAGGTTATCATAATCAAGGGTGTCATCATCCCAAAAATATACATGTTACTTGGTATTTAATCGAGTTATGACATTATATTCACATAAGGGTTCCATAATCCTATCTCTATTACATTAGGATTTTGTTCATGTATTCACTTGAGCACAAGGTATGTTATCCAATATTCATGGTATAAATTCCTCAAGCAAATATTTTCATCATCAAGGCTTTTAAATGATATTATCATTGAACATACATTTCATCATTATACCAAATTTTGTGCATGTTTTAATTTCCCCAAGTCATGCCACTTCTCAATAATTATGTTCTTTATCCCTCATTAGGTTTGAATAACGAATTTATTCATCATGTTATTCGATTTAAGACCCCAAAGGTATCATCACATCGAGATATTCATTATTCATTTGGGTATGAGATTAGGCATGTTACCCCTGATTATTCAAGCTAAGAGCTCAAGTCATCATCATATAAAGTTCATGATTTCAAGCCTACATGTTTCATGTATGGTATGCTTTCGTATTAGGCCTAGCTTATGAGAGTGACGTATCATACATATATTGAGTTTTTCACATAAGTGAGACTATTTTCATACACCATGGATTATTTGAGGAATAATAGTATCATCAAAGTGGAGGTGTCACAGTCCTCTCACTTGAATCTGAAAGGATCCCTACAAGCTCAAGCCACTCAAGTTACGCCCTACATGTGGCCAACAAGACATGCTAACCACAACCGCCTACCCATAACAACTTTTCTTTTTACCCAACTCTCAAGAAACAATGCCATCCACTAGATTCCTTTACATACAACCACTAACCTGAGTATGAGGCTTATCACACATCATGTACATCATCTTAGGGTCTTGGGACATCTCCCTCACCATATATAGAAAGCATCAAATTTTCAATTACCTCTTTCTCTAGAGTTAGATATTTTCATAGGAAATCTATGGTTCAACATTTCTAAGATACCACAAACTACGTGGCTCAATTCATATATTTATAAGTATTCTAGCTAGGGACTCATCATCATGTGTTTCATCATGCATATTTCTCAACATTTCATATATTTTGGAGGTTTGGCACTCTAACCTTCTCCCATGTTGGTTTAACTCATACCAAGAGATCACCCTTTTTGTATATTCCATGATAGAGGTCCTACTTTGTAAAGAGATTGCGGCCTGTGTTGGTCTCAAACCATCTCATCATATACACGACTAGCACAAGCAAGCATGCCAACCCACTAGTTATGTTTATCACATCAACTAAGTCATATACATCAAACATGGTGCTAGATTAGCTAGGGTTCACTATCAACTCATCTCATGTCATCCAAACATACTTGAATCATCTCAAACATCTCATAACATCACATCATCATCATCATTGTTAACATCTTAGGTTATCTTGGCTACTTACTAGCCTAATCTTTATCGTGGATCTATACAACTCTAGAGACTACAACCATCATCTAAACTCTCTCATCTAGACTTGATGTTACATCTCTTTCTCTTAGGTTACATGGACACTTTATTGCCTTTCTGCATGTGGTGACATTTTCATATGTACATATACTAATACTTGAAATAGGTTTCTCCAATGTTGAAACAATGATGAAAACCACCATACTCCAAATGAATAAAACTAAAACCAAAACGAGTTACCACACTCATTAGGCAGTCAAGTACCATGACACATAAAGGACTAGCAAGAACATGGTGCACATTTGTGTAGCTACCCTAAGCACATGCCGCGAACATATGTCTAGGGTTGTAGTAAGAACTCCCTTTTCTCAACCTGTCAAACCTACAACCCATACTACAGGATAGTAGGAGGAGAAAAGAAAGGCTCTATGGATTACACAAGTCTTACACCTAGTTCTAGAACATTTAGGTTCTAACCTAGAGGCTAACTCAACATAGTCAACAAAGGAAAACTCATTAAGTCTCTAAGTTGAGATGTAAGGTTGAATTTTGTTTGTGTTTCATGTGAGAAATGCTTGGTATAGTTATTATTCATGATATGATACAATCTGTCACATAACCATTTGTTACCCAAATCCTAACTCTAAATGACTACACAATCAATAGAGATAGGACCCAGACGTCCGTCCTAGAATGGTATTAACAAAACATGAATGCGGAAGCATAAAGCTTAGAATACATGAACAAATAACAAGATACAAACACCAACAATATCCCAACATTCAACAAGGTATATTAAGAAGAAATTTTTATTACAAGATTCTCATTTACAAATTGAGGTACAAATTACACAATTCTGTTCATGTATATTAGGGATATTACAACAAGAACACCTGACATGACTCATCAAGCCCATCAACACTTATCCATATTTGAACCTAAAAACAAAATATGAGAAACGGGTCAACACACGAGTGTTGAGCAAAAGGATGAAAGATAAATATACATAAGCTTTGCATAATTTAAAAAGAGAGTTCAAGAGTAAACATGCAAGAATAAACATGTTAACTATTTAGCAAAATGAGAATCCATATTTTATGTCATTTTACTCCATTATACCAACAATATCATGTGTTCAAAAGGTCTTTGATCAACTTCCCATTGGAAGGGTCCGTAACGATGCTCAAGATTAGCTAACCCTTTTATACATGAGTGACCTCAAGGCCATTGCGAAGAGATTAACCCTAACTAGCTTCATTTTTGGGTTTTGGCCAAGTTAGGTTCATGGTTGGTTAATTACATATTTTATGACCTTTTACTGATTTAGGGTCCATGATAAAGGTAGGGTTCAAGTTTCATATCATTGCAAGGTTCCATGCATTTTATATGATCACATCAAGATTTAGGTCACTCATACACATTATAGGGTCAAAAACTCATAATAGGGCATACAAGGTCATGATCCAAACAAGACAAGGGATCCAAGCATAAAGAATGATTTAGATCAGGAAAGTATGGTCATAGGAATCACAATCTAATATGGGTGGATGTCCCCTAGGGTTTAGGCGTCATATACCCAACGTTGGATATCAACATTTCAATCATGCATGTAATCATGCTTACATGAGTCACTAAGAACATGAGACTAGGGTGGGGCTTCCACATCCAAAATATCATAAGGGTTATATGAGTTCCTAATTTTACAGGGGAGGAAAAGATAAAAAAATCCCCATAATCATTAAGGCCAAGATCACAATATAAGTAATACATGTCACACTAGGTCACCACTAGTGGACTTAGAGCCACAACTACCACTAAAGAATAAGAAGGGTTGGTCATTAGGTATTATAGTCACTAAGAATCATGAAATACCTAATTTAAAGGATCTGATATAGTTTATTGCCACAAAGTGGCTAAGATCTCCAATAAATCAAGTGCAACATATATCTTCATAAAAGGGAAACAACCAAGCATACTTAGTGTGGCATGTAACCACCATAGAATAAGGGAATTAAGGAATGATACTAGAGTCATGGGGTGTGTAATGCCACTCCAAGTACATACATGACAGTATAATAAAACCCTATGTTGTCCATAACATGAGTCACTTGGCTTGGAGGAACATTACAAAACATGATATGCAACATCAATAAGATAATTGAAACACCATGCATTAACTCAAAATATAGATTCATACATAGTTTGGCAAAAGGAAATCTACATCAAGTTCATCTAATCTACTTTGATAAAAAGGCTATACATAATGTAAAGATATCTAATTCTTTGGATCGTCTTGGTAAAAGGAACCTCACTAGATATTTTCTTCTTGAAGATTCCTTGAGCTATTCCTTACACTTCTTCCTCCTAAGCTTGCTCCTTACCTATGGGCATCGCGACCCCAGCCATGTATAAAACCAACGGTAAGTGGAATTGGACATATTATAATTTAAAGAAAGCATGTAAACTAAAAATAAACTTCGAACATTAAACTTTGAAAAAGGAATACAATTTCTTTTAAATTACTTCTTTTATCTTGATTTATATAAGAATCCTCAGGTTTTTCACCGAAGTGCCTCTTCTCTTATGAACCGAAGTGTCTCTTGGATTGCACCAAAGTGCCTCTTATCAGATGCACCAAAGTACCTCTTAGTTGTGCTCTGAGGAGCCTCTTAGTGAGGATCTTATATAAGTTATCTTTTAATCATTATATTTCTCTCAAAACTCTTAATTTTCTTATAAGTTTCTATTAAATATTAATATTGACTTTACTCTTAATGTGCATGAAGGTGATACCATAATATGGGTAGTAAAACATTACACTCAATTTATCATACATTCATTGACTTTAAGCAATTGAAGTAGATAACACATTCATAGCATTCATTGCATACATACATACATCAAGTAAAAAAATAACTATGTTCAATTAGCATGGACCACTAACCTTGCACTTGATGAGATATGATCTTCCTTCCTAGGTTCAGTAAACCCTAATCATGTCCTTGGGGTTTGAAAACCCCAAACACCCTATTCATAACATTCAATATATCAATTTGTATTCCAATTATCACCTAAAACCCTAATTATACATATGCATGATTATTCACTTTTGATACCCTAATTATCATCAATATGATCATGATCATCTTTAATTATCATTATATTCAACAATATCAGATAATAACACCAAAAAATAACCTTTAAATGTTTCTAACATTTTAATACCCAAATCTAGTGTTTTAATGTATTAATTACTTACTAAACAAGTATTCATGGAACTTCTAAAATTGGAAGCATAACTAGACCCTAGAATTATTTTATTTAGATTCTCCTTATTCTCTTGATCAATCTGATATATGGTTTTGCTATTTTCTGATCTATGGTTTAATTACTATGCTATTTGCAAGAATGAACTTACATAGTCCAATGGGAGCTTGACACGTCAACATCCCAAAGATTATTCTGACTTGCATATGGTCTGTCTCAACACCTCATTGGGCTGTCAGTTTAGCTAAACCAACCCAATCTATTCTCTCCTTTCCTGAAAATGTTGACTCCTTTCGTACACAGGCTGCGCCTGCGTCATTAGTCCCCACTGTCGCCTCATTCATTTCCAATGATCGTGGCTCTTCAAGGGAATTGCCTCCTCAGGCTGATCACCCACCTCGTGTCCTCACTGTTTAGGTAGCAAGATGCCGCCACCCTGGCACGGAAATGACTGCCCACAGCTGACAACTTCAGAACATAGGAAGTTGGAGGGTGATCTACATATGGACAAAGGAGAATAAGGTACCCGAGGTGTTTGACATTGTTCCTCAGTCGCACCTGCCATGGATGCTGTCGTGAAGGCACCACCATCACCTTTAGATTAGGGTACTTGGTCTTTCTTCCTCCTCTAACCCTCACCAATAGCAATGTGTGTTGCTTGACAGATTCAAGATAGTTGCAGCATGATCCTCTGTGAGTAATAACAGGAGGCCCATACCAGACCATGATATTGAGGTCTCTGCCTCACAACACCTTGGTCGACTTCTTAGTCGAGGCTAGGGTCCTTTCCTTGCTTGATGGTAGATGGGACTAGGTCTGAACGTGGTTCCTTTCAATAGCCATGCACCATCATGGCACCGTGCCCATGAGAGGGAACCCTAGGTTTAGGAGGAGGGTGACAATAATTGAAGAAGGGGAGAAGCAAAGATGACCCCAAGGGTTTTTATGTGAAGCCTCCATATATATAGATATAAACATACTCCTCTCCTAACCTTGGTTTCCTTCTTCTCTCTTCATAAGTAGAAAGATGTCTACCTTTGGAAACAAATAACTACATGCCTCTTATATTTCCTTATATAAAAACTCTCAAGTTTTTGTTGTATAAATTCCAATGTTCCAAGAAGAAACTCTCCAACACATCCTTACTAGTCATTTAACTTTAATGAAATGCATTAATACATTAGATAACTGGGGAAAAATAATTCCTTTTATGATCCCTTGAGTCAAAATTTGAGATAATAACTTATTGTCTAGCCAAAAGTTATTTCATCTACCTTTTATGCTTTTTAGAGTAAATTCTTGGGAGGAGAGAGAAAAGGAAAATAAAGATTTATCTTTAAGTTAATTGTAACACATAATGCCTATATGAAAGAAAATTGTATTTTGAGTCCTATTTTACTTTTCTCACTTCATTATCTTTTAATAATTTCCATTCATGGTGTTTTTACATTAAGACCCTCAAATTTTTATTTAAGAAAAACTACATTATAAGACTTAAATTATTCTTAAAATTTTGGGATGTTACAGGGTGTGACATAGAGATGTTATTTCAAGGTTAGGGTGAGTCTAAAAGTTATTTAGAATCAAGATTAACAATATAGGCCAAAGGCCATAATTTTTTTTTGATGACCCAGGGACGCCGTTGGGCTGCGCCTGACGCCTACCTGGGGGGCCCCGAATAGCGTGCAAACTCGAGAACCCATTTAAGCCAGATCATAGGTCGGATGACCTGACACGCTCAATTCATTTCCGAGAGTGTTGCAGCTGGGTTTCGAACCCGTGACCCTTTGTTAGGGGCCCCCGAGCCTCAACCAGTGCGCCAACTCTCGCCGAGGCCAAAGGCCATAATTAATTAATTAATTAATTAATTAAAGGCCATAATTAAAGTCACAAATTAGTCACATGTGACCAATACAGTCATTCATGAGTAGTAGAGCCCTCATATAGATCAAGGATGCAAAAAAGATATAGATTTCCTAATTAGGGGAAAAGATAATCATAAAAAATTACTGCTTTATCATAAGGATGCATTAAATGTGCTCAACATGGTCAAACTTCACATAGTTAGCAAAACAGAAGAACATGAATGGAATTTAAGGTCTCAAACTATCCCCATTGAATAGATCTCATCAATCTGATTGATTTTCATATATAATATGTTAGTTTTAGCGCAAGGAGGAGGAAGTTATGCATTTTTGAAAGTTTCAATTTGAACTATATAGAAATTGAAATTCAAACTTAGGCAGAAAGGGGGTGTTACCATTTTGATGTGATAATGAATCTGTACTGTCAAAAGTAGATCTGCCGCATTCATCTATCCGCTTCCAGTGCCTCACGGTCCCATGTCGCCATCAACCGCTCAATGGCATCCAAGTGGGAACTGTGATAGCCTCATTTTGTGGCGCCGCCCGGATGCTTAGGGTCAGGTATGACCATTAGGTGGTGACACACCACCGCTTGCTACCACCCAAGGTTTACCATCTTGACCATCCATTGAAGTGGTACCCTAACATCAACGACTGGGCGTCGTCTTCCTTGCTGGCATTGGGCCTGCGTGAGGCACGATGACACAAGGTCCTAGTCACGCTGGACTGAGAGAAGGTCAAATCTCCAACAATTTTCGACCCCAACGGAGGTTCCTTCCACATGCTCCACTACCCGCCGGAGCTGCTCATGACCTCAGTTTGTGCTTTCGAGGGTCGGGCCCTCGAGCCCCAAAGGAAGAAGGGGCAGCGGCGCCGCCCAGTTAGGCGTGAAGAGAACAGAGGAAAGAGAGGGCTACAAGGTGAGAGAGCAAGGGAAAAATGGTAGAAACAAAGTTAAATGAAGAACCAAGTGTTTTTCACAAACTTATATCACACAACATGGAGTGTAGGTTGGGATTGTCTCAAGCTTCTCCACCCATGCTACATTGTCGTGTAGACACTGTACAGAGGTAGAAGACGATCCTACACCCATTGGATCTCAGATCCAACATCCAACGGTCAAGACAAAATGTGTCTTAGGGTTTTCAACAAGAGAGATGGTGGCTAGGTGTTCTCCCTCTCTTTGTCCTAAAGTGGTCAGCCCACAAGCAGAAACAAGGTGAAAAATGGATTTAAAAGCTAGATCAAACAATCAATTTCAAATGTTCACAACATGGAATTCGAAGGTCCGATTGAGGTATTTTTTGCGTCGTTGGATTCACAATCCAATCCTCTACAACATGACATACATTATAGAGTAAGGTGATCATATTAATAAAGTTGAAATTCATTTGCAAAGATGTGAATCATTAAAGAATGAAACTTATATTGAAAGTGTAACTCAAAGGCACACATTGTGACATTGGTCATAGTAGTTTCCAAATTGGAATCATACAACTCTACGATCATGGAATTTACATCAAATTAAGTAATCGACCACTTGAGAGAGAGATAGAGATGAAGATAGGAGAGATAAAAGTTAGGTTATCACTCTTTACAACTTCACTCCACTTAGTGAGGTGAATAGAACACTAGACCTCCTCCAAATAAGATTGTGACAAAGTTTCTTGATTTCATCACAGACAAGTATTGATGAATAGCTAGTGAAGTGGATTGAGTAAGCTCAACTCTCCTAGACAGGGATAGTTTCCTAGCTTTCCAATCTTTGACCCTTCATTTAACTTTATCTAGTAGAGGACTACACTGAGCATTAATCAACTTACTAATAAAAAGTGGGAACACCAAGGTACTTCTGAGGAACAAACCCTTCATTGATTCCCAGGATGCTACTGATCCTTTCTTTATCAACATCATGATCTTAAATAACAACATTCTTATCCATATTAATCTCTAAGTCAATTAAAACAAACAAGCCATCAAGAACCCTTTTGATAGCATATGCACTCCGGTCATCATCCTCAGAAAAGACCATAAGGTCATCTGCAAGGATAAGATGCGACACAAGAAAATTGGAGGAAGCTTTAAGAGGGGTGAGCTTACCATCAGAAACCTCTTTATCAAAGAGAAGGGTCATGAACCACATCATCAAAACAAAGATATATTGATCTATAGGATCTCCCTAGAGAAAACGATCACTAGGTTTAAGAGACTCAATAGCATGAAATTGTGGATTTTAATGGGGAAAGTTCCTCATTGGATTATGCCTTATCAATTTTAATCCACATCTTAGGCTTACCGCCTTTCTTATTGAAATAGTTGATTAACTCATTGGATAAGAGAACAACACATTTGATGCTCTTTCCTTTGATAAAAGCACACAGGTAGTTGCTCATAATAAAAGAAAGAACGTCTTGAAGTTTGTTGGTCAAGAGCTTCGAAATGATATTATAGAAGATATTTCATAACGTAATAAGCCTTCAATTCCACATATCATTTGAACCCTTATCCTTAGGAATAAGAGTGACAAAGGTACAATTAGCTTCTTTAAGAGTCCTATCAGTGTTGAAAAAACTAAAAATGGCTTCCTCCATACAAATGACACTCCATAATCATTTGTAAAAATTTTCGTTAAAACGAGCAAGACCGGGACATTTTTTTGAATTCAAATTACTAACAACCTCAAGAATTTATTTAATAGAAAAATACCTATCTAAAGACATCTTGTCAACATCACTAACCTTCAAAAAGCAAAGCTTGTTCGTGATTCCTAAGTCAACATCATGACCATTGTTAAAATATATTGGAATAGAAATCCACAATATGATTCTTAATAATAGCAACATCTGTGCACACTAACCCATCAATAGAAAGAGCCTTGATATGATTCAAACTTCTTCTGACTTTAATGGAAGAATAAAAGACCTACGAATTAGTCACCCTCCTTCAAACAACTAGTTCTTGATTTCTGCCTAAGGAGAGATTCTTCATGAACATTTGATAAGAAATATTTCTTTATCTTCTCATTAGCTTCAACTTAGAATAAAACATTTGAAGGATCAACATCTAACTTAAATTGAGCCCCCATATCTAATAACTCCTTCCTTTTAACTACATCAAAAAGGTTACGAAAAGAGCTCTTATTCAAATTTGAAAGATCTAACCACAATCTCTTAAACTTGGAATAAACTTTAAAGATAGGGAACCCTCCCGACTCATTAGACCAATTTCTTCTAACAGTGTCAATAAAATCAGATCTATCTGACCAAGAATTTATAAATTTGAAAGGGTTTTTGTTGGTATGTATGCCCAGAGAGCCAATCATATGATGATTCAGATGTGGCAATAGCTACCTAATAAAGGCAAGCTTCCAATTAATCTATTTCACCCAGTTCTGATATAATGAGGATACAGTGTAAATGTCTAGAGAATTATATTACTCAATGACGTATGTTGTCAAGTTACTAACCTTGTGGATGAGATCATATGGATGATAAAAGTAAATATACATATTCTCATCATGTACTTGATCGATTGTTATTGTGGAAGGTTTATAGACAACAATAACACATAAGATCAGAGTGTGAGTTGGTTGATGACTAAATCTTAATAGTCATGATATGGCAATATTAAATCAAGCACACAAATACATGTTAGAGAATAGTAATGTTGGGCAAATCCACCGTGAGACTGACACATGGAAGCCATATTATACCCTTGATTTTCATATGTATGGGTTGAAATGTAATTTCTCCAATAAAGTGTATGATTATGAAAATTGTACGATTTAAGTATATTGAATGGATTTCATTGATAATATTCCTTTTGCATGAATGTTTTCGTGGACCCTATTGAAGTAGTAAGTCCAATATTATTAAAATAGAAGAATTATGGAAAGAAATCTAATAACACATAAAAGGAAAAGAAACTAAGACAATACTGAGAATTATGTAGAATTCTCTAGAAGGTTAAGTGTTTGCTCATGATGGATTAGATTTCGGATCCACATGGTTTCTATTGATAAAAGGAATTAAAATGAGGAAAATAGAAGTGAACGAGAGAGAGAAAATATGAATAAAATATGCCTTATTAAGTTTTAACTTGCATATGAAGAAATATCTCTCATACTTTCGTGTTTGGGATTCAAACTTTGTACATCTGTAGATAAAGTTAATACAAAGTTTCCCCTAAAATTTGGAAGCAAAATGATTAATGAGTGGATAGTTATGGATTTTATGAGAATCCTACAATGATATAATAATCAATAGAATGCATTAAATGTCATGCTTGATTTTATTTCCAAATAAGTAAAAGATAAGGCACATGATATAGGAGCCATTGGATCTCGAATCCAATGGTGCACATGCATTGTCCTAGTCGAGTCAAGACTCAAAAAGGAATAGAAACTAAGATCTTTGATATCAAGTTTTGTGAGTTTGAGAGTCTGAGCAAGCTTGGAGATTGTTTAGATGAGTTCGGAAGAAGATTCTGGTCTGGTTAGATATATGATTTGATACCTATCAGGACACCCTCAAAGTTTCCCCAGTCAGAATCTCTTCGCCAACCCTGCCCTATGTGGGGGGGGGGGTATACACCCCATCTGCAATCGCACTAAACATCATTGTGAGTTCAGATAAAGACAACGAGCATATCTGTGTTGTCAATTTGATCATAGGTCACGATCTTCACACTTGACCAGTAGGTTTCCTCACTAGAGATCGCATGGAGTCATCCCCGTGGTGGAGAGCAACAACCGAGCAATTGAAGGGCTTGTCGAGTTCACGGGAGCGAGATGGAGAGGTTGGCGGCGTTGGCTTACACGTAGGTGAAGCAAGAAGCAAAGTCAACTACTTAGTTGACTGTTGGCTTGCACAAGTAAAATGCGAGAGGTGGAAGACGATCAATGGTGAAAAGTCTAGTCTGCCCTTAAGCAAGCAATATAAAGGTATACCTTTTTTGTCCTTTCACATGGTTTTGCTAGTGTGCGGGCATGCTGCCTCACAAGCCCAGGTGTCGATGCGGAGCGAGCCGATTGACTTAAGCTTATCCCCGCTGGCGTTACCCGGAAGGGTCAAATAATTATGTGGCAATTTCTGATTGATCAGTAGATGATTATTTTGATTAAATCATAAGTAATTATAAGATTATCATATGATGACAAATTATGTATGAAAGTTGATCATAAAAATACATAGATTACAATAAAAATATAATTGAAGCTTGAATCTATTTGCAATTCAAAGAGTATGTAAAGTTGTCACCTTTAATGCATTTATGAATAGAAAACCCTAATTGTGATATTATTGAGATTTAGTAAAGTTCTTTGGATGATTTAAGTTGATATTAACTAGTTGTTAACAAAAAAGAAGATTTAGATCTAAAAAGATGATCTTTATGATTAATTGGCTCAATTTAGGGTTTCATGTGTATAAACTACATTAATGGGCTTAGAAACCCTAACTTAGGTGAGTATGACTTTTAATGAGTTATATTTCATAAACCTATGTATAAGACAGAGATAGGATGATCCTAAGCCTAATTGGGAATAAAGCTTCTTTAATGTGGACAGTTGAGTAATTAGGGCTTTGTTCATAGGAAAGCTATTTTAGGGCATGTTGACATAAAAAAGGTAAAGTTTGAGAAATAAATCTAAGAAATCCTAAGGAAACCCTAATTCAACCTAGAAATCCTATAGGGGATTCCCAAGTCAATAATAGAGTTTATGAGGAGTATGTAATGATTAGGTAATATATGCTTTTCAAGATTCACTGGTGCTTGTGTGATTTTCTTGATTGGTTGATTGGACTACCTGATTTGATTGGATACTTTTCTTGACTCTTTGAGATCTCCAAATCTGGTATGTGGTTATTTTATGGTTACTCGCTTTAGTTTCACGACAATTTCTAAGGTTTCATCGATTACATGAAAATAACTATTTGGATGAATTTATTTCCTGCAATCTATAAAGTGACTATGATTATCACAATGCAATTATTTATGACTTGCCCAAACCTACATACCATCTTTCGATTTAAGATTTAAGATTTATGAGGACCAAGCCTTGGAGGGAAGGTCATAACTGGTCAAGCCACTAGATGGGAAGACTACAGGG
Organism: Alisma plantago-aquatica; assembly: GCA_963693085.1. Lineage (NCBI taxonomy): Eukaryota > Viridiplantae > Streptophyta > Magnoliopsida > Alismatales > Alismataceae > Alisma > Alisma plantago-aquatica. Next base: position 203,983,290 of record OY856410.1, on the reverse strand, counting down.
CACCCAGAGAGGTGACCCATAAGGTACCAAGCTCAAGATGGAGAAGGTAGCCTAAAGTCCCTTGCGAGGACTAAAACCTAAGAGTGGGTATACCAGAGAATGAGTAAAAATGACTGGGAAGTGAGTCAATATGTGATATTGAGCTTACATATATATATCATGCAGTCGACTCTGGTTCAAGGAACAAGATTGAATAATAATGACAATGACTGCTCCATGCCTCTAGTTCAATCTGGATATCAATGACAAAGGAACAATACAAACACTACAACACCATACACAAATCGTACATTGAAGCTTCTTCCCCAACTTTCCATTCACTTGGGTAGCCATGATGTGTGACTAGGCACCACTCTTTGCTTGTGATGTCTTTATCTAGTTATGGACATTCAATGGAAATGTGATATGGGACCTAGAGGGTCATACACATAGGAAATCATCTAGAAGAGGAGTTTGATTGTGGATGATAATTGAATTGATTACTAAAGTGTTTAGGTATTTCAATTCATGCAATGGATCAGCTGATCAGACTACCAAACGATTAGTTCAAGTGTTGAGACTATTGTTTGGAGTGTCGGTTGATTGTATTGTACATTGGTTGGACTTCTGCCTAGCCTAGGCTGTGAGACGCCCATCTTGCTTGTGAAAAATGTCTGTTGATCTTGGTGCTAGACGCCCATCTCAGTTGTGCCAAATGGTTGTCTGGTCTGGTGTAAGACACCCTTCTCAGTTGCACCAAATTCCTATTTCAGGGTATGTCAAGTTGAGTACTAATTGGAATTGAATTGCCAACATATGTGTAAAATCTAGAAACTGTGAAATGACTAATTCTCGCGTGCAAGACGACCGTCTTGCTGGATGAAACAACCATCTCACTAGGTGAAATGACAATCTCGTTGTGCGAGATGACTGTTTCATCGCATGCAGGTTGTGAAACTTCTAAAAAGTTGCAAAAATTCAAGATTTTCTTGTCCTTTCCACTCCTACTTTAGTCCCACATTGGCTAGGGATTGGGAACCCTGACCCTAACCCCTCCTATATATAGAGGGGTACTGGGGGCTTCCCATAGTACAACTACTACACAAAAAATTGAGAATTAGTTGCTTTAACAATTGTTGTCCTCTCTAGTTGTGGTAACAATGAGAGCCCATACAAGTCCGATCCGACTAGGGATGGATAGCCATGGGAGAGAAACAACTGAGAATTATTGTTGTGGAAGAGCATGTTGGTGACTAGTACACCAATGGGAGGGACAACTCCTTCCTATCCATTTCTACAGGATGACAAGAGTTCTAGGTGCTCTGTGTGAACTACTCTAGAGGAAAGAGTCTATTGGCTGCTGCTAGGAGGGCAGCGTCAACTGGTAGTCTGTGGTGAGGTTTGAGGAACCACTGTAGTAGTTGTCTAAGTTTGATGTATGTGGAGGAGCAGTCCAATGAGTCTGAGTGCAACTAGGAGCTGCACAGACACCGTCCAAGACAGAGTGCACATCTACATCGATGAGGATTGTCGCTGGACTTGCTCGAGGGCCAGGTATATCTTTGTGAGACCATCCTTCCAATTACATAATTATTGATATGATCTGCTGGTTAATGAGAAATATGTTAGTATTTTTTTTGTTTCTACTACCTACCTGATGCTGTATTTCCCTACAGTGGTATTAGAGTCATGTCAATTAATTATGTTTAGGGATAATCAATATGATCAAATTTTTGGTTTTACAATATTTATTTATTACATGGGATGAAAATATATAAAATGGTTGATGTGCACGTCTATCTAAATCACCATATAAAAACCCAAACGAATATATATATATATATATTTATATATATATATATACACATACATATATATATGTATGTATATATGTATATATGTATATATATGTATATATGTATATATATGTATATATGTATATATATGTATATATGTATATATATGTATATGTATATATGTATATATATCTATATATATGTATATATATTAATATATATATGTACATATATGTATATATATATATTTATATATGTGTATATATATGTATGTATATATATGTATATATACATATGTATATATATACATATATATATATATATATATGTATGTATGTATATACATATGTATATGTATGTATATATGTATATGTGTATATTTATGTATATATATACATATGTGTATATATATATGTATATACATATGTATATATATATATATCTACATATATATACATATCTAATATATATATATATATATATATATATATATATATATATATATACATACATATATAGATATATTCATACATATATATAGATATATACATATATATGTATATATATGTGTGTTTGTGTCTATATATATGTATATATATATATGTGTGTGTGTGTATATATACACACACATATACATATACATATATATGTATATATCTATATATATGTATGAATATATCTATATATATGTATGTATGTATATATATATATATGTATATATATGTATTTATGTATATCTATATATATATATATGTATGCATATCTATATATATGTATGTATATATATCTATATATTTGTTTGTATGTATGTATATGTATATATGTATGTATATATATGTTTGTATATCTATATATATGTATGCATATATATGTATATCTATATATATGTATATATGTATGTATATTTATCTATATATATGTATATCTATATATATGTATATCTATATATATGTATATCTATATATATGTATGTATATATATGTATGTATATATATACATATATATATGTATATATATGTATGTATATATATCTATATATATGTATGTATGTATATATATATGTATGTGTGTATATATATGTGTGTATATATATGTGTATATATATGTGTATATATATGTGTGTGTGTATATATGTGTGTATATATATTTGTTTGTATATATATATATATATATATATATATATATATATATATATATATATATATATATATATAGACACACATGTGTTGCCACAAAATCAGTTTTGATGGTGGATGTAAAGCATGGTTATGGCTAAAACCCCTGATCTGTGTGTGCATTATTTTGGTTATTATTCCTATTATTAATTAGTCTGTGCACCGAGCTTCTCTCTCATTTCTACATGTAAATTAATGCTCTTCTTCCTATTTCCCCTCGAATGTAACTCGAGGTTTTCCCATATACAATGTAATAAGAAATATGATAGTTTTAATTTATGTTTCGACGTGCGATGACGATCTGTACAAAGGCAAAATGACTAGCTCATGAGACGACGCGATCAACTGGAGGACTGAGGAGGCTAGATGATAGGAGGACAAACCGATCAACTGGTGGTCCAACTGACAAGCTAGAGGTGTCCAGACAATGTGTGGACCTGAGAACCAAACGATCATTTCAAAAGAGCCCAACCGAGCAACTAGGAGGCGAGTCGACATGTTCAAGAGTTGAACCGATCAACCAAGATTAGTTCGAGCATAGATCTTCACCAACAATAGGTTGCATATGATGTGGACCATAGGTGGTAGTAATTCCTTGTGGCTCCATGGAATTACATTAGAATGGACATAACCATCACTTGCTTATTTTATTTGTTTCATGTTCTCGTTTGTGGTTATAGAGTGTATATGATATGTACTATATATGTGGTGATTGTATAAAGTATATGTATATACTTATAAATACAAACTCCCTCAATTATAATATCAAGTCTTAGATGCTTTATAAAAGTATCCCACATGAAAAGCTTGATTGACTAAGCATAGGTTCCGCCTCCGTGGGGTGGTCCGTCTATCTTGTGAAAGTGTGATGGTAATAATGTAGGTTCCACATCCACAAGGTGAATTTTTATCGTGTCGACTTTTGGGTCAGGATTGATCGGTTATTCTCATAGCATCTGGGCCCAGAAGCATGCAGATGATTATGGCAAGGGATTGCACATATCATCTATCCAAAATTGCATATGATGCAATTGGCAAGAGTTTCCTACCTTGATGGTTGACTGTGTTTGCAGTATTGAACAGGCCACAGTTGAATTATCTTGGATCTGGCCCACTAGAATATTGTACGCTACAATATTCTAAACTGATATTGAGGGCTATCAATTTGAATAAAATAGTGGGAGTGATAATAATTAAGAACCTAATTAATATCATATAAATTATCAAATCAAACCAAATAAAAAGTGTTATGAAAAGTAGCAATATTTCTTTTTAGAGTCAAATGTCAAAAACAAACACGTTCAAATTGCGATCAGTCCTTTAGACGGACAAAATGGGATAAAGTTCCAAAATTGGTTAAGGACTTTGAGAAATTCTCTCATCAATGATTGAAAGCTCTATGTCCTTCATAGACTAATGCCAGAGGAACCCATTCCAAATATGCATAAGGCTAAATGGATGCTTGTTGGAAACGTGCCAATGATGTCATAGACATTTTGAATATCTAATGCTATGTTGTATGAATTTTGAGTTGCATGAACAATACAAATACATTGACATTCTTGAGATGGTAACACATCTTAAGAATCATCTAAAGCAAAGAAGGTATAATATCTTTGAATCACCAATCGCCAATTTGAGTGCAAACTGACAAAGGGAGGTCCAGTAGAACCCCATTTGTTCAATGAGATTGGACATGTGGAATGAGTGGGATTTCTTTTAGGTCAAGAGTTGACCATGCATATGATTATGCAAGCATTGCATGAATCATATAGTCAGTTTATCACATGCTTGGCATGTTGATGCCAAAGCAAGGAAGAACAAGGACAAATCCGTGATGGTGATCAACGAAAGTGAGTCCTAGGGCAAAAGAAAGGCCAGGAAGTGTTATGAGGCTAATTTGAAGCCCAAGTCTTATACACTCAATATATGGAGAAGGGTAAGTGTAAAAGGAATATGTCCTTTTTCACTTAAAGGATAAAAAATACAAATTGCCACCATTGTCACTTGTTTGGACATTTGGAAGGAATTATCCTCTTCATAGAGTATCTCAGGAAGAAGATAGAGATAGGGATCTCTACTTTAGGACATGAGAAGAAGTAAGCTAGAACTATATGGAACAAGGGTTGCTGCCACTATAGTTAAAGGTTGTCATTCATGGGCACATAATAGAATTAGTGAATTGCTATTGTCTACTTTCCAAACATCATATGTTTTGTATGAAAAGAACATTATGATCTTTTATGGCAATGCCCAATGTCTCATAAACTAGACCTGATAGTTGTAAAGACAAATGTGTATGGACATATATTGAATGACTTGATAACTCAAACATTGAATACCTATAGCATTGTCATCTAGAGAGTATTGATGAGAACTGCATTTCTAGAATCCATATGATGGTTATCTAGACTCTTTTGGTTATTGAACCAATAGATACATGCATGTATTATTTGTTGTGCAATATAACAAGAGTATCTTCACTAGATACAATGAGAAATTGAGTATTCCATTAGGACTAGTACATATTGATGTACACATACCTTTTTGGATGACTGCTAAAGGTAGTTACAAGTACCTCATTATATTTACTGATACAATCAATATATATTGAAATTTGTATTTATTGAAATACAAGTTTGGATCTCTTCAAGTGTTTAAGGAGATCATAAATGAAGTACGTAACTAAATTGGTAAAAGTATTAAGATACCTCGATATGATCGATGTTGAAATACGTAAACTAAGAGTTTGAGGACCTTCTGGTAGATCATGATAGTGTACCATAATGAACTCCACTTGAAACATAGTGATGTGTCAAGAAGAAGGTATCACACCCTGTTAAGTCATGGTGAGATTATCAATAAAATCTAGCTAATCTTACAATTTGTTTTGGGAACATACTTAAACACTAAACAATGTACCGTATAAAATGGTTCAAAAGACACCATATGAGATATGGCATGGGAAGTGTCCTGACGAGTCTTTTTTAGTGATTGGGATTCACAACTTGTATAAGAAATTAGTTTCTTAAAAGTGTTTATCCAAAAATCACATGAATGTTATCATGTTGATTACTACTTATATTCCAGCCCAACAACAAAGTGTTTGTTGCTAGGATGGATGAATTCCTAAAGGGAACTTAGTTCCAAAGGAATTAGTGGGAGTAAAAGTAGAACTTGAAATATTCAAGACAAACAAGAAAACATTGAACCTAAAGAGGTGCAACAAGGAACAAGGAGAATTACAAACTATTGTGGAATCTCAAGTTCCTTATGTAAACATAGAACTCATAGTTTTAGTAGAATGCCTTGACTTTGAAAGATTATGATATCTTATAACTCAAGAAGGTGGTAAGTTGATCATAGTGATGAGTCAACTACCTACCTAGAAACTATTGAGGAACCAAAATTTGAAAAATGGCTTGAGGCCAAGAGATCTATGATGGACTCCATGTAAACCAACAAGGTATGACCTTGTTGGGTCCACCTGAAGGGGTGAAACCCATAGGGTGCATTTGGGTCTTTGTAAGAAGAACACCATGGAAGGGTAGATTGGTTGCAAAGACTTTCAAACTAGTTCAAATTGTTGAATGTGATGAAGCCTTTCACCAGTTACCATGGATAAATCCATCTGGATCATGCTTGTTGTTGCAGCTTATTATGATTGTGAGATTTGGCATATGGATGTTTAAACCTCATTAATTAATTGGAATAATTAAGAGGATGTGTATGCGACATGACCTAATTATTGTATATATCTTTTATGCAAATAAAATCTATAAGCTACAAAGGTCAATCCGAGGATTGAAACAAGAATCTCAGAGTTGGAATTTTCTATTTGATAAGACAGTCAAAGGGTTTGACTTGAGTCAGAATGAAGATGGAATCTGTGATTGCAAAAGATTTAGTGGGAGCATATTTAGTATTCCACATAATGATGGGGAATAATGTGCATATCCTACATGTATTAAAACATGGCAAGGAAAATACCTTCTACATGAAGGGTTTAGGTGAAGCATACTATGTGATAGGGATAGAGGTCTATCGAGATAGATCTGGAAAGATTCTTGACCTAAGTAAGAGCACATACATAGGAAAGATGCTGAAGGGACTCAGTGAGAGAAAACTTGTCCATGTTCATGGAGTTATCCTTTCAGGAGCCTAATGTCCCAACTCTTATGAAGAACATGGACACATGGATAGATTCCATTGGATATATCTTGAATGCAATTCTATGTACTTATCCCATTATCTCATATGTATTGGACATGACAAGAAGATATCTAGTAATATCATATGTATTAGACATGACAAGAGGATATCCAGTCGTCTCATATGTATTGACATGATGAGAGGACACATATATACCTACCAAGAAATCTCATATGTATTTGACATGATGAGAGGGTATATGTTAGATACCAATGAGAGTCATTGGAATATTATAATGAACATCCTTATGTGCTTGTGAAGCACTTAAAGGATTGGTTCCTTGGTTATGGTAATAAGGAAGAGTTGGATGTAAAGGGTTACACCCATGCAAGCTTCCAAACTGAAAAAATGATCGCAAAAGAGTTTGATATTAATGAGAACTGTAAGATAGAAAGGATTCTGAGCTAATGGTAGTTGTCCTAATCTACTAAAGAAGCCGACTATTAAGAACAACAATGGATACTTTATATATTAAGAAGTTCATTTGGGTGAACTTGTATGAGATTCCAAGCCATTGATGACACAATAGAAATACTGATGACAACAATGGAGCTACTAGTTAGGCTGGGAATATCAGATAGCATACTACATTTCTTCCATATCATACGAGTAGTAGTATAGCAAAGAGATGAGAAATTGCAAATGTTACTAAACCCACTATAAAATCACTTACACAGCAGAAGCATGATGGTCATGTTAGGCCACTCGGGATGAGATCTGTGGGTGATTGGCTCCAAGTGTAAATGGGAGTGTGTTGGTATGTATGCCCAGAGAGCCAATCATATGATGATTGGGATGTGATAGTAGATACCTAATAAAGGCAAGCTTCCAATTCATCTATTTCACTCAGTTATGATATAGTGAGGATACAAAGTGAATGTGTAGAGAATTATATTACTCAATGAAATATGTTGTCAAGTTACTAACCTTGTGGATGAGATCATACAGATGATAAGAGTGAATATACATATTCTCATTATGTCCCTGATTGGTAGTTATTGTGGAAGGTTGATAGACAACAATAACACATAGGATCAGAGTGTGAGTTGGTTGATGACTAAGTCTCATTAGTCATGATATGTCAATATTAAACCAAGCACACATATACATGTTAGAGAATAGTGTATTGACAGACCCACCATGACACTGACACATGGAAGGCATCATCATGGAAGTCATAGTCAACTCTCACAGTGATGGCGGTGTTTGTGGTTCTTAGACCTAAAATCACTACACTCATAACATGTCGTTCAGTACACTATGACATCATCAAACACAATCCTGAAACATGGGTTGTTATAACGGTGATGATTGGGTGACTTTAACACATGGGATTGACTATGCGTGATAGATATGGGATTTGTCCCTCCGAAAGGAGTATGATATCCAAGGCCTCTTGATTAGTGAGATTGAGAAAAGTATGGGCATACACATGTAAGTGAATATGTGATATTGATATTACATATATATCATGCAGTCTGCTCTGGTTCAAGGAACAAGATTGAATAATAATGAGGATGACTGCTCCATGCCTCTAGTTCAATCTGGATATCAGTTACAAAGGAACTATACAAACATTGTAACACCATACACATATTGTAGGTTGAAGTTTCTCCCCCAACTTTTCATTCACTTGGGTAGCAATGATGTGTGACTAGGCACCACTCTTTGCTTGTGATGTCGTAAGTTAGTTATAGACATTCACTGCCAACATGAAATGGGACCTAGAGGGTCGCACACATAGGAACTCATCTAGAAGAGGAGTTGGGTCTTGAATGATAATTGAATTGATTACTAAAGTGTTTAGGTATTTCAATTCATGTAATGGATCAGCTGACCAGACTACCAAATGATCAGTTTAAGTGTTGAGACTATTGTTTGGAGTGTCAGGTTGATTGTATTGTACATTGGTTGGACTTTTTCCTGACCTGGGCTGCGAGACGCCCCTCTTGCTTGTGCAAAATGGCCATCTGGCTTGGTGCTAGATGTCTATCTTAGTTGCCCAAACGGTCATCTGTCCTGGTGTGAGACACCCATCTTAGTTGCACCAAATGCCTGTTTTGGGGTTCGTCAAGTTGCATACTAATTGGAATTGAATTGCCAACATATGTGCAAAATCCAAAAACTATGAAATGACTATTTTGCTAAGTGAAATGAATATCTTGCGTGCAAGACGACTATCTCTCTGGGAAAAATGACAATATCATTGTGTGAGATGACTGTTTCATCGCACGTAGGTTTTGAAACTTCCAAAAAAGTTACAAAAATTCAAGATCTTCTTGTCCTTTCCACTCCTACTTTAGTCATGCATTGACTAGGGACTGGGAACCTTGACCCTAACCCCTCCTATATATAGAGGGGTACTGGGATATTCCCAGAGTACAACCACTACACAGACAATTGAGAATTAGTTGCTCTGACAATTGTTGTCCTCTCTAGTTGTGGTAACCACAAGAGCCCAGACAAGTCCTACCCAACTAGGGATGGATAGCCATGGGAGAGAAACAACTAAGGATTATTGTTGTGGGAGAGCATGTTGGTGACTAGTATACCAATGGGAGGGACAAATCTTTCCTATCCATTACTGCCAGACGACATGAGTTCTAGTTGGTCCGTGTGGGCTACTCTAGTGGCAGGAGTCTGTTGGCTACTGCTAGGAGGGCAACGTCAACTGGAAGTCCATGGCGAGATTTGAGGAGCCACTGCAACATTTGTCCCAATCTTCTATCCATGAAGCAGCAGTCAGAAGAGTCTGAGTGCGACTAGGAGCTACATAGACACCGTCCAAGATAGAGTGCACATATACATTGATGAAGATTGTCGCTGGACTTACTCTAGGACCAGGTATATCTTCATGAAACCATCCTTCCCATTGCATAGTTATGTACGTGATCTGCTGGTTAATGGGAAATATGTCAGTAAAAGTTTTGTTTCTGCTACCTACCTGATGTCATATTTCCCTACAGTTTTCACTCTGACTCTCTCATCTATATCTAGAGTTAGAATCTTGTGATCACTTACAACATTAGAATGGAGAATACCTTTAAACTCAAAGAAAGCATTCATGAACTTGTTATTGTAAAAGATTTTGTCAATATAATAAGTAATAAAATTATTTCCAGATTGATGATTGTCCTAGGAAAATCTAGGACCATTGAGAATGAGCTTGAATAAACCAAAATTAAGAATGCAATCATTTAACTCTTCCATGGATTTCTCTAATGGAGTGTCCTTTCCCAACGTCTTATCTTCTTTTCTAACCACTTTGAAGTCCCCATAATGACCCAAGGTAGGTTCATACTAGAATTAATCGAATCAATCTTCAACCAGAGACGAGTTCTATCACTGTCAGTATTATGCCCATAGATTGCAATAAGACAACACCTCTTGTTGTCACACATAACTTCCTGATAATTGACTGATCAACCTCTTAGATTTTCCTCACACTGCAATCAGTTTCCTTCCATAGAACCAAAACACTCCGTAGAACATGAGAGTTGTGATTAGATATCCATTGAAACTCAGGGAGTACTTTATCAATAAGCATGCTAATATTTCTTTCTCTAACTATGGTCTCATTCAGTAGAACAATGTGGGGTCTGAACTCATCCATTTTACTATGAACTGAAGAGGCCTTGAGGTTAAGCCCTCTAACATTCCAGGAGAATATGCTAAAATTTGTACTATCCATTTAAACTATTTAGACCTAGTACTTCACTGGTTTGAGGCTTATCCACCACCAGGCCACTAAGATTGTCACCAACTACCTTCAGATTATCAAATTTGTAAGTCAATGAGGTCCAAACTGTATGTTCCAATTCTTTACTAGCATTTGGACACTTCCTGCATTTCCCTTTAGCTTTCTTCTTTTTGTTTCATTTTGGGACTTCAAACCCAGGCTCTTCAATAATATATTCAACCAAAATAGGTGGAGTGGAAAGGTCCACAACTATCCCCTGCACTGAAGAATTATCCTCCTCTGACACTTCAGAACTAGAAGTATCATCAAATGAGTCCTTAGGTACATCGAATTCCTCTTCGTCATTACTGATAACTGGAGCATCCTCAGTATTAGTTTTCACAATCAAGTTTGAAATTCCCCTCAGGAGCCTCCTTGTTGACCAGTGTTTTAAAAAGTGGTATGTGTTATGCGTTCAGAGACACCACCTTGTCGAGCATATGTGGTATGTAGGAGCATATGAAATCTTGGATTTTATTTATTTATTAATTATTATATGTATAAATAAATATATACATATATATATAACCATGAATTTACATATTTAATTTGTACAATTGTATCTAAATAGTACAACTACATGAATAATGAATGCAATCATGCAAATATGCAATCATCACAACTTAAATAAATACAAACATGTATGATGATGTAAATCTAAACAAACATAGATGCATGTAAATGTAAAAAGAAGAAATGAGAATATGTATATCTAAAAATTAGGGTTCAATTGGCCTTGTATGAAGCTATACAACTGATTATCTAGCCTAGTCTAATTTTGGGAGGGACTTCCAATATGCAGTTCAATAGGTGGTCTGAATCTTGTATGCAGCCGCACAAGAGGCCACACTGACTGATTTCTAAAACATTATTGTTGACTACTAAAATATCCTCAATAATAACTAACAATTCATACACTTTCCTCAATAACCTTCAACTCAAATTTAGTAGGTAGCTTTTGTCACCCAAATCTTCTTCACATTAGGACCAATGGGATTTCCTTTGTAGTCAGAATGGTCGAACAATTTGGAGATAGAGAAGGCTTTAGGAATCCATTCATTCTCAAAGTTTATCAAGTGACTGACTCCTTTATCACTAGAGACTTATAGTTCCATAGGGAATGTAGTTGAAGACGACAATAAAAATCTAAAGCCTAGTGAACTCCAGGTTCCTTAACTCAAAAGTTGCTCTATCAACACGAAGAGGATTTCCAAGGGAAGAACCTATCATGGAACACATCTTCATGTCCCATAGTTCTAGTGGCAAGTTATGGATCTAAACCCAGACATGCATATTTTATAATCTAAGCCTCTTCAAGGAATTTTCTAGTTTTCACTTCATCAAGACCAACGATTTGCCCCTAATGAAATAAGCTCCATTGTCTAGAACATTTTCCAAATCTATATCCTCTGAGAACTTAATAAGGAAGAATCCCTGACCTTGATTTATAACTTTAATGGAACACTTCAGGATCCAAATCTATGACAAATATCTTTCAAGAGTGGGAAAATGTAGTTTTAAACCAACGATGTATCCCGGTAAGAAACACCTCCATTGTTAGACATTCTTCTTTGCCTCCTCCCCTGGGTTGATTAACTTTTAGTTTTGAATCTCAATCTTGACTTTCTCTAAGGATGTGTCATAGAGTTTAGGTTTCATCAGTTCTTCCCATGACTTTCTAGCTGGAGAAAAATAGAAGCATTTGGTTTTGGAACTGTCTCAGAACTAGGATCCAACGTAGAAGAACAATGCTCATTGTTGGAGAGACCAGGATCTCCTCCACCACTAGGTTCTTTAACTTCACACTCCCAGTCACTAGACATCACCACTAGAGAGGATATTTCTTCATTCAATCTTTATAGCTTGCCTCTTGAAAAAACTTTTTAGTTTCTTTTTTTGTTTGTTGTATCTCTAGAAAGTTGCATTATATCAAGATTTGGGCAAGCTCCTAAAAATATTCCATTTGAGTTAAATAGCCTTCAATACTTCATCATTCCACCATCAAGTCTCTTTTTCTATAGGCCCACACCCTTTGGACTCCCTCCAAACCTCTTTGGAATTTTTTTTTATGCACGGGCTCATATTATGCCACATAGAGTTAACATCATACTCAAAGATCTAAATGCCCTCCTTGGAGAGTTTACAACTGATTTATTTTCTCCTTTAAGATTCCATCCCTTGATCGTTCTATCTTGGTTTCTAGTATGCTTGGCTTTGTTGATCTTCATGTTGATATCCAAAACCACCAAATATGGTTGGTGGTGAGTCGTCACCTTAGATCACTTTGCAATCCTTGAATACTTACAATCCACCCATATTGTAAAGAAGTAATCAATTAGACTACAGTTGCACACACTCTTGAAAGTCATATCATGAGAATCTCTTTTCTTAAAATGGTTGTTTGCCAAAATCATATTTAATGCAACTACAATATAATATCCTCTCTCTTTCATTTCTATTACCACATCCAAAGCCATCATGAACTTTATCACATCCAACATTTCTACTCCCCTCTAGCCATTTAAGTCACTCCCAATAATGTTCTTCTGCCTTATCAGTATTCCTTGCATCAATCAACAATGTTATCCCAAAAGTCCTTCTCAACCTCCTTGACAAGACCATTCGAGTCGCGTAAGGGCTAATCATGTTAAAAATCTTTTTCCCAAGAACAACCTTGATAGCTATGATTCAATCACCCATCCTTGTGATCTTGATAAGATCATCCTTCAACATCTTATCAACAATAATTCCTACACCTTGATAGCTATAATTCTCATTAATCATTCAAAATAAAAATATCATTATGATAAGTTTGGAAAATTAAAATTTCATCATAATTATTTTCTTGATACATACAATCAATCTATTTCAAGTATATTGATTATAACTTGGAAATGCCCGTATATGGATGACAAAAGAAAGAACTTATTATTCCATATCAGTCAATTATTTGAGGAAAAATCATTGTAGGGAAAACACATTTATTAGAGTTAATTTGCATAATAAGTCAATTTTTTGGTAGAGAATTTTATTTGTAAGGAAATAAAATCTCAAACAAAATTTATTTGGAGGGAAAACCTTTTACTTCGAGGGAATGATGGATATCAGAAGGAAAATATTTCCTTTGACATAGAATCTAATGAAAGTGATATATTTATATATATATTTAGAAAAGATTTTGTATGGGGAGGATATATTTTTAATAAAAAAAATTGGCATCACTAAAAAAATATAATATTAGATGCGAGTGATCAATCCAAAAGACATGTGATAAACGATTAGGTATGAATTAGATAAGTTCATACAAGAGTTGGGATATGAATGAAATTTCAAGCAACTAGTAGTGGGGCTAATCCCCACACCCCAATGAAAAGACTAATCCCTCGACATGGATAGATTAATATCACTATTAGAGGAAGATGAAACCACTACGGTCATGATGGTAGTAGAAATGGCTCGGTGTGGTGTGCAATGACAAACTTCCTTCCTTCTTTCTCCTTCAAGTATTAACCCTGACTTGCAACATAAATAGGTGGATGGATAGCGGTTCCAGAAGAGATTGATCACCTTGGAGAAGGAGGTAGAAGGATTTGGAATTGTGGAGGTCGATAGAACTCATTAGGTCGATAGGACTAGAGTTCACTCGGATCACGATGACAACCTTTCAATGTTTCTATATCGAGAATTTTGAGATGATTTGAACAGTTGTGTTGGGGGCCTATTTATAGTGTCATGGATGTCAGTTTCTTTCTATTGATTTCAATTACATGGCTATCGATCGATGGATATGTCAGGCTTGGAGGTTGACAAACTTATCGAGTAGTTGTGGTCATCAAAAAGAGTGCCGACATAGTAAATTAGTGTCTTGATTTGCTTGTCAACTACAACCCAATGATGTTGTCAAGGGAGATCGATATCAATGGGCTTGTCAACCATGATCATCGACCAGCCTGAGTGTTGAGATTTTGGATGTCTATCATCTATGTGTCGAGCATGGGGGTCGACATGGCATCATCATGGAAGGCTAACAAGGTTATCAAATAGTTATACGCCTTGATTGCTTGATGATTTTGATGTAGATTGGTAGGTTGATCAACATGTCAAATCTGTCCTCGAGCAAAAAAATTGTATATCTACCTACCTTCTGGAAGTGCTCATAATACATTATGATTTGGGTAACTTCCCGTTAGGCAAACTTACTGTAGAGTGATAGAATTCAAAACCTGCGAAGGGAGTTAAGCAAAGTATCAAATTCCTACAAATTAGCATAAAAACCTAAGTAGATCAAAATAAAGCTATTCCTAATGACATCTAATCTATATGAATGCTAAACTAGACTAAGGGTGCATCTAAAATTGGGATGAATATGCATTCATTAGAAGAAACAACACACCATTGTACAATGACAAGAGAGTAATAAGGAGATTACAATGCTCTTTTCACAAGATATATAAGTAAGAACTATGGACAAGTGATGATGACCTTCTTCCACAAAGTGTAGGCAATGTCATATTGGGTGGAGAGAACACTCAAGCTGATGCTATGGATTATTCTAGATTGATGGAAATATGAAGTACAGGGACTAAGAACTTTGATAAAGATAGCTAGTATGATCACGTGTATGTATATGCAATTGTTGCTCAATGGATGAATCTAAGTGTCCTAAGGCTACCACTATTTATAGGAATGGTTTACAAGTGGATAGGACATCTTAGGGAATGTCTAGATTGTTCTGGATGGTCAAATAGCCATTTGAATGAAGTTAATTAAAGTGCATCAACTGGTTTGATCACTAATTAATTTCCAGTCCAGAACGCTCCTCAATCAAGATTTATTTTGACCAAACACTACTCAATCGAAATTTATTTTTCCCGAGAATGTTTCGAGTGCAAAAATGCTCCAACGGCTATATCTTGGTCAAAAATCAAAAGATATCCCAATGGTTCTTTATCAGTCAAGAAAGATTTCAATCGAAGGTGTTTCCAATCGACAATAAGTTTGGCCAAGAAGGACTCTGTCATGAATATGCAAAGTATGTGAGGTCCTATAGAAGACTTATTTAAAACCTATTAACCCTAAGGTGTTTATGTGACGTAGGATAAGATTTTGGGTAGGTTTAAGAAGATCATAACTTGTCCTAACATCATGTCTATCAAGTTTTACAAAAGCACAAGAATACATGAATACATGGTACAAATTGATTTTCAAGTATCCAAATATATATATCTGCAAGGTATTTGTAGTTGGATCTTGACTTAGTTCCTCGATCACCTGAAATACTTAATGCACATGTTAGTAACATAATTTAGGAAATATTTGTATCATCAAAATTTGAGTGTGGCATGTCCAAAAAGCCAACAGAAGTAACATACAAAAATGTATACTAGATAAATAATTTATTAGTGGTAAAGTGCAACTAGTTGCTAGAAAAGTTTTAAGAAAGAAACATATTTGTATAGAGAAGGAAAATATTGGGGAAATTTTCTTTGTATATAATTCCAAATAATTAGTGGAGAGCCGAATTTCCTAGAAGAGATCTTTATTCCCACCATTCGTCTATTTTTTTAAAGACAAAAGTAGACAAAATTTCTCCATGAATTATCAAAAAAAAATTCTTTCACCCTCTCACCATGCTAACTAATTTCTTAATATTCTGAAACCATTTCCTTCCTCGTGATTCACCATGTACCAAAAAAACCTTAATATCATGGTCTTTAATGGTTCTTCCACAAGGAGACAAATGTAATTTTCTTTTTTACTTCATACCATCTTTATAAAAATCAATGCTTATTTTAGAATGGAGGGATAGGGCATGTCTCCTTTCTATTGTCTATGTGGATTCACCAGTGGTCATTACTCAATTCATGATTATTGTTAACTTACCCATATCATTATCCTTTCTCCCTCTCATAAATGACGGAGTACTTCTAAAATGGTAATTTCTACCCAGAAGAATGAAGAAGAAGAAAAAACATCATAATGAAGACTTAGACATTGTATGTTTGGAAATAATCTGATACACTACAATAGAATACAACTCCAAATATTATTATTATTGTGTGAAAAAGACTTATTAACTCAATATATATACATTATTAATGGACATTGGATTGAAAATATAATAGTTTACTAGAGTTTTCATTTTAGTCACAACTTTCTAAGTTCTAGTATCAATTTTGTCTACCTTTCTAGGTCATATAAAGATATAGAGTAATTTTAGAACAAATTTGTTTCATGTTAAAATAGTGTAATTTTTTCACCTTATAGATTTTAGCCTTGGATTTGATGAAAACTCAGGTTGTATTCACAACTCTAGACAAAACTGGTAAATTTTGGCTGAGTTGGTTATGTGAGTGTGTGAGTTTGGGTGTTAAATTTGGTGATTGTTTGGTAGTACAAAAATTGACAGAGCTCCCTTGAATTTGGGCCAATTTTCCATGGATCGGGAAACATCTTGACTGAACCTGATGGGTCTTGGCCTTTCTTAATGTGGGTCCCTAATGCCTAATATAGGTGGATTGGGATTCATTTTGGCTGATGTGTGATTTGATGGACCCTATCTAGGGGATGATGTGTAACCTTTACCTCCCCCAACCTATAAATATGTGAATCCATCATTCTTAGAGATGATTTACATCCTTTTGAAATGTTGAATTACTATTGGAGCAAGAGGAGAATATATCAATGTGTAGATATCATGCACGTGCTTGTTAGTTGGGATTTTGACTTAGAATTTGAAGTTCTAAGCCAATGATCATCTTCCCAACCTACATTTGTACATTGAAATATAGAATCTCCACCATTTTCATATTCTACTTGTTGTTACTCTCTATTCTTCCTTCTTTGGCCATTGTTCTTGGATAACCATGGTGGAAAGCCCTTCCTATTCCTAATGTTATGCCCTTTTTTAATCTTTCTTAGTATACTTGGAGCTATACCTTGGTAGGAGGGACTTCTGTTAGTTATTTGGTGGTGCTTTTAGAGCCTTGATTCATTTTTCCTTGATTGATTTTGGTTCATTCTTCCTTGATTGAGTTCATCTTATTCATGAAAGGAGAGTGATATGTCATCTTTTTAGCCTTAGCTTGCAAAAGCAAACATGAAACCTCCAATCTCGCAAAATGCATGCTAAAAATGGTAAAACATGCAATTTTATGGACTGTTTGAGCTATGTGTTCAAAAACTTCAGATTATTACCCTCGTTGATGTAGAATATCAAAATAAAGTTGAAATGTTGAGCTTTCTCGTTGTCATATTGCTATAATTTTTATTATATCTATTCATACATTTTACCCAAAAATGGGATTTTAAGGCATTTTTACCATCTTCCTATACATCTCTCATGATATGGAATTTATGAACGGGGTTTGTTTCTAATATAATAAGAGAGTCATACCCTTTAATGTAATTTGTGAATACTTTGCCTTAGTATGGCCCAAAATGATGAACTGACTAATTGTTTATAGATGGAATAATTTCTATCTTTAGCTTGATTTTCTTTAGTTTTATTTATTTTTACTTTTTAGTTTTATCTTTTCAAGAGTAGGATCTACATCTATCTAGTGTAATCATGGAGATTAATTCATAGTCATGCCACATGCTCTTAGTTATGTGTAATGAAAATTAATTAAGTGAAAATTGTGGTTTAGTTGCAATTTTTCTTGAGTTGCACCACTTAGAGTAAGTGTTTGGGTTAGTCATCTTAAGGACATTTAATATGAAGGGATATTTTAATTATTCATGAAAAGTTGATGAAGATGGGGTTTGAGCTTAAGTTGATCAAACAGTTAATGGGACTTTAAACTGAAATCTAAGAAAGAAATCCTAAGGTTACTCTGTCACAGGTCATTAGAGAGGGACATATCATAATTTCAAGAAAGGATTTGTCTTTTAATTGTGTGATTTCACCCATCCTTTACTCATTTTTGAATCACCACCCTAATATGAACAAGTACTCTGATATATTTTCTCTTGTTGCATTGCATGACATAATAGGTGACATGATAGTTAACTTACTATTATTGCATTAAAAAAAAACCACACATGTATGCAATAACAATTTTTTGGCATACCATTTTAGTTGCATAAACAATTTCATGTAGATTACATACATTCTGTAGCATTCATTTTTGTTTGTCATGTGGATATTAGTCTCATTTTATAAAATTTGAGTGAATTTATGTACCTCCACATCTTATAAAAAAAGAGAGAACAAAATGTAATAAAAGCCAAGCATAATGTCAATAATGCTAAAATCATGGGCTAATGAAAAAAAAGTTGTCAATGTTTCAAGGTTATGAGGGAGAAATTATGTCCTAAATTCTTCTTGAAGAGATGAAGAAATCCATGTGACATATTCTTTTGCTTTCTTCTTTCATTCTCTTTTAGTTGATGAGATTGCTTCATTCATGCATCACTGGAAAAAAATAGGCATCAGGATTCATGCATGCTATTATTTTCACTCATATAGGTTCATCATACTTTTGCAAAAATAAGTCAGATGTACTTGTGATTCTTCAATTTCCACCCATTTCATACCATCCATTGCTCTTATTGGTAGGCCACTTATATGATTTTTCTCCTCATTAATGTTCATATGGAGAACTATTTCCAAGTAGCTTGGTAGTTAGGAAGAGCAATGTAGATTAGGGAATCACATAATGCACCAAGCAAATGCCTGACCGAGTATGATGTTAAATGCTTTTTTATAGTGTTCATTGATCTAAGGGTGGATATCTTTTATGGATGTTTTTGGTCAGTTAAGAGTAGTTAATTGTTCAATGATTAATGAGAGCCAGTTTGGGACCGTCAAGTGGGGATAGTCGAGAATTGGTATTCATATTATTCTTTCCTTTTGTTGACTTGTCTCAAACATATCTGAGAGTGTGTTTCTCGAGGATGAGCAACATTTAAGATTAGGGGAGTTTGACACACTATTTATTTGTCAATTTTACAGGCAATTCTGTACTGATTTTTGTACACTTTGTGGTCAAATTTCATATTAATTGTGCATGCTTTATTAATATTAGCCCATGTTACTCAATTGCATCAAATTTGCATAATTTTAATGTTTTCAGGGGATTTAATAATTTTCTAGAGCTTATGTTCAAATTTTGTGCATTTTAGGAATATTCAAGAAACTAAATAGCTCGGCACCACCGACATCGTTAATACCAAGCTGTGTAGTTTCTTGAACATTCTGGAAATGCATAAAATTTGAACATAAGCTCTAGAAAATTTTTAAATCCCCTAAAAACATTAAGATTATGCAAATTTTATACAATTGAGTAACACAAGCTAATATTAATAAATCATGCACAATTAATATGAGATTTGACCACAAAGTGCACAAAAATTAGTACAAAATATCCTGTGAAAATGACAAATAAACAACAAATTTACCCTCTTTGAACATGATTTAGGGCTTTCTAAAGTTTCCACTACATCTAATTCTAGGTTGATGGTATAACATGACATTATATTCTTTTTGTACCCTTTTTCATTTATAAAAGATAAGAAAAAGACCGAATTAATCAAGTGAAACACTAATCCATGTAGTGCCTTGGTACCGTATAACTACCTTAGTATTTGAAGTTGGAGTAGTGAAATGGGTATGCAATATGGAGATTGTGACAAGGTACTCAGAGTCATATCTTATTGTGTATAAACATATGATAGTGGATCCATATGAGGTACTGTTTGATAGCCCGACCCTCTAAGATGCCAAATGGGAGGGAAAAACCCAATCCAATGAATTTACTCAAAATAAAAATCAAAATAGGTAAATCCTAATCAAAATGGTTAAAAAAATAAGATATATAAAAGCAAGTTTTAAAAGGTATACAAATGGGCCATCATATATTCATTTCCACATGTAAATATACATTGTTTTGATATGTGACCACTATCACAACCTATTCTACAAATACTATTCATCTACTAAAGTTCATGACCTATGCATATGTACATGGCATGTGATTCAAAATTAGAATTGACAATACATTATGATATAAGACCCCCTTCCCATACCCCATATAGAGGCATGCCTCTTAGCACCTCCATATAGATAGGAACCAACCTTCGTAGACTGCATATATCCTAGAAGTGGTTTCTCTCCAATGAAATCCTAGTTGTGAGACTGACCACCTAATGAGATGTAGAGGACCACAAGGGTGAGACCTAGGTCCCAAAGATATGATGTAATGTTGGTAAGGCATTCTAATAATACAAACCTACTTTTTAAGTTTTATTTAGATTTCTTAAGAAAAAGTAGTAACTCTAACATGATATAGATTAATGAATAACACATGTATCAAGGCACTAAAGTATCACAATCTGATTTTTCAAGATACTTAAAAAAATATAGACACAAGGATTATTTAAATATTTAATTGTTAACGCTTTGCATAGTTTGAGCTGTGCCACCAAAACCTCTATCTAGTGACTGCAAAGTCTCCTAGCTCAAAATATTGGATCTTAAAATTAAAGTCTTCATAAGATCTCACCACACCTTGACTGGTGGGAGTATAACAAGTAGTGTCTTAATGGATAGAAACCTTCATAAAAATTTAGGTCTATATTGGGTATGCATTGCACTACACATATTACATGAGTATGACTACCTATATACACATCTCATGAAGTCACATATGCCTCACTCACATTATCACATATAATTGGAAATACGACAATGAACCACATACAATTGAAAATGTGACCATGAACACACTCATATACATCTCCACATTAAGCTACCAAGGTAAAAATCCCTAGGTACCCGCGTATACTCAATAATGTATGAGTGTAAGTACCTTCTCACAATCTAAGATTGCTAAAAGAATATTGATTTCACTATGACAAATACCAAACACTAGTATGGTTCTACTATCTTAGGAAACTAGATGAATAAGATTTACTTCATGTAATTATTATTTTTCAATAATAACCAAACATAAAACATGACATAACAACAACCGCTATGTAAATAAAACATCAGAAACTTTTTTCGACAAGTTTAGGCAAAAAATCACATAAAAAAGTGCAACATTTGGGAGAATCATGTTTATGGACTCAAGAACATGACTTAATTTGAATCTAGCCTAGTTCAGTCCTTTTGGCCAAGTTCAAGTTTGTGGAGTCCAGATTAGTTCATAATCTCACAGAACAACCATACAAGCTTAAAACTATCCAACATTCAACCTTTCTTATAAAAGAGCTATATATATTTTCATTTAGTAATAATCAATTACATTAGGTGTTTTTGACACTCGTAATATGAGGGGAAAACATGACAAAGATAAGATATGTATAATGAATCTAGTGTGAGGCATGAACCACATTAAAAACAGTAAGAGAGATAAAAGTCTCAAATTTGTTCCAGTTCATAGAAGTAGCACTTTTGAAGAAAGGGTATATGCTTACTAGAAATATAGACTTATGAAAATAAGAAAAAGTATCAAGTTTACCCTTAAATCAATAAGCATGAGAAATAAGGTGAGAAATATTGAGTTTCCTTAATATTTAAGGGTAATAACACATAAAAGAGAAATAATAGAACAAGATAATATATACAAAAGATCTCCAACCTTATATCACAACAGAGTTAATGTCTCTACTACTTTATATCAACATGAAAAATAAGGGGAGGGAATAAATATTGGATTTCCTCCTCATGCAAACACAACAATTTATAAAATTTACAACTTTAAGGCATGCAAACACAAATCCTACTATACAAATTGGGTTACTAGAAAGTTTGCATGTATAAAATACAAAACAACCATCATATCACTCATGCCTATGAAGATACAAATTTCTAACAAAGAGAAACTCATACCTCAAAGGATACCTTGGACATCCCACTAATAATTTTCCCAACATCTCTCTTATCAAGAACCAGTCTCATCTAATAAAATAGATAAAAATGAAGAATATATAAGGTGAGAGAAGCCATAACCACCATGGTTTTCCAAAAGTTTTGGGGAAGAAGATCCAAAGATAGACAAAGGAGGTTAGAAGAAGAGGTAAATCAAGTAAGAATGTTAGAAACATGAAGAAATTACTTCAAAATGGATCACGAAGGCTTGGGGAAGAAGATTCAAAGATATTCCTCCAAGATCCTTGCTAGACCGACCACATGTAGAACTAGGTTGATGTCTAATCTAGGGATGATCCTTCTCACTTTAGTAGCGTATTGATCTCTCAAGGATATACATTGGTCATTTGCGAGATGGTGGTATTTTATTTATAGTAAAAGGTCAACTATTATTTCTTCACATGGACCATCAACCCTAGCAGTGGCCTTCTAATCAAACATTTCTAGATTTCTTGATCGAAGCAACCCAACTAGGTTCAAGAAGCCCAAGTTGAGTTGGAATTTTCAAACCCAAAAATTGTCTTTGCTCAACCTGATCAGTTCACCTCAACCCGATTGGGTTCAACACTCAACTTATCTGAAAACACTCTAGAAAATACATCTCATGAACCTAACTACGTTCACACGAACCTCCTCAAGTTCACACAAATACAACTATATTTGTAACCCAACCTCTAAAACTCTCACATCCTTTTTATGACTCTATCTGAAGCCAATCCCCTCATGAACCTACCTAGGTTCATGACCTTAATCAAAACATTTAGCCTATTTCTAGAACTATAATGCTCCTGAACCCCACCCAAGTTCATATGAACAATACTAGGTTCACCTGAACAATGTCAGGTTTCGATCCAAGACCCAAACCATTTGTCTGGAATTCAAAAAAAAATATAACCCAACTCAATACCCACCAAGCCACTTGCAAAACTAATGCTATAAACCCTAGTTAAAGGAGAATCATGACGAACAAAACCATATACATGTGAATAAGATCATAGACTTTCATTTAACATTTGAAACACAAGGGAATGCTATGATATTGGTCTTTATCATTTAACTAGGAATATCTCATAATAAACTGGATTATGTTCTAATTAACAAGGAAACTAAGGAAAAATTAGTATATGATTAAGCAAGGATTGACCAATTATGTGTAATCCTATGGTGCCTTGATATTGATTATGTATATAAGTTTGGTCAATGACATATCTTTAGTTGTATATGGCAGTCTTGCCAATGAGATTGAGATATATCTGATATGACGACATATATAGGTAGTCCTACCCATGGGATGTTTGGTGTGACTTGATTACCAAGGACGGTCCTGATATTCTTACACATGTTTTTGACTAATGATTCCTTACATGTTATACTCACATTAACTAAGGTATGACATAACATTAGGAGACTGGGTAATGCTAAGATCCTCTATATTGTGTTAGGGAACTTCACAACAACTAGCTAGTAGTTGGTGTTGGTTGTATGTCCTAAGATCCATCATGTGACAATTGTAATATTTTTTTTACATATAATTTACTTACTAATAATAGACAATTCCACTTATTATGATTCTTTCAATATTAAGATAATCAATAAAGTTTTGTACTATCCTAATAATGTTTTTAGTCAATGACATATGGTTTGGATTGAGAACCTGAACGTGAGATCATACTCAATCTTGTTAAATCCCTAGTCAATTATTATTGCTAATATTATAGGACAACAATAATAGAAAGACTAGCATGTATGGTGAGTGATGACTATGTATCTTTAGGCATGATATTGGATATCAAATCAGATAGATGGGTTCTTGTTGGAGAATACATTATAACGGAAAGACCCACCTTGAGAATGACATGCAAAAGTCATGTAATGACTTGCAAGAGTCGTATCTTAATGTGATAGTGGTGACTGTGATCCTAAGACTTAGAGTCACTACAATATTCACATGTTTTTCTTGTTGGATCGGATGATGGGCTCTAGAAGGGGGTGTTGAATAAAGATAAAACACTTAAACAAAATTCATTAGAATTTCATATTACTTCAAGAGATAAGGTTTTAGATATGGAATTTGAGTGTAACTAAACATACATAGAAAGGATGAGAGAGATTGAAGAAGAACAAGAACACAAGCTATGCATAGTGGTTCCAAACTCCAAACTGGGAGAATGTACATCCACTAATTAGAGAGGTCAACCTCTAGGATTTTTTAACCAAGTCCACTTATTATATTCCATTATAAGAGTTACAACATATGACCTTCCTTTTCTGGGACAAGGATACCCAACCTTCCCTTTGAGGACAAGGGAGCCAATAACCTCACAAAGGACTTACTCATCCATGAACAAAAGTCTTCCACCTCACCAATAACTTATCCATTTTTGCAACGAGTCTTCCGCCTTCACCAAGGACTTACCCACTCTTGCAACAAGTCTTCCGCCTTGAAGAAATTACCCACTCTTCTCTTGGATCTTCCACCATTGACTTCACCTTTACCAAGGAGAAGCTTTCACCAAGGGACACCTTCCCTTCTTCTTCACCTCTCTTAGCCAAGAGATAGAACCTTCATATTCATGGTAGAAAGAGAGATCGAGAGTGGAGGAAGTGATAGCCTCACAAGAAATACATGTACCTTTAGCTCTCTTACAAATCTCCTACTCCCTCTAATGGATGTAGAAAGTGATTAAGATTAAGAGTGTAAGGAGGCTCTTGGAGGCACTCAACTATAATATAGAAAGCTTCATAGTGCTTGGATAACCATGGGATGAAGCTCGAGGGGTCCTATTTATAATTGAGAATGCCTCCTAGCTAGTAGAATCACTTAAGGATGCATTCTAGTCATTTAAGGTGTTGCAATAGATATATTTTTGAGTTTTGCAATACTCCAATGGCTAGAAATACCTTTTCTGCACATTCCATACAGTGCGGTCGGTCAAGTTTTCTTTTGGTAAATTTGATCGATAGTACTATATGACAAATCAAATTTGCATTGTCGATCGAGTTTATCCTCGATGAAACTCAGCCGACGACTTAAATTTGATTTTCCTGTACAGAGGTATCGGTCGAATTTGTCCTGGGAAAAATTTGTCAACCCTGGAAGTTCTTAAGATCCATCAAGGGTGTCAGTCGAGTCTATCCTAGATGAAACTCGACTTATAAAAGTACATGCGATGAAATTTAGAAATTTCCATAAAAGTTCTTAAATATTTGATTTAAGTGCTCTTGATTTTTTCTAAGATTAATTACAAGTCATACAATCATTACCAATGATTTATAAAATGATTCTAAATGATTTGAGGCATATTCCACAAAAGTGCACTTGCATTGATTTTGACTTGTATTTCTCCAAGTTAGGATGCAAAAGTTAGGGCATTTGGATTGCGTCTATACCTAATCTGAAATCACTCAAGTAGGATCATTAGACATAAATGAATGGAATGGTTAGACATAATCAAAACAAGGGTTTAGTTAATTGGACTTTGAGAGACAATTAGACTTTGAGTCAACATTCTCCCCCTTTTTAAAGATGACAAACTATTGCATAAATGTATTGAAAGCATTTAAGTAAAATCATACCTTTGGAGAAACCTAGGGGTTTTAATATAATTGATCTCATATGTTCCCACTCTTATGATTCTTATGGAGTTCATATACTCCCCCTCAATTGATGCTATTTCTTCTTCATAGTTAGCTTTCACAACATTTGTAAAAACTATGTCATCTACTCATATATGTCCTCTAGTTAACATAAAACGTCTTCTCACCCTTTATCATTTCAAAAAATGAAGGGGTTGAAGAGATACAACACAAGTTGTTAGAAAAAGGGAGTAGAAGAGCAAAAACCATGGGCTGGTCCAAGAAATATATATATTAAGCAAATAAAGATATGCATTAGAGCAACCCTAGATGTAATTCTAGAAATAAGTACAGAAAAATAACAAATGGTCCTAGAAATTATAACATAATATGCTAGAGAAAACTAATAAACCACGATTTTGACCCTTAAGATGCCAAAATTTACCCAAAATCATAAGGACTCATGATTATAGCCGTGGGTCTTTCTCAGAAGGCCCTTTTTTCATAAAAAACACTAGTCTTGCACCAAAATTTGACAGTGGAGAAGAAAATAAAAAAATGCATAAATTCTTCAGATCTCCAATTTCTTCATATAATTTAGCTCTATTTGTGGCACATCACAAGGCTAGCAACTCAAGATAGTAGATATGGAAGTTAAGGATAAAGATTGAGTATGTATGAAGAAAAGATACAAGCATAACATATAGTTGGATATCGATTGATGAATAACAATATAACTACATGTAGATGGACTACTACTAGATGATATCACAATTTAGGACTACTAGTAGGATCTAGATTATAGAAAAAGATTCACAAGTTAAAGACCACGCTATGATTAGATGTATAAAAATATCCAAACAAAGAGATATGTAATTTCAGAAACATGAAAAGGTATTACTCACTAGAAATATGCATCATTACCAAAAGATGATTACCACTAAGAAACTCAATGTTGTATCCAAACAA
This sequence comes from Alisma plantago-aquatica, assembly GCA_963693085.1. Classification (NCBI taxonomy): domain Eukaryota; kingdom Viridiplantae; phylum Streptophyta; class Magnoliopsida; order Alismatales; family Alismataceae; genus Alisma; species Alisma plantago-aquatica. The sequence continues at coordinate 203,955,969 of OY856410.1, read as the reverse complement.
GATGTAAAACTATATATATGAAGAAAGTTAGAGAAAAATAGAATAAATTTAAGACAACCAAGAGATCCAAAGAGATCATCAACAAAACATGCATAACAATTCAAGACTAGCAATTGCAAGATATAGAGATACAAACTTACAACAATTATAAAGGTACAATTGTATGACATATAGGAATTTTAAAGCATGGAAATATGCAAATAATAAAAAAGTACCAAAGGGAGTGCCATATAATTAGGCTAGTGGTTGACAAAATCTAATTGAGGGGGAAATTCTCATCCAAAAAGCCATATGTATATCCCGTGCACAATGTTTTCAGTCGATTTTATGGATTAAACTTCTTGGATGACGAAAGATGTTGGCACACACATTGGTACTTGTCAGTCAAGTTTCCTAAGGACAAACTCGACCGACGATAATTTTTGTCAAAAGGAACATATATTTAAGAAAAACATATGTAGAGGCATGATAAAAATATAAACCATATCCAAACATGTATAAGCAAGTTAGTAATGAACTACAAAAGCATCAGGGGTAGTTTTTGAGCAAGAAAGTGTTGAGAATCACAATATACCAATCTCGACTCAAAACCATATATAAAGTGTATGAAAATTTAGCAAGAACAAGCTATGATTGGATATGAGCAAGGATACCATTGCCTCTATTTTTACCATTTCTTTTCCACTTGTTGCCACCTCATACACATATAACCTTTCTTCCTTTATGTGGATTGAGAAACCAATTTGCAAATTCATAACTCAAATCAATCCATTTGTAAGTGACTTACAAAAAAGAAATATGAAATGGTCCCCAATCATATTTTTGGGTCCAGAGGGGTTAGCTTAGCAGCCCAAGTCCTATTACTCTTGGGTGCTATCAAAAAGGGGAAATATGTAGAGTGTTAATCAATTTCATTATAATGATTACATGATCTCATAGCCTTGGAACTAGAGGGTTCTGCATAAAAATTTGAAGTTCCTTTATCTTTATTGTTTCTTTGCCTACTATCAAGTCCAATATCATTTCTACTCATTTGTTCGGTAATGAGATCTAGGATTTGATTTAGATTCTTTTTATCATCTAAGAATCTTTGCATAGAGGACCTCAAACTATGATTATAATGCATACAAGAAGTAATAGTACAAGAAAATTGATTGACATCATATGTAGCATTCCTAAGGTCAATTTTTAAGCAAAGAACCTTAGTCATATAAGAATATTTTCATTATGAAGAGAAACAACACTATTATTTCTACTAGTATAATTAGAATATGATTTAAGGTCATTGATTCTAGCAATCAAGAAAGCATCTTCGTTTTCAAGAAAAACAATCTTATAAAGGTAGATACCATTTTTAGATTCTATTCCTTGTAAAACAAAGTCTTTGTCCTCTTTTTTAGTTTTAAGATCATTAATGTCATGCATGAGAGAATTAACAATTTAAGTATGCTCTTCATTAAAACTATACATAAGAGGTTGAGCTTCTAGAAATCTAATCTTATCAAACAAATTATCATTTTAAAGTTTAAGAGTGTTTAATTGACTAAGATAACCATTGTTTTCATCTTGCAAAAAAATTTTAGCATGTTCAAGATCATCATTTTCATCATGCAAGTTATCAACAATTATAACAAGACTTTTATTTTTATTTTTAATAGACTTAAAAGAGGCACGGGTAGCGTGAATAATTGTAATTTAAGATTGTTCATCTAAAGAGTTTAGATTTACCTCATTTGAGTCTTCATTTGAACATTCCATGAGAGCAAAGTGACATTCTCCATCTTCACTAGAGCTTGATCTAGATACTCCACTAGATTCTTCACTTGAGCTTAAGTTGGAGGAGTCACTAGAACTTTTGTGCCATTTCTCCTTCTTCTTGTGCTTCTCTTCTCTTCTTTTGTGTTGATGGGTCTTTTTGTCTTATGGATAATATTCCTTGAAGTGACCATTCTTTCCACATTTGAAGCACCGAGTGTAGGAGGACTTGTCTTTGTAGAATTTACCCTTGGATTACATGTCACCTTATTCAACTTGAAAGTATGGAGAAGCTTGACTCATAGTAGATTCAATTTGAGCTTTGATTTCAGCATTATTCATTCTCTTGAGCTCTTTCTCTTCTTATGTTCCTCTTCCTCTTGCTTGTCAAGTGTAACTTCACATGCTTGTAGATTTCCTATGAGCTCTTAAATAGGAATATCACCATGACTCTTTGTTTCTTCAATGTAGATCACCTTGGAATACCACTTCTTGGGGAGAGTTCTAAGGTAATTTGAATTTATCTCTCCCCAATCCATAGGATGAACTATAATGGCAAGACCATTTATAATGTTGTTGAGTCTTGAGTAAATCTTGTCTATCCTCTCCTCCTTTCCCATCTTGAAGTTTTGAAGGAGGCCTTTGAGCATATATACTTTGCTTTCCTTCACTTGATTAGTCCTCTCATAAGTGACACATAGCTTTCTCCATACTTCATAGGCTGGATCACAAGAAGAAATCTGGTGAGCTCAGTAGGGAAAAGAGAGGCATAAATAAGGTTGATACCTCTAGCTTTTATGGTTTTGCAACATTCCAATGGATGGAAATCATTTTTTGCACATTCCATAGAATGTGTTTAGTCAAGTTTACTTTTGGGAAACTCAACTTATAGAACTATGCAATATATCAAATTTGAGTTTTTGGTTGAGTTTATCCTAGATGAAACTCAAACTATGGCTTAAATTTGATTTTCCTATGTAGAGGTTTTGATCGAGTTTGTCTTGGGGAAAAGCAGTCGACCCTGACAGTTCCCAAGATCCATCCATGGTGTTGATCAAGTTTATCCTAGATGAAACTCGACCGAAAAAAGTCCCTGTGATGAATTTTGGAAAATGCTATAAAAATACTTAAATATTTGATTTAAGTGCTCCTGATTTTCTCTAAGCTTAATTACAAGTCATACTATCATTACAAGTGATTTGCAACATGATTTTAAAAGATTTGAGGAATATTCCACAAAAATGCACTTGCATTGATTTTGACTTGTCTTTCTTTAAGTTAGGTTGCATAAGTTTGGGCATTTGATGTGTGTTTATACATAATCTGAAATCACTCAAGTAGAAAATTTAGACACAAATGTGTGGAATGGTTAGTCATCAACAAAATAAGGGTTTAGTCAATTGGACTTTGAGAGTCAATTAGACTTTGAGTCAATAGTTCTGTACACTTTGACACTATTCCAACATTTATATGAATAAGTGTTGCCAAAAAGGTGGTGATTGGGAGCAATATAATACTTGTAGATTATTGTGAGTGATGTAAATGGAATTAGTCTCTTCTTTCGAGTGATATCTCAACCACATGATAAACGAGACTATGGAAATGCACGACATCGCTCGTATGAGTCAATATATGATTTTGAGCTTACAATATCTTGAATAGTCGATTCTAGTTCAAGGAACATAGATTGAATGATCAGAGGATGACAATTCTCAAATTCAATATGGATATATGTGACAAAGGGATTATACGATCATGGTAACACTGGTCACTTTATGGATAAAAATGATGCCTAGGGTACAAAAAAAGGGAATTTTTTTATTATTCCACTGTGCTTGATTTCCCCAAAATCTTACAATGGTATCAGAGCCAACGTTGTACACTCTAGCAGTGATTTATATTTTGAACCAAAAATGACTTGTTGGACAAATTATGTGAAACATTGCTACATTTTAACCACCTAATATCATATAAGATATATATATACACACACACTAGATAAACTAATGCGATGACTTAAAATTTATATTGTTTGGTGGATGTGGATATGGAGATTATGTTGTTGTTGTGTGATCTGAAACACATAATATATCTATTTGGAAATAGTGGGAGCATAACTAATTAAAGGGCAATTTTTTTGTGAAAACATAATTTTGAATTCAAAAATAATTTTCAAATTAACTTTTAACGATGCAAATGCTTTTTGTGTAGAATAAATGGCAAACACAAACAACAACCCCTTTTCACTATGATCAATCCTAGAGAAAGAAAAACTAAATGAGAATAACTTCAATGATTGGTTCAGTACATTGAGAATTGTTCTCACACATGAATGTCAGCTCTATCTTATGGACACAACACCAAATAAACCAGCTCCAAATGCATCTATGACCGAAAAGGAAGCTCATAAGAAGCATTTTAATGATGCGATGGACATAAAATGACTTATGCTACACTCTGTGAATCATGAAATTTAAAAGCAACATGAGAATATAGATGTTATTGAGATGATATCACATCTTAGGAACATTTATCAAGCACAAGAAAGTCAAGAGATGTATGATGTCTTCAAGGCGTTGTTTAAGTGCAAGATGGCAGAAAGTGTTTCTGTTGGACCCAATGTACTCAAGCTTTTTGGGTATGTGGAATTTCTCTCTAGTCTGGGTTTCCTTTGGATAAGAGTTGGCCACCAATGTGATCCTAAAATCATTGTTTGATTCATAAAAACTATTTTCCATTAATTAAAACATGAACAATTTTGATAAATCACTCATAGAACTACTTGGCATGTTGTGGACAACTATGGAGAAAATAAAATACAAACCCAAATCAATGTTGATGGATAGTAAAGTAAAAGGAAAGTCCAAGGGAAAAGTCAAAATTAAGAAAGGTTCTAAGTTATCCAAAAGTCTTATTCACTAAAGTCAAAAGGAGGAGAGGTGAAGGGAGGCAATTTCCACCATTGTCACCAGGTTGGACATTGGAAGAGAATTTTTCCTCTCTACCTAGAGGAATTGAATAACAAGAAGCAATGGATATATATCTTCATTCAAGTATATAATTTATAAATATAAACTTATCTACTTCTTCAACATGGGTATTAGATATTGGACGTGGATCTCACATATGCTCAAATATACATGACCTGAAAAGAAGTAGACCTTGAAGAAAGGAGAGGTGGAACAATGCATTACATATGGAGAGAGTTTCTTCCACAATTACAATCATTTACCATTTATCTATGCTCAATAGGCTTGTAATAGGTTGGAGAACTACTATTATCTACTTGCCATAAATAGGAACAACATTTCTATTTCATGTTTGTACAAGAATGATTTTGAATTAAATATCAAGAATGGTCGATGTTTTATATTTAATGATGATATTTTATGGTGGTGCCCCTATGTCTTATGTCTGTTATTTATTAGACTGTGAGACACATATCTATAATATTAATACAAACAAGAGTAAACTCAATGACTCAAACAAGACTTATTTGTGTCGTTTCATCTAGGCAACATAAATGAGATGCAAATTTTTAGACTCCATAAAGATGGATATCTAGACTCATTTGATCTTAATCATGTGAGACATGTGAATTTTGTTTGTTAGTCAAGATGACAAAAACACCCTTTAGTGTAAATAGCAACAATGCAAGTGACCTATTAGGACTCATACATACCGATGTATGTGGACCTTTTAGCACAAATGGTAGAGGATGGTATCAATACTTTATCATAGTTAACGATGACCTTGGTGGATTTTGATATGTGTATCTAATGAAGAACAAGTCAGAATCCGTTGAAAAGTTCAAGAAACTAATGAATGAAGTACAAAATCAACTTGGTGAAAGAGTTAAAACACTTCGATCAGATCAAGGTGATGAATAATTAAGCCAAGAATTTAAGGCCTAAGGTTGTGGTATTGTAAAATAATGGACTCCATGTGGGACACAATGTAACATTGCATCTAAAAGAATGAATCACATCCTGTTGGACATGAGACAATGTATGATGAGTTTTGCTATCCTTCTAGGTATATGCTCCAGAAACCGCATTGTTTACACTTAACCACATACTATATAATTGGTTCACAAGACACCATATGAGATATGGACTGTGAGACATCCAAATGTGTCCTCCATGAAGATTAAGGGATGTGAAGTTTATGACATGAACAAAATTTTTGAAAAAACTTGGACCCAAACTTGAAAAATGTCATTTTGTTGGATATTCTAAGGAAACCAAGGTATATTACTTCTATATTTCATATGAAACGAAGTCTTTGTTGCCAAACTGTTGTATTCCTCAATAAGAAATTTATTTCTAGAGGAACCAGTGTGAGGAAAATTGAACTCGAAGAAGTTTGTGACAAAAAAAGAAAAAGTTGAACCAATGGAGGTCGATAATGGATAAGAGGAGCACAAACTATTATGGAATATGAAGTTGTTATTGTAACACAGGAACCTGGAAGGTCTAGTAGGATAAATCCTGAGATAGAGATACACAGATATATTGTGCCTCAAAAAAATGATGTGTTGAAGTTGGATGAACCTTGAAGATCACTGATGACCATGAACCAACCTACAATGAGGCTATTGAGGGGTCAGATCCTATGAAATACCTTGAAGCCATGAATTCTAAGATGTCAACAATGTATGGGCCTCAGTGGATCCACCTGGAGGGTTAAAACCCATAGAATGGAAATGATTCCTCAAATAGAAGACATTCATAGATGGTAATGTACAAACATACAAGAATATTTTTGTAGTAAAAGGTTTCAAACAAGCTTAAGGTGTTGAATATGATGAAATTTTTCACCGATTACCATGGTTAATCTTATACTATTATGCTTGCCATTGAAACTCATCATGACTATGACATTTAGAAAATGGAAGTTGAAATCACATTCCTCAACATGAATCTCCTTGATGATGTGTAAATGACACAACTTGAATTTTTATCATTCTCAATAAAGCTAGAATAAAGTTTGTAAGAAATGAAGGCCAACCAATGTATTTGAAGCAAGCATCTTGGAGATGAAACCTTTGTTTTGATGAGATAGACAAATAGTTTAACTTTATTCAAAATGAAGAAGACCTTGTGTTTACAAGAAGGTTAGTTCGAGCATAATTGTAAAATCCTCATATTGTATGTTGATGGCATACTATTGACGGGGAGTGACATCCCTACTATACACTCGGTTAAAGCATGATTGGGAAATAACTTTTTTATGAAGGACTTAGGAGAAGAATCCTATACTAGGAATCAAGATCTATAGAGATAGATCTAGAAGTATTCTTGGTCTAAGTCAAAGTACATACATTGACAAAGTGTTAAAAAAGTTCAACATGCAAGAGCCTAAGAGAAGAAACTTACCCGTGTCTTATGCAATAAATTTCTTTGAATATCAATATCCCAAATCTTATGAAAAGAGGATACACATGGTTAAGATTCTATATGCATATGAAATTGGATCTACCATGTATGCAATGTTGTGCATACGTCTTGACTTCTCATATGCTTTGAGCACAACGAGTAGGTACCAGTCTGATCCCAATGAAGGCCATGAGTATTGTAAAGAACATCCTTGAGTACTTGAAAAGAACTAAGGAGTCAATTCCTAATTTATGGATGTGAGGATGAGTTGGTTGTAGAAGTTAACACTGATGGAAGCTTCCAAACCAATAAATATGATTACAGATCACAATCAACTATTATATTTTGCCTCAACAACATAGCTGTGAACTAGAGAAGTTCTAAGCAAGATACATAGGCTATTCTACAATAGAGGCCAAGTACATTGCTACCTCCAATGCAACAAAGGAATTTGTCACATCAAACCCAAAAAATATGTGCTCAAGATATATCCTTGGTAGTAAAACTTAGTTACCGCATGGAAAATAAGAAAAGAGGTGTTCAGACTCACCACCACATTTTTTGTGAGAAATGAGAAAAATACAGAATAAATCATTGGAATCTATGGTGGGAAGTTGATCTGGCATACAAGTCAGATTAAAAAAAAGAAAATAAAAGAAAATGAAACAAAACCGAAAATTTAGATCCAATGATTTTGTTTTGAGTGTAGAAGGATTAACACTCCCATTTAGCCTAATAAAACAACATTGGGCCATTTATAGGATTTAAAAAAGGGTGGTTTTAGTTGGACTAAAAAAATGAGAAAACAAAATTTTATTCATGAGCAGACCTTTGGGGATGGAGATGTTGGTGCGATTCTGCTATAGGTGCAACACACTAGCCGATTTGACCCGACTAGATGCGCCCCATTAGGTCGGAACACACGTGATGGGAATTTGCTTTCGAAATTTATAAGACCTAAACTAACACACCTACATATACTAAAACAACTAAACCCGCAAGCGCATAGGGTCGTGTCGTAGTATAGGAAGGTGGAAAGTATAGGGTCGATCCACATGGAAAAGAGGGGGCGCTAGAGCTAGGTTAGTTTATCTAGGTTCCTACTGCAGAGACTAGGGTTAAGGGTTTAAAGGTGATTTTTATTGTTAAACTATTATGAACAAGCAAGCAATTAAAGGCAAGAATGAAATCTATGTTAACCCAAGGTTAGATTAAGACTAAGCAAGCAAGGAAAGACTAAGATAGGTAGGAAAAGGCAAATTACACTAAGGCAAGCAAGAGAGAAGTAAAATAGCAATTAAAGAGCTACACTAGCATGAACAAGACAAGAGAAAAGTAAGAAGCTAACTAAGAAAGGAAAGAACTAATTAAGCTAAGCAAGCACAGAACTAGGGTTTTAAGCAGTAAAGAGATGTGTGGGCTGTTTAGGGGTATGAACTTATCACTTAAGTTGGGGGGTGACATGTGAACATTATGATTCCATTTATATTATCCAAACCAAACAACAAGTTAGAGTCTAATGGATTAACCTAAGCTACTAACTGGCCATGGATATGCAAGGTTGTGTATAGGGGAACTAGTCCCTAACACCCCCTACTACCCTTACGAGGCTCAATTGGGTTAGGGGTTAGGTTTAATCCAATTAGAGTCTAATCAAGTCTAGGTTTCTAGATTAGACATTCCTAGGGCAATTAGGGGCCGAGGGTAGTAATGGGGAGGTGAAATTAGGGTTTTGGACCCCAATTCCCCCACATTCTAGCCTTGAGAAGGCTCCATGCTAATTGCATTAGAATTATCTAATCTAGCTACTTAGATCTCTCACTTAGGTTTAGGGAGGTTGATTAGGATGTAGGAAGATGGGAGGAAACCTAGGGATCCAAGAATTGGACCTAGGGGCAAATCCCAAAATTCACACATATAAGCAATTTGCCTAAATTCCTAAGTGATTTCACACACAAACCAACAAGCAATTCATGGAGAATGAGATGCAAATAGAATATAATCATTAATAAATGGAATTACAATGTTTACATGCCATTTTCCCCCAACATGGTATCAAAGTAACATATTTTCCCCCAAACAACCCACCCAAGGGGCCTAGCTACTCATAACAAAGCAAAATACAAAAAGAGAGAAGAAAGAGGTAGAAGAAGCCATGGAGCTCAGAGTAGTGGCTGAAATCCTTCTCTCCAGCAGCTATAGGGTCGTCCTCCTCCTTCTTCTTGGAGGGAAAGGTGTAGAATGGTGGTGGGAAGTGGATGGAAGGCTTAGATATGGGGGGTTATGTGGTGGAAATGGTGAAATGGAGTGGATTTGAGGTGGAGGTGAAGTGGAATGGAGTGGATATGACAAGGGGGAGAAAATGGGACTCTAAGCAGCCAACCCCCGGCCCACATCCGCCACTAGGGCTTATATAGGGATCTAGGTGGTCTAGGGTTAAGTTAGGGGTAAAATGGGTAAAACAGTGGAAAACTGGGTGGATTCTGTGAGTTGCACGGCCGTGGTGGGGTAGCACGGACGTGGTGGGCAGGGTAGGCCACGACCGTGTTATATGGTCACAGTCGTGGGAATTAAAATGGCAAAGTTACATGGTTTTGGTCTGAATGGCCACGATCGTGGTGGAGGTGGTGTGCCATGGCCGTGGTGTCTGGCACGGCCGTGGTGGGCTTGGTGGAGGTGGTCGTGGTGCTGCTGCATGACCGTTTTTCTCTGCTGTGCCACAGCCATTTTGTGGAGCATGACCATGGTGTCTACCCATTGCACGACCGTGGTGCTCTCTGCTTCACTTGGATGTTGAACATGTTGATTTCTAAGTAACCTAGCACGACCGTTCTGTGGTACCACAACCGTGCTGGGTCCTGGATCAACACTTTAACTTGGATCTTTGGCTTTTCTTGGACTTCTTTGCTTCAATTGATCTTTGGCCACTAGGGGTAGGTCGAGGGAGCATCAGACTTCACTTTGAGCCTCTCCAAGTACAGAGGAACCCTAGGATTGCCCCTTCTCTCTCTCTTCCATCAAGCGTGGTCCAAATGCCTGAAAAACATGAAAATAATGTCCATAAGTGCATTTTATACAAATAAGAATATTAGGGGGGATGACATTCAATCTAATAGGTATAGATGTGATTGAAGAGCAAAAAGACACAAGATTAAGCCCTAAAATAGGGCTGAATCAGATGTCTACTCACTTCCCATCATTTTCCTAAAGTTCCTGAATTTTAGGTGAGTTGGGGTGCTAACAGTCTCAGGACCTCCCACAACATAGATCCTTCACGGGCATTTGAGAGAGAGACATATGAAGATTTAGAGAACAATAAGAAGATACAACTTAAGAATGATACTTAATATTTTCTCAAGATAGACAAAAAAATATTACATTTGTAGTTGAGGAGGTATGACATGTTTAATAAACTAAGAACATTTAATATTGATAACTAGATTAGTTGTTAGGAGCATGTTAAGATTATTTCTTGTACAACCTAAAAAAATTTAAGTAGGAGGTATCAGAGGAAGAATCCTTTGATTCCAATCAATGTAGAGATTTAAAAGAGGAGGTAGTCGTTCCCATGGCTTCAGGAGGTTTGAAAGGGGCTCGTAATATGGTGGATATGGGAAGGGTATTTATAGGTAGATTTTAGAGTTCAAAATTCTAGAAAGAACCATCTAGAATAGGTAGTGCATCGCCACAATGTGCCAAACTTTTTGGCACACATATCAAGGTGATTTTCCCTGTGTCATCGAAAGATTGCTCCAATCTGTCGGGTGGGAAGCTACTTATTTTCATATTTTCTAGTTTTTTTGGAGAAGGTAAAATATTACTATTGAAAAAGAAAAAGTATAGGGATTACATCAAAATCCCATATACTATACACGTGGCTCTACTCTACAAAACCCCACTACCGGAGGACCATAATGTCCACTCCAACACCGATCATAGGTCTGACTTTGAAAGCTAGATCTAGATTATGTACAATAATCTTAAAGAGATCCAACATGTTCATGTGACCTTTCAATTGTAATATGCTATTACATTCTCTTCAAACAAAAAGTATATGTCCGAGAGACACACCCGCAAACCATGTCAACTTCGAATTACTCTTGGTCTTGCTGTTAGTCATGAATGTTTTGTAGTAAATCATGGAATTTGTAGGTTTAGAATAAAATAATGAATTGGATAACTAGTTCAATGTCATCCCTCCTATTTATTAGGAAAAAGTAAGTGAAAATCTATGGAGAAAAAGCCAGATTTTATTTAGGATTATTGAATTGGAAAAATTATTTAAAGGCTTATAAAGAGTAGAATTGATGAAAAAATTGCACTTCTAGTATAAAAATAATGTTTCTACACATGATGCTTGTTGGCTGTGTGCGCAAGTTTTAATATTTATAAACTTGAACACTACCCCAAAGATATATGGGTGCATGCCATATTATCGAGGTCATCTAAGAAGCAAGGTATTATTAGGCGGAAGGGCAATGAAGTTTAACAATCTAGATCTTTTTAGTAAAAGAGGTTTTGTTATGTTAACTGAGCAATTAAAAGAAAATGAACTAAAACAAAAAAACAATTGTATTAAGGATCAATTTGGATAAGGGATTCTTGAGGATAGGGTTTCATATCCACATCATAACATGAGGAACAAGAAAGATCAAGAACACTACCAATAACAAAAGGGAGGCATATATGCTACATCCATCTCTCGGTAGTGTAGAATAGTCCTAACTTTCTATACCACTCCCATGGATATACTTAGATTCTAACTACAAACCTTTGTTCCCCAAAAAATCCCAATCACTCCCATGGTCAAGGTAGTGCAACTAAGGTACATCTCCTTACTCCTATTCATATCTTATCAGATTATAAAAAGAGCAGAAATCATGCATACAAAGTGGCCAACAAAGCATGTAATTAGAATTAAAGACCGATGAACCTTAGAAAAGTGAAACAACTAGAACTATATATGAAATTTGTGTTCAACAATGTTATGACATGGGAGTTACTCCCCCATGCCCAAGAACAAGAGATCTACTCATCCATGGCTATAGAAAGTAGATCAAGCAGTAGAAATTAGAGTTAGACATCATAATAGAACGAAATAAACTTGGATGTCTTTATAAGAAGTAAGATGGAGTTGGAACTCTAGTCAAGGAGTCACAAATCCATTCTTGCTGTTGGAAACTCTCCAAAAAGCTTCACTTCAGAGTGGAGAGAAGAGAACGATGAAGGTCCTTGTTGTTATTGTTAGATAAGAAGGAAGAATAAGAAGTTTCCCTCTTGAGAAACCAACTTTCTCCCTTGGAACACCTCCAACTCCTCCTAGCTCTCCCTTACTTGAGTCTCACTCTAAAAGTTCCAAAATAGTACGTGGTAATTGTCCTAAGATGGCTCAGGGTCATATGTATAAGCATGAGGTAGTTAACTTCACATTTGAGTGAAATATGCAGGTCACGCAGTGTGTCATTTATAAGACACATCATGTCTTATGCGATAAGTGAAGTCTGTATCGAGTTCTGGAAAGTTATACAACATGTTTTTAATAATACACGATGTCTCTTTATTAAGACATGATGTGTTGCTACAAATCTAGGAGTTCTGAGTTCAATTTTTGGACTGGGACACAGGGTGTCTTTAATAAGACACAGCATGTCTTTATTAAGACATGGCCTATCTTTATTAAGACATGGGGTGTCTTAATTAAGACACATGGTGTTTTTATCAGTTTCATCAACATTGGTTTTTTGAATGTCTAGATGATTGGCAAAATGTATTGATGGATGTTATAATGGCATTTTCTCTCCATTTTGATGTCAAATTGTTGTACCTACAAACAAAACCATAGAGCAAGTAAAGATAACAATAAAGTAAAAAATATAGCATGATTGAGAGTGATTGTTGGGTGAAAATGATTTAAAAATGCAGCCAAAAGTGGTCCAAAATATGACATAAAATACGCACATCAAATACCCCTAAGCTCAAATGAGTGGTTGTCTACAACAAAAAAGAGCATAGAAACACAAATGAAGGAATTTTCAAGTTCATGCATGGATCAAATGAAATGAAAGATGTGTATAAGACCAAACCAACCATAATCAACATGTTTATACTCATAGCCATCAATTCAACTTAAGCACCCAAGAAAGAGATTTTTAGTTTAGTAGGAGTGGTCACAATTAAATGAATAAACAATACTAAGTAGAATTTGGATGACCAAGGCAAACAATTAGTGGTTGTGCAACTCAAACTCTCAACTATTAAGATACAAATGATGAAATTTTAGTTGAAATTAACAATTTTAGTTGTACTCCCCTTCTTTCCCAAAAATGACATGAAAATGGATTATGGGTTCTGACACTCAGCTGCTAATGTAGGCTTATGCACACGTGGAGTGCTAGTTGGGGGTATTTTACCCTCTTTTAAGATGTATCACCTAATTATCGTGGCCAGATCGGACTTACACTAGGCTAGCATGATATGTGGGTGGTTTAGCCAACTTTTATGGGGTATGAGGGTGAAATAAGCCAAAGGAAATTTTAAAATTTCCACAACATAGGAGAGTCAACTAATTGCAACATTAGCTAGATTTCATTCATTTGTTTTGAAAATTTCTTACTGAAAGAGGATTGAAAATGCACTAAGAGCTTGGCAAGGACATCCCGTATTCTAAATGATTTTTTTAATTTTATTTACTCACAAAAATGGAAACCATTACATATTTTAAGCAATCAAGGATGTGAAAGGTGAATGTTCAGGCTAGAAGCATAAACTAGAGTTAAGCACATGTTGATGGACAAAAGGTTTCATTTGATTGATGCATGCCTTTTACGATTTTGCCAAATGATATTTCTAAATAAAAGAGGACAATTAGTTAAGCATAGGAGTTTAAGTCAAATATAAAAGATAAGATTCATATGATACTAGATTTGTCACAAGAAGAGCAGAATTAAAAACAACAACTAAGAAAATGATGACAAAAAGGAAATGAAACTACACTACACTATTGGCCATATGCTCTTCCCCTAATCTTGAAAGTTGTAGTGTCCTTGATGCATATAACAAACTCAAGAGGATTACAACTAGATACCTATCATGGTGAATGATGAAGATGGAGGCCCATTGCTTTGATTTGAGGTTGGAAATTGTTGCATCGTAGATCTGCTCTTCTTTGTCAATGTATTGTTGATTTTGGACAAAGATTTACGCTTATGATTTGCAACAAGAATAGGATTCAGGACATATGTGTTGTTTGTCTCTTTTTCACTTCTTCAAAATAAGCAGAATTGGAGTCAAAGATAATGTAATCATCAATCATTACATCAAAGATATGTTGCAAGGGGGCATGTGTCTTGTTTGAAACATCATCCTTTGGAGCATGAGAAAATGTCTTCTTTCAATCTTCAATTTCATTGCCTACATTGGATTCAAAAACTTCATATGATATTGTATTTAATGGTGAAGAAGAATCTCCTATAATGGCTCCACTCCTCAAAGTAACTGATGTGAATGTCTCCATTGGGTTCATTTCCAGTTGTTTAGGAATGGAACTGAAATGTTCCTTGTGATTGGTAAGCACTAGTTGAGCAATTTGATTCTCCAACATCCTAGTGCGAATGACAATTCCATCTACCTTAGAATAAAGTTGTGAAATAGCATCTTATAGAAGCTCCCTTTGTTGATGAAGCTCATCATTTTGCTGAATTTTAGTTGAGACAAAGGTCTCAAGCATGGAATTCAAACTTTTCTTGAGCTGCAAATGTTGTTGTTGTTGGATGAAATTGCAGTTGACATCTTTGTTGGGCTCCAATATCTCTTCAAATTGTGACAGTGTGGAAAAACATGAAGAAGGAGTGTGTCCCTATTCTCCACATGCATCAAAAGTTACTTCAACAGCTTGCATTCTAAAAATAGAGTATGAAAAAGAAGGCTGGCTGCTTCACTAAGGATCCCACTGGAAATGATTAATTGTCACGTCTTCAATAATGAAATAGGTGTCCCTATATGATTTGTTCATTAAAGCACCATTCTAGCAACATCAATAGATATCCTTGTATTGTAGAATAAGACACTATAGAAAGTGTGCAATAGATTCCAGTTACTTTAACCATGGTGTGGACAAAGATGTTGAAGGTCTTTGAACTTTTTCTATGTGTCATATATGGTCTCTCCATGCCTTTGAGAAAAATTGATGAGTTGAACCCTCAATTGTGTGGTCTTGCTTGGTGGAAAGTATTTGTCTAAGTAAACTTTGAGGAGTTCACCCAGTTGTTGATGGAGTTTCTTGTCAAAGAATAGAGCCACACCTTGGCTCTGTCTCTCAAAGAGAAGGGGAAAAGAAGAAGACAAACTACATCAATAGGAACACTATCTATCTTGAAAGTGCTAAGATACTACAAAAATTCAGCAATGTGGAGGTTTGGATCCTCCATTGGCGTCCCTCCAAACTGGTTCCACCCTATCATCTGCATAATTATGGATTTGATAGAAAAGTCATTTGCCTTAATTTGTGGGGATATTGATAGCCCCATTGATTTTGTAGCAGCTGGAACATGAAGTCCTTTAGGGGATGATCATCTTTTTTCTTCTTGTTGAGCTGGTGAGGGTGGTGGTGAAGACATTGGTGATGATGACTATGAGTCCTCCAAATCTGATAAAGGTTCACTCATCCTTTCTTTATGAAGGCTTCTGACATTGTGCTCAAATTTGGGGTCCAGTAATGTGGAAGGTTCAAGACCCCTTTTGGATTACTTCATATAGTCCAGCAAATAAAGAAGGTGAGTAAAGTACAAGAATGAAAATGGAAGATACAATAATATTATAATGATTATAATCATGAAGAAAAAAATGATGGTGGATATGGTAGGTGATGATGTGATCTAGTATCACTTACAATTCAACACTTCTTACTAACAAAAATACCGATGCTCCCTGGCAGCGACGCCAAAAACTTGTTGGATGTGTGCACAAGTTTTAATATTTATAAACTTGAACACTAGCCCGTGAGTATATGGGTGTGTGTAGTATTATCAAGGTTGTCCAAGGAGAAAGGTATTGTTAGGTGCAAGAGCAATGAAGTTCATCAATCTAGATCTTTTTAGTACAAGATATTTTATTATATTAACTAAGAAAATAAAAGAAAATGAACTTAGACATAAAACACTTGTATTAAGAATCAATTTGGATTTGGGATTATTGGGGATAGGGTTTCACATTCACATCATAACATGAAGAACTGCAAAGACCAAGAACACTAGAAATAACACAAGGGAAGCATATATCCTACACCCACCTCCTGGTAGTCTAGAACAATCCTAACTTTGTAGACCACTCCCATGGATATACCTAGATTTAGACTACAAACCTTTGTTCCCTAATACATCCCAACCATTCCCATGGTCAAGGTAGCGTATCTAAGGTAAATTTCCTTACTCCTATGCACATCTTCCCAGATTATACAAAGAGATGAAATCATACATACAAAGTGGCTTGCAAAGCATGTAAGAAGAATTAAACACTGATGAACCTTAGAACAGTGAAACAACTAGCATTATATATGAAATTCATTTTCAACAATGTTATGACATGGGAGTTACTCCTGCATGCCCAAGAACAAGAGATCTACTCATCCATGGATGTAGAAAGTAGTTACAAACAATAGAAAGTAGACCTAGACATAATAATAGAAGGAAATAAACTTGGATGTATGTAGAAGAAGTAAGATAGAGTTGGAACTTCGGTCAAGGAGTCACAAATCCATCCTTACTGCTGGAAACTCTCCAGAAAACTTCACTTCAGAGTGGAGAGAACAGAACAACAAAGATCCTTGTTGCAATTGTAGGGGAAGAAGGATGAAGAAGTTTCCCTCCCTAGAAACCAACGTTTCTCCCTTGGAACACCTACAACTCCTCATGGTTGTCCCTTGATTGAGTTCCACTGCAAAAGATCTGAAATAGTACATGATAGCTATCCCAAGATGGCTTGGGTTCGTATGTATAAGTGTGAGGTAGTAAAATTTGCATTTTGAGTGAAATTTGCAGATCACACAGTGTGTCTTTTATAAGACACTTCATCCCTTATGCGATATCTGAAGTCTGGATCGAGTTACAGAAAGTTACACGACATGTCTTTAATAGGACACATTGAGTTGCTACAAATCTGGGAGTTCTAGGTTCAATTTCTGGACTGGGACACAGAGTGTCTTTCATAAGACATGACATGTCTTTAATAAGACACGATGTGTATTTAATAAGGCATTTAGAGTAGTTCCACCCTTAGCAAATACTATGGGAGTCAGTCCACTACCCAATGGTTTCCAATTGGGATTTTGAAATAAATTGTATTTTATTACCTCGCAATGATGTTACATAAGATACAACTACCTTCAAAACCCTTTGGACAACCTTCACCCCAAAGTCGTCTCACCAACCTTGAAGCAGCCTTCACTTGAAGTAACTTCAAGCTCCCCCTTGAAGTAGTCTTCCTCCTTGAAGTAGCTTCCTGTTGAGACCTTCTAGAAGTAGTCCAAAGTCACACCGAGCTACCTTCACCACCGAATAAGCTCCTACAACCTCCTTTCCACAGCCTCCAATGTAGGAGTAGCAAAGGAGAACAAAATACAATAGAAGGAACAAGATTGGAAGAAAGTAACAATGTTACCAATTAAGTACAATGCTTTGATCCTATATCAAGCGTATTGATCTCCTATCCACTGTGGATGAATGTGGTAGTATGTTGGCTAGGAGATACTAAGCTATAGGACACTAATGTAGAGCTTAATGAATTAGATTGCAAGTAGAACTCAACTTGTTTCTCACAAAGAATGAATCTCAAGTGTAATTGTATGCACAAGTGATGCTTTGGGTGTCTTACAACTTGTCCTATTTATAGGAGTGGTTTTCTAATTCTTGGGGACATTCTAGACACCTTCTAGAGTATTTTTAGTGCTCAACTAGCCGTTATGTTTCCACTAATTACATTGCAACAACTAGTTGTTTAATGCTGAAAAGTGCAGTCCAGAACCTTTGTCGGTCGAGAAGTTTGTCAACCGAGAGTCTCTCAGTTGAGGAATTTGTCGACCGATTGGGAGTCTGAGTCAATATGTTGTAACATTTGATTCTAATTCCCAACTTCTAACCCAATCTAACAGCTAGGAGGGTCTATTATCGATCGAGGACTTTGTCGACCGAGAGTGTCTCGATCGAAGTTTTTGTCGACCGAGAATATCCCTGATTCAATGTATTCATTTACTGAGTGTGTGTATCAATGTGCAATTGTGACACTAACTTAGGAAATGACCTATCTAAGTGTTGTGTGTGGATAGAGAAGATCTAAATGCTTGATTTACATGATATCTAAGTACTTGTACATTATATACTTGTATAAGTTTTTACATTTGATTACAATCATAAAAATAAAGCAATTTTAGGATATTGATCTTCTAAGTCTTTGCTATCCACCACCTTATATACTTGTCCCTGAAACACTCAAATAGCAAGTTAAAACCACAAGAAAGAGATGTTTGTCATCATCAATACAAAGGGATTATATTAATGTCCAATTTATCCAACAATCTCCCCCTTTTGAAGATGACAAATATTTCCAAAATATAAATCAAGGAAATGTAAATCATATGAGTTTCCTACCTGAAGTTTACCTTTTGCAGCCATTCTCTTGTTTGCAAGTGTGTGCTAACTGAGAGATTATGAAACTGATTTTACTTTATGTTATTGATTTTATATTATTTCTCCCCCTTTGTCATTTCAAAAAGATAACCAAACTAATCATTAAGTATGACTTTTGTTTGTCCCCCTTAATTTGATAATTTGATACTCAATTTTTAAAGCAAGGGTAATCGACACAATTTAATGAAAACCACTTATTTTTATGTCAAATTTAGCCACAATTTACTTCTCAATCTTTTGCAAAGGAAGTTATGCCTTGAAATGATATGAGATCCTTTTATATTCATGTCATATGTGTTTTGATTTCTCATCCATTTTACAAGGGATGTTAAGCCCCGAAAATGATATGAGATCCATTTAGGCTCATGATGGATACATATATTGATTTCCCATCCATTTTACAAGGGATGTGAAGCCCTAAAAATGATATGAGATTTTCTTTACGTCATAGTAGGATCAAGAAATATATCCCTAATCAATAATGAGGGATGTTAAGCCCATATTGATATAGAGAGTCCATTTTAGATCAAGATAATTTAATAATACTAAGGTCATAGCAAGTTTTTTAAAGTTTGATTTGATCAAGATTTATCATAATGTTTATGAAGTTTTGTGAGCTCCTTCTTAATCTTATAGTCAAGATAGTTTTTTTGAACTCCCCCTTAATCTTATAATCAAGATAATTTAAGGATTCTAAGGTCATAATAAGCATTAGATCATAATAAGTTAACATTTTATGAGAGCTATGCACTAAAAGTTTGTTTTCAATATACTAAGATTGAGTGCAAGGAAATGATTTACAATTAAGTATTTTGTCAAGCTTATTTTAGGCCGACCTTGACTTCGACATGGGCACCCCTCGGTTGATTTTTATTTCGACCGAGAGGCAATTTGTGCATATTTCCAGTTTAAGCATTCACAATGATTCACTTGTTTGAATATTTGAAACATAGCTTACAGAGTATCATATAAAAAGTATTCATGTATAACAAGGATGATATCATTTTCCATAAGCTAAGCACTATATAATCATTTAACTAATATGTCAAGATGCATTTGTGCCATAGAGATTTACCTTAATGCAAATATGGCATTTTGAATGATAACATCATCTTTTTGTGTAATGAGATGAATCAGTATGATCATTTTGAAAACAATATCCATTTATGGTTATATATATATATATATATATATATATATATATATATATATATATATATATCAAAGATTATTTTAGGCAAATCAAGTAAAAAATGAAACACAATGATCATGGTGAAACAGAAAAGGCATATCCATAATACAATGATCATGATATAACAATAGAAGCATATCCATAATTCCATGAAATACAATGACCATGATCATTTAAAAGCAAATTTCAAGACACATGACTTCTATATAGATAAACCAAGGAATACTTAGGACAAACCATGTGGATTATGATAAAATAGTAATTTTCTGGATTAAATCAACATGGTTCATAATTTTCAGTTTTAAGCCAAACCATGTAGGAGATGAACGAAAATAATCTCATGAGAAGCAAATCCATGATTTTCTTGATTAAACTTACTCAAATCATCACATTTTTCAGTTTTAAGATACACAATGTAGAGAATCATACCTTTTAAGGAAGATTTATTGAGGCAATATCTTTTTCATGATCAATCATGGTTCATCAATGATCAAATTTAAGACAACCATGTAAATGAACATGCTTAATCATTTCAAGAGAAATAGCAATTGAAGGCTTTACAATGTGTGCATTGATTTTAAGAAAACATTTCCGATTTCTATTTGCATATAGTTTTTGATCACATAATTATTAAATTTACAGCATGTTTCATAAGGATATCAAGAATCAACATATATATTATGATGCAAATTATCAATATGTGATTTGAGAGTTGTCTCCAAGATTTATGATTCATTCATAATTTCCAATCAATTTTCATTTCTACCAAATTTATAGCAAGTTTATAGCAAACTGAACCAGTTAAATAGGTTTTCCAGAACCTTATTCGATCGAACTCTTTCTCGACCGAATTCTTTTCAGTTGACATTCTTTTCGACTGAGAAGGTTGTTGTATCTCCAGTTTTATCAGTTAAAATTCGGTCCAATAAATGTTCGATCGAATTTATCTCGATCAAAGTCATTTTTGACCGGCGTGGTTACTATTTTTCCAAATTTCTACAGGTTAGAGATAGAAACTACTTCGGTCAATTATTTTCTCGACCGGCATTGTCTCGATCGAAGATTTTGTCAATCAAGATTGTTTCTGTACTGTTTTCAGTAATCTGTTTATGTTAGTTTTAAACTTGAGTTATTGTAATAAGATAAAGTACCAGTCTATTTAGTTGAGATGAGACATTAAGATATTCAAATGAAGTTTTAGGTCAAATCTCAACTTGATCATATTCAAATTTGCTAAGTTTGAGGTCTGGGGACCCAAACTAATTCAACATCCCTTTTCTTGTATGGGCATGAAAAAGAGTAATGTCCAAGACGCAAGCAATAGTGACAACAAATATAATCAATTTCATTTATTTTTGAATTGTTCTTGGGTACATACATGATCTTGGTCTTGGGTGCTTGTGTTCTTCTAGGTTTAGGTTGATAGGATTTCTCTTTTGGAACATATCCTAAACCTCTCCTTCCATTATAACTAGAAGAATTTTTCAGAATCTTATCAAGAACATCATTGTTTCTCAAGATACTATTTTCTCTTTGTAATTTAGCAATCTCATCCATTTTCTTTTTGATATCTAACTTTTCTTGATCTAGATCAGATTATAAAGAATCTCTTTCTTTAACAATAGCATCACAATCTAGATGAGTACACAAGATAGGTTGTGATTGAAGATCATTCAATTTTGCAAGCAATTTAACCTTTTCTTGACAAAGCAAATTATGATTTGTCTCAAGAGTAAGCAATTTTGTACTACAATCATTAAAAGATGATTTCAAGGAGGAATGTTTAGAAATAATACTTTCCTTTTCATAAGAAAGATCATCTAATTGTGCATACAAATCCTCATTAGTTTTAGTAACTCTTTTTAGTTTCCTTTTACAATCAATATATTTATCATGTATTTCCTCAATGCTAGAAACTAAATCTTCTTTAGATAAATAAAAAATGCTTACCTCTTCTTCTCTTCTTCTTCATTTTTTGTAGCAATAAGGCACTCTACTTCTTTTTCTCCATCTTCACTATCATCACTTGAATCATCCCATGCAGCTTTGTAGGCTTTTTCTTTATTCTTGTGAGATAATTTCTTTCCCTTTTTAAATTTAGGACAATCACCTTTTAAGTGTCCCTTTTTGCCACATTCAAAGCACCTGAAGGAAGAAACACTAGAAGTTTTTTTAGTTTTAAAACTTCTATATTGCTTACCATTTACAATGAGAATTTCTTCTTCATTATCTTCTTCACTTGGGTCATGACTAATCTTGGTTGATGCTTTGAATGCAATGTCCTTTCTTTTTCTCCTTTTTGTGTTCAGCCGCCAATATTTCTTCTTCCTCTAAGGTTACCTCATGTGCTTCTAAGTTGCCAATGAGTTATTCCATCCTCAGTTGGGTGAGGTCATTGGCTTCTTCAATTACGATCACCTTAGGCTTGTACTTGGGAGGAAGAGACCTAAGAGTTTTAGACACTTGATCCTCTTCACTAATGGCTTTACCTAATGCATTCAAACTACTAACAATAGAAGAAAACTTTGCATACATTTCACTAATAGACTCATTTGGTTCCATACGAAACTGTTCAAACTTTTGTTTAAGCATACCAATTTTAGAATTCTTTACTTGAACAGTTCCTTCATAAGTAATAGAGAGTCTATGCCTTATTTCATATGAAGTTTCACAATTTGATATTCTATTGAACTCATCTACGGAAATTGAACAATAAAGAATACTTACAAATTTTACATTCAATTAGGCTAATCTCACCGTATTAGCACCCCATGTAGCATATTCAGTTTAGGGAAGATCATATGCATTTGAAACCATTCTCTAAAGATCCCAACTGATTCCTTGAAAATAGAATTGCATCCTCCTCTTCCAATAGGCGTAGTTGGTGCCATCAAATGGTGGAGGCCGAGCTCTACAAGTGTTCCTTCCAAGTTGAGGTTGTTTAGTACCACATCACCCATTTTCTTCAAGACTCGATTAGAGCTCCTTGAAGCCTACTCTGAGGGGGGTGAATAGGGTTTTATGATATTTTTAAAATTAATTCAACAAACAACCACAAAAATATTGGAGAAGGAGACAAGACATTTAGAGTGGTTCCACCCTTAGCAAATACTAACGGAGTCAGTCCACTACCCAATTGTTTCCTATTGGGATTTTGAAAGCAATTGTATTTTATTACCTCGCAAGGATGTTACATAAGATACAACTACCTTCACAACCCTTTGGACAACCTTCACCCTGAAGTCGTCTCACCAACCTTGAAGCAGCCTTCACTTGAAGTAACTTCAAGATCCCCCTTGAAGTAGTCTTCCTCCTTGAATTAGCTTCCCATTGAGACCTTCTAGAAGTAGTCCAAAGTCACGCCGAGCTACCTTCACCACCAAAGAAGCTCCTACAACCTCCTTTCTACAGCCTCCAACCTAGGAGTAGCAAAGGAGAACAAAATACAATAGAAGGAACAAGATTGGAAGAAAGAAACAATGTTACCAATTAAGTACAATGCTTTGATCCTATATCAAGTGTATTGATCTCCTATCCAGTTTGGATGAACGTGGTAGTTTGGTGGCTAGGAGATACTAAGATATATGCCACTAATGTAGAGCTCAATGAAATAGATTGCAAGTATAGCTCAGCTTGTTGCTCACAAAGAATGAATCTCAAGTGTAATTGTATGCACAAGTGATGCTTTGGGTGTCCTATAGCTTGTCCTATTTATAGGAGTGGTTTGATAATGCTTGAGGATGTTCTATACACCTTCTAGGGTATTCTTAGTGCTCAATTAGCCATTATGTGTCCACTAATTACATTGCAACAACTAGTTGTTTAATGTTGAAAAGTGCAGTCCAGAACCTTTATCGGTCGAGAAGTTTGTCGACCAAGAGTCTCTCGGTCGAGGAATTTTTTGACCGAGTGGGAGTCTGAGTCAATATGTTATAACGTTCGATTCTAACTCCCAACTACTTTTCTAACTCAGTCTAACAGCTAGGAGGGTCTATTCTTGGTCGAAGACTTTGTCGACAGAGAGTGTCTCGGTCGAAGTTTTTGTCGACCGAGAATATCCCTGATTCAATGTATTCATTTACTGAGTGTGTGTATCAATGTGCAATTGTGATGCTAACTTAGGAGATGACCTATTTAAGTGTTGTGTGTGGCTAGAGAAGATCTAAATGCTTGATTTACATGATATCTAAGTACTTGTACATTATATACTTGTACAAGTGTTTACATTTGATTACAATCATGAAAATAAAGCAATTTTAGCAAATTGATCTTCCAAGTCTTTGCTATCCACCACCTTATATGCTTGTCCCTAAAACACTCTAATAGCAAGTTAAAACCACAATAAAGAAATATTTGTTATCATCAAAACAAAGGGATTATATTAATGTCTAATTTAGCCAACAATGTCTTTATTAGTTTCAACAACATTGATTTTCTGAATATCTAGATGATTAGGGAATGTGTTGATGGATGTTATGATGGCAATTTCTCCCCATTTTGATGCCAAATTGTTGTACCTACAAACCAAACCATATAGTAAAGATAACACTAAAGTGAATAATATAACATGATTAAGAGTGATTGTTGGGTGAAAATGATTTGGAAATGCAGCCAAAAGTGGTCCAAAAGATGATATAAAATACGCACATAAAATCTCCCTAAGCTTAAACCATTGTTTCTCCTCAAGAAAAAGAGCATATAATCACAAATGAAGGAATTGTCAAGTTCATGCATTGATCAAATGAAATGAATGATGTGTATAAGACCAAACCAACCATGATCAACATGTTTATACTCATAGCCATGAATTCAACTTAAACACCCAATAAAGAGATTTTTAGTTCAACATGAGTGGTCACAATTAAATGAATCAATCAATTAAACAACACTAAGTAGAATTTGGATGACCAAACTAAATAATTAGTGGATGTGAAACTCAAAACTCTCAACTATTATGATACAAATGATGAAATATTGGTTAAAATTAACAATTTTCATTATACTCTCCTTCTTTCCCAAAAATGATATGATGATGGTTTACGAGTTTTGGCAGTCGACTGCTAATGTAGGCTTATGCACACATGGATTGCCGGTTGGGGTATTTTACCCTCTTTTAAGACATACCACCTAGTTATCGTGGCCAGATCAAACTTACACTAGGCTAGAATGGCATGTGGGTGGTTTAGCCATCTTTTCTGGGGTATGAGGGTGAAATAAGACAAGAAATATTAAAATTTTCCCACAACATATGAGAGTCAACAAATTGCAACATTACCTAGATTTCATTTATATATTTTGAAAAAAATTTCACTGAAAGAGTGATTGAAAATGCTCTAAGAGCTTGGTAAGGGCATCCCATATTATAAATGATGTGTTAAAGTTGATTTACTCACAAAAATTGAAACCATTACATATTTTAAGCAATCAAGGATGTGAAAGGTGAATGCTCATGCTAGAATCATAAACCAGGGTTAAGTACATGTTGATGGCCAAAATGTTTCATTTGATCGATGCATGCTTTTTACACTTTCTCCAGATGATATTTCTCAATGATAGAGGACAATCAGTTAACCATATGAGTTTAAACCACATACAAAAGAGCTTCATATCATACTAGATTTGCCACAAGATGAGAAAAATTGAAAAACAAAACTAAGAAAATGATGATAAAAAGGAAAATAAAATTAAACTGCATTATCGGTCAGTTGCTCTTTCCTTAAGCTTGAAGTTTGTAGTTTCCTCACTGCATATAACAAACTCAAGAGGATTGCAACTGGATACCTATCATGGTGAATGATAAAGATGGAAGTCCATTGCTTTGATTTGAGGTTGGAAATTGTTGCACCATAGATCTACACCTCTTTGTCAATGTATTTTTGATTTTGGACAAAGATATACAATTATGATTTGCAACAAGAATAGGATTCTGGATATATGTGTTGTTTGTCCCTTCTTTCACTTCTTCAAATAACTAGAATTGGAATCAAAGAGAATGTTATCATCAAGCATTGCATCAAAGATATGTTGCAAGGAGGCATGTGTCTTTTTTGAAACATCATCCTTTAGAGCATGTGAAAATGCCTTCTTTCAATCTTCAATTTCATTGCCTATATTGGAGTCAAAAACTTCGTATGATATTATATTTGATGGTGAAGAAGAATTTCCAATAATGGCTCCACACCTCAAAGTAACTGATGTGAATGTATCCATTGGGTACATTTCCAATTGGTTAGGCAAGGAACTAGAAGGTGCATTGTGATTGGCAAGAGCTAATTGAGCAATTTGATTCTCCAACATCATAGTGTGAGTGGAAATTTCATCCACCTTAGAATAAAGTTGTTAAATAGCATCATGTAGCAACTCCCTTTATTGACTAAGCCCATTGTTTTGCTGAATTTTATTTGAGACAAAGGTCTCAGGCATGGACTCCAAACTTGTCTTAGGTTGCATATGTGATTGTTGTTGGATGAAATTACAGTTGATATCTTTGTTGGGCTCCAATACCTTATTGAATTGTGATGGTGTGGCAAAGCATGAAGAAGGAGTGTGTCCCGCTGCTCCACATGCTTCAAAAGTTACTTAAGAAATTTTCTTTCCTAAAATAGAGTATGAAGAAGAAGGTTGGCTTCTCCACCCAGGACCCCACTGCCAATGATTAATTGTCATGTCCTTAATAATGGCATAGGCGTCCCTATATGATTTGTTCATTAAAACAACATATGCAACAACATCAATAGATATCCTTAGATTGTAGAATAAGCCATTATAGAAAGTGTGAAATAGAAGCTAGTTGCTTGAAACATGGTGTGGACAAAGAAGTTGAAGGTCTTTGAACCTTTCCCATGTGTCATATAAGGTCTCTCCATGCCTTTGAGAAAAATTGATGAGCTGAACTGTCAATTGTACGGTCTTGCTTGGTGGAGAAGATTTGGATAAGAAAACTATAAGGAGTTCGTCCTAGATATTGATGGAGTTTCTTAGCAAAGAGTAGAGCCATGACTTGACTCTATCTCTAAATAGAAAGGGAAAATAAGAAGACAAACTACATCAATAGTAATGTGGAGGTTTGGATACTATAGAAATTCAGCAATGTGGAGGTTTGGATCCTCCATTGGCATCCCTCTAAATTGGTTCTAATGTATCATATGTATAATTATGAGGTTGATAGAAAAGTCATTTGCCTTAATTTGTGGGATAGTGATAGCCCCATTCATTTTTGTTGCAGTTGGAGCAATGAAGTCCTTTAGGGGACGATCATCTTTGAAGATTTGTTCTTCTTGGTGGATTGGTGAGGATGGTGGCAAAGACATTGGTGATGATGACTATGAGTCCTCCAAATCTGATTGAGGTTGACTCGCCCTTTCTTTATGAAGGCTTCTAACATTGTGCTCAAATTTGGGGTCTAGTAATGTAGAAGGTTCAAGACCCCTTTTGGATTACTTCATATAGTCCTACAAATAAAGAAGGTGAGTGAGGTACAAGAATGAAAATGGAAGATACAATAATATTATAATGATTATAATCATGATGAAAAAAAATTATGGTGGATATGGTCGGTGATGGTGTGATCTAGTCTCACTTACAATTCAACACTTCTTAGTCTAACAAAAATACCGATGCTCCCTGGCAACGATGCCAAGAACTTGTTGAATGTGTGTGCAAGTTTTAATATTTATAAACTCAAACACTACCCCACAAGTATAGCGGTGCGTGTAGTATTATCAAGGTCATCCAAGGAGCGAGTTATTGTTAGTCACAAGAACAATGAAGTTCAACAATCTAGATCTTTTTAGTACAGGAGATTTTGTTATGTTAACTAAGCAATTAGAAGAAAATGAACTAAAATATAAAACACTTGTATTAAGGATCAATTTGGATTAGGGATTCTTGAGGATAGGGTTTCACATACACATCATAACATGAAGAACTACAAAGATCAAGAACACTAGAAATAACACAAGGGAGGCATATATCCTACACCCACCTCCTGATAGTGTAGAACAATCCTAACTTTGTAGACCACTCCCATGGATATACTTAGATTCTGACTACAAACCTTTGTTCCCTAACACATCCCAGCCATTCCCATGGTTAAGGTAGTGTATCTAAGGTACATCTCCTTACTCCTATGCACATATTCCCAGATTATACAAAGAGCAGAAATCATACATACAAAGTGGCCAGTAAAGCATGTAAGAAGAATTAAACACTGATAAACCTTAGAACAGTGAAACAACTAGAATTATATATGGAATTCATGTTCAACAATGTTATGACATGGGAGTTACTCCCTCATGTCCAAGAACAAGATATCTACTCATCCATGTATGTAGAAAGTAGATACAAATAATAGAAAGTAGATCTAGACATCATAATAGAAAAAAATAAACTTGGATGTCTGTAGAAGAAGTAAGATAGAGTTGAAAATCTAGTCAAGGAGTCAAAAATCCATCCTTGCTTATGGAAACTCTCCAGAAAGCTTCACTTTAGAGTGGAGAGAAGAGAACGGCGAAGATCCTAACTATAATTGTTGGAGAAGAAGGAGGAAGAAGAATTCCCTCCCAAGAAACCAATTTTTCTCTGTTGGAATACCTCCAACTCCTCTTGGCTCTCCCTTTCTTGAGTCCCGCTAAAAAAGGTCTAAAATAGTCCATGGTAATTGTCTGAAGATGGCTTGGGGTCATATATATAAGCGTGAGGTAGTTAAATTCACATTTTAGTGAAATATACATGTCACATGGAGTGTCTTTTATAAGACACAATGTGTCTTATGCGATAACTGGAGTCTAGATTGAGTTCTAGAAAGTTACACGACATGTCTTTAATAAGACACGACGTGTTGCTACAAATCTAGGAGTTCTGGGTTCAATTTCTAGACTGGGACATGGGGTGTCTTTAATAAGACATGATGCTTTTTATAAAACATGATATGTCTTAATTAAGACATGGGGTGTCTTTATCAGTTTCAACAAAATTGATTTTCTAAATGTCTAGATGATTGGGGAATGTGTCGATGAATGTTATGAACATGTTTTCTCCCCATTTTGATCCCAAATTTTTGCACCTACAAACCAAACCATAGATCAAGTAAAGATAACAATAAAGTGGAAAATATAACATGATTAAGATGGATTATTGGGTGAAAATAATCTGGAAATGCAGCTAAAAGTGGTCCAAGATATAAAATACGCACATCAATGCCCCAAAATGGGTAAAAATGGGTGGATTAAGTAGGATAAAAATTTAGAATATTGTAATATAGAAAAACATGGAATGGACTCTAGACATAGGATTAATATTAATATGCATTTCTATTAAATGAGCATAAATGGGGTGTCAACAACTTTTCCCTCTCGAGGCAAGGTTTTAGAGTAAGAACCACATGCTTGTGCCAAGTCTGGGTTTATTTTTGGTCATGAAAAGCAAAAAAGATTGGAGTCATCAAGGATGTTTTGAAGAACTTTATGGAGGTAGAAAGTTTAGGGGGTGGATTATCCTTTCAAGGTGGAAATAGTATTTCAAAACAATTATTAAGATTGGGGTGCAAAATGGATTTTCTACATCAAAGGGTAGCCTCTTGGGCATTTTCCCATGTCTAACCAATCATTTCTTCCCCTGGAGTAGTGATAAACCTCTGAAGTTCATAATTGAGATCTTCTCATATCACCATTCCAGTTCTTACATCAACATGTCTAATTCTATAACTTAACTCATGGAGTGAGAAAAGGTGGATGTAAATCAAATAGGTTAGGAGTTTTTCAAAGATATTGAAATTCATGGTATGTCATTATTGAAAGTCATGACAACCGTTCAACGATGAAGATTTTGAAAAATGTATCTTCCTCTCTCTTCTTCGTATGCTTC
This sequence comes from Alisma plantago-aquatica, assembly GCA_963693085.1. Lineage (NCBI taxonomy): Eukaryota > Viridiplantae > Streptophyta > Magnoliopsida > Alismatales > Alismataceae > Alisma > Alisma plantago-aquatica. The sequence goes on along the minus strand of OY856410.1, from coordinate 203,926,102 downwards.
TTATTTTAATTATTTTTCTAATGGTGGACTGTTTCAAAGTTAAGACCATAACCCCCCAAAAGACAACATGTGGTAAGTTTTTATATCTAGGACATGGCTTTGATTGGTCAAGATTGAATATATGGTGTTAGGTGAACTCCCATACTTATGGTGACCTTCCATGTCATCGACTATATTGGTTACTTATCTACTCCATAATAATTTTTGGAAATTAAAGTTTACAGGAAAAGTGTTAAAACAAGTTGAGACCAGTCACTAGGTGATTATCTAGTGATAATGTGGCATTTGATATGTGTTACATCACTAGCTTTTAATCCATTCCCCTAGATTTTAAATGATCAATTCTCACTTGGTTTGATATGGAAGTTGAGATTCCAACTTTAGTTTTTGTTCATGAGTTAGGATCATGAAAAGGGTTTCAAAATCATAAGTGATGATTTGGTTTAGATTCAAGTCACATTCGAGGAATTTCAAAAGATATTGGAGTAAAACCAATCTAGTTTTAGGTCATGGTTTGGGACCGTCAAAAGATTTGGAAATCAAAATTAAATATGGTTGGTTTATTTTTAGGTAATGAGCTAAGACCGTCAAAAAATTGAGAATAGACGAAGCTTCAAATTGGTTTAGCTTTAGGTCATGCACCATGACTCAAAGGAGACTTAGGAGCTGAGAGACTACTTGGTTTAGTTTTAGATCATGATCCATGACCATTGAAAGATTTTATAATTGAGACATGACCAATTAAATTTTAGGTCATGATCTAGGACCATAGTGATCAGAGTCCGATCTTTGAAAGAGTTTAAGAAGCATATCTTCTGCAAGATAGATAACCTTATAAATTTTAGATGAGATTCAAAATATTCAAATTTGTACATGTTTTTGGTAATTTTTGTACTTTTCTAATTATTCTATTGTTTTTAGAAGGTTTAACTTTTGCAAAAATTTTTGTTCATATAAGGAGGGGAAATGAGAGGAGGTCGATCACATCCTCAATTTCACCAACCATTATGTAGAGGCAGTGTGAAGGAGATTATTTTTTGGTAAATGATATCATCCACAATAGTGATGAGAGAGAAAAGGCTAGTAGATGATGATAGTCTACCACCAACTAGGTCCACAGTTATGGGAGTCCACAGAGGCTTCATGTAAGTGTCAAGTGACTTTTTCCCTATGGCGGAGGAGCTTCAGGTCACCCATTCTGGTGGAGTTTTTAGGATTTTTTGGCTTCATCATCTTCAAAGCGGTATATCCCTCATCTCTAAGCTTTATTTTTCTAATTTACCAATGAGAATGTCCGATCTTGGCTTTCTTTGCGTACGCTTCATGATGGTATGAGTAGGGTCATGGGAGAGCTACACCCACCTGGGAGTTTTGTGGTTCATCTTAGCATGTTGTCAATAAATATGCACCACCTAGGTTGTCGACTGGGTGATGATGTTTAACCTAGAATCTTCTTCTCCACTTATTTCTTTATTTGTCAAGATTAAGTTCATCTTTCCTTTATAGTGATGACTTTTTCATATCTTTTTTCCCATCTTTTAAAGATCTTGGATTGTCACAAGTATATCATTGGACCCATTGGAATGAGCTTAGAATGCTATATGATGGGTTATTTATTAAGGAACTAGAGTTACTCAAGGGGACCAACTTTGGCAACATTTGTCATTATGGGATAGTTGATAGGAACTATATTATTCCCTTGTTTGAGTAATTTATGAAGACCAATACTCTTGATTTCACATTTGGTGAACTTTCTTAATTGATAGGAGGTGTCATCACCTTGCTGGGATATTAGGGATGAACCCCATGACATGGGTATGGTTTCCATACATGAACTCAAATTCACTTGGTTGCAGGTGCCATATTTCCTGAGGGGGAAAGGTGAGGTGCCAGTGATCCCTTGTATGCTACCATGATGGTCATTATATTTCTCTTTATGTTTATCAATGGTTTCCTTCTTGGTTAGTGGGATATTTGTTGGTTCTCCTTCCTTATTGACTTGGACGAGATTCTTCCTTTTGACTGGGGAGAAGGCGTGTATGCCCACCTACTGATGAGGTTGAGGAGGTGTATCATGGGTGACTTATCTACAAATTAAATGATTAGTGTCTTGGTAGGCTTGATTATAGTATGTCTCTACCTGTTTTTTTGTTTTTTCTTAAAATAACTATAAAGGCTGATTTAGCTGATCTTTATTTTGTAGTTGTGGGTCTATGAGCACTTATGGGTCCACAAACCTATTACTCTAAGTGGTCTAGTTAATTATTTACATGCTTCCATCTCTACCTATCATCATTGGGCCAGGTGCTACAATAGGGCACAATATAAGCAGTGGAGAGGAGATCTTGAGATGATGAATTAAGCCTAGGTATATGCGGTTTGATACTATATGATATTGTATGCTTGTACATCAACTATTCAACTTATCATTTCCTGGGATTGATTTAGATTCTTATCCAGGTTTCTATGCAGTGGGATTGCTACATCATGTGTGACGTAGTTTAAGGCATTACATCTAGATGCTTTTTGAATACAAATCAAGTCAACCTTTGGGTGTGTCTTGTACATAGGGGAGTGTGTTGCTCGTTAGTGGGCTAGTAGATGGCACATCCCCTTTAACCTTTTGCCTAAACTGGTTCCTCCTGGTCTTGGGTTTTGTTAGGCTTCTTGAGAACTGATGTGAGGTCACATGATGTATACCTAGTACTTTGAGTGGTGCTATGCACATGATAAGCCGATATTGTTTTCTAGAAAGGCATACAATCATCTATGATGTCCTCTGATGATAAGTATTCACTTTTTGATTTGTATAATTTGATCACAATGGCTTGACATGAGTCCTCTTGAGGTGGTTGACTACAAATTTCCCAAGGAACTTGATGATTATGGTATGAACTTTGTTATCCGCCTCCTCCTGTGGAAGCTTCCCATCCCTGAGGCTCCAAATTTTTTTTCTAGTTGCTCCTTAGGGCTTTGAAAACTTTCCTAGATTGAGGTTGAATTGGGACTTTGGTGTTAAAGGTTTGTGTCAATTCCTAGGTGACTTTGATAGGACTTCATCCTTCATGGAGGATGATGTGGGCCTGAGTGCTATGGGTTGGCTCTTTGGTTTGAGCATCCTACTGAGATATGGGAGTAGTAAGCGGTTTGAGGGATCCACGAGCATGGGTGACTTCCCACGGAGGTCCCAATTCGGGTGAAAGATCCATCATCAAAGAATGTTGCAACATGTTGTTCTTGATTTAGGAATGCTACTTTGGTTGTGGTGGTACAATCCAGTAGATCCTCTTATGATCACAAGTGGTCAACAATTGCTTTTTGACCAGATGTGAGCAGGGATAACCGGTCATATGGGTCTTCTTTCTCTGATCATGGGCCTTTGGCCAAGCCCCTAATAGGATGGTTGAAGAAGAAGTTGACGAAGTAGTAGATACATTTTTATATCTTCATACTATCTTTCCCTTTATACAAGAAACTCATGTATTAGTGGTGCTTATACTTGTAAGATATATTGAAATTTAAAAGGAAAGGCTAAGTATGAGTCAAATCATACTATGAGGTTTTGTGAGATTCAGAATTGAATTTTGGTATTTGTACTTTAGAAGATCTTGGCCAGTCTAGAGAATTTCCTTGGTCCATGTGTAAGATGATGTGAAGCTTTAATCCATGAGGCAGTGCAATGGGGAGTCTTGAGTCCTGAACAAGTGTGTGTACGTTGATCGTCGATGTTGATAACTATGGCAAATTGTGGCATTCTTCCAAGGAAAAGGATAAATAGTTTCCCTTTTACTATGAGATAAATCAACTATGGATAGACCTATAAATAAGGTGGCTTGACTTTGTATCTTTCATACATCCTAAATTTTAATATTCTAATCTATGGGAGACCAGATGATAAGTGAGATTTTTCTCTTAAGGCATCCTACATTGAATCTGTCTCTTGTGTTTTATTAAAGATCTCTTTGAAAAGAAAGAGGTTGAGTTTGTTATCATTAGTGTGACTCATCATCTGCGTCATGTTTCCTATGTTATTGTTGTAAAGGAGTTGATGTCAATGGTGATCCCATTGTGGGATCCTCTCACTCACTCCTTCCATTTTGGGGGCATTGCCCTGACTCCTATATAAGAAGGCATGGCCAAGATCACCCAACTTCCTTTGCATGAGTGTTGACATCTTGTGCCAAAGAAGTTGAGTTGGACTATAGAGTTGGCTAGTCTTCTAGGTGTGAAGAAGTCTCAAGCTGCTTGATGGTTGACCACAAATGGTTGCTTTATTCATGCGCCTCTTTGTTGGATTCATTAAAGAGATAAGAGTGATGTGGTGTTGAGTCTCAAGATATGCCCCATTTGTGAGCATATACCTTAATCATCCTTGTTGAGCTATTCTTTGGAAAGAGTGGTGGTCAAGTGTTGCTTTGTTCATGCACCTCTCTATTGGATTTATTAACGAGATAAGCGTGATGTGGTGTTGAGTCTCAAGATATGCCCCATTTGTAAGCATATACTTTAATCATCCTTGTTGAGCTATTCTTTGGAGAGAGTGGTGGTCAAGTGATGTATGTTGTATTTGGAGTCATGGCTGGAATATGAAGGAAACAAATAGTTGTCCCCTTGATATTGGTCAAGTTGTATGAGTTCTTAGATGAATCACAACCAATTGGGAAGATGAGGGAAGCCTTCTAGGTCATATAAAATTATCTAGGAATGAACATCGGTCCTTCTAGGTTTATGGATTCTTTTTTTTACCCTCATTACATCATCGTGAAGGAGTAATTGTTGAGGCATATCCAAGTTGGTGAACATTTACAACTGTGTGGAAATATGGTTCAATGGCTTGTTGGTATGACATTAAAAAATGTACGTTGTGAATGGATTAAGTTTTATATTGAGAACACAGACTATGGAGTCACCATGCCTATCTTTCAATGGTCAACTATCTTGTTGGGTTTGGAAGGTTGTGTTACATGCTACCTAGTATCAGTGTTAAGGAAATATAACCATTTATAATGTGCATACCAATTTGAACCGCTCCCATCATTTTTCCTGAATATAATGAATGATTCCCATATGGTTCATAAAACATCAACAATGATGTGACTAAACAAGAAAAAGATGGCTTATGACTTATTCATTGCAGTCAAAGACTATTCTCCAATGTACTTACAATGGCTTGCATTGACACATTCAATGGATATATTTATGAGACTTTAGGAGGACCGATATGATATATCTTTGTTTCCTTAGAGTTATTGTATTTTTAATCTTTTATGTGTTGGCACGATATGCCAAGTTTTGTAAGAGTTTTATGATTGAAATAAAAAGATTTTTCAATCTGTGATGTGCGACACCGTCTGTGATTACTTCCTCCATGATATTTAAGTTGAGGTGTATATCACTATCAACCTCCTTTTGGGAATTAGGTAGTTAGGATCAATCTAGACCAACTACTTATGCATTTGAAGCATAAAAAATGGTTATGGGCTTAAGAAGTTTAAAAAGAAAGTAACAATTGTTAGGGCTACCTCCTTCTCATCCTCTATTTTTAGCTAGGCCAACAGATTGAAACCCCAAGCATTTAAAGCCACCACTAACCTCGATCTCTTAATTGTTTATGGTTCCTCCCTATGAATTTTTGTAGCCTATTATTCCATGAGAGGGAACATTCAATTTAGGAGAGCAAAAGAATTAGTGCTCCACTGGACCTGGATGTTACACTAAGTGCTAAAGTTGTGTCGCGTATTAGGTGCAAGAATGGAAATTCCCTTCCCCTTAGGGCCAAGGCACCAAGTGTCATAGACACCCGATAAGCTTTACTCCTAACATGCTTTAGTGTAGGAATCCAATACAAGCATGTATCTGCCTAGTTAAAGGGATACTTTGTGATTTCTTCTGATGTATTCACTCATTGTGGACCTTTTTAATTGAAGCTTTTAAACTAACATTGATGCTCATGGCCTTAATATGGGAGCTTATGATTCCATGAGGAATGAATGGGGTTAACATAATGAAGGTGTCCCACCTTGTTTCTCCAAGTTAGTCCACTTGGAGGTTGGTCTTACCTCTTTTGGGGAGATGATGCATGGATAGCCGCAATGATCCAATTTCTATTGCAACCATCGAATAATTCCCCTTTTAGGTTAACCCCAACTGATGTCATCATTATATTATGTGGTTTTCATCTAATTATATGTGTCATGAATTGTTGATTCTGAAGATCATATCTAACTCACCTCCAGGGACTCATAGTTTCTACAACCCTCTTCTGATATTGATAACATGGCTTTGCCCTACCTTTCCTACAATTCTTGGTTTGTATAACCAAAGAGCCAATCATATGATTACTAGAATGTGTCATTAAATACTTGATTTTATAATAATAAAGGTAATTCCATCCATTATGTCTGTATCAGGATGAGATAATAATACAAACATAGTAGACATCTAAAGAATGATTATTACTTGATGACATATGTCTTCAAGTACGTGACTTGAACAATGAGATCATATGTATGATAAGGGTACACACATTCTTGTTATGTCCCTAGTCATATATTACTATGGAAGAAAAATATACAATAATAGTACATAAGACTAGAGTGTGTGTTGACTGAAGATAGAATCTCATCGGTCATGATATTTGATATCAAGTCAAGCACACATGTATATGTCAAAGAATAGTATATTGGATAGACCTATCATGAGAGTGATACATGGAGTATATAGAATGATAATCATAATCATCTCTCATAGTGATAGAGGTTATTGTGGTTCTTAGACCTAAAGTCACTACATTCATCACATGTTGTTCATGTACTTTGACATCATCCAACATGATCTCGAATGAGGGTTGCCATAATGGTGATGATTGGGTGCATTGTGACACATGGGGATTGAATATGAGTGATGCAAATGGGATTTGTCCCTCCTACAGGAGATTGATATACAAAAGCTCTTGATAAGTGAGATTGGGAATTGTACGACCATACTCATGTGATTTGATATGTGATATGTGAACTCATATGCATCTCAGTCAGTCTACTATAGCTCAAAGAACATGGATTGAATGTTGAGAGAATGATGATTCCATGCCTTGAGTTCAATCCAGATATTAGAGACATAGGAACTATACGATCACGGTAACACTAATTACATATTATAGGTTGAAGTTATTCTCCAACTTTCTTAAGTACTTGGGTAGCAATGATGTATTGCTAGATGCCACTCTTTTCTTTTGATGTTGTAAGTTATTTATGACATTCAATGCCAATGTAGTTCTGAACCTATAGGGTCATACACATAGGATACACTTGGATTAAAGGAGTATGTTCATGAATGATGTTTAATTTGATTACTAAAGGTGTTAAGGTATTTAGTTTAACAACTGAGGTTCAAAATTGATGGACTAGACTAGACTTTGAACTGACCAGTTTGTACTGCCAACCGACCAGTTGGGCAGTGAACTGATCGGTTGGAGTGTCAGGTTGATTGGAATCAACATTGACTGATCAATGGTTGAACCAAGGAGTGAGATGATCGGTTCACATAGTGAACTGACCGGTTCACTTCATGGGATGAACTGCCCAAATTGGTTGCCAATTCGATCAGATCAATGATTAGTGTTGACGTCATGTTGTGCATTATCATACATTGATTACCAGTTTTATACAGAATAAGTAACTACAAGAATCAACCGGTTCACTTAGATAACTGACTGATTCACACACCAACCTACTAGTTCTCCATGTGCAAGTTCTAAAAAATTTGTGAATTTGACCCTTTAGACTCCCGCAGAGATCGGGAACTCTAACCCTAGCCTCTCCTACAAATAGAGGGGTATTGGGGGCTTCTCAGAACACAATAGTTGCTTTAACAATTTTTGTCCTCTCTGGTTGTGGTAACCAATAGAGAGCTCAAGCAAATCCTATCCATTAAAGGGAGGAATAACAAGGGAGAGACAATTGTGGGAGGGCATATAAACTCTAGTAGGTTGACATTCAAAAGGGACAACTCCTTCACCTTGGCTCTGGTGTGCTACGTGGAGTTCCCAATGGTTTGCTTGGGCTACTCTAGAGGTGGGAGGTTGTTTTCTGCCTCAAGGTTGACACTATCAACTTCTATCTATGGTGCTCAATCAGGAGGTCGAGGGAGATGACGGTTCGAGTGCTGATGTTGAAGGAGCAACTTCCTGCCTAAAGAAGAAGAAGCATGATGCTACTTCAAGGCTAATGTTTTTGGACTTGATCCAAGACTAGGTATAACCTTGCAACCTATCCTTCCTAGATGCAATGTTGTTGATGTGATCTTGCTATTTAGGGGAATAAGGCATTTAAATATATTTTTTTCTACTGCCTTATCTATTGCCTCAATTTCCCTACAGTGGTATCAGAGCCATGTCGATTTACGATGTATTTGGGATATAAATCGACATGATCGGATTTATTTTATTGCATATGGTGAAAATATTAAACTGGTTAATGTACATATCTGATTAATTTCACATACGACTCAACAAACTAATATATATATATATATATATATATATATATATATATATATATATATATATATATATATATATATGCAATTTACATGTGTAGCCCTAAAATTGGTTTTGATGGTGGATGTGAAGCATGGTTATGACCAATAACCCTACATCCATGTGTGCATGGTTGTGGTTGTTTATTCCTATTGTTACTCGGTCTAATATATATATATATATATATATATATATATATATATATATATATATATATATATATATATATATATATATATATATATATATATATATATATATATATATATATATATATATATATATATATATATATATATGCAATTTACATGTATAGCCCTAAAATTGGTTTTGATGGTGGATGTGAAGTATGGTTATGACCATTAATCCTAGATTTGTGTGTGCATGGTTGTGGTTGTTTATTCCGATTGTTACTCAGTCTACACACCAAACCTCTATCTCCTTTTCAAATGTAAATTAATGGTCTTCTTCCTATTTCTCCCCGAATGTAACTCGAGGTTTCCCTTATACATTGTAATAAGAAATAAAGATAGTTTTTGTTTAGATTTTGTTGTGAGAAGAATCTCTACACCAGACGAACCGACCGGCTCGTGAGATGAACCGATCGACTGGAGGACTGGGAGGCCAGATGATAGGGGGATGAATCGATTGAATGGTGGTCCAACCGATTGGCTGGAGGAGTCCAAACATTAGTTGAACCTAGAACCAGTCGACCGCTTCATGAGCCCAACCGAGCAACCAGGAGGTGAGATGACTGGTTCAAGTGCTCAGTCGATCAACCTGGATTGGCCCCAGCATGGATCTTCATCCAAAGCTGGTTGCATATGATGTTCACCTTAGGTGGTAGTAATTCCTTGTGGCTCCAAGGAATTATAATAGTATTGAGCCGATCGGTTCGTGGTCCTGATCCAACTCAAATTGACTTTTATATTTGTTTCTGATTAATCAAATATTAATCCTTGTCCAAATCAAATTTGTACAAGTGAAACAAATTGTATTTGCAAAATAGTCTTCTGACTTTCCAAACGATCTCGATTGGTCACATGAATCGACTGGTTTAACAATTGAGTTGATCGTCTCATTGATACATGAGACGATCGTCTCACCAGTTGAGCTGATTAGTTCAGCAACCTGAGCCGATCGGTTCATCCCATGAGCCGATCGGTTGGGGCAGCAGACTATGCAAAATCAGTCAATTGAAGTTTCAATCAATCTGATACTCTAATCAATCGGTCCAACACCTTGAACACTATGATACTGGGCTATCAATTGATTGAGTGTTTAATTGAACTACTAAACTCCTTTAGTAATCAATCTAAACATCATTTGTGGATAAACTATTCTTCCAGGTTAAATCCTATGTGTGTGACCCTACAGGTCCATTTCACATTGGCAGTGAAAGTCCATAACACTTATGACTTCACAAGCAAAGAGCGGTGCCTAGTCACACATCAGTGCTACCCAAGTGAAATAGAAAGTTGGAGAACAACTTTCAATTCTACAATCCGTGAATGGTGTTACAGTGAATGCATAATTCCTTTGTCACTAATATCCCGAACGAACTCAAGGCATGGAACAGTCATCCTTTCAACGTTCATTCACTTTCTTGATCTCAGAGTAGATTGGAGGAGATATGTTGACATCAATATCACATAATGATTCACACATTCGTGCACACCTATCTCAATCCTACTCATGAAGTGGCCATGGATATCAAACTCCCTCAGGAGGGACAAATCCCATATCTATCACCCACCCCTCAAAATCTCCATGTGTCAAAGCCATCCAATCATCACCTTTATAACAATCCATGTTTCAGGACTACGTTTGATGATGTCAAAGTGTACCCAACGACATGTGTTGAGTGTAGTGATTTCAGGTCAAAGAATCACACTCACCACCATCCATATGAGAACTGAATGTCACTACCATGTCATGGTTCCATGTGTCAAACTCACGGTGGGTTTGTCTGATACACTTGTTCTCTAACAAGTACCTATGTGTTTGGTTTGATATCTCCATATCAAGACTAATGAGATTCTATCATCAACCAACACCACAATCTAGTCTTGTGTGTCATTGTTGTCTATCTACCTTCCACAATGACATCCAACTAGGGACATAATAAGAATGTAAAAACTCTTAACATCCGTATGATCTCATCGTTCAGGTCCTCAACCTGAAAGCATACGTCATTGAGTACTGTAATTCTCTAGACATTCAATATGTTCTATCATTATCTCATATGACTGAACCAGAAAGAATTGGAAGCTTGCCTTTGATTCTTATCAAATCAATCTTAATGTATCTCACCAATCATCCCATGATTGGATCTCAGGGCATACATACCAACAGACTCCCACTTGCACTGCGAGACAATCATCCTTGAATCATATTCATAGTGATCTTCAAACATGTCCAACATGTTACTATGCTCTAGTGCTAACATAGTGAGTTATGGCAACACCTTGCCAAAGTCGGTATTAACTGCATGTCTCTCATCTCTTCACTGTACGTCACACGTATGAGATAGAGTTGTCGTAATATGCGATCTAGTATTAATTCCTTTGCTAACCTTTAGCCACATTGCTTGACCAAGTGCTCCTTACTTGTCATCAATGACCGGAATATCTATAAGTTTATCTTTATGAACACCTAGATCCATATAGTATCCACTATTGTTCTTTAACACACGAATACTCATAATTTCCTTTTAAAACAACTTTATTGGAACGTTTCCATTATTCAACAAACATTCACTTTTATATATCCCATGTATATTTTGTGATTAATTTTCTGTCCTTTTTGGAAGTTCGCATCAGTGTAACTCTTTACAGTGAACCCTTCCTAATTTCCATAGAATGAGTACTTCTCAAGTACTTATCAAGTTCTTATGGTATTCCAGTAACCCTTATTGGAACTAGACAGACATCCACTCGTCATGTCCCACATATGAGTTATCAGGATGAACACATCATATTGTCATGTCCTACATACAAGATGATGAATGCATTTTATTCTTGCTATGTCCATGCATGTAAGATAATGGGATGATTACATACATGATAGATCCATATATATTCTTAGTGTTCCCATTCTTCATAAGAATTGGACACTTGGCCTTGGGATATTAATTCCATGTAACATGGACATGTTTTCTCCCACTTAATCTGTGCACACTGAACCGTTCAGTATAGATTGTCAATGTATGCTCTCTCTTTTTAGGTCAAGAGGTTTTCGAGAACTATCTCTATAGATCTCTATTCCTATCACATAGGAAATGTCTCTATCTTCCCCAAATATAATTTCCACTTTGGATTTCCATTCTAGAACAATTCCATTTCACATCAACATGTGGAATGTGAATACACTCCCACTAAATCACAGATCTCTCTTTATCTTTATCATATCAATCAAACCCTTTGACTATATTAACAAAGTAAAGATCCCAGCTCTGAGTTTCTTGTACTCAATCAATCACATTGATTAGTCCATTGTAACTTATAGACTTCATTTGCATTAATGGATTCATAAACCTTATAGGTTGTGTCACGTACACATCCTTGTTTTATTCCTCATAGGAATGCGGGTTTAGTATCCATATGCCAAATCTTTTAGTCATTAAGTTGCAATCAACAAGCATCATCCTTCTCAAAATGTTATCCATGTGTCTTAATGCTTAAGATTCATTCACACTTATGGATTTCATCCCAATGGGTGCTACCATCAAGGTCATACCTTATGGTTCACATGGAAGTCATTTAGGATGTAATGGCCATAAACCATAACTCAAAATCGGGTTCCTCATATTCATCTAGATAGTTGATTCATCACATGACCAACTCATCACATAGATAATCGAGGTGTATCTGTTAAGGAATTTGAAGACTCACAACACTTTGTGATTCTTAATATCCTTTATTAGTGTAGGGTATTCTTTATTTAAGAAGAACTCAGTTATTTGATAATCATCATGTAACTCATTAGAGTATGACTTCTTTTGATTTAGACATCACCATGCCTTAATCATGAGTTTACTATGATACACTATCATAATCACTCATAAGGATCTCAAACATTTGGTTCAAGTATTTCATTCATTGATCTCATCAAGAATTAGCACTTTACCAAATTTGCACTTCATCTATGATATTCTTGAACACTTCAAGATATTCATATTGGTATTTCTCTAAACACCATTTCAAGTACTAGCATTAAGTCCAATAGGTATGTAAATACATCACATGTATTATACCTAATAGGATAATCATTCTCCCACTACCACTAGTGAAGATTGATTAATCATGTCTCAGAGATTCATGTCTCATACTGGTTCTCTAACCAAAAAGAGTCTAGACTTATCCATCATATGGAATCTAGAAATGAATTTCTCATGATTTATGCTAATTTGATTGTTTTGAGTTATCAATAACTTTTAGGTATCATTTTATCTTATGCATACCAAGTACCACAAGATAAACAAGGCATTGCCACAAAGATTGAAACACCAACTTTATTAATTGCTATCATTGTCATGCAATATGCAAAAATAATGTGTTACTATCCATTGGCAAATATGAAATAGCAGTTCATAACTCTATTACATGCCTTTAAGGCTGAAAATAAACTAAAGTACTCCTATCTATGGCAGCAACACTTGCCCCATGTATTGAGTGCTTTACACTTTATATCTTGGTATCATATACCTCAAAAGTGTTATAAGTTTATTTCATGATACCTTCAGGTGGATACGTCTGTTGCCTCCTTCTTCTTTAGTTCTTCCAGATAGAGTGGACAATTCCTTTTGCAATGTCATGGCTTTTGACAATGGTGGCAATTGCCTCTCTTGGTCACGCCTCCCTTGGCCTTGAGAGTTGAAGACGACTTGGGCTGCTGGCTAGGATTAGAATCTTTCTTAGCCTTGCCCTTGCCCTTGCGCTTGGACTTGCCTTTCTTGCTGTTGATCATCATCACAGACTTAGGCTTGTCCTTCTTCATCTGTGCCTCGGTTGTCCTCAACATGCCCAACAACTCTGTCAATGGCTTGTCAAAGTTGTTCATGTTGTAGTTCATCACAAACTGACTGTAGGATTCTGGCAACGATTGCAGTATCACGTCAGTACCCAACTCTTGGCTTAGGAGAAATCCCAGTCTCATCAGGTTCTCCACATACCCAATCATCTTGAGCGTGTGAGGACCAACTAGATCTCCTTCTATCATGACACACTTGAAAAGCGCCCTGGAGATATCATATATCTCTTGTCATGCTTGATCCCCATACATGTTCTTGAGATGCTGAATCATCTCAATAACACCCATGTTCTCATGTTGTCTCTGCAACTCATGGTTCATGGAGCACAACATCAAGCATTGTGCATCATGGTATCATCAGAATGCTTCTTATAAGAATCCCTTTCTGCCTTTGGTGTGGTAGGAGCAGGTTCCTATGGAATTGGAGTATCCAGGACATAGCGCTTTTGCTCTTGAGTGAGAACAATTCTCAATGTCCTAAACCAGTCGTGGAAGTTAGTCCCATTCAGCTTGTCCTTTTCAAGGAATGATCGCAATGAAAAGTGATTGTTGTTTGTTGTCTTTTGTGCTACAAAAGGAAATATGCAATTTAGTCCAAAACTCAATTTTGACTTATTTGATTGATTTGAAAGGTTAACGATATAATTAGGACTTTAATTAATTATCGCTCCCACTATTTTGTTCAAATTGATAGCCCTCACCATCAATTCCGAAGATTGCAGCGTACAATCTTCTAGTGGGTCAAGATCCTAAAATCCTCTGAGTCATGGACCAGCTAGGGCTGTCACCCACAACTTAGATCTTCCAGGTAGGCAACTTTTACCAATTGCATCATATGCAACTCTCGAAAGATGTCATGTGCAACTCCTTGCCATGATCACCTCCATGCCTCAAGGTTCTAGATCATATCTAGGTCACCTTGTTAAGTCCGACCCAAAGCCAACATGACGAATATGCACCCTACTAGGGCAGACCCACATATTCATCCTTCACACTTCCACGAGATAGACGATGCACCACACTAGGGCATGCCCACACTTGGCCGATCAAGCTTTTCATGTGTGTCGCATTTGGAAGGCATCTAAAACTTTAATATTTAATGAGGGATTTGGTTTTATAGGTACATATACATATCCAATCACCATAATACATAGTATGTATCATATACATGCTATATCCCATAGAAAACATGTGAAACAATAAAAGAGATGATTATGGCCATCCTAATGTGATTCCTTGAGCCAAGAGGAATCACGATCATCTAGGTCCACATCACATGCAACCTATCCATGATGAAGTGCTATAGCCATATGAATTGATCAACTCATCACATAAATGACATGCTCGTCCTGGCCGATCGTGTGGGTGCCACCAGCCGATCGGTTGGCTCCTCCAACTGGTCGGTTCACCTGGTCATCGTGCATCTCTTCATGGATGCCACCCGATTGTCTCGGTCCTCGAACCGGTCATCTGGATCGCCAATCGATCAGTTCACACCTTGAACCGATCATCTCAGTCATCGTAAGATTATCCACCATTCTTTGACATAACAGGAAATAAAAGATCTATCCTATTTTACATTTAAATTGGGAAACCTCGAGTTACATTCAGGGGGAGCAAAGGTAGGAAAGAAATCTTGAGTTATCTCGAGTTACATAAGGAATAAGAGATGGAGAATCGGTGCACAGATCGAGATGTAAGCAACCACATACAACCAAGCACACATACATAGGTTTTATTGGCCATAACCACACTACACATCCACCACAAAACTCATTTAAGGGCGGCGTGTATCTAGTGCATTCATATTACATATCATATATGTATATTGGGATTTTTGGATTTAGGATTGGACATACATAAAGCCAATTTTATTCGCATTGTATGCAATAAATAAATGTGACAAACCAAAATCGATCACATCGATAATCCTAAAGTACAAAGTAGTTGATGTGGCTCTGATACCACTGTTGGGTTTTAGGGGAGACAAAGAAGGCAGCGGAAACAAAAATGTCTTCTCCCAAACCCAGAATCAAGGAATTGCATCAACGTCTATACAGTAGGAAGGATGGTTTGTAGAGACATAACTTGTCTTGAGGCTTGCTCAGTGACGTTACCTTGCGGCTTGCGTGGTCTTCACCTCCAGTCTTGGACGGTGTCTGTGCAGCTCCTGGTCTCACTGGGACTGTCGGGATTGATAGCTGTCCTCCAAGTGGCAGAAGTCTCCCGCCTCTGAAGTAGTCCATACAGATCACCTGGAACTCTGATCTCCTTGTCCCATAAGGAATCGGAAGGAGTCATACCCTCCTGTCAGTGTACTAGTCACCAACACACTCTCCTGCCACCAGTCACTTTTCTGTAGTTGTCTTTCCCTTATTGTGCCTCCCTTATTGGGTAGCACTTGCTCGGGCTCTCTCAGTTACCACAACTAGAGAGAACAACAACTTTGCAGAGTAACTGGTGTTCTGATTTGTTGTTCCTGAGAATCCCCCAATACCCCTATATATATAGGAGGGTCATGGGATATGGTTCTCTACCCCGGGAAAAGTGGGATTAAAATAGTAGTAGAAGGGTTCGAGATTTTCCACAAAACAACCAACTGCGCCAACTGAACCGATCGGTTCACACCCTGAAATGGTTGTTTCGGGCCCTGAGCCGATCGTTAGGGACCTGAGCTGATCGTCTGGGGCTCTGAGCCAATCCATTCATTCCTGAGACGATCAGTTTGTGGTCCTGATCCAACTCAAATTGACTTTCATATTTGTTTCCAATTAATAAAATATTAATCCTTGTCCAAATCAAATTTGTACAAGTGAAACAAATTGTATTTGCAAAATAGTCTTCTGACTTTCCAAACGATCTCGGTTGGTCACATGAATTGACCTGTTCAATAATAGAGTTGATTGTCTCATTGATACATGAGCCGATCGTCTCACCAGTTGAGCCGATTGGTTCAGCAACCTAAGCCGATCAGTTCATCCCATGAGCCGATCGGTTGGGGCAGTAGACTATGTAAAATTAGTTAATTGTAGTTTCAATCAATCCTATACTCTAATCAATCGGTCCAACACCTTGAACACTATGATATTGAGCTATCAGTTGATTGAGTGTTTAGTTGAACTACTAAACTCCTTTAGTAATCAATCTAAACATCGTTTGTGGATAAACTCCTCTTCCAGGTTAAATCCTATGTGTGTGACCCTACATGTCCATTTCATGTTGGCAGTGAAAGTCCATAACACTTATGACTTCACAAGAAAAGAGCGGTGCCTAGTCACACATCAGTGCTACCCAAGTGAAATAGAAAGTTGGAGAACAACTTTCAATCCTACAATCCGTGAATGGTGTTACAGTGAATGTATAATTCCTTTATCACTGATATCCTGAATGAACCCAAGGCATGGAATAATCATCCTTTCAACGTTCATTCACTTTCTTGATCTCAGAGTAGATTGGAGGAGATATGTATGACATAAATATCACATACTGATTCACACATGCGTGCACGCCTATCTCAATCCTACTCATCAAGTGGCCATGGATATCAAACTCCCTCAGGAGGGACAAATCCCATATCTATCACTCACCCCTCAAAAGCCCCATGTGTCAAAGCCACCCAATCATCACCTTTATAACAACCAATGTTTCAGGACTACGTTTGATGATGTCAAAGTGTACCCAACGACATGTGTTGAGTGTAGTAATTTCAGGTCAAAGAATCAAACTCACCACCATCCATGTGAGAACTCACTGTGACTACCATGTCATGGTTCCATGTGTCAAACTCACGATGGGTCTGTCTAGTACACTTGTTCTCTAACAAGTACCTATGCGTTTGGTTTGATATCTCCATATCATGACTAATGAGATTCTATCGTCAACCAACACCACAATCTAGTCTTGTGTGTCATTGTTGTCTATCTACCTTCCATAATGACATCTAACTAGGGACATAATAAGAATGTACAAACTCTTAACATCCGTATGATCTCATCATTTAGGTCCTCAACCTGAAAGCATACGACATTGAGTATTGTCATTCTCTAGACATTCAATATGTTCTATCATTATCTCATATGACTGAACCAAAAAGAATTGCAAGCTTGCCTTTGATGCTTATCAAATCAATCTTAATGTATCCCACCAATCATCCCATGATTGGCTCTCAGGGCATACATACCATCAATTCCTTCTTTTTCTTTGGTTGACAAATGCATGATAGAACTTGGTGTAGAAGTCACTATCTTTCAACTAGTTTACATGGGAACGGAGTTTTCAGTCCTCCTCCTCCTCCTTTAGTATTCAACATAATTCCACCTGCATTTTGAGGCACAATTTATCAGAAATTGGATCATATCTTTCCTCCTTATTTGTCTGAAGTAGGTCGATGTTCCACATGACACACTCCTTGTCTTTTGTTATTTTCTTGTGTGTGTTGTGATCCCATTCTTGGATTGTAGGCTAAGCCCTTTTCAACATTGTACTGAAGTCTGAGTCTCCTTGCCAACCTATTTGTAACACCCCCAAGAACTCCTCATTGTGATGCCAAGAGGCATGAGTCTTGAATATGTGGGGTGTTTGGTGTGTCTTCTTTAGCTTAACCAGAAGTGGAAAGTGATCAGATTCAATCCTTGAGAGATGCATGACAATTAAGTTTGGAAATTTTAAGATAAACGTAGTGTTGGCCACCGCCCGATCAATCCGTTCTTAGAGCATGCCGTTTTTGTAGGTAAATGTCTACCTGGTGTAGCCTAAATCTAACAGTCCTGCCCCCAACAAGTTGTAGTTAAATTGTCTTGCCTCTGTGTGATTGTAATTCCTCCCCCCTATCTTCTCTACTGGTTCTAGGGTGGGGTTAAAATCCCCCAAAACAACCCATGGGTACGTATTTGTGCTCCCCATATTCTCAAGGTGCTTCCAGAGAAGTCTACTTACTGTGATGTGTGGGTTAGCATAAATGAAAGTCACTATCGTCTACTTATCAAGCCTGCAAGTGACAAATTGATGGTGGCTATTTAGAACTTGCACAATGCATTGTGATGAATTCCAATAGACCCAAATCCCCCTTGCATAACCTCTTGCTTCTGAGCGATGTGAGTTAGTGAACCCCAGTCATTTAATAGTGTTAGTGGCTTTCTAGGCATTGATACGAGGCTCTAAGATTGGAACCACCATCAGTTTGTATTTTAGAATGTACTCTTTCAGAACTCTGCAAGTATCATAGTTTCTAATCCCCCTCACATTCCAACACAACATGTCCAACATCTTTGGAGCTTTAGTATAAGAAAGTCCTGACTTAGGATCGGTTGTGTGGGGCTTGATTTTCCTTATCACCTCCAACCTCCGTCCTTTGCTTCTCCTCTCCCCCTGATTCTTGAATGCAATCCCCTTCCTTTTCTTGGCTTGTTTCATCAATATTTCAGTTTCATGGGCTTCTTCATTACACCTCTGAAGGGGATTTTGTCTTGCCGCTTCTCTTCATTTTGGTACCGCTACCCCTTATGACACTGCCCATTGATTTCTTGGCTTTTGATTTTTTATTTGTGGATGTCATCAATGGTCTATTAGGGGTCTTAAATGGTGGGCTTTGTTCTGGTCCTGTGGCCATGGATTCCATCTCTACGTCATGCTGATCCTCAAGGATTTCTATGACCTCATCTACCTCTGGGTGTACCATAGTGTGCATCTATCATCTTGCCTTGTTTCCCTTCATCTATGATGTGTCCTTGGATTGTCTTTGATGTGTCTCTCCATTGATTTGAATTTCTTTCAAGACTTACCTCTTCTGTTCCGTAGTTTCCACAACTACTTTGTTCACCTTTTTCCTCCATATCTTCATAGGTTTAGTTTGGCCCCTCTAGCTCCTCTTTTGTGCCTCAATGTTACTGGCATCCTGTTCTTATAGAGTTGTTTCTTCATCATCATTCAACAGAAAAGCAAATCTGTTGGGTTGTCCCTCATCAGTTTGTGGTGGAATTTCTCACATGCATCCTTGTCCCCTCCGTACTTTTCCTTTTCCCTTTTGTGTGTGCCATCCATTCATGTCTTGGCTAGGCCTTTCCATCATTGTGTTCAATTTTGATTCCTAATGCTCTTCATTTTGTATTGGTGGATCAAGGATTGAGTTGCAATATTTTGATGTGTGCCCTTCCTTTTCCACACAACTTATATGCAAATGAGAACCCCTCGTATTCCACCTCATATTATGCCCCATTGATTAAGATAGTAGAGATTAGTGCCTTCGTCTTTTTAACTTCGACTATGAGTTTAGGAAATCGGCTTCGCGTTCTGCTATTTGTATGGGAGTCCACCTTCATGAGACCACCTAGTACTAAGCCTATGTATTTGAACATGGTGGGGATGTAGAGATGAAGTGGGAGGTTCAGGATTCTGACCCATGCCACTATGTATACTGGTAGATCCTCAAACAATTTAAACGTTGGTGTCCACTCCCAGACATCCATGCTTACTCTGAACAGCTTCCACGAACCACCAGTCAGTGTTGTGTCAAAATCTCTCTGGCATTAAATTAGCACCACAAAGTGACCTAGTTTGAGTACATCCATATTAAATCATTTAACAATGTTCCACAATATCATATATCTCGTTTCCTTTCTAATCAGGCAGGCTACAACCACATACCTCTACAACTCTGCTAGTTTCTCCTCTGCATTCGTGTTGATGTTAATTGATGGTGTGCCTTCCACTTCTTTTAGTTTGACATCCATCAAGGACAAGTTCTCTTCATACAGTTTTTCTAGGAACTTAATGTCCACAAATAAATTCTATTCTCCCCCTAGGACTTGGCTAAATGATGGTTTGTCCTTCGTCCACGCATATTGCGGTACCATCTATGATCCCCTACCAGTTTTCTCGATCGTTCCTTCACCACTAGTTTCCTTCTGATTTCCCCAATTTTATCCTCCATTTCTCTCTTGTGCTAATGTCCGTTTGACTGCCGATTGATAATTTGTGTCTCTGCCCTACATTCCTGCATAGTTGAGTAGTAGACCCGTCAATGGGATCTGAATGCTTTTCCCCTCATTCGTTACCTGCTCTTTCCTAACCTCTATTCTCGATGTTCCTCCCGGGTCCTAGATTGTACTATCCCCTTTGATTGTGACTCTGTCATCGCGATTTGCTCCTAGGGTTTCCCTATGTTCGCCTGCACTGCCAGAGCCCCTACACCCCATCATCGTGATTTTCTATAATCTTCTGAATTGATACATGAGGGTTATCAATTTGAACAAAATAGTGGGAGTGATAATTAATTCAAGCCCTAGTTAATATTGTTAACTTATCAAATATAAAAAATAAACAAATATTTTCAAAATGCTGCAATATTTCTTTGTAGAATGAAATGTCAAACACAATCACATTATTATTGCGGTCAGTCCTTGAAGGACAAAACTAAATGAGATTTAGTTCTACTTCTAGTTTAGCATTTTGAGAAGTGTTCTCATAAATGAGTGAAATCTCTATGTCCTTAAAAGACTAGAGCCAGAGGAACCCACTCCAAATATGCCTAAGGACAAAATGGATGCTTACTGGAAGCATGCCAATGATTCCATAGATGTTAAGTACCTTATGCTATGCTGTATGAACTATGAGTTGTAGGAGGAGCATGAAAACATGAACATTCATGAGATGGTAACACATCTTAATAATAATGTAAAGCAAGAAAGGTATATTGTCTTCAAAGTGTTGTTTGAGTGCAAACTAACAAAGGGAGATCTAGTAGATCCCCATGTTCTCAATATGATTGGGTATGTAGAATATCTAAAGCGATTGGGATTTCTTTTAGGTCAAGAGTTGACCACATATGTGATTCTACAGTCATTATCTGAATCATATATAGCCATATAATTGAGTGCTTTCACTTGAGTACCTTGGCTTAACCACTTATAGAACTACTTGGCATGTTGATGCCAAAGTAAGAATGAAGAAGGACAAATCCATGACGGTGATCAATGAAAGTGAGTCCAAGGGAAAAGGTAAAGCCAATAAGTGCTTTGAGGCTAATCTAAAGTCCAAGTCTTTTGCACTCAAGATATGGAGAAGGGTAATCGCAAAGGAATTTGTCCTTTTCACTTAAAAGAACAAAGGAAGAAGAAAGAGATAGAGATCTCTACTTCAGAACCCAAAAAGAAATAAGCTAGAACTATAAGGAGTAAGTGTTGCTGCCACTATAGTTGGACTCTATCATTCATGGGCATATAATAGAATTACTGAATTGCTATTATGCACTTGCCAGTAATGAAAACATTATGTATCTTGTATGGAAACAAATAAATTTATGTTAAAATATGAGATCTTATATGGAAATGCCCTATGTCTTATAAACTATACTTGATAGTTATAGAGATAAATGTGTATACACATATATTGAATGACTTGATGACTCAAACAATGAATGCCTATAACATTGTCATATATAGTGCATAAATGAGAAATGCATTTCTAGAATCCATATGATCATTATCTAGACTCTTTTGGTTATTGAACCAATAGAGACATGCATATCTTATTCATTGTGCAATATGACAAAAGCATCTTGACTAGATGTAGTGGGAGAGCGAATGTTCTATTAGGGCTCATACATACTGATGTATATAGACCTTTTGGAACAAATTCTAAAGGTAGTTACAAGTACCGCATTATATTTATTGATGCTATTAGTAGATATGGAAATTTTTTTCTAATGAAATACAAGTATAAGATCACTTGAAGTGTTTAGGGAGATTGTGAATGAAGTACATAACTAACTTGGTATAAGTATTAAGATACTTTGATGTGATCGATGTTGAAATATTTTAAACTAAGAGATGGAGTACCTTCTGGGAGATCATGATAATGTATCATGATGAATTACACCTGAAACACAATGATAGTGTATCATGAAAGTATATAAGAAAGAATGAATCACACCTTGTTAAGTCATGGTGTGATTATCAACAAAATCTAGCTAATCTTCCAATTTCCTTTTGGGCACGTGCTTTACACTAAAACAATGTAGCGTCTTAAATTGGTTCAAAAGACACCATATGAGATATGGCATGGGAGGTGTCCCGATATGTCTATTTTCATGATTAGTATTGAAAGCTTATATAATAAAATAGTTTCTTAAAAGCTTTATCGCCCATAAATCACATAAATGTTATTTTGTTGAAATAATACTTTTATCCCAATCCAGCAACAAAGTTGTTTATTAATTTGGATAGCTAGATTTCTGAAGGGGAGCTTAGTTCCAAAGGAAGACATGGGAGTAAAAGTACAACTTGAAATGTTCTAGACAAATAAGAAAACATCGAACCAATAAGAGGTACAGTAGAAACATAGAGAATCACAAGATGTTGTGCAATGTGAAGTTCCTTATGTAACACACAAACCTCATAGATCAAGTAGGACATGCCTTGAGCATGAAAGATTATGATATCTTTAGAAGGCGGTGGGTTGATCATATATGATGATTCAACTACCTATCTAGAAGCTATTGAGGGACCAAAATTAGGAGCATGGCTTGAGGGCCATGAGATCAAAGATGGACTCCATGTAAACCAACAAGGTATGACCTTGTTGTATCCACCTGAAAGGGTGAAACCCATAAGGCACATTTGGGCCTTTGAGAGAAGACTAACATGGAAGGTTATATTGGCTGCAAGGAGTTCCAAGCAAGTTCAAGGTGTTGAACATGATGAAGTCGTTCACCAGTACCATGGTTAAATCCATCAGGATCATACTTGATGTTGCTATTTGTAATGACTAGTGAGATTTGGCATATGGATGTTAAAACCACATTCCTTAACTGGAATAATTATAAGTATGTGTACATGACACATCCTTAGGGTTTGATAAATCCAATATTGTAAATAAAGTCAATAAGCTATAAAGGTCAGTATGTGGATTGAAGCAAGCATATAAGAGTTGGAATCTTATATTTGACAAGACAAACAAAGGGTTTGACTTGCGTCAAAATCAAGCTGAAATATGTGATTACAAAAGATTTAGTGGGAGCTTATATATATAACACATGATGATGGTGAATAACATCATTATCCTATAAATGTTAAAACTTGTCTGGAAATACCTTCTCTATGAAGGGTTAGGCAAGATATAAGCTTCCTATATCTAGAATTAGGATAGGAATTGAGATGTACAAAGATAGATCTATAGAGATAGATCTAGAAAGCTTCTTGACCTAAGGAAAAATACATACATTGGCAAGATGCCGTAAGAGATCAATATGTATAACTAAATGGGAGAAAACTTGTCCTTGTTCCATGGAGTTAGTCTCACAAGAGCCTAGTGTCCCAGTTATTGTGAAGAACATGAACACATGGATACATGTCATATGAATTCACAATTGGATCTATCTTGAAGGCAACATTACGTATCCAGTTATCTTGTATGTATTTACATGATGAGAGGACATCTAGTTATCTCACATGTATTGGACATGATGAGAGGATGTATATACACCTATCTAGCAATCTCGTATGTATTGGACATGATGAGAGGGTATATGTCAGATGTCAGTGAGAGTCATTAGACTACCATAAAGAACATCCTTAGGTTCTTGTCAAGCATTAAAAGGATCAGTTACTTAGTTATGGTAATAAGGAAAAGTTGGGTGTAGAGGGTTACACTGATGCAAGCTTCCAGAATGACAAGTAAAATTAATGGTCACAATCTATATTTATGTTTGACCTTAAACATTAACTGTAAGTTGGAAAGGGTTCTAAGATAATGACAATTATTTAAATCTACAAAAGAAGTCAAGTATCTCTTTGTTATGAGAACAACAGAGGATAGTGCATGGATCAAGAAGTTCATATAGGTGAACTTTTGGGAGGTTCCAGCCATTGATGACACAGTAGAAATACTAATGACAACAATGGATCTATTGGATAGGAAAGGAATCTCAGATAGCATAATATGGCACTTCCATCTCGTGCAAGAAGTTGCACAATGAGGAGATGTGAAACTTGGAAAATACCGAATTGAAGAAAATGTTGCTAAACCCGCAATAAAAGCACTTGCACAGCAGAAACATGATGGACATGTTAATGTCACTTGGAATAAGTTTCATGTGTGATTGGCTCTGATTGCAAGTGGGAGTCTGTTGGTATGTATTCCCAGAGAGCCAATTATATGATGATTGGAATGTGGCATTAAATACCTAATTTTATGATAATAAAGGTAATTCCGTCTATTATTCCTCTCAGGATGAGATGATGACACATACATAGTAGATTTCTAAAAAGTTCATACGTATGATAAGAGTACATACATTCTTGTTATGTCCCTAGTTAGATATTACTGTGGAAGCAAAATAGACAACAATAATATATAAAACTAGAGTGTGTTGTGACTGATGCCAAAATCCCATTAGTCATGATATGTGATATTAAGTCAACCACACATGTATATGTTAGAGAACAATATATTAGATAGGCCCACCATTAGAGTGATACGTGGAGACCATGGAGTGGTAGTTAGAATCATCTCTCATAGAGATAGTGGTGATTGTAGTTCTTAGACCTGAAGTCACTACATTCATCACATGTCGTTCATGTATTTTGACATCATCCAACATGATCCTGAATAAGGGTTTCCATAACGGTGAATATTGGGTGCACTGTGACACATGGGGATTCAATGTGAGTGATGTAGATGGGATTTGTGTAACATCCTAAAAATCCTAGATCTATTAATGTACCTTAATGTGAAACCCTAGCTTGCAAGTTTAAGCTTTTAGCTAACAAAATGGAATTCAGTGGGACCTATTAGTCCAGTATATGATGAAATAATCTCATAAACCTAACTTTTTCTTAAATAGCTCATTTAGTAAATGATAATTCTATCAATGTCACCTTTTAATAATATGTGCATTAAATAGAAAACAATATGGGGTAATGAACAAAAGTTAATGAAAACCTAAATATAAGTGGATATGGAGATTCTAGAGGTCGTAATTACCTTGTGGTTCAAATTTGGAGTCCATAGGGCTTCATTTGACCCTTCAAATCAATTAGGGAAATTAACATATGGTTTTTGTAGTACATTGATCAAATATTTGATGATTTAACCTAGGGACCTGTATTATTTATGTGTCACGCACGCCTGTATCAGGAGGAGTCGCCAGCACCCATTAAATTTTGATTATAGGGACACAAGGTCGTCTGCTACCTTCAGTAGGAGACCAGGTTCAGGAAACCACGGTTGGGCTCCTTATCCGACCCCGCATGGCCCCCATAGTGTCCGGTTTCTGTTGGTTTCTTCACCGATGGGATCAGGAGCACCACGTGAGCTCAATGATCCCATGTTTACCTGGATTTCGTGCCCCAATAGGAAACGCCCAAAAGGGCAAGCACTCCTCTTCCGCCCCTTTTTCTTCGAACGATCTGTGAACCATGAAATCTATTTAAAGTTAGTCCAAAACGTTCGCTAGCCCTAGAATAACCGTCCTTTTCACCCAATTTCTCTGCTCGCACCCCTTGCTACTGCTGACTACTCAGTTTACACCTTCAGTGACCTACACCTCACCCCGACCTCCTCCATCCACCCTCGACAAATTGGCTGGTAGGTTAGCATCCTGACCCCTTGTTCTTCGATTCCACAAGGTTGTTTCGCCTCACTTTCTCTCCTATGATTGGGGCTTGTAGCCGCCGATTGTACATGCTACTGGGTTGCCATCCCGACTTTTCTGTGTTTGTCCAAACATAGAAATGAGCCCCTCTCCTTCGCCTTCCTCCAAATTTTTCTTTGTGAGTTTTGTTTCACGTTATCTTGCCTTGAATCAGTGGTATCCACACTCCGATCCCTTATACTTTGTTCCGGCCATGGCGGGAAGGGTCGTTGGTTCTGTAGAAGTCAAGACAGTCCAAGCCTGGGCTTGTTGCCTTAGCAAGAATGTGGGTAATTCGTTACTGACTTTGGTTTCTCTCTTGCTTTTGATCTCAGAAATCTAGGATGTCACTGATCGTCTGCCCAATTTCTCTATCTTGTTTTCTTTCTTCATTTCAGTCAAATGAAGAAGCCTAGGTGCAATATTCCTATTTTACCCTCCCTGGGTTTGTTCTCGCTTTTCAACCTTAGAGATAATTTTGTGTTTTCAACATGCCCTTTCTCTCTGATCGAGTGTTTGGCTATGGGAGCGAATTGCCAACATGGCAGTCACTGGTTGGGCCAGCTAGGCAGGGCCCGCAGCCCTTTGGATAATTGATTTTCCTATTTGGTTTTTCTTTGAATTCTGATTGGCCGATCTATGAAAATTCATAACTTCTCATTGGTAGATCGTATTGGGACAAGTTATATAAGAATTTTGCTCAATTGTTTGAGATTTATCCAATGGTCAGTGTTTTGAGACATGTTTTGGTTTGGTTTTCACAAAGTGTCAGGTTTGAGACAATTAGGGTTTAAGGTGTAATTAAATTAATAATGATTGCAAACCATGATTAATTTTAGGAACCTAGGACTGGACTTAGGATCAGGGAGTCTAAAATTAGGGTTTGCTCCAATAAAGGTAAACATGTCCATGAACTTTGAGTATTTAAGTAATGGTTTTCAATTGCATTAAGATTATTGTATCATGATGATCAAGTTAAACCATATGATAACTATGTATTAAATTTTTAGAAAGTCTTAAGTAAATGTTTCCAAAAGTTATCATATGATCCTTATGTTTTAAATTTCTTATTGCAAGAATTTGTGTCATGTTCATGTTAAATCCAAGTATATGATCATTATGTCAAGTTAATTATGAATCATGTAATTAGTTGTATTATTTGTCCTTATCATGTTAATGTTGAGCCCTCAGGTCTTATGAGTTCAAATGGAACATTATGGCACTTATGTGCAATTCATGAGTTCAAATGGAACATTATGGCACTCAGGTGCAAATCATGAGTTCAAGTGGAGCATAATTATTGCACTCAAGTGAAATTCATGAGCTCAAGTGGAGCATAGTTATGGCACGTTTGTGCAAATCATGAGTTCAAGTGGAACATCAATTGAGCCTATGGGCCTTATGAGCACAATTGGTGCATAAGAGTAGAGGACATTATAATTAACCATTAAGAGCATATTATGTGAAATCAAGTTTATTGTTTAGTTACTTTTATAATTTTTCTTGTTGCCAGTTATTATGTTAGAATAGTAATACTCAATGCCGCTTACTCTAACATGTTTTCCATTTTGAATGCATGGCTGGGTACGTGATGTCCGTAGGACGAAAGAATAAGGACGGAGCAAGGGGGTTTTGACGTGAGCTTCAAGGGTAGTTGTTCGAGGAAGACTTTAGCTTGGCGGGGTGCCATATACCACTTAGTAGATCCTCTAGTCTAGTTTATCTTTCCATGTTTTAGATTTTCTTATCTTACATGTGTTAGACTTGAGATCAAGATGAGACAGTTTATGCTTTAGTTTTTCTTAGCCTACATGTAATATGTTTTGATATCAGATGAGATAGTTATGTATTTCCTTTTTATATGAACACTGTATGAATCTATTTTTGAGTTAATGCAAAGTGTTTCATTTATCTTATTGCTTTTGAGTATCATGTTTTGTAATGTTCCTCCAAGCCAAGTGACCCATGATATGGACAACATTGGGTTTGCTTCTGTTGCCATGTATGTGCTTGGAGGGGTGTTACAATATGGTATCAGAGCCATGAGTAGATGGCCACTGAGCTAAAGATTCATATGTTCTAACCCTAGATATAGAAGAAGTAGGTGAAGGATATTAGGAACCAAAGTAGAGATCTAGTTAGAAGACATAAGTTAAGATAATGATTAGGGTTATGTGCCTAGAAGTTTTGGATTTTTATGTTAACTCTTGAACTGTATATAGCATACTCTCCCTTTTTCCCACGAGTTTGTGGTATGGGACACAGGATCATGGGGTTTTGTAGAGAGAATGTTATATGCATAATCATGTTTATCTTGTCCTTCCAATTGCATGTGGTATGGGACGTGCATGGGGGAGGTACTAAAATGAGTGTGATACGATAAGTCAGCTTTGAATATATGACCGGCCGGCATTTATCCAAAGATGACTAATAAAAGAAGAGTTTACATTAAAAATTTAAAACATATAGTCACCTAAACCTGGTCAAGACACATAGTAAGACCAAGCATGAGTAGGGGGAGTAGATATTTGACATAGATAAGCAAGTAAGATCCATGGTAAAATTTGAAACCCTAGAGAAGAGTTCAGAGATGTAAATGATGATGTCAAATAGAATCATGAGTAATATACCCACATGGAGGTCAAGATAGTGTTCTACCATGAGAATGAGACTTTAAGATGATTAGTGTAGATAGAATAAGTGAAACCCTAAGGTGGGTAGCATGAGAAAATTTTGAGGATGAAATTTATTTAAGGTGGGTAGAATTGTAACATCCTCAAAATCCTAGATCTATTAATGTACCTTAATGTGAAACCCTAGCTTGCAAGTTTAAGCTTTTAGCTAACAAAATGGAATTCAATGGGACCTCTTAGTCCAATATATGATGACATAATCTCATAAACCTAACTTTGGCTTAAATAGATCATTTAGTAAATGATAATTCTATCAATGTCACCTTTTAATAATATGTGCATTAAATAGCAACCTATATGGGGTAATGAACAAAAGTTAATGAAAACATAAATATAAGTGGATAGGGAGATTCTAGAGGTCCTAATTACCTTGTGGTTCAAATTTGGAGTCCATAGGGATTCATTTGATCCTTCAAATAAATTAGGGAAATTAACATATGGTTTTTGTAGTACATTGATCAAATATTTGATGATTTAACCTAGGGACCCACATTATTTATGTGTCATGTGCGCCTGTATCAGGAGGAGTCACCAGCAGCCATTCGATTTTGATCGTAGGGACACAAGGTCATCTCCCACCTTCAGTAGGAGACCAGGTTTAGGCAACCATGGTCGGGCTCCTTATCCGACCCAGCATAGCCCCCACAGTGTTCGGTTTCTATTGGTTTCTTCACCGATGGGATCGGGAGAGCCACGCAAGCTCAATGATCCAAGGTTTACCTAGATTTTGTGCCCTAATAGGAAACTCCCAAAAGGGCAAGGATTCCTATGCCGCCCCTTTTTCTTTGAATGATCTACGAATCATGAAATCTATTTAAAGTTACTCCAAAACGTCTGCTAGCCCTAGAATACGCATCCTCTTCGCCCAATTTTGCCGCTCGTGCCCCTTGCCGTTGTCGACTACTCAGTTTACACCTCCGGTGACCTGCACCTCACCCCAGCCTCCTCCGGCCGCCCTCAACGAATTTGCTGGCATGTTAGGATCCTGGCCCCTTGTTCTTCGATTGCACAAGGTTGTTTCTCCCCACTTTCTCTCCTATCATCGGGGCTTGTATCCTCCAATTGTACATGCCACCGGGTTGCCATCCTGACTTTTTTGTGTTTCTCCAATCACAGAAATGGGCCCCTCTCCTTCGCCTTCCTCTGACTTTTGTTTTGCGAGTTTTGGTTCACGTTATCTTGCCTTATATCGGTGGTATCAACACTCTGATCCCTTATACTCTGTTCTGGCCATGGCAGGAGGGGTCGTTGGTTCTCCAGAGGTTAAGATAGTCCAAGAATGGGCTTGTTGCCTTTGCAAGAATGTGGGTAATTCATTACTGACCTTGGTTTCTCTCTTGCTTTTGATCTCATAAATCTAGGATATCACTGATCATCTGCCCGATTTCTCTGTCTTGGTTTCTTTCTTCATTTCAGTCAAACGAAGAAGCCTAGGCGTGGTATTCCTATTTTACCCTCCCCAGGTTTGTGCTCGCTTTACAACCTTAGAGATAATTTTGGGTTTTCAACATGCCCTTTATCTCTAACTGAGTGCCTGGCTATAGGAGCGAACTTCCAGCACAGCAGTCACTGGTTGGGCCAGCTAGGCAGGGCCCGCAACCCTTTGGATAATTGATTTTCCTATTTGGTTTTTCTTTGAATTCTGATTAGCCGATCTATGAAAAATCATAACTTCTAATTGGTAGATCGTATTGGGACAAGTTATATATGAATTTTGCTCAATTTTTTGAGATCTATCCAATGGTCAGTGTTTTGAGACATGTTTTGGTTTGGTTTTCACGAAGTGTCATGTTTGAGACAATTAGGGTTTAAGGTGTAATTAAATTAATAATGAATGCAAACCATGATTAATTTTAGGAACCTAGGACTGGACTCAGGATCAGGGAGACTAAAATTAGGGTTTTCTCCAATAAAGGTATGTGGGTCCATGTACTTTGAGTATTTAAGTAATGGTTTTCAATTGCATTAAGATTATTGTATCATGATGATCAAGTTAAACCATATGATAACTATGTATTAAATTTTCAGAAAGTCTTAAGTAAATAATTTCAAAAGTTATCATATGATCATTACGTTTTAAATTTCTTATTTCAAGAATTTGTGTCATGTTCATGTTAAATCCAAGTAAATGATCATTATGTCAATTTAATGATGAATCATGTAATTAGTTGTATTATTTGTCCTTATCATGTTAATGTTGAGCCCTCAGGCCTTATGAGTTCAAATGGAACATTATGGCACTTATGTGCAATTCATGAGTTTAAAGGGAATATTATGGCACTCATGTGAAAATCATGAGCTCAAGTGGAGCATAATTATGGCACTCAGGTGCAATTCATGAGATCAAGTGGAGCATAGTTATGGCACGTTTGTGCAAATCATGAGTTCAAGTGGAACATCAATTGAGCCTACGGGCCTTATGAGCACAATTGGTGCATAAGAGTAGAGGACATTATAATTAACCATTAAGAGCATATTATGTGAAATCAAGTTATATTGTTTTGTTACTTTTATCATTTTTCTTATTTCCAGTTATTATGTTAGTATAATAATACTCAATGTCGCTTACTCTAACGTGTTTTCCATTTTGAATGCATGGTTGGGGACGTGATGTCCGCAGGATGAAAGAATAAGGAAGGAGCAAGGGGTTTTGATGTGAGATTCAATGGTAAATGTTTGAGGAAGACTTTATCTTGGTGGGGTTCCATCTACCACTTAGTAGATCCTCTAGTCTAGTTTATCTTTCCATGTTTTAGATTTTCTTATCTTACATGTGTTAGACTTGAGATCAAGATGACACAGTTTATGCTTTAGTTTTGCTTAGCCTACATGTAATAGGTTTTGATATCAGATGAGATAGTCATGTCTTTCCTTTTTATATGAACAATGTATGAATCTATTTTTGAGTTAATGCAAAGTGTTTCATTTATATTATTGCTTTTGAGTATCATGTTTTGTAATGTTCCTCTAAGCCAAGTGACCCATGTTATGGATAACATTGGGTTTGCTTCCGTTGCCATGTATGTGCTTGGAGGGGCGTTACAATTTGCCTCTCTTATAAGAGATTGATATCCAAGGCCTCTTGATAAGTGAGACTGAGAAATGTATGGCCATACTCATGTGATTCAATATGTGATATGTCAACTCATATGCATCTCACGCATTCTATTGTAGTTCAAGGAACATGGATTGAATGTTGAGAGGATGACGATTCCATGCCTCAAGTTCAATATGGATATCAGAGACAAAGGAACTATACGATCATGGTAACACTAATCATGGATTATATTTTGAAGTTATTGTCCAACTTTCCAAATTACTTGGGTAGTAATGATGTGTTTCTAGATGCCACTCTTTGCTTGTGATGTTGTAAGTTAGTTATGAACATTCACTTTCAATGTAATTCTAGACTTATGGGTCACATGCATATGATACACTTGGATTACAATAGTATATTCTTGAATTATGTTTAATTTGATTATTAAAGGTGTTTAGGTATTCAATTAAACAACTAAGGTTCAAAATTGACTGAATGGGCTCTGAATCGATTGGTTTATGCTGCCAACCGACCAGTTGGGTAGTGGACTAATCGGTTGGAGTGTTAGGTCAATTAGAATCAACATTAGCTGATCAATGGTTGAACTAGGGAGTGAGATGAGGTTCACATATCCCAGCTGACTACTTCATGAGATAAACCGCCCAATTTGGTTATCAATTTGATTGGATCAAGGATTGGTGTTGACGTCATGTTTTGCACTAATCATACATTGATTACCAATTTGATTCAGAATAGGAAACTACACGAACCAACTGGCTCTCACACCAACTGACCAATTGGGTGAGCAAACATGTCAGTTAACCATGTGTAGGTTCTAGAAAATTCATGAATTTGACCCTTTCAACTCCCACACAGACTGGAAACCCTGACCCTAGCCTCTACTATAAATAGAGGGGTATTAGGGGCTTCTCAAAACACAATAGTTGATATGATAAATTTTCTCCTCTCTAGTTTTGGTAACCAATAGAAAACCCATGCAAGTCCTACCCATTAAAGGGAGGGATAGCAAGGGAGAGACAATAGTGGGAGAGCCTATCAACTCTAGCAGGTTGATGTTCAAAAGCAACAACTCCTTCTTGTTGGTTCTAGTAGTGCAACGTGGAGTTCCTAGTAGTCCACGTGGACTACTCTAGAGGCGGGAGGTCATTGTTTGCCACTAGGAGGGCATCGTCAACCACTGTATGTGGTGTTGAACTAGGATCCCGATGGAGATGACTGTTCAATTGCTACTCATGAAGAAGGAGCGAGCTATTACTTAAAGAAGAAGAAATATGATGCTCTTATAAGGGTAATGTTACTGGACTTTCTTTAAGACCTAGTATATCCTTGCAACCTTTCCTTTCTAGATACATTGTTGTTGATGTGATCTTGTTATTCATGGGAATCAAGCATTTTTTGTTTTTGTTGCCTTATCTATCCCCTCAATTTCCCTACAACAATAATGAACACTTTTAGAGTATTTAGTTAATGTTAAATTTTTTAAGGTTTTAATTCATGTATGTAAACCATTGGGTCCTTATGATAATAATTGTCATCCTTGTATCCTAGTCCTTAGGTTCTACTTTGACCTTTCTTCTTCAAGGTGCATGGGGGGACACATCCAAGTATTTAAATAGATTTTAACTTGATTTTAAAGGGATGGGAGTTCTTGCACCCCTTGCATGGTTCCTTGGTAGAAGAGTGCTTGTTGTTGAAGATTCATTTATAAAAGTAGTTGTTCTTGATGAGGTTTGTGTTTGTGTAATGAAGGTGAATATCTCCATCCATGTCCTTCAGTCATAGGACATCCTAGTTGAGGATGTCATGGATGCCAACCATAAGGTACTTCCCATTTAGGGTTGAACTTACCCCTAGAGTCTCCATTATGGATGGGGTGTAGTACCTAGTCTCTATTCTAGAAATTATGAGGATATACTTTCTTGTTGAACACTTGTGTTGTCCTTGATTGATAACATTGGGCATGATGTACATATCTCATTATTTGTTCTTCTTGTTGAGGCAGTATATTCAATCTGCAATCCACTCTACCTCAGGGATATTTTCTTCTTGTAGTATGCAAAACAAAGGAATATGAGACTTGAATGAAAAAACTAACTCCATCCTATATATTAGAGAATATGGCATAGCTCACATGGATGTTCTGATAGAATTCAATAAGCCCAGAGGGCCATTATAAGGTGTTCATACTAGCTTTAGTGGGAGATGATTGTCTTCTTTAGAATATTTATCATGTTCTTATTGGAAGCTTCTATGACTTCGCTCATCTAGGGTTGGTAAGATGAAGTTTCATGGTGTTTGATCCCCAAAGTGCTCGAATATCTTTGATAGTTTTAGAGATAACGTTTATATCATTCTCAGAGACAATCTCATGTAGTATCATGTACCAAATTATGATGTTGTTCTTGAGGAACTTGATTACTTGTTGAGCCAAAGCATCGGTGATGGACCCAACTTCTACCCACTTGGTGAAGTACTCTATTGTTACTAGGATGAAACAATTATTGTTTTTTGCTTTAGGATTGATTTTCCTATCAAATTTGCTTGGTGTGTTGATAAATGTCAAAGAAACTATGAAGAAGGAAAAATGTGTGATGATGATTACCAAAGTTGAGTCCAAGGATGAAAGAGAGGCCATTAAGAGTTTTGAGGCTAAAGAGAAATCCAGATCTTCAACACTCAAAATGAGGAGAAAGAAAAGTATAAGAGGATTTTGTCCTTTGTACTTAAAGGCATTCAGGAAGAAGAAGACAGGGATAGAGATCTCCACTTTAGGTATAATACTTATTGAGATAAGGTAGTCTTCTTCTTCATCTTGAGTACTAGATACATGATGTGGATTTCACATATTCTCGAATATACAAGATCTAAAAAGAAGTAGGCCTTTAAGAAAGGGTGAGGTCAAACTACGATTCACAAATGGAATAAGAGTTGTTGCCACTGCAATTGGAACCTATAGTTTATCTCTACCCACAGGGATTGTAATAGAGTTACTGAACTACTATTATGTACCTACCATAAATAGAACGTCATTTCTGTATCTTGTATGGACAAGGATGCATATGAATTTCATATTAAGAATGGTCAATGTTCTATTTTAGAAGATGGGATCTTTTATGGAAGTACCAAATGTCTTAGGTCTTTATTTTCTAGATCTACAGGCAAATGTTTATAATGTAAATACAAAAATACTAAAACTCAACAACTCAAACAAAACATATCTTTGGCATTGTTTTCTAGGGATCATAAATGAGAATCACATATCTAGACTCCATAAAGCTTCTTATCTAGAATCTTTTGATTTTTAATCAATAGAGGCATGTGAATATTCTTTGTTGGGCAAGATGACCAAGACCCCTTTCATTGGTAACAATGAGAGAGTTGGTGATCTATTAGGACTCCTACATACTAATGTATGTGGCCCTTTTAGAACAACTTCTAGAGGTGGGTATCAATACTTCATTACCTTCATTGATGACTTCAGTAGGTACGATTATGTTTACTTGATGAAACATAAGTCAGAATCTCTTTATAGGTTCAAGGCATTTATGAATGAAGTAAAAAACCAACTTGGAAAATGTGTTAAGACACTTTGTTCCAATCGAGGTGGAGAATACTTAAGCCAAGATTTTGAGGAACTTTTGTGAGTCTATGATGTCGTATCACAATGGACTTCACTTGGAACACCTCAACATAATGGTGTATGAGAAAGAAGGAATCATACATTGATTGATATGGTGAGATGAATGATGAGTTTTGTTGAACATCTGACTACCTTCTGGAGTTATGCTCTAAAAACCTCCGCATTTACACTAAACCAAGTACCATCTAAATTAGTTCAAAATGCACCATATGAGATATGGTATGGGATGTCACAAAACCATTCTTACCCCAATCCAAATCCCAATGCCTAGATAGTAGCAAAGGGATTGAAGTGCCCATCCCTGGGTTGCCCAAATGGATCTCACACACTAGAACAATAAGAAATAATAACATATAAAACAAAAGATTTATAGAACTAACCAACCCGATCTATGATTTTGTATATTTATCCTTGTTATCTGAGCTGTCAAGTGTGGAAGAAATTTAGTCAATTCCTCATAATGGTCCATGATAATTTCCTAAATTGAAAACATGACCTAAAGTCAATGCAAAAGCATTGAGTACGGTCATGAAAAAACAAGAAACATGATATATATACTCGAAAGAAAATAACCACTTGGCATATCTCTCATAAACAATATTTAACAAGAAATAACTTTCAAATGATCAACAAGTGCAAGTTTTCAAACACAAAAATAAACACAATATACTATGTAACAATATTCTTCTCACCCACTCTTGTTATGTGAGGTGACTGAGTCTTGTTATAGAGTATATTATGTTTATTTTTGCATTTGGAAACTTGCACCTATTGTTCATTTGAAAGTTAGTTCTTGTTAATTATTTTTTATTAGAGATATGACAAGTGGTTATTTTCTTTAGAATATACATATCTTATTTCTTATTTTTCCATAATTGTACTCAGTGCTTTGACATTGACTTGGGGTCATGTTTTTCAGTTTAAGAATTCAAGATGGATCATTATGAGGAGTTAACTAAATTTCTTCCACACTTGACAACTTTGACGACAAGGACAAATCTACAAAGTCATATATCAGTTTGGTTAGTTATTTAAATCTTTTATATTATGAGTTAGTATTTCTTATTGTATATGTCAGTGTGTGAGATCCATTTGGGAAACCTAGGGACAGGTGCTTCAATCCCTTTGCCACTATCTAGGAAGTGGGATTGGGATTTGGGAAAGAATGGTTCCATGACAGTTGGTATTAGAGCATAGACACTCTCATATGCATTAAGTAAATAATATCTTGAGTCCTTTGAACCCAGAAAACCCTAAATCCCACTCTACTTGGCCAAGTTGACCCACAAGGGGTTTTCTTTAACCCTATAGAGTCAACCCCTTTCTCATCTTATCTCAAAGGATTACCCCTATAAACCTATTATAAAGTAGTAAGGATGACTTCTCGTCTTCATGTTTCTGATAGAGTGTCTTGACTCGACATGTACTCTCCCTATTTTTGGGTAGGATGGGTTAATAACAAAAATATGAATATCATGTCATGATCTAATCTTGAATTAAAATCCCTAATTGATACATGAAATTACTCTTGAAGGTGATGTACGCATATGCAAACTTTATGCAAACTCAATATCACCAAATTGGATACGAGTGCTTTCTATGTTTGAGGTAAATTTGTGATATGGTGAAATAAGGTAAAACTCATGTTTTTACACCTCATGATTGATGAGGTCCATACTGATTGAACCTATGTTGCCCCTATTTTTGATCAAACCTCAAACATGATTAAGCACATCTTTCTCTATTGATATGTTTCATGTCTGATACCTTGATATGACTATATCTTTGCACCCCCAGATCATGATGTGAACACTTGTTACAAGAGCCAACTTCCCTATTCATTGTTATGCCTCTTTATAAGACTCAATTTTAAATGATATGAAGTCTTGACTAAACTTAATAATGCTTACATTCTTGGGTTACGAATTTGACTTCTCTTTATACAAAAGACATACTTTCCTAGATCAATGAAAGAAGGGGAGCTATATTATAATCCAAAGTTTGTGAAATCATGAAATATGGTTGCCCTATTATGACTTTTGAACTCTTATCTTGAAGATGTTGACTTAGTGATAATTTTGAGGATGGTAATGTTGAATATATGCATAAGGTTAATTTCCAAAAATTGACTTAGTTCTAAATCATTCACCCACCTCAGATATACTTGATGAAGAAATTAATGTTGAAATCTCAAAATATTGCTAGATTGTTGTTTATGGGTGAATGATCACACTTGTTGTTTGGATAAGAATTAAAACCCTAAAGTTAGATTTTTGGAACACAAAATTTAGATATATGAATCTTGGTTCTTGAATCATACTTTTGCTAGATCATGACTTGATTTGATCGGTGATGGATATTCTCAACTCTCATTCCCGACCTTTACTCGATACATGACTTAGATCTATAATATTCTGACCTCTAGTTGATCCATACAATTTTAAAAGTGATGTTTGATTCCAACATGCTCATAATTTTGAGGACATAATGTGGATTTTATAGCCCCAATCATTGAGGTTATTTTTGTTTAAATTTTGGGGACAAAATTTCTGTTAAGGTGGGAAGGATGTGACAAACTCGATTCTTAAGGTTTTATAATATAATATATGATTTTGATATTTTCATGTATCAAAATGATCCAATAATTTTAGATGAAGATTATAATAATTTATTAGATCTATGATTAAGATTTGAGAATTTTTGGAGGTCGTTTAAATAATTACAAAATTCATATGGGCCAAAAATGATAGTTTTTGGAGATATTTTTAGTTAGATGGCTAAATGAATTTATTTTTTGATGATAATTGGTGGAAGAGTTTAAATGATGGTATTTAAGCTTGGTTAAATATTTTATACCAAACAGATCTCATTTGGTGGGTCAAATAAAATATACAAGAACTATATGTGAATTGAATTTGATGGTTCAAATCATTAACATTATTTTAATAAAACACTAAAACTTTCATATCTTAGGATTCCTTTTTCCGAATAAAGTGAAATTTTAAATTGAGCCTTTTGATTATAGTTTTGATTTTTTATAAATTTGTATAATTATAATAAAATTGGGTACGTCTAATTGTTTTAAAAAATAGGCGATTCATTCATCCTATCGCCTGAGTTCGAACTCATGACCTCACAGTCTTACATCATCACTTTTACCACTGGGGTGCCACTTCATTGGTGGTATGTCTAATTAATTACTAATTCCCTATCTTTTTTACATATATTGAGGGAATTTTAATTAATTATTGATAAAAAAATTTGTCAAACTAACCTAGGGTTTCTCTAGAACCCTATATAAGTTAATCCTATGTGAAGTTCTATGGCCATGAGAAATCATATGACAGTTGCAAAAGTTTGTTGGTTGTGTATGCCCAGAGAGCCAATCATGTGATGATTGTAATGGCATGTCATGTAGAAATGATTTGCTTATCAATAAAAGGCTAGCTTACAATTTTTTCTGTTTAAATTAGTTATGAGATAATGATGTAACATTATAAATGTCTAGAGGCTTATATTACTCAATGACGTATGTATTCAAGTTACTATTCTTGTGGATGAGATCATACGGATGTTAAGAGTAAATATACATATTCTCATTATGTCCATGATTGGTAGTCATTGTGGAAGGCTGATAGAAAACTATGACACATAAGATTATAGTGTGAGTTGCTTGATGACTAAATATCATTAGTCATGATATGGCAGCATCAAACCAAGCACATAGATACATGTTAGAGAACAGTGTATTAGAGACCCACCATGAGACTAACACATGGAAGCCATCATCATGGAAGTCATAGTCAGCTCTCATAGTGATGGTGGTGGTTGTGGTTTTTAGACCTAAAATCACTGCACTCAACACATGTTGTTGGGTACACTTTGACATCATCAAATGCAGTCTTAAATCATGGGTTGTTATAATGATGATGATGATTGGGTGGCTTTGACACATGGGGATTGACTCTGAGTGACAGATATGGGATTTGTCCCTCCTACTAGAGTGTGATGTCCAAGGCCTCCTGATAAGTGATATTGAGAAAGCATGGCCATGTGCATGTGAGTTAGTATGTGATATTGAGCTTACATATATCTCAGACAGTCTGCTATTGTTTTAAGAAACAAGATCAAATAATAATGAGGGTGATTTCTCCATGCCTCTATTTCAATCTAGACATCAGTGATAAAGGAACTATACAAACACTGCAACACCATACACAAATTGTAGGTTGAAGTTGTTCCCCAACTTTTCCATTTACTTAGATAGAAATGATGTGCGACTAGGCACCACTCTTTGCTTGGGATGTCATAAGTTGTTATGGATATTTACTGCCAACGTAATATGGGACCTATAGGGTCACACACATAGGTCTTGACCTAGAAGAGGAGTTCAAATCTCGAATAATAGTTGAATTAAGTGCTAAAGTGTTTAGACATTTGATCTAGGAAAAAATAGGCTGAGAACACTGCCAAATGCCCATCTCAAGTATTGAGACGACCATCTAGAAGTGCCAAACGGCCGTCTCAAGGGTTGAGACAAGCGTTTGGGTGTCAGGTCTGGTTGTGAATTGAAATTGACAATGGAACGAACCGACCCAGCCAAACGAGCATGACTTGAGTCACCAGGCGACCATCTGGGTGAACCGAGATGGCCGTCTCGCATGGGTGAGATGGTTCATCTTGGTCGGGGAAGGTTTTAGTTTCTTCCTAATTTGTTTCACTTGAGCAATACTTGTTGTACAAGGAAATCAATTTATAACATTGATGGAAATTGATTTTCCAAATTCATACACAATTAGAAACTACAAAACGACTATCTCGCGTGTGAGAACACAGTCTGGCTTAGCCAAATGGTCGTTTCAACTGTCGTAGGTTGTGCAATTTCTAGAGAAGTTGTAAAAATTCAAGATCTACTTGTCCTTTCCACTCTCACTTTTATTCACGTATTGGTTGGGGACTGGAACCCTGACCCTAACCCCTCCTATATATATAGGGGTACTGGGAGCTTGCCAAAGTACAAATACAACACAAACAACTGAGAATCAGTTCTTCTAACAATTGTTGTCCTCTCTGGCTGTGGTAACCATGAGAGCCCAGGAAAGTCCTACCCGACTAGGGAGGGACAACCATGGGAGAGAACAACTAAAAGTTGTCATTGTGGAAGAGAAAGTCGGTGACCAGTACACTAACAGAGAGGGACAACTCCTTCCTGTCCGGTCTAGTAGGATGAAAAGATTTCTAGGCGGTCTGTGTGGACTACCATAGAGGCAGGAAGTGGTTATTTTCTTCTTGGAGGACAATATCAACTAGCAGTCCATGACAAGAGGAGGTATTGAAGAATACGACGTTCATAATTGTAGTAAGTGGTGTAGACAAGAAGGAGCAGTAGTCAGACGTGTCCTAGTGCAACAAGGATTCAAAGTTGTGCATCTACAACGATGAGGATTGTCGCAGGACTTGCTCCAGGACCAGGTATATCCCATAAACCATCCTTGATACATTATAGTTATTGACATGATCTACTGTTCATGGGGAATATGGTAATAAAATTTTAAATTCCACTTCCTGATGTGAACCATATTTCTCAATAGTGGTATCAGAGACAATGTCAATTTACTATATTACAGGATAATCGATATGATCAAATTTTGGTATTGTTGTTCTAATATTGCATGTGATGCGAATAATATATTATCAAATTCAAACACCACGATAATCCTAAACTTATATATATATATATCTGTGTGTGTGTGTATATACATATATATATATATATATATATATATATATATATATATATATATACGGTCGTTTATTCATAGCCCGCGTGGGTAGCCTGGTGTTTCGCTACCCGACAGCCAAAAAAGTAACTCTGTTGGCCACAAAAGTAACCCTGCTGTAAAAAAAAGTAACTACGGTGATAAGAAAGTAACTACACGACTAAAAGAGTAACTCTGTACAAAATAAATAGCAGATATATATAAGGACGGGTTTTTTGATTTGGGGGGGGGCAAATGATATTATTTTAGGATGAAATTTTTGGGGAGCTAGACAAAATGGTCCTCTGCAATTGTGATTTTTTTTTTTGAAAAAAAGTGATCAGAAGGGTGGGTGGGTAGCTACCCGCGCGGGAAATAAATATGGGATATATATATATATATATAAGTATATATATAGGGATTTATTGGTTACCTGCACGGGTAGCCTGATTTTTAGCTACCCACACATCCAAAAGTGTAACTATATGGTACACAAAAGTAACTCTAATATCAAAAGAGTAATTGTATTGATAAAAGAGTAACTATATGACTAAAATAGTAATTGTACAGAAAATATACAATCAGTAAATATATGGACGTATTTTTTTATTTTTGTGGGGCAAATGATATTATTTTTGGATGAAATTTTTTGGGGAGCTAGATGAAATGCTCCTCTAAAATTGCAATTTTGTTTTTAAAATAGTGATAGGAAGGGTGTGCGGGTATCTACCCACACGGGTATTAAAGATGAGCCTATATATATATATATATATATATATGCAATTTACATGTGTCACCCTAAAATGGTTTTGATGGTGGATGTGTAGTGTGGTTGTGTGCAATAAACTCTATCTATGCATGGTTGTATGTGGTTGGTTTATCTATTTATCTCGATCTACGAACTGAGCCTACATCTCATCTTCCCAATGTAAAGTTAATTTCTTCTACCTTTGCTCACCTTGAATGTAAATCGAGGTTTCCCTATATATATGTAAAAGTAGGATAGTTTGATGTCCTGTTATGAAAAAGATGAAGGTGTCTAAAAGACGAGTCGACCGACTGAAGGACCTTGGAGGACATAGTGGACAAGCCGGAACGATTGCCTGGTAGGCCTGACCG
The DNA here is from genome assembly GCA_963693085.1 of Alisma plantago-aquatica. Classification (NCBI taxonomy): domain Eukaryota; kingdom Viridiplantae; phylum Streptophyta; class Magnoliopsida; order Alismatales; family Alismataceae; genus Alisma; species Alisma plantago-aquatica. The sequence goes on along the minus strand of OY856410.1, from coordinate 203,883,638 downwards.
ATCAGCTGGAGGAGCCAGCTGATGGTGGACAGAAGGACCAAGCAATCAGTGAGACGACCTAGCAATCGGCCATGAGGTGAGTCGATCGTTTCAAGGATTGAAGTGATCAACCTAGATTGGTAAGCACAAATCTTCATCAACAACAAGTTTCTGCATGTGATGTAGACCTAGATGACCATAATTCCTTGAGGCTCCAAGAGATTACATTAGGACTAGCTATAACCATCACTTTCATTTATTGCATGTTTTCATTGTGGGATATAACATGCATTTGATACGTACTATATATGTGATGATTGGATAAAGTATATGTATATATAAAAACTCCCTCAACTAAAATATTAAGTCTTATATGCCTTGCATTAGCAATACACATGAAAATCTTGATCGACTAAGCATAGATTTGCACAAAGCATGATGCACTGTCTATCTTGTGGAAGTGTGATGGTAGATATGTCGATTTACACAAAGCACGGTGTGTATCTATCGTATTGTCTATTGGGTTAGGCTTAAATGGTGACTTGGAGAGCCCAAGCCCAGAGACATGCATATGATAATGGCAAGGGGTTTCACATATCATCTATCCAGGAGTTGCATATGATTCAATTGGCATGATGGCCTACCTAAATAGTCAGGTTGTGGGTGATCGACAAAAGTTGACTCATGACTTGATGAAATATGGATCTTAGCCCACTAGAATGTTGTATGCTACAATATTCCAAATTGATGTTGAGGGCTATCAATTTGAATAAAATAGTGGGAGCCATAATAATTAAAGACTTAATTAATATCGTTAAAATTTTCAAATCAAATCAAAAATGGTTTTTAACAAATGCAAATTTTCTCTTATAGAATCAACGATGAACAAATTCGATTTGCAACTGGTTCTGAAGAAGGAAAAACTTGATAGGAAAAATTTTCACAAATGGTTTTGGACTTTGAGAAGGGTTCTTAATGAAGAGTGCAAGCTCTACTTCCTTGACAAACCAATGCCTAAAATACCTCCCCATGATGCACCTAGGGAACAAGTGGATGCTTACTGGAAGCATGCCAATGATGCCTTAGAGATAAAGTACCTTATGCTAAGCTGCATGAACTATGAGTTGCATGAGCATTGTGAGGACATGAGTGTTATTGAGATGGTGACACATCTCAAAAAGGTAACACTTGGTCTTGACAGGAAAGAAAGGAACACTATCTTAAAGGTGCTACATGAGTCAAAGCTGACAGAGGGAACCTCAATAGAAGAACATGTGCTCAATATGATTGGAGATGTGTATCATCTTGAAGAGATGGGAATTACCTTGAGCCAAGAGTTGGCTACTGATTTGATTCTAAAGGCTACGCCAGAATCATATAGCCCTTTTATTGCATGCATCAAGTGAGTAATTCGGCTGGACAGATGTCAGAACTACTTTCCATGTTAATTCATGTCCAAGCCCATGATGGTGATCAGTGAGGATGAGTCAAAGGAGCAAAGAAAGACCGAGAAGAGTTCTACGGTAAAGCCTAAGTCCAATTCTTCAGCACTCAAGATAAGGAAAAAGAAAAGTACAAGACGAACTCATCCTTTGTACTTGAAGGATTTCAGGAAGCAGAAGATGGAGATGGTGATCTCCACTTCAGGTATATAATTTATTGAGATAAATCTATCTACTTCATCATCTTAGGTATTAGATACCGGATGTGGAGCTCACATATGTTCTCATATACAAGATCTGAAGGGAAGTAGGCCTTTAAGGATAGGCAAGGTGGAACTGTGAGTTTCTAATGGAGCAAGAGTTGCGACCAACACAATTGGAACCTATAGTATATCTCTACCCACGGGGCTTGTAATAGAGTTAAAGAACTTCTATTATGTACCTACTATAAATAGAAACAACATATCTATATCTTGTTTGGATAATAATGGATTTTAATTCCATATTAAAAGTGGTTGGTGTTCTATTTCAAAAGATGGAATCTTTTATGGCAGTGCCCCTATGTCTTATGGTCTTTACTTGTTAGATCTAAAGATAGATGTACATAAAGTTAATACCAAAAGGCTAAAACTCAAAAACTCAAACTAAACATACCTTTGGCATTGTCGTCTAGGGCATATAAATGAGAATCACATATCTAGACTCCATAAGGATGGTTATCTAGACTCTTTTGATTTTGAATCATTTGAGACATGTGAATCTTGTTTGTTGGGCAAGATGGCTAAGACCCCTTTCACTGGAAACAATTATAGGGCTAATGATCTATTAGGACTCATACATAATAGCTTTACTGAACAATAGCTAGAGGTGGGTATCAATACTTCATTACCTTTTTGAACAATAGCTAGAGGTGGGTATCAGTACTTCATTACCTTTACTGATGACTTTAGTAAGTATGGCTATGTTTATCTAATGAAACATAAATTAGAAGCTCTTGAAAAGTTCAAGGAGTTTATGAATGAAGTAAAAAACCAACTTGGTAAAAGTATTAAGGCACTTCATTCTAATCGAGGTGGAGAATACTTGAACCAAGAGTTTGAGGACCTTCTTAGAGCCCATGAGATTGTATCCCAGTGGACTCCACCTAGAACTCCTCAGCATAATGGTGTATTAGAAAGAAGGAATCACACATTATTGGATATGGTGTGATTGATGATGAGTTAAGTAGAGCTTCCAACTACCTTATGGGGGTATGTTCTAAAAACTATCATGTTTACACTAAACTGAGTACCATCTAAGTCGGTTCAAAAGACACCATATGAGATATGAACTAGGAAGCTTCCTGAAATGTATTTTATGAGGATTTGTGGTTCCGAAACTTATGTCAAGAAAATGTTTCCTGAAAAGCTTGGCCCTAGATATGAAAAATGTTACTTTGTTGGATATCCCAAAGAAACTATGAGATACTGCTTGTATAGTTCATTTGACAACAAAGTATTTGTTGCCAGAGATATTGTGTTCCTTGAAAAAGAATTTATTTCCAAAGGAATTAGTAGGAGACAAGTAGAACTCAAAGTGGTTCGAGACCAACAAGAGAACATAGAACTAGTCGATTAACCAGAGGAACCTAGAGAATCACAAGGTGTTGTGGAATCTCAAGTTGCTCAGGTAACATAAGACCCTCATAGATCTAATTGGACACACGTTGAATCGAGAGATTTGGATATCTTGTCACTCAGGAAGGTAGTGAATTGGACATAGATGATGAGCCAATAACCTAAAAAGATGCTATAGAGGGACCAGAGTCTGAGAAATGGCTTGAGGCCATGTGATCTGAGATGTAATCCATGTATACCAACAAATTATGGACTTTAGTGGATCCACCTGAAGGGGTAAAACCCATAGGGTGCAAGTGGGTATTTAAGAAGAAAATCGACATGGATGGAAAAGTTCAAACCTATAAGGGTAGATTGGTTGCAAAGGTTTTAGACAAGTTCAAGGTGTTGATTATGATGAAACCTTTTCTCTAGTGGCCATGGTTAAATCCATCAGGATCATGCTTGCTATTATAGCTTATCATGACTATGAGATTTGGCAAATGGATGTTAAAACCACATTCCATAATGGGAATCTTGTGGAGGATGTGTATATCACACAACTTGAGGGGTTTATAGATCCAAAGTTTACCAATCGAGTCTGTAAGCTACAAAGGTTAATCTATGGATTGAAGCAAGCATCTCAGAGGTGGAATCTTCATTTTGATGAGATGGTCAAAGGGTTTGGCTTTACTCAAAATGAATATGAACCTTATGTTTACAAGAAGGTTAGTGGGAGCATAGTGACATTCCTCATATTGTATGTAGATGACATACTATTGATGGGGAATGGCATCCCTACTTTACAAAAGGTAAAGGAACATCTTGGAAATACATTCTCTATGAAAGACTTAGGAGAAGCATCCAACATATTGGGGATAAAGATCTATAGAGATAGATCCATAAGACTTCTCAGACTAAGTCAAAGCACATACATTGACAAAGTGTTGAAGCGGTTCAACATGGAGAACTCAAAGAGAGGAAACCTACCTACTCACTATGGTGTTCCCATCTCTAGAGATCAATGTCCCAGTTCTTGTAAAGAAAGGGAACACATCAGTGTGATTCCATATGCCTCATCAAGTGGATCAATCATGTATGCAATGTCATGTACTTGTCCAGACATATCGTATGCTTTTAACATGATGAACATATATCAGGAAGATCCATGTGATGCTCACAGGATAGCCATAAAGAACATCCTAAAGCACTTGATAAGGATAAAGGATAAATTCTTAGTCTACGGTGGAGAGGAAGAGATGGTGGTAAAGGGTTACATCGATGCAGGCTTCCAGACTGATCAAGATGATTACAAGTCACAATCTGGATTCATGCTCTTCCTCAACAATGGAGTTGTAAGCTGGAAGAATTCCAAGCAAGAAACAATTTTTAATTCTACAATACAGGCTGAGTATATTGATGCATCAAATGCAACAAAGGAGGACATGGATCAAGAAGTTCATCATAGAACTTGGGGTTGTTCCAACCATCAATGATGCAATTGAGCTATATTGTGACAACAATGGAGCCATTCCACAAGCTAAGGGACCCAGATCACATCAGTGCTCAAAGCATATACAAAGGCAGTATCATCTCATATGAGAAATCATACATCGTGGAGATGTAAAGATTTGCAAAGTACGAACTGAAAGAAATGTTGTTGATCCCTTGATGAAAGAACTTTCATAGTAGAAGTATGATCGTCATGTAAGGTCACTCAGAATAAGATTCGTGGGTGATTGACTCTAAGTGCAAGTGGGATTATGTTGGTTATGTATTCCCAGAGAGCCATCATGTGATGATTGTAATGGCATGTCATGTCATGTAGAAGTGATTTGACTATTAATAAAAGGCAAGCTTCCAATTTATTAAGTTAAAATCAGTTATGAGATAATAATGTAACATTATAAATATCTAGAGAATTATATTACTCCAATGACGTATGTATTCAAGTTACTATCCTTATGGATGAGATCATACATATGTTAAGAGTAAATATACATATTCTCATTATGTCCATGATCAGTTGTCATTGTGGAAGGTTGATAAACAATAATGACACATAATATCAGAGTGTAGGTTGGTTGATGACAAAATCTCATTAGTCATGATATGACAATATCAAACCAAGCACATAGATACATGTTATAAATAGTGTATCAGACAAACCCACCATGAGATTGACACATGGAAGCCATCATCATGGAAGTCATAGTAAGTTCTCATAGTGATGGTGATGGTTGTGGTTCTTAGGCCTGAAATAACTGCACTCAACACATGTTGTTGGGTACACTTTGACAACATCAAATGCAGTCCTAAAACATGGGTTGTTATAATGATGATGATTGGGTGGCTTTGACACATGGAAATTGACTGTGAGTGATAGATTTGGGATTTGTCCCTCCTACTGGAGTGTGATGTCCTAGGCCTCTTGATAAGTGAGACTAAGAAAAGCATGGTCATACATATGTGAGTCAATATGTGATATTCAGCTTACGTATATCTCAGATAGTCTTCTCTTGGTTCAAGAAACAAGATTGAATAATAATGAGGGGGACTGATCCAAGCCTCTAGTTCAATCTAGACATTAGTGACAAAGGAACTATACAAACACTGCAACACCATACGCAGATTGTAGGTTGAAGTTGTTCCCCAACTTTTCCATTTATTTGGGTAGCAATGATGTGCAAAAAGGCACCACTCATTTCTTGTGATGTCATAAGTTGTTATGGACATTCCCTGCCAACGTAATATGGGACCTATAGGGTCACACACAAAGGTCTTGACCTAGAAGAGGAGTTCAAATCTCAAATAATAGTTGAATTAAGTGCTAAAGTGTTTAGGCATTTGATTCAAGCAACAAATAGGCTGACAACACTTCCAAACACCCATCTCAAGTGTTGAGACGACCATTTGGAAGTGCCAAACGGCCGTCTCAAGGGTTGAGACGGGCGTTTGGGTGTCAGGTCTGGTTGTGAATTGAAATTGGCAGTGGAAAGAACTGACCCAGCCAAACGGTAATGACTTAAGTCACCAGACAACTGTTTGGGTGAACTGAGATGGCTGTCTCACATGGGCGAGTTGGTCCATCTTGGTTGGGGAAGGTTCTAGTTGTTTCCCAATCCATTTCTCTTAAGCAATACTTTTTGCACAAGGAAATCAATGTCTAACATTTATGGGAATTGATTTGCCAAATTCGTACACAACTGGAAACTATAAAATGACTATCTCACATGCTAGATGACCATCTGGCTCAGCCAAATGGCCGTTTCAGTTGTTGCAGATTGTGCAATTTCTAGAAAAATTGTGAAAATTCAAGATCTACTTGTCTTTTCCACTCCTGTTTTTAGTCCTGGATTGGTTGGGGACTAGGAACCCTAACCTGAACCCCTTCTATATATAGAGGGGTATTGGGGGCTTCCCAAAGTACAACTACAACACAGACAACTGAGAATCAATTCCTCTGGCAATTGTTGTCCTCTTTGGTTGTGGTAACCATGAGAGCCCAGGCAAATCCTACCCGACTAGGGAGGGACAACCACGGGAGAGAACAACTAAGAGTTGTCATTGTGGGAGAGCAAGTCAGTGACTAGTACATCGATAGAGAGGGACAACTCCCTGTCTGGTCTAGCAGGATGACACGAGTTCTAGGCGGTCTGTGTGGACTACCATAGAGGCAGGAATTCGTTGTTTTCCGCTTGGAGGACAACATCAACCAGTAGTCCATGACAAGAGGAGCTATTGAAGAAGACGATGTTCGTAGCTACAGTCTGTAGTGTAGACCAAAAGGCACAACAATCAGACATGTCATAGTGCAACTAGGATTCAAAGTTGTACATCTATATTGATGATGATTGTTGTTGGAATTGCTCCAGGACCAGGTATATCCCATAAACCATCCTTCCTGCATTATAGTTATTGACGTGATCTACTGTTTATGGGGAATATGGTAATAAAATTTAAAATTATGCTGCCTTCTCTGTACCATATTTCTTGCTGATGAGGTTATTAGGCCGATCCCTGAAGAACTGAGGGACCTCCAGATCAGTAGCATCACTTCACTACAGGGTGGTTGGGATAGGAACTTTGTGAAGGACTTCTTCGACAATCAGGTGGCTGACCGCATTCTGGAGGAAAAAACACCGCTAGAGACGAGTGGGGAAGACGAATGGGTGTGGAAGGGGACAAAGGAGGGTGAGTTTTCAATGGCTTCCGCCTACAAACTTCTTAGAAGGGGGAGTGTCGGTGGAAGAGGGGGGTGCTGGGAGAGACTATGGCAGGGGAGATGTCCGGAGAAGGTAAAGATGTTCATCTGGTTGGCCCTTAGGGAGGCCATCCTTACCAACGCCAGGAGGTATCAACGCCATCTTACTTGGGAGGGCGGGTGCCCTAGGTGTCCGATAGAGAATGAGACAACCTTACATGCCCTACGGTACTGTCCACAGGCGAAGGCTGTGTGGCAACATTGCAACATTGAGGCCACCATCCCGGGTTTCTTCACAGGAACCTGGAGTCGTGGATGAGTCGATGCTTGAAGGCCAAGGAAGGGGGGAAGGAAAAGATGATGGTCACGGCCTGGCACATTTGGAAGGCTAAGAACGCGAAGGTGTTTGATGGCAAGGCTACTAACCAGAACTTAACCCTTGCTAGAACTGAAAATATATTACGGAGATGTGGAAGTGGGGAAGCTGAGAAGGCAAAGAGGATAAGGACGATAGCTGAGGAGGAGTGGGTCAGACCCAAGGAAGACTGGATCAAATGCAACTCTGATGTAGTGACCAGAAGAGGAGGGGCAGCCATCGCAGTTGTCGCAAGAGATAGTAATGGCAGGTGGATCAAGGGGATGAGCAGATGTGCGAAGTACACTGCGGTAGTTGTAGGAGAGCTGGAGGCTATGGAGGCGGCGGCGGAGCTGATACTTCAACTGGGCGCAGACAGGGCTATCATAGAGAGCGACATCACCAAGGCTATTGAGTGGGTGATATATGACGATAAAGCACCGCCGCTGCACCGGCAAGCGGTGAGAAGGATTAATGCAAAGACAAAGCTGGCAGGTAATGTGGCCTTTGCCTTTATGAGAAGAAGCGCCAACCAGACGGCTGATGGTCTGGCTAAATATCACCTGAAAAATTGTAAGGGGTGTGTTATCCACCATATACCCCCGGGACCCATAACGCGGCAGGTTGCTTCCGACAGAGCTATGAGGACCCTATCCGACCCTCTGGTTTGGGTGAATCAGGGGGAAGGATGTAGTTCCAGCTTTAATTTATGATATGTTTGATCTTTGAAAAAAAACATTTCCTAACAAAGTTCACATTTGACAATTATCCAAAATAACATATTTCATGGTCATCTTCAACCTTAGAATAAGGGTATCGAAAGCCCTTGTTAACCGAAACTCTCTCATTGTTGTTCTTTCTAGCCTAATATTAGGGGCATTAGATATGTATCAAGAATCCACACCAGATCCATGTATATCTTCTTATTAAAGCTCTAGTATTCACCAAGTTTTGGAGCTCCAGACATAGTGCCTCCATGGAGGTTTCGGAACTCAAAAATGCTAACCCCAGATCTAGTTATATGTGAATAGACCTTAATTAGACTCCACCAAGCTCGCACACACACAAATGGCACCTCAGATCGCTCTTCTTGCCCCAAAATTGATTGCCTTCAAGTAGCCACGATGAGGTACCATAGTATCCATGACAATTGTTCATCACCACCCTCTCTCTGTGTGTAAGGTATACACTTACATAATCTCTACAAGATACAAGATACACATTTTCATTATATCTTCTTCATCCGATATTGAAAATATGCAAACCTATAGTCCATTTTTATCACAAAAATTTTCCACACACAATGATACTATTCTGAACATCTGATTGCTGATCCTTTTCAAAAGATATTTATCTAATGATCTTTGATGGTCATATTCAAATCAAGTTTGTAATTTTATCTAAATCTTGACTCAAAATCATGAAATCTTGTAGAATTAATTTTAAATCTATTATCCAAATCACAATATTGAAATTTTTGAATCTAATCCTTCTGTGGAAATCCATATTTTAGTTTTGATCAAGAAGATGACTAGTGACCATAGTTTTTGGGTAAAGTTCTATTATGAACTAAATGTCTTAATCTTGATCTTTATAATCTCAAAAAAAACATGAAACTGTGATCATAATGAGGCTTAAGAAAACGTATATGGTTCTTGTGACCCCTCCATATTATTTACTAGCATACCAATGCATGAATATCCATTATTGTAATAGGGCTTGACCTTGGCCTATCATTTGACTCTCGAGATCTTACTCTAATCTTCAATGAAAGGTATGTGTACTCTACACTCTTGAAATTGGATGTTGAGATGTAGGGTATGATTATGTAGATATGGATAAAATCACTTGGCTATATGTACATGGTTGAGCTACCTCATTCCCTATGACTAGAGTTTCAAATTGATATATATATATATATATATATATATATATATATATATATATATATATATGTTGATCGTTCTTTTGTTTGATTGTTGGTTTCACAATATACTCCCATCATTTCCTTACTCGAGCTTTTCCACTTATCATTTTTAGAGGTAAGTGGCAATATTTTGCCTTCCCCTTAGGCTTAAGTGGCCCTAGGCCTTCACCTTAGGATTAAGTGGCCTCTTGTTAGTGTTTTCACCCACTCTTGTTATGTGAGGTGACTGAATCTTGTCACAAAGTATATTGTGCTTATTTTTGTATCCGAAAACTTGCACTTGTTGATCATTTGAGAGTTAGTTCTAGTTAATTATTGTTTATTAGAGATATGCTAAGTGGTTATTTTCTTTCAAATATACATATCCTATTTCTTTTTTTCCATAACCATATTCAATGTTTTTGTTTTAACTTTGGGTCATGTTTTTTGATTTAGAAAACCAAGATGGACATTATGGGAAATTTACTAAAGTGCTTCCACACTTGACAACTATGATGACAAGGACAAATTTACAAAATCATAGATCATGTTGGTTAGTTCTTTAAATCTTTTATTTTATGAGTTATTATTTCTTATTGTATATGCAGAGTGTGAGATCTATTTGGGCAACCTAGAGATGACCACTGCAATCCCTTTGCCATTGTCTAGGCAGTGGGATTGGGATTGGGGTAAGAACGGTTCTGTGACATGGGAAACATCTCGATGTGTCTTTTCTAAAGATTTGGGGATGTGGAGATTATGTCAAGAAAATGTTTCCTAAAAAGCTTTGACTCAAACTGATAAATGTTATTTTGTTGGATATCCCAAGGAAACTGACAGATACTACTTTTACACTCCATCTGACACCAAAGTTTTTGTTGTCAATATTGGTGTATTCCTAGAAAAGGATTTTATTTCCAAGGGAATCAGTGGGAGAAAATTAGAACTCAAAGAGGTTTGAGATAAATAAGAAAACATTGAACCAGTACATGTACAAGAGGAACAAGGAGAATCACAAGTCATTTTGGAATCTCAAATTCCTCAAGTAACATAGGAACCTCATATATCTAGTAGGACACACCTTGAACCTAAAATATTTGGATATCTTATAACGTAGGAAGGCAGTGAGTTGTTCATAGATGATGACAGAACACCTATCTAGAATCTACCAAGGGACCCGACTCTAAGAAATGGCTTGAGGCCATAAGATCTGAGATGGAATCCATGTGTACCAACAAGGTATGGACCTTGGTGGATCCACCTTAAGGGGTAAAACCCATAGGGTGCAAGTGGGTCTTCAAGAAGAAGACCGAAATGGATGGAAAAGTAAGAACCTATGAGGGCATATTGGTTCCAATGGATTTCATATGAGTTCAAGGTGTTGACTATGACGAAACCTTTTCTCCAATTGACATAACTAAGTCCATCAAGATCATGTTTTCTGATGAATGCATATTCATCATTTATTTTTACATCATTTGAGATAATTAATCAAGATTTTTTGGTAAATTTAGTTTAATTTGAAAATAAATTGTACTTTCATTTCTTTTCTAAATTATTATGATATTTTTCTCAATTTTCAACAATTATTAAAGCATTTAAATCAAGATAAGAAAAGATGAAGATAGGAGACCTTTTAGATTTCTTGCAGATTTTAATACACTTTCCATCAAAACAGTCATAACTCTCACATACAAATCCAAAATTTGGAATTTAGATATGTGTTGGAAATATAATTTCAATTTCTTCATGAAAAACATATTTCCTGATATCTTTGGAAGTTATTTGACTGTCCAACCAACCATTGAACGTGCCTATTTGTTTTCCCTCTGTGTCTGGCTTAAATATATACCATGCACCAAGATTTGCACAACTCTCACATCCCAAGGAGAAATTTATTGTTCAAATATGAGTTGGAAAGGAAATTCAAAGCCTACAGGAAAAATATATTTTTGGCCGCACTTTGAAGCTTGTTACCAGTCAAAATGTGCACAAAATTTTGGGAATGGGAATATGTAGAGAGATAGTCAGAATTTTAAGGATCAAAAGAAAGCAATAAATGATTTTCTTTATTGCCTATTGAGGAAGGAAATTGTTGTCTTGACCAAGACACAAATATAAGCTGCCTCTTCCACTTTCTTCTCCACCCCTTTCAGGGTTTCCACCCCTTCTTCTCCTATAAAAGGAGGGGGGACTCCACTAAGAAAAGGGGTCCCAAATTTTGTACGCAATTAGTAGAGAAATTCTGTCATTTTCCTTCTAAGTGTAATTTTACTTTCAAGAGAATTAAAGTTGGTTCTTTTATTCTACATATAGATCTTTCTTTCTCTAGTTCTCCTTCTCAATTTTTCTTGGAGAAGGAGGAAAAGAAAATGAGTCATTTAATCGTCACCGCCTTGGACTCTACAGAAATCTAGAATTGCGGTCCATGGCTCTCTTTCATTCTTTCCTTATTTCTCCCATCCTCACCATGAGTAGCGAGTAGTTTTCTTATCAAGGTGAGGAGAATAGCCCCTTAGCATTGTGTTCATCGGATTGAGCTTTTACACGACTGCTTAGACGGATGGTTTTTGGTTTAGATATCACAGATTTAAATGACATAGTTAATCATTTTTATCATTTGTTAATCCCGGCCGATGCGACTGTGGAAACTAATATTTGGAATGCCTAAACTGACCTCACAAGGATTTGGATGCGATTGTAGAAAAATCCTCTTTAGGATGACAAATAAGGATACATGAACACCAAGACCAATGGGTTCACGTGGAGTTCCTCTTTTGCATTTTATTTACGAACAAAGCGCATACATGCTTCTTTCTTGTTTGTCGTGTGTCGCTCGATTTTATTTTTAAAAGGGCTAAGGTGGTGAAACCCCTAAGCCTCGATGCCTTCCTTCTTGATTTCAAACTGTTCTTAAATGTTTTCTTTCAATTCACCTTTTAAATTTCAGCACTTCATTTTTTTTAAATAACCTTGCGTGCTAACAGTTTTCTTCTTTTACTCTCTCTTGTCTTAGAATAATCTTTTTCTTCCTTTTCATTAGTGTAATCTTTTATTCTTCTTGCAATTTAATTTCTATCATTAGATAAATCAAACCCCTCAAATCGGACTTTATTTTCTGTCAATCTTCCAAAAATATCAAAACGAAATGATTTCAAAAATCAATCAGTTTTAAAAGAAATGAATCTTAAAAACGTTGTCTTATGGGATCGATCTTTCTATACTAGCCTTAACTGGAAAGTACAAAATGATTAAACTCTAGGATAAAAGTTCTAGTGAATTGGTGTGCTCTTCGATGCATATCACTTTCCATTGTAGCTTATCATGACTATGAGATTTCATTGATGGATGTTAAAATTGCATTCCTTAATGGAAATCCTCTTGAGGAAGTGTACATGATATAAACTGAGGGTTTTATAAATCCAAAGGATGCAAATAGAATTTTTAAGCTACAAAAGTCAATCTTTGGATTGAAGCAAGCATTTCAAAGCTGGAATCTTTATTTTGACGAGACAGTCAAAGATTTTGGCTTTACTCAAAATAAAGATGAACCGTCTTTGTACAAGAAGGTTAGTGGGAGCATGATTGTATTCCTCATATTATATGTAGATGACATACTTTTAATGGGGAATGACATCCCTACTTTACAAAAGGTAAAGACATGGTTGGGAAATATGTTTTCTAAGAAAGACTTGTGAGAAGCATCCTACATCTTAGGGATCAAGATCTATAGAGATAAATCCAAAAGGCTTCTTGGATTAAGTCAAAACAGATACATTGATAAAGTGTTGAAGAGGTTCAACATGGAGATCTCAAAGAGAGAAAACCTACCCATGGTTCATGGAGTTACCGTCTCTAAATCTCAATGTCTCAAATCTTATGAAGAAAGAGAATGCATGAGTTTGACTCCATATGCATCAGCAATTGGAGCAATCATATATGCAATGTTGTGTACCTGTCCTGATGTGTCGTATACTTTGTGCATGATGATAAAACATCACTAAGGTCCATATGTTGCTCAATGGACAACCCTCAAGAACATCCTAAAGTACTTGAGAAGAACTAAGGATTAGTTTCTTATCTATGGCAGAGAGGAAGAGTTGATGGTAAAGGGTTACACTGATGCAAGCTTCCAAACTAACAAAGATGATTACATACTATAGTCTATATTTGTGTTTTGCCTAAACAATGGAGCTGTGAGTTAGAAGTTCCAAGAAAGAGATAGCTTCCATTCTACAACAGAGGCCAAGTATATTATTGCATCAAATGAAACAAAGGAGGTTGTTTGGATCAAAAATTTCATCTCTAAACTTGGGATTGTTCCAAGCATCAGTGATAAAATTAAGCTATATTGTGACAACAATGGTGCTACTGCACAAGATAAGGAACCCATATCACATCAGCGCTCCCAACATATACAAAGGAGGTTACATCTCATATGAGAGATCGTATAGTGAGGAGATGTTAAGACTTGCAGAGTACCAACCAAGAACAATTTTGTTGACCCCTTGACTAAAACACTTTCACAGTAGAAGTATGATGGTCATGTTAGATCACTTGGAATGAGATTCATCGGTGATTGTCTCTAAGTGCAAGTAGGAGTATGTTGTTATGTATGCCCAGAAAGCCAATCATATGATGACTGTATTGATGTAACTTGTAAATGATTTGATTAATAATTAAGGAAAGCTTCCAATTTATTTTGTTTTATTCAGTTATGAGATAATGGAGTATCATAATAAATTTCTAGAGAATGATATTACTCAATGAAGTATGTTTTCAAGTACGTGACTTGAACAATGAGATCATATGGATGTTAAGGGTATATAAATTCTTGTTATGTCCCTAGTTAGATGGTATTGTGGAAGGCTAATAGACATCAATAACACATAAGACTAGAGTGTATGTTGGTTGATGCAAGAATCTCATCAGTCATGATATATGATATCAAACCATAGATACTTGTTACAGAACAGTGTATTGGATAGACCCACCATAAGAGTGATACATAGAGACCATAATTGGTAGTTAAAATCATCTCTTATAGTGTTGGTGGTGATTGTGGTTCTTAGACCTGAAGTCATTACACTCATCACATATTGTTTGATATACTTTGACATCATCCACCATGATTTTGAATAACCGTTTCCATAAAGGTGATGATCAGTGTGACACATGTTTCCATACAAAGTGAGATTACTCAAAACTAAGCACAGAAACAATAATAAACAAGAGAATAAATGAAAACACTAAAAATTAAAACTTTTTGCACAAGGCACCAACTTCAGAAAACTTGTGACATACAGATCCATAACATGTCATCAGAATTATATATCTCAAAAAATGCCATGCTTACAACATGTTCCATAGTCATTCCTATCACATATGATATCTGTTTATTTTGCATATACATGTACATCTACCAACTATATACAATAAGGGCACATAAACCAAAAAGTCACTTTGATAGCGCCACAAAAAGAATTGAACTATCCCCAAGACATGAGTGTACATGTACGACACTAGGACTCTAACACCAAAATACCAACAAACAACACGCTCAACCTTGTCAACTACTAATCTTTCTACTGCTCCTCCTCAGCTGTACGATCACCACTGTAACGACCCCGCCTCTTGGTAACCCCCAATTAAGGGAGACCGAAGGTCAGAGCCATTATTCAATTAACATGATCAAAGTTTCGACAGATAATCAATAATAATTATGAAATTCTACTAACTAACTGGAATTTGGTATAAAATTAAAACTTTACTTACCTTTGAAAAACTTTTGGAATCTATCTATCCAGAGCTTGAATCTACTCTATCTAATCCTCCTTGCACTTTATGTTTTATTTTCACAATGTGTCACTTTACCGTTTGTTCATTTCAGGGTTGTACCTAAAACACCGACAAACAAAACGTCGGTCATTATATCGAAATATACTGGTATATGGGGACAACCAAAAGTTTGCACATATGGATAACAATCTAATTATCACAATCAAGTTAATTAACCAACCAATTTACATTTTCCAGTATGACATTCTCCACCGCTTTTGCCCTAACCCTGGAATACCCACCTTAGGGTTCCCTTTGCTAATGACTTAAGGCCACCTTCTCAATCCCGAGCTTGGTGCCTGGGGTCACCACTCAGGGTGCCCTCTAGTCATGCAATATCATAGGCCACCTTCTCATTCTCGAGCTTGGTGCCTGGGGTCACCACTCAAGGTTTCCATTGGTCTACCCATCTGGGCCTGACCTTTGGCATCATCCATCAGGGTGGCATGTAGGTGAGAGAATACATACTTCTATTATTAATGTGATAATCATAGTGACTTTATAGTTTGCAAGTATGAACATCCAAACTGATAATTTGCATTCAATGCGGTTAACCATCCGGAAAATCCTCGAGAAACTAAGGCGGTTATTCATAATTAACCACATACCTGTTAAGCAGACTTGAATGCAGAAATAACTCAATCAATCAGGAATCAAGCAAGCTTACACACACAATTATTCCTGAAAAAAGGCATCCAATTTCTCTATTATTAATCATGTCATCATGATCTATTAATCCAAGTTGTTTCCTAAGTTATTTGTCCTTTTTAAGGTTTTGAGCATAATTAGGGTTCCACTTCATCTTTATTACTTTAAACCCTAATTTCCCAAAATCACTTACAAACCCTAACTATTTCATTTTTCTTTTACAAAAGATTCTAAATTCATCTTTTAGCAACAAGAAACCCTAATTTCAGATTATAAGCACCTTTCTTTTCTTTTTCTCTAATTTAGGGTTTCTAAACATATTAATCAACATATTAGGTTAAAAACCCTAAACCTTGAAATTCTATCATTAAAACAGGTTAAAACCCATATTAATCATTAATCAAGTGAATCATGTTCGAATTATCATATTTGCAAGATTAAATCTATTTTCGATCATCAATTAGGGTTAATACCCACAAATTAATACCTTTTCTATCCAAAATATGTACTTTTGCAAAAATATACAGATTTAGGTGTCCAAACCATTTTTAATGCATTCATCATATTTTTCTGATCATTTTTCATGTATTAACTTTCCTCATCCGAGTTATAGATAAATAACTGGAATTATTCTTAAATTTCTACCTTTGGATGAATAGGAGCACGCCACGTCAGCCTTTTAATTTGATCCGTCTTTTGGCTCGCGGATCTCCCTCCAATTCCACTTAACCAGATACCCGGCCCGGCTCCTCCCTAACCCATCTTCTTCCTCGCGTGTCGCGCAGACAGGGAGTTCGACTCCCCTGTTTCCACGGAGAAACATGGTGTTTCCGCGATGCCTCTCTCCACTCCGTCTCGTATCGCCGGACATGCACGCAATCCCTTTGCCCCTCTTGACCAAACCCTCACCGTACCAGCCACATCTTGCTGATGCCCAAGGTCAGCTGCTCCTCGAACTCTCACTGCCACACAGGGCCATGGAAACCTGCCCTTCCGCTCATCACATCTTCTCACCGAGACGCAACCTCAGGGCTACGTTTTCTGAGATCGTAAGGGTATCGAGACCTCCCCACCCCCTGCCCTTTTTATAGCCAGGGCTTGCAAGACATTGGCCCTCCACAAACTCCAATTCTTAGAGGAACTAAGATTTGGGGAAATCCCAAACCTATACGGAAACAAAACAACAAGGGGATGGAAGAGTCCGAATCGACTTCTTGGTTCTAACTGAAAAGTTTCCAAGAGCCGACAGGCATCGAGGAAAGGGGTAGAGTCTAGGGATCTTCAAGGTTACTGCACCTCCTTTCCTAATTCAAGTTAGAGGTAGGAGATGAACAAGAGTCATCCGATTTCAATCCAACGGTTACTACCATGCGCCATTTATATACATAAAAATGTGACATTTAATGATTTCCTCCACACTTTAGGAATCTTCTAAAAATCATATCTCTTACACCATGTATCCAATTGATCCCAAATTTTAAGGTAAAGTCTAAAAAGACTTAATCTACCTTTGTGCCAAAATTGGGATCATTATATAAAATAAAACGTACCTATTCAATAGGTGCAAGATAGTATTCAATTATGTATATTTCTCACTTATTTTCTCTTTCCTTTGCTATTAAATTATTGTTCTGAGTTCCCTAAACCTCAATGAACCTTAATGGCACGAAATCCCATCTTGGGAATATACATCATCCTTTTACTTATCTTTTATCCTTTATTTCCCATTATCTTATTTATTTCTTGTCAAAATATCTCATTTTGAGGTTTTCTCTTTATCTTTCCTTTTGTTTTCCTCATTGGTATTCCTTTTAATATTAATAATCCTTTGGATATTAAAATCCACCAAGGATAACTCAATTATACCTCTTTCCACTTATTTCCCACATTTAATCATTATTTTCAATTCCTTTCTTCACAAGGAAATATTTAATTGATCTTTTGCTTTCTTATTGCATTCTCTATGCAATTTTGGGCTCCTTGGAACCCAAGGAACCCAAGAGGCACGAAATCCAACTTTGGATTATATTCTTTTGCCTTCTAAATGTTCCACATCTTTCTTTTCTCAAATTCTGAATTATTCATTAATTAATTGAATTTCCTTGTTATTGGGCCCAATAGCCAATAAAGCCCACAACACAATCATCAAAGCTATTGTAAACGAAATCCATTTATTCCAAAAAAATTATATCATTATTTGTTCAAATATATTTAATAGGATAAATTACATTTCTCACTAGAAAGAACCCAAAAATTGGGGTTGTAACATCCTTCCCCTCTTATAGGAATTTTGTCCTCAAAATTCTATCAAGCAAATAAACAATTCAGGATAAGACTTTTCCATATCCATCATTGGCCCCTATGTGGCTTTACCCTACCCGTGGTGCTTCCAAAGAACCTTTATCATCGCATATTCCTTTTTTTATGAGTTCTTTCACCCTAGTGTCTTTAAACTACACAGGTGACTCAGGTCATTTCAGCCTCCCTTGGGCTCACTAGGTTCATTTCGCAACACATGGTCTGGGTACCTCACATAGTGCTCTAAATTGGACACATGGAACTCATCACACACGACTCTATCCTGAGGGGTCAGGTCAAACATAACCTTCTCCACCAATCCATCTCGAATGGACCCATGTATTGGGGACCCAACTTTCTCAGTTATATCTCAAAGGGGTCGGATTTACACATCACATATTCTCCCACAGTGAACTACATATCGGTCTTCTTTGCATCAGCTTGTGACTCATGTCACCACTGGGCTCTCTCTCTCAGCCATTGCATGATCAAAGTGACTTCATCTGCACACACTGTGGTTCTTTTATGACCTTCGCGAGGCCTCCTTTACCAACATCAACTTAATGAAGTGGTGACTGACACAACCTCCCTATATAACTTCTTGCATCCCGATAAAGGCTATGGTGGTTAACATCACATCTTAAGAACTGTCTCTTTGTATCACCCTGAACAAGCACACTTTCTCTCATCAGACCCTCTAGTCTGGGACACACTAACCATTAGTTAGGGGGTGATAAAATGTACTATCATCGAGTTCTTCATGTACCCACTCCACTTTTGGAAGGGAACCTTTAGATCAAACTCAAAGACCTTCGAACTTGCATCATGGTGTAGTTGAACCATCTCTTTTCATATGTAGTTCAACTAGATATGTCCCTTGACAGAACTCTTTCTTTCTCATGTTATCTAGGTAAGGCGATCTACCATGACCCATATATTGCATCTTGACCTTCCTTGGCCTATGGGGAGACTTACCACAAATTCCATAGTGGTGAACTCCCACTCCCTCTCGGGGAGACTTTATCCTCTATGTCAAAGCATTGGGTTACTGGTGTTCTTCCTCAACTACTATCATGCGTGGCCACAAGCCACATGCATCTTCATCTTAAGCATCTGAAGTGCTACTATCACTTACTATCTTTGTAGTATCAATGTGTATGGTGATCTTAAAACCATGATCTCCTATATGTCATGATTCCTCAAGCTTGATACCTTAGAAACCCTAAGCCACTCTCATCAGGGTTTCATCACTTTTCTTTCCAAAGAAGAACATCTGAGGTTCTACAAACATCCTTTCATTGCATCAAAGACTAGGTTGGCTATCCAAACAACCACTAATCTTGTTCAAAAGATCTCGTTGTATCTGAGTGTTAGCCAAACTTATCTCTTTTTCTCAACTTAAGGTTAGCCTAACAACCTCAACTTCTTCTAGCTTCCAGCTAAACTAGGTAGCTATATCTCAACTAGAGCATTCATTACCACTCCTTATCCTTAGGTGTTAGGTAATGTCGATGACATACACCTTCATGTATTTCACTTATTATCTTATCTCAGCTCTAAATCTATCTTCATCGAGAAAACTTTGGGCTCATTCTTAAGGTTATCAAGCTCAACCTTGCATATCTTGCAAATTCCACGTAGCTCATGATAAAACATTCTCACCAGATAATTACCTTAATACTCTTATCGTTTGTACCTATCCATGTACCATTCACTCCACAAGGGCATGTTATCATCTTTGTCCTCATACCTCATAGCAACGTTCCAACCCACATCATCTGTTATCCTTGGTGTATGGCATGCGTATTGTCCTATCTCTCACTCCCATAACAAGAGGAAATAAGCATTTGGCTGCAGTCCAAATACATAGTTCTTCCTGTTCCAAGAGTAGAGATGGTACAACCCACCTTGCCAATACACTTTCAAATCCAAGTTGAAACATTCCACATATGTCTCTACATTACAATCATCTCGATATCAAGGTTACTTCCATGAGAAAACTGGTCTCGAACCTACTTGGTTCCACACACAATCCTTTGTCATCTCCTCTAGGTCTATAGGGTGTCGGCACTTTTGGGGTCATCCCTCTTCCCTCATGCATCTAGAGAGTGCACTACTCATCTGCCCTTTGGGTCCCATGGGTTCATGAAGGTGATCAATCTCCTAACCCATGGCCCTCAGATGATGATAGTTGTTACCTCCCGACCCGATGGTCATGTGCAACTAGGGAATTAGGCAACTCCTACTTCCATCGGTCTTATCCCTACCTGACCCTAGGATAGAATTAGGATTTTAACATAGTACATGTTCAACTTAGAACCTTACCCAAGCCTTCATCATCTCTCTCTGCATTTGTGGGTTGTCTTTCATCCTTTCATAGGGGTCACGACGACCTTCCTACCTTGGTCAGGCCCCATATCGGTTACCTACATGGTAACACATGCACGTAGAGATGGTAATCTATGGGTCTGTAGGTTCATTCTCGTGCCATGTACTCATCACCTTGCTTCTCAAGATCCTATGAGACCTCTTTGGGTTACCTCAAAACCAACAAAACTGGTATATACCCTACAAAAGGGTCCCTCTCCCTGGATGGGAGGAAACTACACCTTGATAACAAAGGTCACAAACGTCCCTAGGGTTTACATTCACATGAGCATGCTTAACCCTAGCAAGCTACTAAGGCACAAGAAGACCACCTACTAAACCATACTAGGTCACCCTTGTTCTCATCCTCTACATTATATCAACTTAGTTGTGAGGGGTTCATCAAACATACCCTTAACTTAAGGGGTTTGCTTTTCCTCTACACATGAGGAATACCATGCCCGAAACTATAGAGACTCGAATCTCATCATGAGCATCGGATACACAACTTCCCCTCTTAGGCCTAGGAACCCTAGGTTCTCTTTTGGGTATCTAACTGCATGCTCAATCTCTTAACTACGAATCAATCATGTACAAGGTATGTCATGTACTACCATGATCCTTTTATATGAGAAACACCTCAGAGTTGAGGCCTCCTCAAGGACAACCAACTAGGTATAAGGCCTCACAACCCATTACCAAACCTTTCTAGGTCTAAAGAACTCTTCTTCCTATCTCAGAAGGTAAACATCTATAGTATAGGAACATACATACCAGAAGTCTCATCCTCTCTCTAGAGCTAACTCCACATCCAACCATACTACTAGAGGTTCTCTCTTCATGAAGGATCAAGCTCACATGCATACCTCTACGTGGGTGAAGCCTATGCTCAAACTTATGTTTGCTCATGATTATCCATAGTCCCTTATGCTTATCTCATAAGCCATCCATCCTATTCTTCTGGCCTCGATATTAACTTACTATTCATACTACTGATGTACTTTGGGTGCAAACTATATCCTATTTGCAACATCCCATAAGGTTTCTATAGGTTCTTCTCTAACCTCATCCCTGAAGGAGCTATCCTTCTCTCTAACATGCATGACCCTCTCCAGGGTTGGTTCGCCAAAGGTACTAGGTCATCTAACCTCTTATGGCATCCCACAGGCATGTCCAACCAAACACTCGGTCAACCATGACATCTAACTCATCATATCATCTTTCTCTCTAACCTTTACTTAGGGTTAGGGTTAACATCATCCTCAAAGGATGTGCTAGGTCTCTACTTTTAATGGAGGTCTCTTCCTCCAAGACTAACTCTCTCTACTTATCCTCCTGACAAATAGGTCTATCCTCATATTTCTACTGAGAGCAATGACAACTCATGTCATGCGACCTAAGAAGGTATCTATTCTTTAGTTTACGCTTAATCTATTAAGCTTATGTCCATGACATCTTATTTACATTCTTTTCATTAATTTGGTGTAGGATTCCTTAGACCTTATTAACCTTACCCATACCTCAAGAGGGTGAGGAAAAGAGAGAAAACCCTAATCCTTAAGGTCCTTAACAACATTTGAGTTGAGAAGGGATGAACAAGATGAGAGAGTCCTAACGGTATCTTATTTTGAGTCAAATCCTGAGACTTCGGCCAGGCAGTCACACTAATCCAGGAGTCCTCATATTCCGACTAGCAGTGTGGAGGAAAATATTGCCAGCCCCTGGATGTGATCCTTTTCTAGACACCTCAGTCTTTCAGACAATCCTCTAATAACTCCCTCGGTTCTATGGAATTTGTAAAATTTAATAATTATTAAAGATTAAGTGAGGAACTTATGCTCTGATACCAATTGTAACGACCCTGCCTCATGGTAACCCCCAATTAAGGGAGACCCGAAGGTCAGAGCCGTTATTCAATTAACAGGATCAAAGGTTCGACAAATAATCAATAATAATTATGAAATTCTACTAACTAACTGGAATTTGGTATAAAATTAAAACTTTACTTACCTTTGAAAAACTTTTGGAATCTATCTATCCAGAGCTTGAATCTACTCTATCTAATCCTCCTTGCACTTTATGTTTTATTTTCACAATGTGTCACTTTACCGTTTTTTCATTTCAGGTTTGTACCTAAAACGTCGACAAACAAAACGTCGGTCAGTATATCGAAATATACTGGTATGTGGGGACAACCAAAAGTTTGCACATATGGATAATAATCTAATTATCACAATCAAGTTAATTAACCAGCCAATTTACATTTTCCAGTATGACATTCTCCACCGCTTTTTCCCTAACCCTAGCATACCCACCTTAGGGTTCCCTTTGCTAATGACTTAAGGCCACCTTCTCAATCCCGAGCTTGTTGCCTGGGGTCACCACTCAGGGTGCCCTCTAGTCATGCAATATCATAGGCCACCTTCTCATTCTCAAGCTTAGTGCCTGGGGTCACCACTCAAGGTGTCCATTGGTCTACCCATCTAGGCCTGACCTTTGGCATCATCCATTAGGGTGGCATGTAGGTGCAAGAATACATACTTCTATTATTAATGTGATAATAATAGTGACTTTATAGTTTGCAAGTATGAACATCCAAACTGATAATTTGCATTCAATGCGGTTAACCATCAGGAAAATCCTCGAGAAACTAAGGCGATTATTCATAATTAACCACATACCTCTTAAGCAAACTTGAATGCAGAAATAAATCAATCAATCAGGAATCAAGCAAGCTTACACACACAATTATTCCTGAAAAAAGGCATCCAATTTCTCTATTATTAATCATGTCATCATGATCTATTAATCCTAATTGTTTCCTAAGCTATTTGTCCTTTTTAGGGTTTTGAGCATAATTAGGGTTCCACTTCATCTTTATTACTTTAAACCCTAATTTCACAAAATCACTTACTAACCCTAACTATTTCATTTTTCTTATACAAAAGATTCTAAATTCATCTTTTAGCAACATGAAACCCTAATTTCAGATTATAAGCACCTTTCTTTTATTTTTCTCTAATTTTGGGTTTCTAAACATATTAATCAACATATTAGGTTAAAAACCCTAAACCTTACAATTCTATCATCAAAACAGGTTAAAACCCATATTAATCATTAATCAAGTGAATCATGTTCGAATTATCATATTTGCAAGATTAAATCTATTTTCGATCATCAATTAGGGTTAATACCCACAAATTAATACCTTTTCTATCCAAAATATGTACTTTTGCAAAAATATACAGATTTAGGTGTCCAAACCATTTTTAATGCATTCCTCATATTTTTCTGATCATTTTTCATGTATTAACTTTCCTCATATGAGTTATAGATAAATAACTAGAATTATTCTTAAATTTCTACCTTTGGACGAATAGGAGCACGCCACATCAACCTTTTAATTTGATCCGTCTTCTGGCTCGCGGATCTCCCTCCAGCTCCACTTAACCGGATACCCGTCCCGGCTCCTCCCCAACCCATCTTCTTCCTCGCGTGTCATGCAGACAGGGAGTTTGACTCCCCTGTTTCCACAGAGAAATAGGGTGCTGTCACGGTGCCTTTCTCCACTCCGTCTCGGATCGCTGGACACGCACGCAATGCCTTTGCCCCTCTTGACCAACCCCTCACCATCCCGACTGCATCTCATTGATGCCCAAGGTCAGCTGCTCCTCGAACTGCCACCGCCACACAGGGCCATGGAAACCTACCCTTCCCCTCATGACATCTTCTCACTGAGACGCAGCCTCGGGGCTACATTTTCTGAGATCGTAAGGGTATCGAGACCTCCCCACCCCCTACCCTTTTTATATCTAGGGCTTGCAAGACATTGGCCTTTCATGAACTCCAATTCTTGGAGGAATTAAGATTTGGGGAAATCCCAAACTTGTATGGAAACAAAACATCAAGGGGATGGAAGAGTCTGAATCGATCTCTCGGTTCTAACTGAAACGTTTCCAAGAGCCGACAGGCATTGAGGAAAGGGGTAGAGTCCAGGGATCTTCAAGGTTACTACACCTCCTTTCCTAATTCAAGTTAGAGGTAGGAGATGAACAAGAGCCATCTGATTTCAATCCAACGGTTTCTACCATGCGCCATTTATATACATAAAAACGTGACATTTAATGATTTCCTCCACACTTTAGGAATCTTCTAAAAATCATATCTCTTAAACCATGTATCCAATTGATCCCAAATTTTAAGGGAAAGTCTAAAAACGTGACATTTAATGATTTCAATCCAACGATTACTACCATGTGCCATTTATATACATAAAAACGTGACATTTAATGATTTCCTCCACACTTTAGGAATCTTCTAAAAATCATATCTCTTAAACCATGTATCCAATTGATCCCAAATTTTAAGGGGAAGTCTAAAAAGACTTAAGCTACCTTTATGACAAAATTGGGATCATTATCTAAAAGAAAACGTACCTTTTCATTAGCTGCAAGATATTATTCAATTATGTATATTTCTTACTTATTTTTTCTTTCCTTTGCTATTAAATTATTGTTCTGAGTTCCTTGAACCTCAAGGAACCTTAATGGCTCGAAATCCCATCTTGGGAATATACATTATCCTTTTACTTATCTTATATCCTTTATTTCCCATTATCTTATTTATTTCTTATCAAAATATCTCGTTTTGAGGTGTTCTCTTTATCTTTCATTTTATTTTCCTCATTGGTATTCCTTTTAATATTAAGAATCCTTTGGATATAAAAATTCACCAAGGATAACTCAATTATACCTCTTTCCACTTATTTCCCACATTTTATCATTATTTTCAATTTCTTTCTTCACAAGGAAATATTTAATTGATCTTTTCTTTTCTTATTGCATTCTCTATGCAACTTTGGGCTCCTTGGAACCCAAGAGGCATTAAATCCAACTTTGGATTTTATTATTTTGCCTTCTAGATGTTCCACATCTTTCTTTTCTCAAATTCTCAATTATTCATTAATTAATTGAATTTCCTTGTTATTGGGCCCAATAGCCAATAAAGCCCACAACACAATCATCAAAGCTATTGTAAACGAAATCCATTTATTCCAAACAAATTATATCATTATTTGTTCAAATATATTTAATAGGAGAAATTACATTTCTCACTAGAAAGAACCCAAAAATTGGGGTTGTAACAACCACGTCGTGCATGACCACCTAAAAGATGTGGAAACCCACGGGGTGAGACCAAATGTCCCAACAAGAGATATAACTCTCTGCCAACACTATTAAAGCACATGTAAAGATATATAAAGAATAGGAGTAAAGCTATGACTATGTTAAGTAGATCCAATTTTTGATATAAGAAGGGAAGTTATCATAATCTAAGAAGATCACGTAGTTATACCAGAGTAGTAGGACATTTTTTAAAGTAAAGAGGAATATGAAGAACATGTATATTTATTCCAACCAAGCTATACAAAAGAAAAAGCAAGGCCTCATCCAATGTTTTCATAATTGATTCTAAGTAAGCATGCTACATGGCCGATTATGTATTTTGTTATGCCCTGAGGATTTAAGTTGTACCACCCAAATCCAACTGACCACTACTAAGTCGAAATCAGTGTCATGCAAGGTCAATGGAAGAGCCAAAATCCATGACCTCTCCAACACCTCCCAGCCAACATGAAAGTAACACCATAGAGACATGTCAGTCAACTACACAAGTGACTTATAGTCAATAGAAGGATCGACTCAAGCATGACCGTCCACATATATCAGCACCTAGTCCACCTTGGTACAGGTAACGATTCTAGAAGAACAAACTCACACATGGTTGTTCTAACAAGAAGGAGTGGCTCACACATGGTTGTCTGAATCACAACGAGATCAGCTCATGCATGACCATCTCACACAACTTGAAATTAAGGATGCAAGGGGATACTCGAGTTGCAACCCACATATTAAAAACTATGTGCTCTGAGTGAAACTCATTTCACCTATCCAATAATTAAGGCTGACACTGGAAAGGATCTATGGAATAGGGAACCTATGTGATTAATGTACCACTTGGTTAGTTAGCCAATTGGGTGACTTTTACATCAATCAAGTTACAACGTATAAAACCATAACAAACTCTACAAGATAAGGGAATATCACACTTTCAATAGATGTAAACATATAGGGTGTGATCTTATCACACTATCACCACATAATGCTTGAATAATTTCTATTTACAATACCATCACCACTATTACACAGCCTCTCAAGGCTATCACCAATGTCACATCACTACAGGATATCAATCCCTTAATCATAACACTAGAGGGTACCACTTCACAATAGGAATCAGTCCATCACCAGGTCATAGGAACCATTTACATCATTCATGTATTACAACTATTTCAACATGCCTCATAAAGGCTCATTAAACCAATGTCACATCATACTCACCATAGCATGCACTAGCTATGATATCTAAGTTCACATCACTTGCATGGTTAGAAATTGATAAATGATAAAGAGGAAACATTTAAATCCATGTGTCACATCACTATCTCCTCGTTCCTCCACTATTCATAATTGTGACCATAGCATACCCAAGAAATGGCATACATTCAACCTACAAGGTTAAGGGTTCAAATACAAGAGAGATAATATCATAACATACTAGCCATTCTAAGAAAGAGAAGCAAACATGTCACGTCACTCATCATTGGGATTAGGGTTTTCCCTCCATAGTTGATTAGGGTTTGGAAGCTAAATTCAAATAGTAATCCTAGGTTCACCATTTTCCATCATCTCAGAGCATCCTTAGGGTTAAATAACATGATTAGGATAGATTAGATGTTATCCAAACAACACGTTATGTGATTTATGTATTACTCATACAAGGATATCATCATGTCCCCAAGCATACATCTCAACCATCTACCATCATCATGTCTCGACCATTCCACATAACTAGGTCATGACCTCAACCCTTAGTCCATGTCACAACCACAACAACTAGAGTGTCTCGACCACGACACCTAGGGTTAGGGTTCCATCACCAAAGACATAGCACTTGTCATGACCTCTTGGATCATAGGTATCTCAAACTCAAGAAGAGACATGGATGTGTCTTCCTCAAGACATGGCATCATGTCGCGACTCAAGGCCATATGTCATGACCTCTTTTAAGTGTGTGTCACATCCAAAACTAAGACAAGGTCGAGTCCCAAAACTAGGGAAATAACCTCACCAAAATAGGGGTCAACATGACCGTCAATCCTCAAGTGTCGCGACCTCCATCAATGCTACGTACATCACATCAAAAGGGAAGCATCTTGCCCAAGATGAACTATGGTCACGATCAACATGGGGTAGGTGTCTCGACCACCCCAAGGGATGATGTCAAGATCTCAAAATATAAACAAGACTAAGGGAAAACCATGATCACCATGAAGGAAAAGGCTCATGCAAAATGATCACTATTAACCCTAGGTCATACATCGTAATACCACATGGAAGGATCTCATCTAAGAGAAAGGAAACTATGAATAAGGTACCCAAAATAGAACGTAAACTTCCCTTAACATCTAGTTACAAGAGATTTATGCATGTGAGAAAAACTAAGGTTAAAAGGATAGAAGAATATAATCCTAACACCATAATCATCATAATTTGGTATGTGAAATTAGGGTTTTGGATTTCATCCAAACCAAGAAAAATACCAAACAAGTTCTAAAGATTAAGGGAATGTTTTAAAAAAATAATACATTAGCTTTCATGAATAAGAGAGTGGAATCAATAGAGAGAGCAAAGAGTTATATAACCCGCCTTAAGATGATCACCACCAAGAAATCCAAACTCCAAGATCAAGATCCCCAAGCACACGATTCAAGGGTTGAAGAAGCTTCACTAAAATATCCACACTCAGCCTTAAGAGCACCTCAAGAAGGAGGTGACACCAAGGTCAAATCTAGACCAAGGAAAAAAGCAAAAGAATCTCTTGGCCGAACCGAAAGAGAAAGGGAGAAAGAGAGGAGAGATCCTCTTCACACCTGAGTCTACCTTGTCAAGACATGGTCTATGACCCTTGTGATGAGGAGTTTCTCTCCCTAACAATCAACACGGAAGAACCATGGTCTAGGGCTGGGAAAATAGAGGAATATGGAGGTAGGAGATCAAAAGAAACATCAACTTAGAAGACAAACACTTACCAAGGACAGAAGATGAGCTCTGATCACCACCACCACCACATGCAAGATGAGATTTATTCCCTAAGAATCCAAGGATGAACCTCCTATCTCCACCAAGATCCAAGATAAGAAAAGAAGGAGAAAGAAGATAGAGGACCAAAAGGATTGCAACAAGGAAAGTTAAGGGGCTATATAGATGAAGGATGAGAGAGAGAGAAGGGTGAGGTGTCAACACACTAAAGAACCCAAGGGACACTTGTCCTCATAAAAGACCAACATGCACCCAATGCAACCACTTAAACATGACATTCAAGACATGGTGATACACTCTAGAAAGTGTCTCAACCACCACTTCAACCTACATGGTTGTGGTCGCGACCTTCCTAGGGTGCACCGCCCATGGTTGTGACACCACTATCTAGGTTGAGACAAGGTACCACCATCCACTCTAAATCGAGACAACATATGCTAGGTCATACATCTCGACCCAAAACCACCCTAGACTATCTAGGTCATGATCCTACACTCTAAAGGAGGTGTATCGACCGTGACACCCTCCAAAATAGACCTAGGTCATGACCCATTGTCAAGACAACCCAACACACTTCATGGGTCAAGACATCCAATGTGCATGGAAACCCTAATCACTCTTAAGGTGTCAACTCCTCAACTAGAGCTCAAACAAGGTACCCTCCCCTTTATCTTTCCTCTAGATTATGTCAAGAAAGAGAAGGGACACTCTAGAGGTGGAAAATTACACATCAAGCCCCCTTCATTGGGTAAATTATAATTTGCACCAAAACTAGCACATAGAGTACAGACAAAATCCAAACAAGCTCAAACTTGAAACTTAAGCTCTCCACAAGCCCTAATCATATCTCAAAAGATTAAAGAAATGTTCTAAGCACAAGATTAATACAAAGAAAATAGGGTTACCCAAAACATGGGTCAGGGTCCTTACAAGCCATAAACCCCTAACAAGGATTTTGCCCCCAAAATCCAAAGCGAAAAGAGACGGGTACTACTTCCGCATCTCTATCTCAAGCCCCTAATAAGATCAACCCAAAATCAATATAAAATAGATACAGACATATTAGAATGAATCAACTTCATTTGACATGTCTCAACTTGAGGGTTGACCTCTTCCTCTGGCCGACTCAAGGTGTAAAGTCAAGTCATCACCTATTTCCATCCTTGTCTCCCACTGGCTTGTCCAGAGGAACCAGCCTGCGATGCTTGTCCATGTCCTTATGCCCCACCACTGTTAAATTGTTGTCTCTGTGAGCTCTACTGGCTCTTCCTTGACTGTTAGGTCACCTCATCATCTTTCACAGGGAAAAATGATCTAGTATGCCCAACTTGTCTACATTTATAGAACGTCTTGCTCTCATACCAAGGCCTAGGTATCCCTACCACAGACACTGAGGCTACACTCTAGGCTCCTGTAGGTGGAAAAGTATGGCTCCTTCTCTTACTTAGTGACTACTGCGTTGGTGCACTAGACCTCTATTGTTCTGGTGGTGCTGACAACCTAGGCTCCTTAAAGCCTCCCGACGACTGTCCCTGGCACTCAACAAGCCTCTTCTTAGCACTCTTCTCTTTCTTCTCAACCACATAACTCTCTATCCTTCAGACGAACTCCACAAACATAGCAAAGCACTCTTTGCTCTCTAGGGTTGCTTCTGGCATCATCAACTCTGCACTCAACCCTTTCTCAAACATCTGATCCTCTCCTATTCTGTCACATCCATGTGAGGACAAAACTTCACCAACTCCATAAGCCCTGCTTCGTACTCATTAATTGTCATGGATTCCTGTCTGATCCTCTCAAACTGGTTGATCTTCTCATCAAGGTACATCTGAGGAAAGTATTGACTAATGAACTCACGTTGAAATTCATCACAATTGATCACAACACCTAGCCTTTTTTCCTCCCCTATGGCCCACCAATGGCCAACACTCCCTTCAAAAGGTATACTACATGCTTCACCTTATCAGCCTCTGGGATATTAAGGATATTGAAGGCTTTCTCTAGCTCTGTTAGCTAGAGATATGCATCTGTTGCATACATCATACCCATATATTCTACCGCTCCAACTCACCTCAACCACTCAAACGTCTTCCCCGAGACCAAAGATTCCACATTGGGGAGTGTTGCTCTCGCTTGAGGAACGGGCATTCTATCTGTCATATGTGTAATCGTGGCCATAAACTATCAAAACATGGGTTGAAAAGTGGGATTGGACACCACTATAGGGTCTATCTGGGGCATCTCAGGCACCCTCTCCTCAAAATCTTTCCTACTTGAACCTCCACCTGGTGTAGCAACACAACTCTAAGTAAAATGCTCTTCGTGTTTTCCAAACATCTTTTCAACTCTTCTTCTTCTACAAAAGAAGAAGTCACTATAATACAGACTAGCTGATACTAGAATAGACACAAACCCTAGTCCTAGGTCCATATAGACTCAATGAACCTAAATCTTTGATACCAACCAAACTGTGACACTCATTGCCGCACAAAGCAAGATTACTCAAAACTTAGCACATAAATAATACTAAACAAGTGGATTAATGAAAAACACTAAAGATTAAAACCCAATTGCATAAGGAACCAACGTCATAAAACTTGTGATACATAGATCCATAACCTATCATCAGAATTATATATCTCATAAAATGCCATGCTTACAACATCTTCCATAGACATGCCTATCACACATGATATATGTTTCTTTTGCATATACATGTAAATCTACCAACTATATACAACAGGGGCGCATAAACCAAAAACTCACTTCGATAGCACCACCAAAAAGACATTGAACTATCCCTAAGACCAAAAGGCTAACAAGTCATACACTCAACCTTATCAGCTAGTGATCTTGCTACTGCTCCCCCTTAGCTGCACGATCACCACCACATCATGCACGACCACCTAAAAGATGTGGAAACTCATAGGGTGAGACCAAACATCCCAATAAGAGATATAACTCTCTGCCAATGCTATTAAAGCATGTGTAAAGGTATATAAAGAACATGAGTAAAGATACGACTATGTTAAGAAGATCCAATTTTTGATATAAGCAAGGCAATTATCATCATCTAAGCAGATCAGGTAGTTATACCAAAGTAGTAGGACATATTATAAACTCAAGAGTAATATGAAGGGCATGTATATTTATACCAACCAAGTCTATACAAAAGAAAATGAAGGCCTCATCTAATGTTTTCATATTTAATTCTAAGTAATCATGCTACACAGTTGATTATGTATTTTGTTATGCCCTGAGGATTTGAGTTGTACCACCCAAATCCAACCGACCACTACTAAGTCAATATTGGTGCCACACAAGGTCAATGGATGAGCCAGAATCCATGACCTCTCCAACACCCAGTCAGCATGAGAGTGACACCATAGAGGCATGTCAGTCAACTACACAAGTGACTAATAGTCAATGAAAGGATCGACTCATGCATGGTCATCCACATATATCAACACCTAGCCCACCTTGGTATAGATAACAGTGCTATAAGAATAGGATCATGCATGACCGTTCTAACAAGAATGAGTGGGTCACACATGGCCATCCATATTACAATGAGATCATCTCATACATGGCCGTCTCACACAACTTGAAATTAAGGATGCAGGGGGATAATCGACTTGCACCCCGCATATTCAAAAATATGTGCTCCAAGTAAAACCCGTTTCACCTATCCAACAATTAAGGCTAACTCTGGAAAGAAATTATGGCACATGGCACTTGTGTGATTAAGTTTCCACTTGATTAGTTGGCCAATTGAGTGACTTTTAGCATCAATCAAGTTACAGCATATAAAACCATAACAAAATCTACAAGATAAGATCATAACACACTTTAAATAGATGTAAGCATGTAGGGTGTGAGCTTGTCACACTATCACCACATAACACATGTATCATTGCCATTCACAATATCATCACCACTATTACACAACCTCTCAAAGCTATCACCAATGTCACATCACTACGGTACATCAATCCCTTAATCATAGCACTAGAGGGTACCACTTCACAATAAGCATCAAGCCATCACCAGGCCATAGGACACATTTACATCATTCTTGTATTACAAGCATTTCAACATGCCTCATAAAGGCTCATTCAACCAGTGTCACATCATACTCACCATAGCATGCACTAGCTATTATATCCTAGTTCACATCACCTTCATGGTTAGAAATTGATAAATGAGAAAGAGAAACATCTAAATCCATGTGCCACATTACTATCTCCTTGTGCCTCCACTATTCATAATCATTACCATAGAATACCCAAGCAATGGAATGCATTCGACATGCAAGGTTAGGGGTTCAAAGACAAGAGAGATAATATCATAACATACTAGCTATTCTCGGAAAGAGAAGCAAACATGTCACATTGCTAATCATTGGGATTAGCATTTTCCCTCCATAGCTGATTAGGGTTTGGAAGCTAAATTCAACCACTAATCCTAGGTTCACCATTTCCCATCATCTTAGGGCATCCTTAGGGTTAAAGAACACGATTAGGGTAGATTAGATGTAATCCAAACAATACGTTATGTGACTTATGTATTACTCATACAAGGATATCATCATGTTTCCAAGCAAACATCTCAACCACCTACCATCATCATGTCTCAACCACTCCACATAACTAGGTCGTGACCTCACCACTTAGTCCATGTTATGACTATGGCACCTAGAGTGTCTCGAATGTGACACCTAGGGTTAGGGTTACATCATCAAATACAAAGCACTTGTCATGACCTCTTGGATCATATGTATGTCGACCACAAGAAGAGACATGGATGTCTCATCCTCAAGCCATGGCATCATGTCGTGACCCAAGACCATATGTCATGACCTCTTTCAAGGGTGTGTCACGAACAAAACTAAGACAAGTTCAAGTCATAAAACAAGGGCAACAACCTCACCAAAATAGGGGTCACCATGACCATCAATCCTCAAGTGTTGTGACCTCCATAAACACTAGGTACATCACATCAAAAGGGAAGCATCTTTCCCAAGATGAACTATGATCATGACCAACATAGGGTAGGTGTCTTGACCCCCCCAAGGGATGATGTCAAGGTCTCAAAACATAAACAAGACTAAGGTAAAACCATGATCAACATGAAGGAAAAGGCTCATGCAAAATGATCATTATAAAACATAGGTCATACATCGTAATACCACATGGAAGGATCTCATCTAAGAGAAAGGAAACCATGAATAAGGTTCCCAAAATAGAACCTAAACTTCCCTTAACATCTAGGTACAAGAGAATCATGCATGTGAGCAAAACTAAGGTTAAAAGGATGGAGGAATATCATCCTAACACCACAATGATCAAAACCAAGTATGTGAAATTAGGGTTTGGGATTTCACCCAAACTAAGAAAGATAATCACCACCAAACAAGTTCTAAAGATTAAGGGAATGTTTTAAAGAGATAATACAATAGATTGCATGTATAAGAGAGTGCAATTAATATAGAGGGAAAAGAGTTATATAAATCGCCTTAAGATGATCACCACCAAGAGATCCAAGCTCCAAGATCAAGAGCCCCAACAACACGATCCAAGGGTTGACAAAGCTTCACCAAAAGCTCCACACTCAGCTACAAGAGCACCTCAAGAAGGAGAAGACACCAAGATCAAAACTAGCCCAAGGAAAGAAGCAAAAGAAGTTCTTAGACAAACCAAAAGAGAAAGGGGGAAAGAAAGGAGAAATCCTTTTCAAACTTGGATCTACCTTGTCAAGACATGGTCTACGACCTTTGTAATGAGGAGTTTCTCTCCAAAATGACCAGCATGGAAGAAACATGGTGTAGGGCTAAGAAAAGAGAGCAAGATTGAGGTAGGAGATCGAAAGAAACATCAACTTAGGAGACAAACACTTACCAAGGATGGAAGATGAGCTCGGATCCCCACTACTACAACATGTAAGAGGAGATTGATTCCCCAAGCTCTAAGGACGAACCTCATTGCTCAACCAAGCTACAAGACAAGCAAAGAAGAAGAAAGAAGATATAGGGCTGAAAGGGTTGCAAACAAGGAAATCTAAGGGGTTATATAGATGAAGGATGAGAGAGAGAGTAAAGGGTGAGGTTCCAACACACTAAAGAACCCAAGGGACAATTGTCTTCACAAAAGACAAACATGCACCCACATGAAACCACTTAAACATGACAAGCAAGAAATTGTGATACACTATAGGTAGTGTCTCGACCACCATGTCAACCTACATGGTCACAGTCATCACCTTCCTAGGGTTCACCTCCCATGGTCGTGACACCACCATCTAGGTCGAGACAAGTTACCACCATCAACCCTAGATCAGGAGAACATATGCTAGGTCATCCATCTAGAACCAAAACCACCCTAGACTATATAGGTCATGATCCTACACTCTAGTGAAGGTGTCTCAACTTTGACACCCTCTAAAACAAACCCAGGTCGTGACCCATGGTCGAGACAACCCAACATACTTCATCGGTCAAGACATCCAACATGCATGGAAACCCTAATCACCCTTAAGGTGTCAACTCCTCAACCCGAGCTCAAACAAGGCACCCTCCTATTTCTATTTCCTCTAGATGATGTCAAGAAAGAGAGGGAACACTTGAGAGGTGGAAAATTGCACATCAACACCCCATTGGGTAAATTGCAATGTGCACCAAAACTAAAATAGAGAGCACAAACAACATCCAAACAAGCTCAAACTTGAAATTGAAGCGCTAAACAATCCCTAATCATATCACAAAGGATTAGAGAAAGGTTCTAAGCACAAGAATAATCCAAAGCAAACAAAGTTACCCCAAAACCTTGGCCAGAGTCCTTACAATCAGGTGCACTGTGACATGTGGGGATTGTTGTGAGTGATGTAGATGGGGTTTGTCCCTCCTATAGGAGTATGACATCCTGGACACTTGATAAGAAACACTGAGAAATGCATGGCCATGTATGTGTGAGTCAATATGTGATATTGAGCTTACATATATCTCAGACAGTCTTCTCTAGTTCAAGGAACATAGATTGAATGATATAGATGATGACTATTCCATGCCACAAGTTCAAACTGAATATCAGTGACAAAGGAACTATACAAACACTATAACACCAATCATAGATTGTAGGTTGAAGTTTCTCTCCAACTTTTCATTTACTTGGGTAGCAATGATGTGTGACTAGGATCTACTCTCTTCTTGTGATGTCATAAGTGATTCCAAACATTCATTTCCAACGTAATATGGGACCTATAGGATCACGCATGTAGGATACACCTAGAAGAGGAGTGTTGATCGTGAATGATAATTAAATTGATTAATAAAGATTTTATGTATTTAATTCAAGAAATAAATCAACTGAATGGACTCCCAACTGAGCGGTCCAAGGGTTGAACTGACTGGTTGGGGTATCAGGTTGATTGGATATTGCATTGGTTGAATTTTGGATGAGCTGGGGAGAAAAATGACTGGTTTACTTAGTGAACCAAATAGTTTGTGTTTGCAAGATGACCATTTCATGAAGAGAGATGTCCAGTCAAGGATTAGTGTTGATGTCATGTCATGCATTAATTGGATTAGAATTTTCAATTCATACGGGATTGGGAAACATGATGAAATGACTAGTTCACTGGGTGAACTGATCGGCTCGCATGCCAACCGATTGGTTTGCCTATTGAACCAACCACTTTTCTTGTTGCATGTTGCATGTTGTGAATTTTCATAATGTTTTGCTCCTTCCCACTCCAACACAGAATGCAAACCTTGAACTTGACCCTCCCTTAGATAGAGGGGTATTGGGTGCTTCTCAGTAGGGATGTCAAAAAATCAGGTTTAGGTCAGTTCCATATCAAAAAACCATGTATGGATTGTTTGGCTATAAAACTCAAAACCAAACCCAGACCTGGAATTGACTCACACCTCTCAACTCGGAACGGACCCAGATTGAAAATTTTAAACCTAGAACCAAATCCAAACCCAGATTTGAAGTTGGTTTATTTTAGAAAAATAATTTTTAATAGAATTACCTACACAATTGTAGAAGTTTTGTTATTTAAAATAAACTACCAAATATGTCAATGACTATATAATATCAAACAATCTATTATTATTGTTCCTCTACTTTTATTAGAGAAAACAATACCAATATTAAAACAAAAATATCACCTAAACAAGAAAATTTGAGCACGGGTGAAACATCACATATATCATACTAAAACAACACATATATCACACCAAATTTGTTACAATATCACCTACAGAATACAAGAAAAACACACATTCACATCAAAATATAGCCCTTCAAACCAATCAAGATGACTATACATACTAAAACAGCATGTATACCATATCACAACAACAATTGTATAGCAAAAGCCATCATCAATGTTATCTAACACATAAGTAAATCCGAACACAATACAATTATCATAATAATATTAAAAACAACACATATCACATCAAATAGCTAAAATATGTTGCAATATCACATATACTATATCAAAACAACACATGCATCACTTCAAATTATAGCCTGCAACCGTATAAATATAGGTATATAAGTATTTAGAACCCATTTTTGTCCAGTTTCTAATCCCAGAACTGACCCAATTTGGATTCGGAAACGTAATGTTAAATCTGGAACCAACCCAGAACGTCATAATTGAAACCCGAACCCAATTAATTTTGGGTCAGACACAATTGGGTTCACGGGTTTAGACAAATTTTGATAGCCCTACTTTTCAGACACATCAATGCCTCTAACAATTGTTTGTCTTCTCTGGTTGTGGTAACTGAGAGAACCCAAGCAAGCCTACCCACTAAAGGGAGGGATATCAAGGGAGAACAATTGTAGCAGAGCAAGTTGGTGACTAGTACACCAATGGGAGGGACAACTCCTTCATGTCCTAGTAGAACGAAAAGAGTTCTATGCGGTCCATGTGAACTTCTTTAGAGGTGTGGATACTTTTCCCACTAGGAGATAATGTTAGCCTATTGTCTGTGGTGGAGACTAGGAGCTGTTGTAGACATCATTCATTTGCAACTATAAGATAGATGCACAACTACAATGATGAGGATATTGTTGTTGGAATTGCTCCAGGGCTCAGGTCTATCCTTAAAACCATACTTCCCATTATATAATTGTTGATGCAATCCGCTAGTTTAATGAGGAATATGGTAGTATAATTTTTGTTTCTCCTACCTACCTAATGTCATATTTCCCTACAAACATTTCATACATTATAGATCCAATTTTGAATGCATATGACATCATACTGTTGTTTTCCCATTCTTTACAAGAATTGGAACACTAGGCTCTTGAGAGACTAATCCCATGGAACATGGACTGATTTTCTCTTATTGAGTCATGCATGTTGAGTCCCCTCGGCATCTTGATAATATATTTGCTATTACTTAGGTCAAAAATCTTTCTAGATCTATCTCTACATATCTCAATTTCTAATATATAGGATGATTTGCCTAAACATTCATAAAGGAGGTGCTTTTCTTGCTAGGTTTTAATATTTGTAGTATAAGGATATTATGCCCCATCGTTATGTGGAATATAAATATGATCCCACTAAATTCTTGTAAACATAGGTTCTATATTCATTTTGACTAAATTCAAACTCTTTCACTATCCTGGAAAAATGAAGATTCTAGCTCTGAGATGCTTGCTTCAATCCATAGATTGACCTTGGTAGCTTATAGACTTTATTTGTATTAATGGTTTTATTAAACCTTTAGGTTGTGTCACACACACATCCTCATAATAATTCTAGTTAAGGAATGTGGTTTTAACATCCATATGCCAAATCTCATAGTCATCTTAAACTGCAATAGCAAGCATGATCCTGATGGATTTATCCATGGCAACTGGTGAAGATATTTCATCATTCTCAACACTTTGAACTATATTGAAATAAATTTATAACTAATTTTCTCATATAGGTTTGTACACTACCATCCATGTCGATCTTCTACTTGAAGGCCCAATTACACCCTATGGGTTTTACCCCTTTAGGTGGATCCACCAAGGTCATACCTTGTTGGTGTACATGGAGTTCATCTTTAATCCCATGGCCTCTAGCCAGTTCTCAAATTTTGGTTAGCTTCTATATAGGTTGTTGGCTCATCATCTTATGACCAACTCACCACCTTTGTTATAAGATATCAAAATATTTTAATGTCTTTACTACATAATAGGTCTTTAGGGTCGGTTAATTAAGACCTTTAGTGTCGGTTTCCAAGAGACACCCAAGTGGACACCACTAAAGGGGGACCCCTTCGATGTCAGTTCCCTAACCGATGCCAAAACGCTTCCCGCCACCAAAAACGCACCAGCAAAAGGACTATAGGTGTCAGTTATTTAAGAAAATTGACACTATAGAGTGGTTAAAGACGTCAGTTATTAAAAGAAACGACGTCATTACCCTTCCAGCCATCAATAAAGCACCAGCAAGGGCACTATCGGCATCGGTTCTTGTATATAACCAACACTATATCTTGATAAAATCGTTAGTTTATGCAAATAACTGACGCCATATCACTGCCAGCACGGCCGTTCTGGCCACCACAGCCGTGCCGGCCAACACGAACGTGGTAATAGGTATCGGTTTTTACCGACAACTGACACCATGACGGGATAAAGACGTCAATTTTTTTCTAATAACTGACGTTGTGGTGTCAGTTGTTTATAAACAACCGACACCTATTTGCTTATTTTTTTCTTATCAGTTTGCATGCCTATTGTATGGCTGGTCAGAAGGATGCGGAACCTACAGTTTAGTTCTGAACTGCAGGTTTACAACACCTATTGATATCAACCATAAAACATGCCACAAACCTTCAAAGTTATTCACATTCAAAAACATATATTGATCAGATACATGTAAAAACTTGCAAAGTTATTTACATACACATTTAGTTCCATTCATTTCATCTTTTTCACATTCAGACACATGTAGAAACATTCATGTATTGATTAGATAAAGTCATTCACATTCACATTCACACATATGACAATTCATAAGAAGTCATTCACATTCACACAAAAATAATTATGAGAACAAAGTTATTCCTTATTCATCATCGTCATCAGTGTCATCATTGTCAATAAAATTATATTTAAAAATTCCCACTCTTTATAGGGCTTTTGCCCATTCTTCTCTTGCAACATCTAATTCCTCTCTCGTACAGGAAGTATGTACATCTAATAGCTTTACACCTATTCTGAAGTCATCAGTTTTAAATACCTACAAAGAGAATGACGTATATATATAATTAATAATATATAATAAGATTGATATATTTCATATTATCTAATGAGACTATGTATAATACCTACTGTATCGTATCGATTTCCATTACGTCATGTTTGATGATTAGGTCCATAAATCACATCACATAGTAGGCACATGCCCAGCCGTTGTCTTGTGTAGCACACTATAAATTGAAACATACAAAATATTCAAAAATACAAATAAGCACAATTCATATAAATAATGTATACATTGGAGTCAGGAAATTACTTTCACGTTCTCCCAAATTAGTGACAGTTGCTTTTTCCTGGGGACCTTTCCTCCAACTTTTTTAATACTCTTGTGAAGCTCTACATATGTTAATGTAACCCATTAAATTGCATAATTAAATAGTAATGTAGTAACAGATGTTAACGGATATAAAAACATGAAATTTCTCACAAGAATAATGGTCTTTTAATTGCATGTCCATATAATGTATTCAACTCATTCCCCACAGGATCTAGATAATAGACAGTGAACGTCTTGGGGACAATAACTAGTAACTCCCAATGTTTACCACTACAGGTAAGAAAGTAGAAAATTAATAACTCAAAATCTACAATAAAAATGTAATTTGCTTAAGTCCAAATTATAAGCAAAATAAACTTACTCGACATTGAATGGAGCTATTATCTCCGTCTTATTATTTTTACCAAAATATTGAAAAGCATCACAGTAGTATGAAGTAACTAAATAAGGGTTTGCATCTACAAGACTAATCAAAGATGGAACCAAAAATCCCACATGGGAAAACCCAAAATCTGTACATATCGTGTGTAAGTGGCTGCAAAACATGTATTATGTATGCATTAATATATAAGAAACCAGATCACCGTATATAAAATAAGGTATATCGATGTATAAACAAGATCTCACCATATCCACAGCTCTATCATAGATGTGTTCATCCAATCATAACGAAACAACTCCAAAACATCTTATATAAATATCTTGGTTTTGTATGATTGACCTGCATTAATACCTATGCATTAATACGTATGCAAAACTTGTATTACGTATGCATTAATATGTATGCTAAACTTGTATAAATAGATTGTTATCGTATGATTTACCTGCAGCATCCTCCAGAATAGTAACATTTATAGGGAAATTTGGATCATGTTCGCTGATCCATACTGCCACACCCGTACAATTAGGACCTATCGAGGCGTGTAGGTCCCTTGGAAGCCAACTTGGTAGTTGAGGAGGTGGAGGCCGAGATGTAGCGGGTCTCGTCTTTTTGACCTGTATATATAATTTCAGATCAATTGACTCATATATACACACTAACAAATTAACATAATGAAAATTTATCATACAATATTAGTATAGAGGACATCTGCTTCGGGCTATAGTATCACTCCGCCTACAGCCACATGATAACACCCAATTTTGTGGTATTTATGGCCCATATTTCGTTGTCAAAACTGCCCTTTTAAACTATTTTCCTCTCCTTTTTGTCATGTTTTTAAATAAACATGCCACACTATGCTCTTAACTCATTTCTATCATCTTTTGCAGAGTTTTCCTCACTTTTTCACTCAAAATCAACGAAAGGTCCATCCCGGCCCATGGACATGTTCTACCTGCATCGACCCTCCTATCAGTCGGCCGACACACTCATTTCCCATCATCCAGCAACCCGATATAGATGTCACGTGATATGGGTGTGCCGTGTAAGAAGACTTCGACGGACGATACGTCGTTTACCCGACAGGGAGTTGTACCTGCCATGACTTCTCCCCCGATGAAGCGTATCACGTGATACAAGCCACCCACCGACAGGCACCCACCCGTCACGACTGCCCGACACACTTGCTACCCGGTACCTGCCCTTCCGAGCGACACACATGTCGATCATCCCTAAAGTCGTGCTAATACAGTCGATGGAGGACATGTGGAGATCGGAGAACCGCAACTTCTTCCAACTGCTGCCTATAAATAGCAGCTACAGGACCTCGATGGGATGGGTCAGAATCTCACGAAAGCTAACTTTGGAAAGCACCTGGAGCTAGTGTGTCATGTCCTAGAGGTGTGTCGGGCGATACAAGGTGAGCACTTCCCCAACCTGAGAGGGGCAGGAGTGGTTCACTAAGAATCCGTCCCGGTAGCCGCAACAGCCCAATATCGACCAAGGAGGCCACCCGATGTGCCGGGTTCCTAGATGTACCACTGCCCGAGACGGCTCGCCTCTACACCCGATATTAGGAGCCCGATATCCTAAGTGGCCTCTCGTCTGACATGATATCTACCCCGATACGGAACACATGTTATGGTGTGTTGCCCGAGAGGGTGATACCCTAACCATGACTGTATCGGGGAGGGTGCCTTGACCGATATGTTTGCCCGTCACGGCCTATCGCCCGACAGGGCTAGCCGCCCAACACGAGCATGTCGGCCAGAGCTCCTGCCCGATATCGGGCTAGAGGCACCTTAGGGAATCCGCTGCTGCATGTCTCCCTCCTAAATCAAGGAGGCGATACCTATCTTCCCTTTTTCAGTCATTTACTTTCTTTATTACACAATGTAACTAAACCCTTTTATACAATGCTTATGCTAATGTGATTAGAGGAGTTTTATGAATAATTGAATGTAGCAGTCCTCTCTCTCTAAAAAATGCGCTGCCTTCTCTCTAGGTCGTGCCTTCTCTTTTGCTCCCTAGGTCGGGCGATCCATGGTGGGTGGGGGCGCTGGATCCCCCTGCTGCTACCATCCTTGGCTCGACCTCCTCCTCGACTGAGAAAGATGCTTGGTTCTCTCCTTCCACTGATGTCACTGTGGTGGGTGAATGGGTGTGAGCGGTGATCGAACCTCCCTCGACTCTGCGGTGCGCTGGCGATGAAGACCCCAAAATCCCCTTCAGGAGAGAAGGGGACCAGAGGTTGTGGACGAAGATGACTATCAACATTATCGAGGAGATGGAGGATTACTGTAAGCATTCGACGATCATCCAAATCCTGGGAAAGAAATGCCACTCTTTGCAACTCAGAGGGTGGATGTTCCGGTTCTGGAGACCACGGGGTGCGATGGAGTTGTTCACGCTCGACAGCGGGCTTTATATAGCCCGATTCGTCAGTGAAGCGGACCTGAAGAAATCCATGTCAGGAGGACCGTGGTTTTTCGACGATCAACTCGTTCTTGTGAGGAAATGGACGAGGGAAGCTGACACTCGGTGGGCGGCCTTCACCACTGCCCCTGTATGGGTTTCGCTCCCTAATGTCGGGAGATACTGGACTCCTCGGGCCATCGCAGTGATCGCTAATGACATTGGCGTTCCGCGTGCAATGGATAGGAGGTCCGATGGTACTACCATGGGGTGCACCCGGTTCTATGTTGACATCGCCGCTAGCACTGAACCGCCCCAAGAAGTGATGGTCGAACTATCGAACGGTGAGGAGTGGGAAGTCAAGGTGAGATATGAAGCTCTACCTAATCGATGTGTTGAATGCAAGGTTTTTGGGCATGAAGCAGAACGATGCCTAGGAGCTAGGAAGGACACTGCTGCCGAGCCACCTATTATGCCCGAGCCTACGAAGGGATGACAACGGCAGACTAGTAAGTCAAGACCTCCCAA
This sequence comes from Alisma plantago-aquatica, assembly GCA_963693085.1. Taxonomy (NCBI): domain Eukaryota; kingdom Viridiplantae; phylum Streptophyta; class Magnoliopsida; order Alismatales; family Alismataceae; genus Alisma; species Alisma plantago-aquatica. The sequence goes on along the minus strand of OY856410.1, from coordinate 203,839,966 downwards.
TCAGAAGAGTAAAGCAAAGGAGTTGGTTGTCAATGTGATCCCGGTGATGGCCAGCAAGAAGAGTGTTGCGTCTCTGGTTATTCAGATGACTGACGACCATGAAAGCATTGAAGACTAGTTGAAGGAAAGGGAAGAGGGCGAGGTCATTGAGAATTCATCTGAGAGAAGAGCAGAACCAGAAGACAACATCAACTTTGTGGGTGGTCCTCTTACTTCTACTACAGCTGATAAGGGTACTGACGGGGGGGGTGAGAACCCCTTTGCTATTCTGGAGGACATGGGTCATGAAGGTATCATGGAGGTTCACACCAGAGGCCGAAGTTCGAGACACACTCAGAACACGACTAAGAAGAAGAAGAATGGCAGTGGCTCCGGAGAAGGGAGCTGCTCCAAATGCATTTAGATGTCCATCCTCACATGGAATGTGCGAGGGGCGTCCTTGCTTGGGACGCAGAGAAGACTCAAGTCGATTCTACTTGAGATGAAGGTGGACCTAGTCTTCTGCTTTGAAACAAAGATTAGGAGAGTGGAAGGGAGTCGGGTTAATTCTATCTTTCCTGACTCATGGCAAACCATTAATAACCTGAATGAAGTGGAGAGGGGCAGAATTGTTGTGGGATGGAATCCTCTCGTATGGAGGGTGGAGACTATACATATTTCTAACCAAGCAGCTACGGTGAGCTATTTCAATTGAGGAGGGTTCTCAGGGATCATCACTGGAGTATATGGTGAAAATCTAGAGTGTGACCGAAAAAGCTTATGGCAGGATATTAGAGGGGTTGCTCAAAATGAAATCCCATGGCTTGTTCTTGGTGATTTCAACAATGTCTGACGCGCTAGAGAGAAGAAAGGGGGTATGCCTGTTCCCGAAAGAATCATGGCTGCCTTCAATGATACCATGGATGAAGCCAAGCTTATGGAACTACCCACTGTCGGGGGCATCACCACTTGGACTAACAAGAAAAACATAAGTAGGAGAATTGCGAGTCGCCTGGATAGAGGGTTGGTTAATGAGCAATGGCTGAATATCTTCCCCCATGCTTGTATGAAGCTAGGATCACATCCTTTCAGCGACCATGCTTGGATGAGACTTGAACTTGTTAATCATCCTTTGTCTCCCAAACCGTTCAGGTTTCTTAATCTGTGGTGTGACTGGCTGGGATTTAATGCTATTGTAGAGGAGAGTTGGGCTACTGAGATAGAGGGTAACCCGCTGTATATTGTGCTCAAGAAGCTGCAAAGGACAAAGAAGGCGTTGAAGAAATGGGCTAAAGACAAGGTTAACTTGCCTAACTTGACCAGGGAGGCTATGGACAGCTACAACAGGGCCGTGCTCAAAACCAGACTGAGTCTGTTGGATAACCAAGCTATTGATGATGAAAGTAAAGTAGAAAATAGACTGAGATAGTTGGAAAATGTGAATGAACTGTTCTATTGGCAGAGGAGCCGGATGAGATGGGTAGTTGATGGAGACCGTAACTCTAAAGTTTACCATAGTGTTGTTAAGAAGAAAGAGATGTTGGAGACCATACATGAGCTAATTAATGAGGAGGGCCAGTCGATGGGGGGGAAGACTGAGATTGACCTTGAGGCTGTCGAGTTTTTCCAGAAGCTCTATAACCAGAATATCATTTGCTCTAGCTTTAAAGATGAGCATATTCCCGGAGCTAGAATCAATGCTAACATGAATGCTGAGTTGTGCAAGAGGGTGGAGGATGAGGAAATTAAAGTTGCTGCTTTCTCCATTCATTATTCAAAAGTTTCGGGACCTGACGGGTTCAATAATAGATTTTATCAGAAGATGTGGTACCTCATAGGAGCCGAGTTTTGTAAAGTCGTTAAATGGTTCTTTAATGGAGGTCGTATGGTTAGAGCAGTCGATCACGCCTTTATAAAACTGATTCCCAAGTCTAAGTAGGCTTTCTCAATAGGTGACTATAGGCCTATAGCCTGCTGCTCGATTCTGTATAAGATTATATCCTAGGTGCTTGCTGGTAGACTGAAAAAGATTCTCCCGAGTATCATATCAGCCGAACAAAATGCTTTTATCAAAGGGAGACAGATAGTGGATTGTGCTTTGCTAGCCAATGAATTTTTGGTGGACTTCAATAAACAAAGATCCTCATCTAAAACCTGTATCAAAATTGATATTAAGAAGGCGTATGACTCAGTGAATTGGGATGCCCTATGGCGTATCATGCAATCTATGAATTTCTCAAATACCTGGGCTAATTGGCTGGAACAATGCATAGAGACAACTTCTTTTTCTGTGTTGGTAAATGGCACCCCTGCTGGGTTGTTCCAGGCTACTAATGGACTGAGACAAGGAGATCCATTGTCTCCTTTGTTGTTCACAATTATGATGGAGGGGCTCACTAATGCTATCAAGGTGGAAGAAGCTAGGGGAATTAAAAGCTTCAGTGTTAAAGGCTGCAAGGTGATGACACACCTAATTTTCACTGACGATGTGCTTCTTTTCTCGGCGGGACATGTCAGCCGTTTAAAAGTGTACAAGAAGGTTCTCATTAGTTTTGGTCATGCCATCGGGCTGTACATTAGTGCGCTAAAATCCGACATTTTCAACTCTAAATCTTGTGATTCGAGAAGAGGTAGACTTAAAACTGCCATGGGAGTCAAGAGGGGTGTGTGGCTGACGAGATATATGGGTGTGCCCATCATGGGATGCAGAGGTATGGTGAAAGAGTTCAATATGCTGGTGGACAAAATCAAGGACAAAGTGGATAAATGGTCTGGAATCAACATTTCCATGGCTGGTCGCATGGTTTTAATTAGAACTGTCATCCAGAGCATGGTGAGATATTGGGGAGATTAGTGTGACATTCCAATGGTCTGTCTAAATAGAATCAAAGCTATGTCTGCATTTTTTTTGTGGGGAGCACGCAGCCATGGTGTCGCATGGTGCAATCTAGCAAAACCGTATAAGAAAGGTGGGATACAAATTACAGACGGTCACAAAATCATGGAGGCTTGCACGAGGAAGCGCATTGACAAATTCTGCAGTCAGACTAATAACGTTTGGGTCCTTTGGATGAAAAAAAGATACGGACATGCCCTTATCCTGGCAGGTGGCTCCAACCCTTCCAGGATATGGAGGAAGATGTGTAACCATGTCAGTGATAACTCAGGGACGCCGCATGTTGATTCTCTGGGTCTTGCTAGTTCCTTTACTATAGTACCCAACATCAACATTAGTGTTGAGCCTGATGTGTCATGGTTCCATGTTCTTTGAGGTCAGTTCCACTTCCCCAAATGGAGCACACTCTTGTATAGAGCCAAGATGGACAGATTACCCACGTATGACAGATTGGAGGGATGGGGTATTCAGATTGATAACAAATGTTGCCTTTGTAACATGGAGGCAGAGTCGAAAGAACATTTGTTTTTTGAGTGCCAGTTCACTAAGAATTTATGGCAGATCACATGCCTACATAATGAATGGGGACACCATGTGCCCAACAATATTGATGATGCTATCAACTGGATCCTTACTCACTTTTGTAGGCCTAAGGAGTTCACCTTGGGTGGCTTGTTCCTCTCATGCGTCTGCTATCACGTTTGGAGAGAAAGAAACAAGAGGATACATAACAGGGGTTCTTTGACCCTTAACTGCCTGCTGAAGAGTATTAGTAGGGACATGTGTTGGGCATTTTCTGTTAGGCCCGAAATGATCTCTAACCTGAGCTCAAGCTCTAAAATGTACTGGGGTTTTTGTATATAATACCCCTGGTCAATTGGTGGCTGTTGGACTCTTTGTATGTGTGGATCGGGGTTTTTGTAGATAATTATCTTGGTCCGTTGGTGGCTGGTGGCCTTTGTTTGTGTATAGCTTGCTATACGGTCTTTTGGCAATACTATTTACCTATTTCAAAAAAAAAAAGATTAGAGGAGTTTTAACACCTACTGCTTTAAGTTTGGCCTCTTTTGTTGGATGATTGTTTTCTAGCATCTGAACTCTAGCTTGTATGCTTGGATCATGTTTTGACTAGCTATCGAATCGTGATTCCCGTTACAGCTCCCTCGAGAGAGGGGTTGTAACTCTAGTGTTTGGTCCGATCAGGGAGTACGGGAGTACCTGGGGTCGGAGCTGCTTCAGTGTTCTTTCCACTCCAATCCAAGTCCACTACCCTTGAGAGAGGGTGTTGGTGCTTGGTTGGAGGTACCCACTTTGAGAGAAGGGGTACTGGATGTTTTCTACTGCCGCTTGTTATGCTGAAGCTTTCCTCTTTCGTGCCTTACCGAGGAAGTATTGTCTTCTCCTTTGATTCTGTTGCACAAAACCCGTAAAAATTGCTAAAACCAAAACCTTAATCTTTCTTGTAACTCCAATTGGAGGTAGTTTTCTTTTGTTTTATCGATCTTTACCCACCGTTCCCTTGGGAACATTGTTCTTACCCCTCTATTACTAGAGTGTAAAGTGTTGATTCTGCGTTCTTAGCACGACCACCCTTGTCCCTGTGGTTCGACCCCGATCACTACTTCAGACCCCATCATCGTTGCGGGGGCCTAAGAGTCGAGTTATTTAAAAGTCCGACTACTTCAAATCTGCTCCTTTTGGACGTGCAATTTAGGCCGGTCAACTTTTTGGCACCATTGTCGGGGACAAGACAAAATGATAATGTTGACGAACCTGAATCCGCTGACTACACTCCTGTGCCTCAAGCTTAGTAATAAGCTTGACAACACCATTTCTTTTAGTCTTCTAACCTGAAATACGTATAGAATAGTTCATTTAATTAACACAAGTTTTCTAATTTGATTATACATTCTATTCAGGTACTCAGGAAAAGAACACTCTGCTTCGATTGAGCATCGTTCGTCATGCCACCTCGTGTGGAACCACCTCTTTCTGAGGATGAGCGAAATGCTAGAGTTGGACCACACTCACCTCTACGTGGGAACGATGACTATTACAATAACGATCATTTACATGAAGAGCTAGAAGAACCTGAATCAGAACAATTTTGGGATGATCATCATCACGAGAGACGTCGTCATCACCACAGACACAGAAGAAATCAACATAATCAAGAGCAGAAATATGGGGACAGCGACAATGAAGATTATAACGAAGAATAAAAGACCCTCAGGGAGTTGGCTGCCACGAAGGCCAATAACTCAAGATGTCTTGTTGTCATCCCAAGATTCAATGCAACAAACTTTGAACTGAAACCATTTGTCATATCTATGATCCAGAACAAGAGCTTTCGAGGGAATTCAAAGAATGATAACCCTTACCATCATCTTGACGCTTTTAAGAATATTTGTGACACCATCAAAATGTGGGGAGTTTCATAAGAAGTCATTTACTACAAGGGTTTCATCTTCTCTTTAGAGGACAAGGCCCTGTCTTGGTACCTCGGGCTACCGCATCAAGCTCTGAATGGATGGAACGCGCTGGCAGATGCTTTTGTGAACAAGTTTTACCCTACGGAGAAAACTGTCAGGAACAGGAAAAGGATCACATCATTCATGCAGAAGCCAAATGAGAATCTTCATGAGGCCTGGGAAAGGTATCAGGAATATCAGAGACACTACCCTCATCACAACTACAAGAAGGGTTTCCTGATAACCACCTTCTACAACAGTTTGACCCCTGAAGAAAGGGTATCGCTAAATGCAGCAGTGGGAAGCAACTTTCTGGGGAAGAAGCCCATTAAATCCAAAACGATCATCGAAAACATGGCCGAACAACAAGTCGGTACCGACTACGACATGAGTGATAGAGGATATGCTAAGAAGGCCACTAATGAAGGACCGTCAGTCGAATCCAAAGCTCTCGAAGCTATCACCACTCAAATCCAAAAGATAGCCACTGACGTCAGACAGTTAAAAGAATCAGGAGGGAAAGGAAAGAAACAGACTGAGAAAGTGATGAAATGTGTCACCTGCGGAGAAGGTGGACACGGTATTGATAACTGCATTTACACCCGACCTGACGAGTCAAATGAAAGCAAATCTGAAGCAGAGGGAGTTGAGAACGTCTCTTTTATCAACTATAAAAGACCAGACCACCCTGGTTTTAACTATGGCAACAAGGATGCGGCGGAAAACTCACATCAGTTGAATAATCCACCCAAGCAACCGCAAGGTTTCGAGAAAAGAGGCAGACAAGGTCAGCACACCAGAACCACCCGTTTCCAATCAAACAAGGAAAACTTTCAAGGGCAAGGGAAGTACCAAAACCGCCAAGCTACTAACCCTATCCAAGGCCAGGGTCAAGAGAAGGAGCAGAGTCAGGACAAGAACTCGAGTCAACCAGACTTGGTGGGCCAACTGTTCGACTTTGTCAAAAGACAAGATACTATCAACAACCAGCTGGCACAAAGCACACTGTCCAACTTAGGGGTTCTGAATATGATGTAGGTTTAAATGGTGGATATGAAAACACACCAACGCCAAATAGACTAGCAGCTGGCTCAAATGGCCGAGTTAATAAAGAATCCTTCAGCTAAGATACCCTCCAACACTGAATCTGCTAAAATGGCGGTACTCAGATCAGGGAAGATAGTAGAATGCCCTGAATCGGCCAGACTCGAGGAACTTGAACCAAGGATTGCGGCGGAGAATCCAGCAGAACAAGAGAACCAATGAGCCGATGTCAGGGAGCCAGAATCTGAACCTGTGGATGACCTGTTCAGTAAAAGAAGTCCTTACTCTCCAAGATTGCCTTTCCCCTACAAGATCATAAAGGCACATCTTAAAAAGAGATATGAGAGGTTTATGGAGTCAGTGAGAAAGCTTCATCTCGAAGTGCCATTTCTGGATGCTTTGGAGGAAATGCCGACCTACGCCAAGTTTTTCAAGGATTTGATCACCAAAAAAAAAAGAGGAGGAAAGGTTGAGATGGTACACCTAGCCAGTATGTCATCTTCTTTCATGAGGGTGGATTTACCTACCAAGAAGAAGGACCGAGGAGCCTTCACCATACCTTTTTCCGTAGGGGATAATATCGAAAGGAAAGGTCTCGCCGACTTGGGGGCTAGCATTAGTTTAATGCCTTTAAGCCTTGCACAACATTTGGGTTTGACTGATATGGTCAGGACCAACATGAGGATCGAATTGGCAGACCATACCTTCAAAAGACCCGTGGGAGTTGTTGAGGATGTTCCGATTAAAGTATGAAGATTCTTCATTCCTTGTGACATTGTTGTCATTGACACTATTGAGGACCCTAACTATCCTATCATCTTTGGGCGCCCCTTCTTGGCTACAGGAAGAGCGCTGATTGATGTTTCTGAAGGAATCATCACTCTGAGGGTCGGAAATGATCACATAGATTTCAAGGTAAAAGACGCTATGAAGGGACCGTCCCTTCTAGAATCTGCCTACTTTGTGGATAGCTACAACCAGTTTTGTGATGAAGTAGAAGAAGATATTGCAATGGTAGACCCTCTTGTGAGGGCGTTGAACAATCATGACTCTGACTCTGAAGATCCTGAGGTTGTCGAGATCCTTGGTTATCTAAATCAATTTGATGAAGATCTAAGCGATGAGGAGGAGGTCATAGAGATAGTTAAGTTTGTTTCTCTGGAAGTGACGCCGGAAGAAGAAGAGGGACCTGAGACCAAGCCAGAGCTAAAATAGCTACATGAAGGTTTAAAGTATGAATTTCTAGATCAAGAAGAGAGAAATTCAGTCATAGTTAATGCCAATCTGACGAAAGAATAGTTGGAAAGGCTTCTCGAGGAGCTGAGGCTCCATAAGCAGGCTATATGATACTCAGTAGAGGATATCAAGGGACTTAGCCCTGCGCTATGCATGCACCGCATAAATTTGGAAGAATCTGCTAAACCCCTGGTCCAACCCCAGAGAAAGTTGAACCAGATGTTAAAGGAGGTTGTGAAGAAAGAAGTAATCAAGCTGAGAGATGCATGAATTATCTACCCAATCAGCGAAAGCAACTGGGTAAGTCCAATCCATGTGGTACCAAAGAAAGGAGGCATGACAGTTGTAAAAGGTGACAAAGGCAATGAAGTAGTGGTCCGGACTGTTACTGGATGGAGAATGTGCATCGATTATCGGAAGCTACATCAAGCCACGAAGAAAGATCATTACATGCTTCCCTTCATCGACCAAGTTCTAGAGAGATTAGCACATCATGATTATTTCTGCTTTTTAGATGGTTATTCTGGGTTTTATCAAGTCCCTATCTTACCAGACGACCAAGAAAAAACCACTTTCACTTGTCTCTTTGGTACTTATGCCTTCTGAAGAATGCCATTTGGATTGTGCAATGCTCCAGCAACTTTCCAACGTTGCATGATCTCGATGTTCTTAGATTTTCTGGAAGACATCGTGGAAGTTTTCATGGATGCTTTTTTTGTCTATGGGAAGGACTTCGATGCTTGCCTGAAAAACCTATCTTTGGTCTTGCAACACTGTGAAGAAAAGAATTTGGTCCTCAACTGGGAGAAGTGCCACTTCATGGTACAAGAAGGCATAGTGCTAGGGCATAAGGTCTCGAGGAGAGGTATCGAGGTAGATGTGAGCAAGGTTGAAGCTATATCTAGACTACCTCCACCTAAGTCTGTAACTAGAGTGCAAAGTTTTCTCGGGCACGCTGGCTATTATCGAAGATTCATAAAAGACTTCTCGAAGATCTCGAAGCCTTTGTCGAATCTTCTAGTTAAGGATGTTGAATTCGATTTCACTAATGATTGTCTAAATGCTTTTCATGCCTTGAAAGATGCACTTGTTTCTCCACCTATCCTTCAAGCTCTAGATTGGGAGCTACCTTTCGAGCTAATGTGTGATGCTAGTGATTATGTCGTAGGAGCAGTCCTGGGACAGAAGAAGGACAAAAGGCACCATGTCATTTGCTATGCCAGTCGTACTCTTGATGAAGCATATGTAAATTACACGACAATAGAGAAGGAGATGCTTGTGATTGTTTTCGCCTTCGACAAGTTCATATCTTATCTGATCGGAATAAAGGTAAAGGTCTACACCGACCATGGGGAGATATGATATCTTATGCAGAAAAAGGACACTAAGCCCAGGCTGTTAAGGTGGGATTTACTACTTTAGGACTTCGATCACAAGATCATTGATAAGAAAGGTGCGGAAAATGTAGTCGCCGACCACTTATCAAGGATTATAGTCAAAGACAAGAAGGAGCCACCTATCAATGATAACTATGCAGATGAGGCCTTGCTAATGGTAGAATCCAGAGATGAGAGTTTGCCATGGTTTGCAGATATTTGTAATTACCTTGCTTGTGGGGAGTTACCTCCGGATATAACATACAATCAAAAGAAGAAACTCTTTTCTGATGTAAAGAATTACTATTGGGATGATCCCCTTCTCTTTAAAAGATGCGCAGATAACCTATATAGAAGGTGTATTCCTAAGGAAGAAGTGCCAGACATTTTGAGGAAATGCCATGCCTCACCCTATGGAGAACATCTGGGAAGTGAAAGGACTGTTGCTAAGGTGCTCCAATCAGGATTTTACTGGCCTTCGTTATTCAAAGATGTTGCAGATTATGTAAAAGTTTGTAAAGAATGCCAATCAACAGGAAATATTGGAAGAAGGAATAATATGCATATGGACAACTGGGTCGAAGTCAAGATTTTTGACGTCTAGGGAATAGACTACATGGGTCCATTCCCCCATCAAAAGGATATCAATACATTTTAGTCGCAGTGGACTACGTATCTAAATGGGTAGAAGTTGTTTCCACCCAATTGTGCGACTCCAAATATGTGATCAAGATGTTTGATAAAACTATCTTTCCTCACTTCAGAGTACCTCGTACTGTGATAAGCGATGGCGGATCGCATTTCGGGGAGAAATAGTTTGAAGCACTTCTGCAGAAGTATGGGGTCAATCACAAGGTTGCTACATCCTATCACCCTCAAACTTCTGGGCAGATGGAGGTTTTGAATAGACAGATTAAGCAGATTCTAGAAAAGACTGTCATCCTCACACGGAAAGACTGGTCAATGAAGCTCAACGAAGCTCTTTGGGCCTACAGAACTGCATATAAGGCACCCCTTGGTACTACCCCTTACAGATTGATTTATGGGAAATCCTGTCATCTACCCTTAGAGCTTGAACACAAGGCTCTTTGGGCGATTAAGTTCCTAAATATGGACCTGGAGAAGGAAGGGGAAAAGAGATATCTACAGTTATAGGAACTCAAAGAGCTAAGAATACATGCATACGAGAATGCAAGGATTTACAAGCAGAGGACCAAGGTGTGGCACGATGCCCACCTGAAGACGAAGGATGTGAGTGAAGGTGATAAATTTTGTTATTTAAATCCTCTATCCGTCTTTTTCCAGGTAAGTTGCAAATGAGGTGATCTGGACCCTTCACCGTGGTAAAGATATATCCATCAGGAATGATGGAGCTGTATGACAAAGACAATCCAGTCAAGGTTTTCCCAGTGAACGGGCATAGAGTAAAAAGGTACTATGAAGATGAAGCATTCGTGAGAAGGTCAGAGATAAGTTTACAGGATGCTGAAACAACAGAAGGTGTAAAGTGAAGGATATGAAGTTGTCGAGCTGATGACACTAACTACAACGCTCCTCGGGAGGCAGCCCGAGTCTTTACTTTTCTTAGAATAGGATGTTATTTTCTTTCTGCAAGAAAAACATTACGAACACTACAATTGTAATAAGGCTTGAGTTAGAGCATGTGCCACATGCTCAAACTCTCTCATTTTGTGGGCCAACGACTTAGTTTTAAAAGCATTGACGAGTAATACTATCTGATGCTGGAAGTTTCACTTCAGGCCAATGATGTTTTACCCATAAATTGCTTTTTCCTTCTTCTTCAGTTCTAGTTTTTCATCTCTTATTTTGTTTGATTCCTTTTTGAAGCATGTATCGAGCATGCATTTTTGCCATGATACCAAGTTCTTTTGTCATATCGGGCATCCTGCTTTTTCTTTGTCTGCGATAGAGAAGGTGTGTTGGGCAAGCAAGGGTTGCATGAGTAGCATTCTATCGGGCTAAGTGTCACCCAGAAAGGTATCAGGCGTGGACAAGTTGTTTACCCGACAAGTCTCTATCGGGCATTAGACTTTAGATTCTAGGCATGTGTCACGCGACATACCATGCCACGCAATACGCTTTGCCGCCCTGATCAAGTCGTGCTCGGGAAGCCTAAACGACTCCTGACGTGATGAATTGGACTGATTTTACTGCTCGTCTCGGGAATGATTTGTCTCCTCGGCCGACACGTGCCCCTGTTTTACCCATTTTACCCCCGCCCTCATTTTTTATATATAGTAACTTTGGTTTACTGTTTCGGGCACTGACATTTACTTTTTCACCAACTCCGATATCGGGCATTAACTCTCACTCTAGTCTCGTATCAGGCATTTTTGCTTCTGCTCTCGTGTCACGCAGCAACCTAAAGGTATAACCCGATATCCTTATCGTGTTGGTTGCACAACATGCCACTCATGTCGCGTAGCACGTATCGAGCGATTCGTATCGCGTGGGCTTGTTTTATCAAGCACGAAACTGGTAGTTTAGTATCACTCGGCACGCCTTATACTCTAGCTGTATCGGGCACAAGACCTTAGTTCTTATGTATCACATGATACATGCTTGCGTCGGGCATTACCCCGTATCAAGTTCTACCTATCAGATTTCTATCTTTTGACTGTGTTATGCGATGCTCCTTTTTTGAGATATCATATCGGGCCACACTGATATTAGGTAACAATTTCTGTCGGGTGACCTAAGTGTTAAACCATAACCGACATCAATTTGACTCTATCGGGTTTTACTGATTGTAATAAAAGTCAGTTTTCAATATCACCAAAACGTTATCGGGTGACACAACTCAGCCGCCCGATATCGGGCAAGGTGAATCATTTAGCAAGATTAACGATTACTAACTTTTGTTTGATAAATTATAGAAAATGGCCCGCACCAAGCAAACCGTCGTCCAAGTAGACGAACAAGGAAGAAGAATCAACCCCAAGGCCACTGTAGAAGCCTCAACAGCTGGGTAGAAGCGCCCAAACCCAGACACTGCAGAAACATCTGGGGCAGAAAAATGGGCCAGGACAGAAGAGGCCACAGTCTCAACTATGCCGGCCGAACCAGTGCCACTGGACCATTCACCAGGCCGGTTCATGCCAAGAGATGATGAACACATGCGGCGATACACTGAATTAGTGGCCAAAGTCTACAGGCCAAGCCGCTTCTGCCACGAGCAATCCCTCCAACAAATAGGCATTTTTGACATGCTAGAAAATGTCCTAGAAGCAGTCGGGCTGAAGAAGATATGCTTCAGCTTCACCTCATCTAATACAGAACTCACCAAGGAGTTCATGTCGGCCCTCCTCTGGGTACAAAACAAGCCGGAAGAAATCAAAAGATTCGGCAGGGCAGACATACTACAAGGACGACTGTACAACTCTGAGCATGAGATCTCAGAGAAGCTGCTCAACGAGATGTTCTCATCCTCTGAAGACAAGAAAGAGAAGATGAATAATGGCACCAAGATAGGTGAGAGTGACGGGTTCAACCCAATTGTTGTCTGGAAGAGGCTGACCGGCGAGTCAACGTTCAAGTCGGGAAGTAAGGTGGCAGCAGTGCACTCCCATTTCTGGAGAATAATGCACAAAATCGTGGTGTGCCTGCTTTTCAGTAAGTATAAATCCAGTAACGTATACACTGAAGAGCTCCACTTAATGTGGCACATGATGGAGGGGTGCACGATAAACCTGGGGTGATTCCTAATCAACCGACTACATCCAGTCAAGGACGCCACCAAGGACTACAACATGGGAGGAATTGTGAATCTGATAGCGGCAGGGTTAGGCTACCCCAGAGAGCCGCGCAGTCTGTCAAGGACAAGGGGAGACGATATAATAGATCTGAAGTTCCTCTCTAGGGAAAACATAATAAAGGAGAGAAGCCACCTCTTCTACAAATTTGCGAGGACAGACGTGCTTCTGCCCCTCCCACTTTGCGCCAACTATGACGTAGAGAATCTGGTCTTCACAAAGGATGGATTAGAAGCCATCATCGTCGAAGCCAGCTATGCCACCACCAGAAGGATACAGGAGAGGGCGGCTGCAAGAGGAGAACCAATTACTCTCGATGCACGGCAGGACAAATCTTCCTCAGCCCTTTCCGAGCCACCGATATAGCTATCGTCGCTTCTCCCATACCGGCCGTAGCTGCCACAACAATAACTATCATGGATGAAGAAGCGTCGGTGATCGTGGAGGTCACCGTGACAACCGGGGCTGAAACAACCTCGATAGCCCCGACGGAAGCTTTTGCGGGAGAGATAGACGCCGCTCCCGAGACTTCTGTAGTGCCCTCAGTGGCAGAAGAAGTGGTGCAGCCAGACGCCAGTAATGGAGCATTCACTGAGATCCTTGAAAGGGAGCTCAGGGCTGAGCAACCCACGCTGACACCGCCGCCGGTGTCTCCAGTGGAATCTGTAGAGGAGGTTGCCGACAACAGAGAGGTGGAGCAACATCCACCCACACCACGCCCTTCTCCACCACCAAAAGCAGGTGAGGCAGAGACAACCGCGAAAGTGCTGACGCCTCACCCAGAAGCAACAACCTCACGAACAATCCAGATTGATAGTACCCCGAGTGAGGCCGCACACTCGTTGGGTCAATCTTCACGGGCGAGAAGTGTCTTGAGGATGAGAGGGAGGTCTGCAACAACCCCTCCATCACTCGGACAGATATTGGGTCATGAACTTGATCACTTGCGGGAGATAACAAGAAGCCACTCAGCTACTTGTACTTCGCTAACCTGCAAGTTTTCTATTTTCCAGCAGAGGCTAAACAGCCAAGAGAAGCAACTGCTGACTCTAGTTGGCCTTCCCGGCCAACTAGAGGCACTCAACACCACACTACAGCAGGCCCTCCAATGCCTTGATGTGATCGAGGAAAGGTTGAATAGGAGGGATGACCATCCGCGTCCAAGGCAGTCGAGGAGGTCTCCGTCACCTCCCGACTCAGGCTCCCAACCCTCTTCATCAGCATCCTCGCCAAAGACGTCGTCCACTTCCTCCTCCAGCGGGCCATCCACAACGCCCGAGGAAGGGACGCTGCAAAAGTCAGCCGATGGAGCTCCAGTAGGACAAGCGAGCTCTCGCGGCTTGGAAGAAGCTGCTCCCTCAGTCCCCCTAGACAAAGTTGAGGAAAACAACGAAGCAGTATGTGCCGCTAACAAAAAACACCCCCCCAGAGGAGGAAGCTCGATGGCAGATGCATTTTCTGCGCCGTCAAAGATACCTTCCTTCGAGATGGCCGACTTCGACAGAAGGGCCATCGGATACCTAACGATCATAGACCAGAAACTACTAAAAAAGGTCCTGAGGTCACAGGCTGATGAATAAGATGTTGTCTGGTGTGCCGACTACTTCTCCGTATGACGGGGAGCACTCAGAAGCATGTTCTGCTCACCAACCGTCGTCATAAAGAAGTTGTTCAGGATCCTGGAGGGTGCAATAGTCGAGAATGTCAACACCAGGATAGGTCGGCAAACAATATACAATGCCACCCCGACCTTGGCAAGAAGATTGATGATGGGAGTATCAGACTCCATTACGGTGGCCAACATGTTACGGCATATCGAAGAGCACAACACGAACCTCCTGTTGGCCCCGTACAAGCACTGCAACAACTGGTTCTTGTGTGTGGCAGACCTCTAGAACCATGATGTCCAGCTCTTCAGCTGTTGCAACGAGGAGGTGCCATGCTCAGGATATATCTTCAGTTGCCCGGAGGACAAATATATCAGGTCTCCCGTTGCGTCTTCTCTGAGCTATAAAGTAAGGAGTCCAATGTCATAGTGGCATTTGGAACTTCTTCTCTATCAGAGACTTCCCCGTCCAAGCAGAATCAGGAAGTGGGAATAGCACCTTTGTCGTCTTGCGCTCCATGGAGCTGCTCAACTTATTTGGGAACATAAGGCATCTCTAGGGCCAAGACTTCTTCCATCTCAGGAGAACCTACTCTTTGCGGCTGATCAAAGACAAGCGCTATTTCCAAGATGTAGGGGTACCAGAAAAGCTACTGGATAGTGAATAAGAAGAAGAATACTCGCAACCCAATAGCACTCCAGAAAAAAAAAGGCTGAGATAGAAGAAGATGCCTACGGGGTAGGCAAGCGGTTAGAAATCCTGCGGGAAGTTTGCAGAATTGAAGACCCCGCTTCACCTAAAACTTCAGAAGAAATGATCAGCAACTTCGACCGTTTCTCGTGTTCTACACTTACACAGGAATAGGTCACTGAAGTTCTTCTAAAGTTAGCCGAATCTACCCCCGCATACGTCATCTACGAGGCAAGCAGTGTCATAGTCTCAGTTGACGACTTAAGGGACATGGTAAAAGAAGGAGGATGCTTGGCGATATTAGTAGTGGCCTCCTACATCTAGATACTACAAAAGAAGTTTGAACACGCATACATAGCCCATCCAATGTTGTTCAATGACATCTACCTTTCCGATGAGTCAGGAGCAAAATAATCTTTTCTGGCGGAGTTACAGAGTAGGATTCCACACATCATCTTCCTGCCTATTCTGCACTACAACCATTGGACACTCCTGACGATGTGCACTCGCCAACGAGCAGGAATCTTCTACAACAGCTCAGACAGCAACAAACATCACCCAGTAAAATGTACATAGATAGTGTTGGCATCCCTTGAGCGCTTAGTATGAAAATACTATGCGGAGGTGGTGATGTTGATACAACCATTCTTGGAGACAACAGTGAGCAAATGGCACGAGCTTCAATTCTGCCACCGCAGTCCACAACAAATTCCACTATCCAACGACTGCGACATCTTCGTGCTAGAATGGATATCAAACCAAGAGATTCCTGACCAACTCCACCACATTGACTACCACAAAAAACACGGAGAATATGTGTGGGAGCTTCTATCTGGCAAAGGAGCGCTCACCAGCTAACCCTCACTGAGTTAACATTACCCTACCTTATCTACTTCACAACTCTGGGACAGAGTGTGGAGTAAGTTTGGCGGGGGGGGGGGGGTTCTATGTACCAGTTAGGGAGGTACTAAAAGCCCTTCGAACTCCACCCTTTTTGTTCTTTTTCTTCTATAACATAACATGTGTACATATACATATACATGCTTGATACAAAAGTTTCGCTTACAAATTTTTTTTTGCACATACATATGTACAATTGTACAAAGACATTATAGTTAAAACCTAATACGACTTCTTTCCAGCTTGTTTTCTCTGTGTCCAAGGAGGTGCAGGTTTTGTTATGTTCTTTCTGAAAATGCAGTCTCAAACGACAAAAGACTATAACTTTCCATGCCAAAAATTTCAAAAAATAATCTCGCAACAGCTAAGAGATGTGTATGTACAAGGAAAAAGCTGCCCAAACAGCGAAAATTTTTCTTGTTTTCCCTTACCCAACAAAATCCCAAAAATAGAGAAAAGCCTTATGAGAGTGAATAAAAACATGATAGTTGTGTCAAATGAAATATATATATATATATATATATATATATATATATATATATATATATATATGTATACACCTGTTTTCCAAAAGTACCCATCTTTAGGCATGGTAGATCTGGGGTAGTGGTATGTAGGATGTGAAATTACTGCTCTAAAGCCAACTGGCTTAGACTACAGGGACCACTTGCCCGTTAATGGACCCGTACCTGGATGGACTGATGGGAAACAACAAAAACCCAAAAAGCCTTAAGCCTACCCAAACACACAACTTTCTGTTCCCAAAAGTTGTTTGGTGTGAAAGCTAACTTCGAAATCATGCACCCAAGTCTCGCCGGAGCTGTGGAGAAAATTTTGCTTAAATAAGGAAAGAAAAATAAAGTCTATTGTTTGTGGTTTGGCAGTATTCTCTTTAAGACATCTCAATACTCGCTCAAACCCCTTGTCTGAAAACTATACTGGGGTAAGAAGAAGTATCACAAAACAAAGTTTTAAAATTAATTGAGGACAATCAAAATGCTAAGTTTGGGGGAGTTGATAACATCCAATTTTGTGGTATTTATGGACCATATTTCATTATCAAAATTGCCCTTTTAAACTGTTTTCCTCTCCTTTTTGTCATGTTTTTGAATAAACAGGCCACACTACACTCTTAACTCATTTTTATCATCTTTTGCAGAGTTTTCCTCGCTTTTTCACTCAAATTCAGCGAGAGGCCCATCCCGGCCCATGAACGTGTTCTACCTACATCAACCCTCGTATCAGTCGGCCGACACACTCATTTCCCATCATCCAACAACCCGATGTAGATGTTGCATGATACGTGTGTGTCGCGCAAGAAGACTACGACGGACGATACGCCGTTTACCCGACAGGGAGCTGTACCCACCATGACTTCTCCCTTGATGAAGCGTATCGCGTGATACAAGCCACCCACCAGCAGACGCCCATCCTCCACGACTGCCCGACACACTTTCTACCTGGTACCCGCCCTGCCGGGTGATACGCACGTCGATCATCCCTGAAGCCACGCTAATAGAGCCAATGGAGGACACGTGGGGCCCGGAGAACCGCAACTTCTTCCAACCGCTGCCTATAAATAGTAGCTATAGGACCTCGATGGGACGGGTCAGAATCTCACAAAAGCAAACTTTGGAAAGCACCTAGAGCTAGTGTGTCGCGTCCCAGAGGCGTGTCGGGCGATACTAGGTGAGCACTTCCCCAACCCGAGAGGGGCGGGAGTGGTTCACTTAGAATCCGTCCCGGTAGCCGCAGCAACCCGATATCGACCAAGGAGGCCACCCGATGTGCCGGGTTCCTAGACGTACCGCTGCCCGAGATGACTCACCTCTACACCCAATACTAGGAGCCCGATACCCTAAGTGGCCTCTCGCCCGACATGATATCTACCCCGATACGGAACGCCTGTTATGGTGTATCACCCGAGAGGGTGATACCCTGACCACAACTGTATCGGGGAGGGTGCCTTGACTGATATGTTTGCCTGTCACGGCCTATCGCCCAACATGAGCATGTCGGCCAGAGCTCCCACCCGATATCGGGCTAGAGGCACCTTAGGGAATCCGTTGCTGCATGTCGCCCTCCTAAATCAAGGAGGCGATACCTATCTTCCCTTTTTCAGTCATTTACTTTCATTATTATGCAATGTAACTAAAACCTTTTATACAATGCTTATGCTAATGGGATTAGAGGAGTTTTAACACCTGCTTCTATAAGTTTGGCCTCTTTTGTTGGATGATTGTTTTCTAGCATCTGAACTCTAGCTTGTATGCTTGGATCATGTTTTGACTAGCTATCAAATTGTGTTTCCCATTACAGCTCCCTCGAGGGAGGGGTTGTAACTCTAGTGTTTGGTCCGATCAGGGAGTATGAGAGTACCTGGGGTCGGAGTTGCTTCAGTGTTCTTTCCACTCCAATCCAAGTCCACTACCCTTGAGAGAGGGTGTTGGTTCTTAGTTGGAGGTACCCACTTTGAGAGAAGGGGTACTGGATGTTTTCTGCTGCCGCTTGTTATGCCGAAGCTTTCCTCTTTTGTGCCTTACCGAGGCAGTAGTGTCTTCTCCTTTGATCCTGTTGCACAAAACCCCTAAAAATTGCTAAAAGCCAAAACCTTAATCTTTCATGTAACTCCAATTGGAGGTAGTTTTCTTTTGTTTTATCAATCTTTACCCATCATTTGCTTGGGAACATTGTTCTTACCCCTCTCTTACCGGAGTGTAGAGTGTTTATTCCACGTTCTTAGCATGACCACCCTTGTTCTTGTGTTTCGACCCTGATCACTACTTCAGACCCCGTCATCGTTGCAGGGGCCTAAGAGTCGGGTTATTTAAAAGTCCAACTACTTCAAATCTACTCCTTTTAGACGCACGATTTAGGCCGGTCACCTCACCAAGTGTTTCAGCATCTGGGTGTGCATGAGGCAGTGCAAGATCCCTCCAGTTGGGGAGTACATGTATCGGGCTCACACGTACCACACCATCTGGTACTGGATACCCATGAAACATGCACCCTTTAAGGGGTGGGTAAGCTGACGCCTCTACAATGATATATTCTTGACTTTTTAGTCAACATGGCTTCAACCCCTACAAATTTACGTAAAGAATGTTATATGCATATATACACAAACATATCATCTTGAACAGACTAGCTACTATCTCATAAAAATACTTACAGATGACGTGGTAGGTGGTGGGTCTATAGGATTACTCCCAACCTCTACAGTAGGAGTAGTAGGAAAAGCATGACACGTCATAGGTACTGTCTGAGTGGCCGTCTGAGACGCCTGCCACTTGCTAATTGCATCATGGAGTCTCTTATCAAGTGCTTCTTGACTCTCCTATCAATTAATGCATCTACCTATACATTGATAAAAGAAACGCTAGCTTCTTATTATTGAATTCCTCACAATAACATTCTAAAATAATAATAGGTTACCTCAACTTGTGAAAGTCCCACTTTTGGGACAAGTTTGCATTGGGATGGCCCAAAGAACGCTTTGATGCCCACACCAGCACATGCACCCCTAACACGTCCAGGATGCTCTGTATTACCCAAAGCAACTGTCAGTTCATCCCATGTGCCCTGAGGGATGAAGTTTCCTTCCTTCCTCTGCTCATGCAGCTCCCACTAATCACCATTAACAAAAATTACTAAGTAAACATAACAATAATCAATATCGATCGATTTCTCTAAGAGTTGATTTTTACCATTTTTGCAGTAGTCTTAGAAGTTGCGGGCTTCAGTATGTCTCCCTTCTTGTTTTGCCTCCCAGCTATCCACATAGCATGGTGAGGCAGAGGTGCAAGAGCAGTAGTAGAGGACTCTGTAGTCTCCTGAGTAGCAGCAGGCTGAGCAGACTCAGCCTGTAGTCTTTGGTGAGTGCATGCATATCCTTCTAGACCCATTGTGTGGTCCTGCACATTCAGTGCACACCTTGCTCATTGAGCATAGCTGATAGCCTAGTTAGTTAGCATATTGATTTGGTTAGTAATGCTAAAGGTTAATCTTGAATAGATGAATACATAATAACATATATTAATTAAATTGGGAGTGGCGCTTAATACCTTGAATTTATCCATTTTTCTTTGGGTAACAAACTCCTCCCAGTCTTTGGGGTCCAGGTAGTTCCATTGCTTTGTGGCTTCCTTCTGGCTAAATTTATTATTTAAAGAGAATACAAACAAAAATTATTAGTGTAGAGTTAGTCAAATAGTGATCAATGTCTAGAATTGGAAATCAATCAAGAACCTCTTCTCAGCATCACGTATGCAATCTTGGGTGAGATTGGTCCTATAGTTCCGTATGACCCTCCCACAGCATTGCATCACACATTTACAATGTAGCTTTTCATCCAGATCAGATATGCTCTGCAAATTAAATAGAATTGCTATTAACTAGTATCTGAAAAATTAGTAATATACACAAATAGAATTACAAATAATAATAACTCACACATAGTTCCTTCCATATTTGGTCTTTCTTCCCCTTAGGAACTTTATGCTAGGATTCTAGGCTAGGACTACAATGGCTGCGAGTAACAACCCTAAGATATGAAATAAATGAGTTACAGTTCACTCCATATGGATTTCCTACATGATCGAAATCCACAGCCAATTTGGCTCCATTGCCCCTTTGCTGTAGTAACTTGTTCATCATTGTGATGCCCCTCACTTTCTCAATTTTCTTATACTGCACATCAAGTGCTGTAATTTCTTCAGGGGATACATCACCAACCTAAAATTTGATAAAAAAACACACTTACATGATATAATTATAAATGAACATATAGATAGAAACCTCATGGATATATTCTTAAAACTTACATTGTCAGGCAGCACAGGAACTTCCTTACCCTCACGGTGATCATTAACACGATCATCATGGGAATGCTCAGCCATCTGAAAGTTCACATTCAAATTATAAATTTCACATTGTAAAGTAATTCACATTGTAAAAATCACATTGTAAAGTACACATTCACATTGTAAAGTAATTCACATTGTAAAGTTCACATTCACACTGTAAAGTTCACATTCACATTGTAAAGTTCACATTCACATTGTAAATTAATTCACATTGTAAAGTCCACATTCACCTTGTAAAGTTCACATTAAGAAAAATAAAACATATAAAAAATATAAACATGTATGCCTCTAATATTGTGATATTTTATCAATTAACAATCCTTCATTGTGATCCATGTGAACATACAAGTCATTGTGATCCCCAGCTTCAATATTTGGTGGTGTTGGCAACCCAACTGAGAAGGGACTGGAGTCATCATACTTATCATAGTACTCTTCTTCATCTATAGGATCTTCAATGAACTGTCTTTTACCATGAAGAACAACTGACCATTTATCATTTGCAGGATCATCGATATAAAATACTTGTTTCCCCTGTGATGCCAATTTGAATGGTTCACCCTTCTCGCCAATCTTTTCAAAGTTCAACGTGAAACCCAATTCATCCACTATAACTCATTTGTTGTTGTCAACCCAATAACATTTAAAGAGAGGAATTCTGAAATCTACATAGTCAAACTCCCATATGTCTTCAATGACACTGTAATATGACATTTTAGCTTCATGTGGACTCTTATCCTTTGCACTTGCAAAAAACAATGAAGATGCTTGAAGGGTGACCCCACTATTTTGGACGATACTCTTATCATCTTGACGCTTTGTGTAATATGAGAATCCATTTATGTCAAACCCTACATAAGACATAACATTCAATTTTGGTTTAAAGGCGAGGCATTTGATGGTTTCAGTAAGATTACCTGGTGTTTGAGATAGTTGATGTAAGACTTTATCTTCAAACCACTTAATGAATGTCTTGTTATGCTCTCTAGCAAGCCACATTGAATTGGATCGAGGATATTGTCTCTTGATGAAATTGGTTTGTTCCTTGATATAAACACTCACTTCGTCGATGTTGTGTAAAATATACAAGTGACCTTGCTCCAACTGCTCACGGTTGATTACTTTCACTCGTGATCCCAAAATTCCTTTGCCAAAATGCTCCTCAATATTCTTGTCATTCACAGGAGCGTCATTACCACTCATAAAGTCATTGCAAAAATCCATAACCTCTCTCGCCACATAACCCTCAATAATACTCCCTTTAGGCTGATAAAGGTTTCGAACATCACCTTTAAAAACACTCATGTATCATTCAAAGGGATACATCAAATGCAAGAAAACTGGTCCCAACATTTTCACTTCCCTAGTCTAGTAGACAACAAGATGT
This sequence comes from Alisma plantago-aquatica, assembly GCA_963693085.1. Lineage (NCBI taxonomy): Eukaryota > Viridiplantae > Streptophyta > Magnoliopsida > Alismatales > Alismataceae > Alisma > Alisma plantago-aquatica. The sequence goes on along the minus strand of OY856410.1, from coordinate 203,817,742 downwards.
ACCATGATATCAAAGAACGAAGGAGGAAAATACATCTCAAGATGGCTTAGGGTAACAACCACTTCTCTTTGCAATTTATCGAGAGTATCAGGGTCAATAACTTTGCTGCACATATTGTTGAAAAAGAAACAAATTCGGGTGATTGCAAACCGTACATGCTTCGACAATATAGATTGAATTACCATGGGAAATATTTGTTGCATTAGAGTATGACAATCATGAGATTTAAGACCTATCAACTTCAGATCTTTCATTGATACCAATGTACGGATGTTGGATGAGTAATCGTGTGGCACCTTAACATTTACCCAGCATTCACAAAAAACTTTCTTCTCCTTTCTAGACAATGTGTAACAAGCGGGAGGTAAGTATGTTCTCCGATTGCTACTAACTACTTATGTTAATTCTATCCTTATTCCCATTTCACATAGGTCCATTCTGGATTTTATCCCATCTTTAGTCTTACCTGGTATATTCAACAGAGTACCGATGATGCTATCACATACATTTTTCTCAATGTGCATGACATCGATACAATGCCTGGCTGTCAAAGAACTCCAATAAGGAAGATCCTAAAATATTAACTTCTTCTTGAATAAAGACTTGTCACTCTGTGTGGCCATCGTACATTATGATCTCTTACCGAATTCATTGGCAATGTCTTTTACTCTTTCATAAACATCCTCCCCAGATATAGGTTTAGGTGCACTCTGTTCCTCATTCCGTCCATTGAATGATTTGCACAACCTACGATATGGATTAAATTTTAGAAGAAACCTTTGATGACCAAGATATATAGTCTTTCCACCGTATTTTAGTCGTATTGAATCAGTGTTCTCTTCACATATAGGACACACTTTAGATCCTTTGACACTATATCCAGACAAATTCCCATATGTTGGAAAGTCATTCACAATGCAAAACAACATAGCATGCAAACAAAATGTCTCTCTTCGTGAAGCATCATAGGTCATCACACCTTCACCCCAGAGCTTCTTCAAGTCATCAATCATAGGTTCAAGATAAACGTCGATATCATTACTAGGTTGTTTAGGGCCCGATATCAACAACGACAGCATAACGTACTTATTTTTCATACACAACCAGGGAGGAAGATTGTATATAACAAGCATAATTGGCCAAGTGCTATGTCGGATGCTCAATGTCCCATACGGATTCATCCCATTTGTACAAAGCCCAAGTCTTAGATTCATGTCTTCTTCACCGAATTCAGGGTACAATAAATCAATCTTCTTCCACTGTGGGGAATCAGACGCATGTCGTAGGACCCCATCATTATTTTTCTTAACATCTGCATGCCACCTCAAATTCTTCACATCTATAGGATTGGCACACAAGTGTTGAAATTGTGGTATTATAGGTAGATACCACATCACCTTGGCAGGAGAATCAGTTTTGGACTCCCTCGAAGTCATCAATTTATACCTTGACGCACCACATTTCGGACAATCTTTCAAATCCACATAGTCCTTTTGAAATAATACACAATTATTCGGGCATGTGTGTATCTTCTTGGCCTCCATACCCATTGGGCACAACAATTTCTTTAACCGGTATGTTGAGATTGGCAGCTCGTTTCCTTCGGGAAGAATTTCTTTGAACAAAGACAACAATGACGTGAAGCTTTTTTCACTCCATCGATTGTTAGCTTTCAGTTTATACAATCTCAACACAGCGCTAAGCTTCGTAATCTTACAACTTGTGTATAACGGTATCTCAGCATCATGCACAATGTTTCTAAACATGGGAGGTGGATCAGTGTGCTCTACCCCACAACTATCTAGCATCTCATCAACGATGTCTACTGGAACTGTTTCGTTCACATCTACGTCATCGGAGGCAATTTCTTCTTCCACACAAGAACTGCTATCGACATCCATTGATTTCAGGTTTGAAATATCTCCATGCCAGTGCCATTCTGTATAGCCTTGTACAATCCCGTTGCACATGACATGACTTTTGATTTCGTCACCAGTGCTGACTTTCAAGTTGTTACCGCAATGGCTACATGGATAGTAGAACCTATCTCTAGGTTGTTTCCTATGTTCCTCGGCAAATCTAATAAATTGATCAAGATCAGAAATAAACTTTGGGGTGCAACGATTTGGAATGGACATCCATGATCTATCCATTCTATGATAAAAGAGAAAACAAGTATATATTAGAACAAGATTAGGGTCTAGGGTTAACATATTAGAGTTTATGCATGGTTAAAAATTTAGGGTTTAATGTCTTATATATAATTAATGGTTAAAACATCCTAAGTGAGATTAAGTGTTCAAGAACAGTCTTAAACTGGGGACTATCCAAGATTTACTCCAAATGAGTAAATCTTGGACGGGTTTCTAGGCCAAAAAATACATATTCTTTCATTCTTATATATAATAAATGTGTACCACCTATCCCATTCTTGAACACCTAAACTCACTAGTAAGTGTATAATGTGTATTGGTTTTCAAGAAAATCTCGACAGCATTTCCCCGTTGTTCTCCAAGTACATATGTACTTAGAGAATAAACGTGAAAATGCTATTGAAATTTTCTTGAAAACCCAATACACATTATACACTTACATCCTAAGTGAGATTAGGTGTTCAAGAACAGTCCAAAACTGGGAACTATCCAAGATTTACTCCTAATGAGTAAATCTTGGATGGGTTTCTAGGCCAACAAATACATGTGTTGTCATTCTTATACCTACAATCCTATTTTCATCATTCATATCCTAGTTCTTCAAGTTAGGGTGATTATTGATGTCTTTAGAAGCATGATTGGCAATCTAGGGAAAATTTAATCATTTACACTCCTAGCATGTCACGTGTGTGCATTAGAGTTCATCATTAAGCAATAAGGGTGATTAGGATTCTCAATATACTCAACAAGGAAACAAGTTACCAATTTCAAAGTTAGGACGGTAGATATACCCTAGGATCTAGATCTAATGGTTCATAATGAGCCTGTGATAAAGTTACATCACTAGATGATTATATAATTTCAAAAGAAGTACACAAATAAATTCAAATGAGTAGATAACTAAATAAAAAATAGTAGACAAAAAAATACAAATAAGTAGATGAATAAATACAAATCTGTTGATAAACTAATATAAATTAGTAGATGATCAATTAATCCCTAAATCAGTACATAAATAAATACAAATAGTAGATGATTTAGTGTTTTGTAACCATGGACATCTTACTATGATCTTAATGGTAGTAATATGATCAAAAACAAGGAGGCCCAAGTTGCTAGCAAGTGATGTGTAGTGTGGACTAGTTAGCATCACCTCAACTGTGTCCAAAAAACAATCGAAGAGAAGAAAATAGTGATATAGAAAAGAGGGGGGGCTGACCTTGGGCGGCGGAGGGTAGGGAGCAGGTGGAGGCGGAGGAGGATGAGCATGTGCTGACCTTAGGCGGCAGAGGATAGGCAGCAGGCCAAGGAGGATGACCAGGTGCTGACCAGGTGCATGCTGAGGAGGACGTACACCAGAGGGCAGTGAGCAGGCTGAGCAGCTAGGATGAGCAGAGAGAGGGAGGTCGGCACACAAGGAGGAGGGAGTAGGGGGCGGAATCACCAGATCTAGAACCTAACCTTCAATCGGAAATGAAACAGAGAAAGGGGAAGAGTCAGCTTCGTGTGGGTTCTATTAAGTTAACCATCAGCGTCGGGTATTCAAAAAACCCGACGCTAACAAAAATAGGCATCGATTATGATTAAAAACTTGACACCTATGCTCAATTATAGTCGTCAGTTTCTACTCAAAAAACCGACGTCTATCTACATAGGACGACAAAAAGAATGTTCTCAAATTCTGACCATAGTCTTCGGTTGCCTTAGAAAACCAACGCCAAAGGGGGTGGAAATTTTCACACGGACAACATGAGAAAACACATCGGCGTCGGTTATCAAAAGACAACCGACGATAAAAATGTGTCCAATTTCTATCTCGCCAAAAACTTTAGTCGTCGGTTAATTAGTCAATAACCAACGCCATATGCTAAATTTTGGAGGTAATTTTTTTCCACTAGAAAATTTGGATTTGGCGGTCGATTTTAGGCGTTGGTTGTTTATTAAGGAACCAACGCTAAATTAAAAGTGATACATGTGTCTGACCACTCTTCACATATAGATGTCGGTTTGTGTATTAAACTGACGTTGTAGGGTTTAGGTGTTGGTTTATTGTATACAACTGATGCCACTAAATGTGATGTTATAAGCCATTTTTGTAGTAGTGGTCAAGGTGTGTTCTACTAGATCTATGAGTTTGTATTACATAAGGAACTTGAGATACCACAACAATTAGGGATTCTCATTATTCCCACTATACCTCTTTGGGTTCAATGTTTCCTTTGTTGGTCTCTAACTTTTCAATTTATACTATTCTCCCAATAATTCCTTTGGAATTAAATCCCTCTTAAGGGATTCAGTCATCTTGGCAACAAACACTTTTGTTGTCATATTGTAATATAAAAGTAGTATTCTACAAAACAACAATTATGTGATTTGTTGACAAAGCCTTTTAAGAAACTAATTTTCTTACACAAAATTTCAATCCTAATCTTTATAAAGGACATATCAGCACACCTCCTTGCCATATCTCATATGGTGTCTTTTGAACCATTTTACTCAGTACATTGCATTAGTGTAAAGCATGTGCCAAAAGAAATTGGAAGACTATCTAGATTTTTTGATGATCTCACCATGACTAACAGGGTGTGATACTTCTTTCTGATACATCATTATGTTTCATGTGGATTTCACTGTGATACACTATCATGGTCTCTCCAGAAAATCCTCAAACTCTTGGTTTAAAATATTTCAACTTGGATCATATTGAAGTGTCTTGATGCTTTTACCAAGTTGGTTACATACTTCATTCACGATCTCCTTGAATATTGTAAGAGATTCATACTTGTATTTCATTAAATACAAATTACCATATCTATTGTTATGATTAGTAAATATAATGAGGTACTAGTAACTACCTCTAGAATTTATTCTAAAAGGTCTACATATATCAATATGTACAATCCCTAATAGAATAATCACTCCCACTACATCTAGTGAAAGGTGTTTTTGTCATATTTCCCAATAAATAAGACTTGCATGTCTCTGTTGGTTCAATAACCAAAAGAGTCTAGATGACCATCATTATGGATTCTAGAAATGCATTTCTCATTTGTGTGCTCTACATGACAAATGCTATAGGTATTCATCATTTGAGTCATTGAATCATTCAATATTTATATAGTTATCTCTAGAACTAACAAATGTAAACTATGAGACATTAGGGACACTTCCATAAAAGAACTTATCTTTGAAAGAAAAACATTAAGTATGTTCATAATTTTCTTGTCCATACAAGATACATGATGTTTTTATTGATGGAAGTACATAATAGAAAATCACTAATTCTATTACATGCCCATAAGGTTGAATGACAAATTCCAACTATAGAAACTCTTACTTTGTGAAATTCTAGCTTACTTCTTCTCGGGTCCTGAAGTAGATATCTCTATCTCCTTCTTCTTCATGAGTTCCTCTATGTAAATAGGACAGTTCCTTTTCTAATGTCTAGGCTACTGACAGTGGTGTCACTTCCCTTCTTTATTCACTCCTCCCTTATCTTTCATTGTAGAATACTTTGGGTTTCTATATATCTTTATAACTCTTCTTATCTTTGCCTTTTCCCTTGGACTTCCCTCTGCTAATCACCATCACATATTTGGGTTTTTCATTCTTCATCTATGCTTCAGCTATCCTCAACATGCCAAGTAATTATGAAAATAACTTGTCAAAATCATTCATGTTGTAGTTCATGACAAACTGGATGTATGATTGTGGAAGTGACTATAGAATCACGTATGTGGCCAACACTTGGCTTAAGGGAAACATTCCATTCTGGCAAGGTTCTACACATACCCAATCAACTTGAGTGTATGGGGACCAACTGGATCTCCTTCATCCACATTACACTTGAACAACGCCTTTGAGACCTCATATCTTTCTTGTCTTGCCTGATCTTGGTACATGTTCTTAAGATGTGTTACCTTCTCAATAACATCCACATTCTCATGTTGTCTCTACAACTTATAGTTCATTGAGCACAACATTAGGCACTTGGCATCCACAACATCTTTAGAGTGTTTCTAGTAAGAATCCATGTCAGCCTTAGGCGTGTTGGGAGCAGGTACATTTGGCTTTAGTGTCTCCGAGACATAGAGCAAGTGCTCTTGAGTGTGAATGATTCTCAATGTCTAGAGCCAGACATGGAAGCTATTCCCATTCATCTTGTCCTTCTCAATTAAGGATAGATCGTTAAGAAAATGTATTTGTGTTTTCCAGTAGATTCAACAAAATAAAAATTTACATTTTTTTTCAAAACACTTTTGATTTGATTTGATAATATTGATGATATTAATTAGGCCTTTCATTAATTATCACTCCCACAATTTTGTTCAAATTGGTAGACCTCACATATCAATTTGCAAGATTGCATCTTACAACCTTCTAGTGATCCAAGACCCAAAACAATCAAGTTATTACTCAGATGCTAGCGTCCATAACCAATTATTAAGGTAGGCAATGTTATCTACTTGCATCTCATGCAATTCTTTGATAGATGACATGAACAACTCATTGACATAGTCATCTGCATGCTTTTAGGTACTTAATCTCATTAAGATCACCTAGAGTAGCTCGGGTGGTGCAGCTCGGTAAGTCCCGGAAAAGGGACCCGGGTTCGACCCTCGGTGAAAATCCCCGGGGTGCAGTTAAGGCCCCACGTTATTGAGCGCGCTGTGGTGCCCTCATGTACGCGGCTGGTTTCGGGGTTTACCTTGTCTGCAGGGTCACAAAAAGTGGCGCTCGTGCGAGAGGGGTTCCTCGTCATAAAAAAGAAAAAGATCACCTAGTTAAGTCTGACCCAAAATCCATCATGATAGTAATGCACCCTGCTTGGTAGGCCCACATGACTACCATGACACTTCCACGAGATGGACAACACACCACGCTCAACATTTCCACACTAAGTCGATCAAGCTTTTCATGTGTGTTTCTTATGGGAAGCATCTAAGTCATAATATTTGATTGAGGGATTTTATATTTATAAATATATATATACATATTGAAAATGATAAAGGCATGCAGACCAGACAGTATTCCCATTGATGTATGGAAGAGTATGGGGATTGAAGGATTTATGTGGTTAACAAAGTTCTTTAACAAGATCATGACGACCAAGAAGATGACAGATGAGTGGAGAAATAGTACTATAGTCCCCATCTACAAGAACAAAGGTGATGTTTAGAGCTACACAAACTATAGAGGTATCAAGTTGATGAGTCACACAATGAAGCTTTGGGAGAGGATTATAGAGTAGAGACTCAAATCTATAACGTAGATATCAAACAATCAATTTGGTTTCATGCCTGGAATATCAACAACATATGCTATTTTTCTGATTAGGAGGCTTATGGAGAAGTATAGAGAAATCAAAAGAGATCTTCATATGGTGTTTATTGATGTGGAAAAGGCTTATGATTGAGTACCTAGAGAAGTGTTGTGGATGGTTTTGAAGAAAAAGCATGTGCCAATCCAATACATTGACTTGATCAAACACATGTACGATACCTCTACTGCTAGTGTGAAGACTCCTGGAGGAGAGACACCAACTTTTCCTATCACAGTCAGGGTACACCAAGGATCTACTCTTAGCCCATATCTATTCATTCTTGTTACATATGAGTTGACAAAGAATGTCCATGATGATATTCCTTAGTGTATGTTATTTGCTGATGATATTGTTTTGATTGACGAAACTAAAGATGGATTGAATGATAAAGCTGAACATTGAAGAAATGCATTGGAATCAAATGGATTGATGATTTGCTGGATAAAAATTGAGTACATGCATTGCAATTTCAGCCAATCTCATAGTGTGAATGATGGAGCCAAGTTGGATGGAGTAGATATACCAAAATGTGACAAATTCTATTACTTGGGTTCTATTATTCAAATCGATGGGGATGTTCAAAATGACATTTGTCACGGGATCACTACAGGATGGTTGAAATGGAGGAGTGCAACTAGATTTTTATGTGATCGGTAGATCCCTCTCAGGTTAAAAAGTAAGTTTTATATAACAGCTATACAACCAGCCATGCTCTACAGGAGTGAATGTTGGGCGGTAAAGAAACAAGATCTCAACAAGAAGAGTGTGGCTGAATTACGTATGTTGAGATACATGTGTGAGAAGATAAGAAAAGATCACCTAATAAATGACTATATCAAGAATAAAGTAGGGGTGGTGAGCATTGAGAACAAGTTGTGTGAGGGCTGACTCAGATGGTACAGACATGTGCAATGTAGATCGAATAATGTGCCGATACGAAACAATGTTGTTTAGTCATGTACAATTAATAGAAGAAGAGAAAGGAGAAATTAACATGGGATGAGCTTATAAAAAGAGATTTTTAATCTCTACATCTTAACCAGAATATGACCCATGATAGAGATGAATGGAAATGAAGGATCAATGTAGTCGACCCCAAGATAGTTGGGACTGAGTCTTAGATGATGATGATGATGATAAATATATGTACATATCCAATCACCCCATACTTATATGTATTATATACATACTATATCCCACACACAAAACATGTAATTATAAAAACCAGTGATGGTTATAGCCATACTATAATAATTCCTTGGAGTCACAAGGAATTACTACCACCTAAGGTCTAGGTCATAGGTAGCGACCTTTTGTGGATGAAGATCTATGATGTATCCAGTCTTAGATTGATCAATTCAACTCTTGAACCGATCGGTTGACCTCCAGGTCATTCAATGGATCTCTCAAATTGGTTGACTAAACTTCCATCCAGGCAACATATGGACTCCTCCAATTGATCAGTTGGGCCATCAGCCGATCGGTCAGCTCCTCCTGTCATCTGGCCTCCTCAGTCCTCCATTTGAGCACTTTTTCTTTTGAAACACTCATTTTTCTAGAGCAGAATGTCTTTTTTTCCATAATAGAAAAGGAAACTATCCCAATCCTATCAACACATTACATTGTAATAGGGAAAACTTGAGTTACATTCCAGGAGAGCATAGGAAGGAAAGCATTTAATACTTTTATATATGGAAAATGTAAGACTCCTAACCTAACTTAATGCTTAATTGAAATTACTTTTCATTATGAGATGCTTAAATCTTATATCTAATCTTTTGATATGTATTTCTATCCCGTGACATGCTTATATTTTGATTTTGGTCCAATTTGATTTATGTTTGATCTATTATTGTAATATATGTGCTTGTTTTGGACTAAATTGCAATTTACCCATGAGTGAGGGTTATCTTGCAACTTGTCACATGTTGAGAATGTTTCTTGTGATTTAGCATCATGAGAGAGAGGATGATGTAGTGAGGCACCTTGTTCGAATCATGGTTAGTAATGTGACACCTTATGGTGATTCTAGGGTTTCTAGGGTTTGCATGCTAGGGTTGAGTATTATGACCCCTACACCACTTTCTGTGAGGGTAGAAACCTAAACACATACCTTGGGCAGTGTTGTCTTGATCGATATAACCTAGAGGAGTATGGTCGAGATAGTTTGTCCTCTGGTGTCTCAACCACGTGCATATGGTGACTTAGGGTTTCGACCTTGACATGTTGATGAGAGTGTCTCAATCAAGACAAGAGGGTAACCGACCTAGTTGGTCATGACATCTTGCTGGATAAACATTAAACTTTTGATTTATGCATGTGAGTGGAGGAAAGACTATTTCTTTTATGGGCATGTGTCCCTTGATGATCTATCTTGTTGACATATCATAATCTTCTACTTCCCTCCTCCTTTGGGTATATAACCCCTTTTATTCACAATTAAGTAATCTTTTTCGAAACCAAACTATTTCTTATACCTTGAGATCGTCCTTGGAGATTCAGGAGAAAGGAAGGTCATATCTTGAAACCTAGGGTGGCCGATCCATCTTGGATATTAAAGATCTTGTGTTGGGATCTACTTTTGGTGGTAGTTCTTGGTGAATATTCTCTTGGTAAATGATCTCCTTTTTTGGATCATGTTTTCTCTTTTGAAACCTCCATCACCCCCCTCCTCCCTAGCAGTACTATCCATGGTGGCTTTTCTTGGAGATATCCTCTTCATAAGGGTCATAGATCATGTTTTGACAAGATGGAACCCGAGTGAGAGGATGATTTCATCTCCTTTTCCTTTCTCTGGTTCGTCCAAGATATGTTTTCCCTCTTTCTTGAACTTCCTTGTGAACATGGTTTTCTTCTTCTTGGAGGTGACCCTTTGGCCAAAGATTGGAATCTTTGTTGAAGCCTTCAGAGCTTAAGTTATTAGGAGATTGTTACTCTCCAAAAATAGGTGGGTTATATATCCTTTCTCCACATCTATTATTGGCATCTTAAAATTTGATCTTCTTGTTGTTGTTCTAGATCTTAAAAGAATGTTCTTTATGATAGGACAATGATGAAGTTTAGGATCCATCTTTTAGCATTCTTGAATGGATTGTTTTTGTTATAAACCTTAAAATCCATAGTACCCAATTTTATAAGTAAATGAAAGATTGATGTGTTACTTTGGATCATCATTTATGGAACACTAATATTTGATATATGGTTCGTTTGCTATATATAATAGTAGGTTTTGAAGATAATAACATGCATACAAATATTCATTTTGTCTCTACAAACACAGTCCTTTGTAATGATCTTCTTTGACCCATAACTTAGGGTGGATGAACAACTTAGTATTGATCTGTTTTGCTTATATGATGATTAGTATTCCCTGTTGATACCCACCTATTTTGACCTTGATTTTGATCTATTATGGAGTTGGGAAGATGGTCAAGACATCCTTTGGTCTTCCATCACAGTAGACACCCTTGGAGTGGGTGATTTCTACCACGACACCCTCTAAAACTAAGGGTGGTTGCTAAACTGGTAATGTAATGTTGCTGCATGGTTTCCCAACCTATTAGTCAACTCTATGACTAAGTTTGTCTATGTATGATGGTTGTGACACATGTTTAGTTTGTGTGAGGGTCATAACTGGGTAAGGGTAGGTTGGTTATGATCGTGACACCAAAGGGTTATATCCATAACACCTTATGACAGTTGGGACGACATCATGTTGTTTCTTGGTCACAATACACCCTGTGGTGTAACAGTTGTGACACTACTTTGTGGAGTCATGATCACAATGCCCTAGTTGGGTGTTTCCTTATTTTTTGGTTGCAATGATGTGTTTGGGTGGTATCTCAGTCGTGACTAGGTACAGGGGTGGTTGAGATGTTTGCATGTGGTTTGTGAATACTTATTATATAATAGTTCTTATAATAGACATTGGCAAAGAGTTATATCTCTTGGTGGGACGTTTGGTCTCACTCTATGGGTTCTACAACTTTATAGGTGGTTGTGGATGAGGAGGTCGAGGTTGTGGTGCAGGTGCTGAGAAGTAGGAAGAGAAGTATCACTCAGAAGGTTGGACATGCTACCAGTTAGAATCTTATAGAAGAGTCATGTGTCATCCATGTACTCTCAAGTCTTTGGAGAGATTTTGTTGTTTTGTTTATTGACACATAGATTTTAGCCTTGTGCCATGAGTATATAGAATGGCATGTATATATAAATAGGATGTAATATGTAACAGTGATGGCCACCTCTGAACATGATATATAACATCTTTTGGTATATATGAAATACTTATGGCCTATGTTGGAGGGTTGTTTATGAAATACTTCCTGTTAAAATATTGAATTACAAATGGTTTTATTTTACCCTATTTGGTGGTAATATTATTGTTAGTGATAATTATGTGCTTTGTTTTCAGTAATATCACTTTGTGTTGGGATGGTCACCACAAAAAAGGAGAGAGAGACTCAGCATGCAAACCAAGATATAAAACAAAAATAACAACCATCCAACCCAGCACAAAGATCTAGGGGTTAATGGTTATAACCATGCTAGCATCCACCATCAGAAACAATTTTAGGGCAACAAATATAAATTGCATATATATATATATATATGTATCATATCATATATAGAGAGATTGTATGTGGTATCAAGGATTGATGTTGACATCATGTTGTGCGTTAATCAAATATTAAATGTGAATGCAATTGCGAATAGGAAACATGGTGAAATGACCAGTTCAAGGGTTTACAAGTTGAATCGGTTGTTTTAGACCTTCAACAGGTTGTTTGACTAAGTGAACCAATCAGTTCATGTCCCAGCTGAAGCAATATTTAGCATATGTAGTTTAAATTGACCTGACACTTGATTCGATTAGTTCAACACTTGAACTAGTCAGTTCACAGTCCTGTCAGTCAACTATCAACCATTATTGTTTAAATTGAATACCTAAACACTTTATTAGTTAAGTTAAGCATTGTTCATGAATAAAATCCTATTCTAGATGCATCCTATGTGTGTGACCCTATAGGTCCCAAGTTATGTTAGCAGGAAATGTCCATAACCAACTTATGACATCACAAGCAATGAGTGGTATCTAGAAACACATCATTTCTACCCAAGTAATTAGAAAGTTAGAGAACAACTTCAACCTACAATCCATGATCAATGTTACTATGATCATATAGTTTCTTTTTCTTGATATCTGGATTAAAGTCAAGGCATGGAGTCATCATCCTCTCATTGTTCAATCTGTGTTCCTTGAATTAGAGTAGACTTTTTGAGATGTGTGTGATTTCACATATCATATAGTGAGTCACATGAGTATGGCCATACATTTCTCAGTCTTTCTTATCAAGTGGCAGGGATATAAATCTCCTATAGGAGGGACACATCCCATCTACATCACTCACACTCAATCCCCATGGGTCACAATGCATCTAAGCACCACCTTTGTGGCAACCCTTATTCAAGGCCATGTTGGGTGATGTCAAAATACATTGAACGACATCTGATGAGAGTAGTGACTTCATGTTTAAGAACCAAAATCACCACTATCACTATGAGAACTAATTCTGACTATCATTCTATGGTCTCCATGTATCACTCTCAAGGTGGGTTTGTCTGATACACTATTCTGTAATATGTACCTATGTATATGGTTCGATATCACGTTTTTTGGATGACATTCTATCATCAACCAACACACCCTCTAGTCTTTTATATTATTGTTATCTTTTTTTCTTCTACAGTAATATCTGACTAGGCACATAACAAGAATGTATATTCTCTTAACATACATATGATCTCATTGTTCAGGTCCTAAACCTAAAGACATATACCATCGAGCAACATCATTATTTAGACATCTACTATGTATGTGTCATCATCTCATGATTTATACAAACATAATAAATGGAATCAACTTTATCATTATCAAATCAGTATCTAATGCCCATTACAATCATTGTATGATTGGCTCTTTAGGCATACATACCAGCAGACTCCCACTTTTACTTAGAGCCAATCACCTACGAATCTTATTCCAAGTGATCTTAACATGCCCATCATGTTTCTAGTACACAATTATTTTTGTAGTGGGTTAACAACGTTTGCTTCTAGTCAGTATTTTGCAAGTTTTCACATCTCCTTGCTATACGACTTCTCATATGAGATGGAAATGTCATAGTATTCAATCTGAGTTTCTTTGCCTAACCATTAGCTCCATTGTTGTCACAATATTTCTAATGTGTCATCAATGGTTGGAACCTCCTACAAGTTCATCTACAAGAACTTCTCAATCCATACAGTACACTTTGTTATTCTTAAAACAACAAGGTACTCGACTTCCATTGTAGATTAAACAACTATCTCTTAATTGAAACTTTTCCAGCTTACAGTTCTCATTTTAAGGTCAAACTCAAATTTAGATTGCGATCATTGATTTTATTTATAAGTTTTGGAATCTTGCATCGGTGTAACCCTTTACACCCAACTCTTCCTTATCACCATAACTAAGGAACTAATCCTTTCAGTGCTTCTCAAGTATTTAATGTGAAATGTAAATCAGATCTAAGTACATATTAGTGAATCTAAGTTCTCTCTAGCTTATTCTACAACATCCAAACCCTAAAATTGAGGTCTAGAAAGGAGTGAGGTTTTGAATAGAAACCTACGAATGTGAGAAGAATTCAAGGAAGAACTTTTAAGTCTAGTGTCCCTAGATAGGGGAAGATGTTAGATATGATTTCTTTCCTTTTATTTCCCTGATTTAACAAAAATTCAGCAAAATGCAACATGATCCAAGTGTTTGTTCTCTTCTCCTACATTATTTCTTGCATATTTGCATAATCCTCCATATAAGAAGAACGCATTTAGCATCATTTGATGAGAAATGAGGATTTCTAACACATTGAAGCACATGGAGTTTATCATTGAGTGTACATATTCATCGTAACAAAGACTTACAAATATCCAGATCAAGAGTGAAATTTAATTCTTCCTCTACTTTATTTTGTGAATTCTAATTCTTCCACTACTTAAATTGTCTTAAAAATTAAAAGTTAAATTAATAAATTTATGTGAACGACTGAATCCAATGATTAGTGTTGAATGAGTTCTTAATTAAATCATTAGTAAGAGTATACATTTTACCTTTGTTCATCACTACAAAGTGAATGTGGAGGCACTAGTGACCTATTTTGCCCCCAATTCAATAATGAATGAATTTATCTACAAAAATTCTATAAATCTACTTATTCCACTTTAGCTATGAAATTGGGTTTAATATTGAGAGTTTTCTTGTACATATTTAAATATGGTAAGTGTATTTATGCAAGGAAATACAAAGTATGAAAGCCAGGTGGTGCATTATACAAAATTTACTATGAAATTAACTTGATACTCCTAAATAAAGAAATAAGATAAGGAAAGTTAAGTAGTTGAATAATTATTTAACAATTAATGAAGCAAAATAAGAAACTAGACATAGACACTTTGAATACCATATAATCCTCCGTCGAGGCATGCAATTGGATGATAAGTTACACACATTGATTGATAGTTGCTAGGATGACATAATGGAGCACCCCAGAGGGTGTTAGAATACACTTTAGTGGAGTGGGGGCCAAAACCCTAATATGAAGCATGTAAAAAGGGTATCCAAAACCAACAATAAATAGTGGTGATGCCTAGTATCATAGAGAATACACATGCCACATAATATGATATCCCCATTGGAGCTAATGAAATGGGTAATTATGCACACTCTAGATCAATATCCTGATTAGTAGAGGTGTTAGTATTAACCAACCAGTATGTATAATTCTATAGACCAGGAATTGTGATCCCAGTTGCATATTAGGAATCCAATAAATGATCATTCATTAGGGTCCTTCTCTACCTTAATACTTGTATGTCCAGGTCGTTGCTTGTAATACTTTCAAATGATACAGTACACTTCATGAGGGTTCAATAACATAATATCTTGAAATAGAGTTTGAATATTTAGGTCTGTCATATCTCCTTGGCATAAATTTTTTGATGAACTACCATGGTTGTATGAATTATGTTCATCTACTTGTTTATTTAGTATTGCCATTATTTTATTATAATCAATTCCACTTAATTCATTAATTAGTATATTAATTATCTAGGACGGTCGGAGTGTTCCACGCATAAAAAATAATTTATTGGTTAAGTTCAACAAAAACAATACTCAAAGGAACCCTAGGATCTTATCATTATGAGAAAAAAAACCATAGACATTAAGACATGGTCTATAGTCTCATAGTAGAAAATGTGGCCTCTTTTGTGCTCCTTGGTCCTATAGGAGACAGAGTGTGGGTTTTTGGTATAAATGGCATATTTCATTTCAAGTGTCAAATATTAAGCTTGTAGTAATTGTATTCCTCCTCGTGAATGTTGTAATTATACGATAACATCCTATAATACTTTGGTAGGAGCATAATGGAAATCTATTAAGATGTAAAGTAAAAGCTAAAAAGGAACACTAAAGTTACATAAGAGGCCATCTTATCGACTAGTATCATATATTTTACTAATTTATGTCATAAAAGATCATTATGAGAAATAAGTGTACTTAATATTTATTTAAATAAATAACGTTATTAATGCAAATACATTAGATCCTCAAGTGTCTAAAAAGTTATATACTAGTTTTATTAGATCCTTTCATATATCAAATTCATCAATGTCTAGCAAATCTTCTATTTCTTTCTCTTTTGAATCTTTCACTTCCTTACTATGCTGCGTGAAGCATAAATTAAATATACAATCAACATTCATTTGTCAAGAATTGATGAATTGATATGACTACTTTGTAGGTAGAAACAAGAGCTAGACATAAAAAATTAGCAAAAGCAGAAATCTAGTATGTAGAAGGACAATCCTACATAATCAATACTTGTAAGCCACTCCATTCTCCACATATATTACTAGCGCATCATACCCATTCTCATTAATTTTGTGTAAAAAACTATGAAGAGAACGTACAAATTTGTACGTAACATATTTTATTCATAAGATTCAAAGAAACTACTTTGTTTTATAGGAACAAGCTTGGAGGTATATCGTTTAATAGACCATCCTTATAAATACACCTTAAAATAGGTGCCATTTTCTCCTTTATATATATCATGTTCTTCATACTCAAGGACAAAAAAATTAGATTATCCAACACACACACACAGATATATATATATATATATATATATATATATATATATATATATCCTTTCCTTTAATGAAAGAATATGTTATATCTCTTTTTTCATATGAAGATATGTGTATCAAGTATTGCATGTAGTATCTAATACAAAATTAACAACATCATTTATATAAGAATTGTAATAATTTGGTAATCTCAATTTAACTACCTCTATTTATAAAATTTGCTTTTTCATCATTACCCCTGAAAAGACATGCTTGATATGTGAGCCACCAGATCATATAAATAGAGACTTGAAGGTGTAGTTAGTTTTTTCTAATTTGGTTGAATTGATACAGTTGAATTGCATTCTTTATATCCTTTGGTTGATTAAGAATCTCATAATAGAATTTTGCAACAATGTTTTGTAAGGAACAATAATTTTTTCCAACATGATGAAGGATAGCTTCAGCCATACAGAGACAACTCAGATTGCTAAAAAGATAGCATGACAAGAAATAAAAAACATATTTAGTAGTAGAATATTTCAACCAATTAGAAGATCAACTAACATGTATATCGAAATCAACAATGGTGTTTTCTTTAACTAGATAGATTATGTTTTGCTAAACCATATAAGGGGTGCATGCCATGGTGGAATCTATATAGACCCCACTTCAAACATGGACTACAAACTTCATCCCTTTCATTTGTGTATAATCTCATATTGGAGAGTGTAGACCTAGAACCCCTTCTAACGAATCAAGTCAAGATCTTGAGATTGAATGCTTTAAGTGTTTGTTCATATTTAATTTTTGTTCTTTTAAAATCGATTTGGTTCTAAGGTTGAACTTGCTTTACAAAACTGTCAATTATTGGTTTCTAATTTTTGTTCTTCTAGAATCTATTTGGTTCTTTAATTGCCATTCTTTCTAAAATCTACCAAAAACAAATGTTGTTTGGATGATCCTCATGTGAAGCTTCTATATTTCAGTCAAAACCATGTAAATAACATAACTATATTAAAAAAATTACATAGTTTGAAACTAGAAATTAGTTACTATGATGAACATGATGAGGTATTGATTGCAATTTTTAATAATAATTTATATATAATTATATATATATATATATATATATATATATATATATTAGCATACAACCACATACCAATAGTAGTAACATAGTTGGGGCTAAGCTTAAATCATTGAATCAATAGCACGAGAAGTTCCAAAGATCCAATGATAAGTAGTGTAGAGTACTTCAGGATGAAAACATACTAAAATAGTTAATAAGGGGAGGACACCCTTACAGTAGGCCTTTGTATATAAAAGTAAAACTAGATGATGCTATCAATCATTGCTATATTCATCCAAAAGTTTCTCCATAGTGTATGACCTCTGTGGCATTGTTGTTTCTCTTAAGTCTGTGAGTTTCTGATTGGTTTCCTTTATGAGAGATTCTAAATCATGACCATATGCAAAGTGAAAACATGTGATATGTATCATGGATTTCTAACATAAGGTTCACTGTATGACATATTTAATTGAAGTTCCTATTATTTCATTGAGTCCATATAATTCAAAAAATGGTGGTATTTTATGTTTTGGTATTATAAATGTAGCATACAATTGTGACTGTCTATATATCTAGTTGTGTATGTGTTGTAGTGTAACCCATAATGTGGTGGTAATTAGGAAAGTGAAGAACATGTGTTCTGTGATTTTTTCATGATGATCTCATAGGGAACATATATATGGGCTCGAGAGTCCTCTCTTGCACAAATTTTGATATGTAAGTACTTGTAACGTCCCAGGATTTGAGGTCTCAGATAAAATGATCTTAAAAGGAATTATTGAACTACCCATATCACCAAGGTATACATCCTTTCTAGGTAGCCCATCACTAAAGAACTCCATAGTTAAGTGTGCTCATCTTGGAGTAGTGCTAGAATGAGTGACCAGTTGGGATGTTTATATAGCTTGCATGTAAGTGAGGATAAAGTGTGTAGTTAAGGCTAGTGGTGTATGTGGGGTCGTTTATCATTCTTGAAACCCTTCTAAAGCCTTGGGTAGTGGGCTCAGGTGTTACAAATGGTATCAGAGCCAATTCCCCTCGAGCAGGTGGGGCCCACATGGGCATGTGGCATGTCAATCTTAAGTTGTGTGGTCCAGGAAAGTTGGAAAGGGCTATTCACTGAGATGAGATGGAGCCACCCTTGCGTTGTTAGTTGTGGATGGGAGTTGGGTGTCCATGGGCCATTCTGGGTCTACACTGAAATGGGGAAGAGATTATGAAGCTGCATATTGAGCCTTGACGAGGGCATTAAGAGTCTAAGTGAGGGAGATTGTAACGTCCCACGATTTGAGATCTCATATAAAATGATCTTAGAAGAAATTATTTTACTACTTGTATCATCAAGGTGCATCTCCTTTTTAGGGATCCCATCACTAAAGAATTCCAGAGGTAAGCATGCTCAACTTGGAGTAGTACTAGAATGGATGACCAGTCGGGAAGTTTATCCTAACTTGCATGTGAGTGAGGACAAAACACACACTTAAGGATAGTGGTATGTGGGGCCAATCGTCATTCCTAACATCCTACTGGAGCCTTAGGCAGTGGGCCCAAGCATTACAATTCTTTAACATACCATATAATCCATATGGGGATCTTGGTTTTGGTAGGGCACTTGATATTTCATACATATGTAGATGGGAAAATATATACATAATAAATGTATAAATGGTATTCTTGATTTGATGTGTATTTGGTGGCCCATCTTCATGTAATATGGTTTCTTGTATTAGTCTCTAGCTAGCGTACTATCTTTTCATGGGTTTCACAATATCTCTTCCTATGTCTCACTGGAAAAGAATGTGGTGGCAGTTCTATATAGTTTATTTGGTGTATTTATTACTAATAAAAAAGTGTTTCTATTGTGGCCAAGTGCATTGATACTTTTGGGGATGTTGATGTTGAGGGTTTGGTTGATAACACAAGTCATGAAACCATGGTTTAGACCAAAATTTGATGTTATTGGAACACTGAGGTGGGGTACTGGTATATGTCTTATAATATGATTGTTTCAATTGCTATGGTTCCACAAAAGGGAGGCCAGGTTATGCTTGATGTGCTACCATGGTTTATATTTCTATTAGTATTTGGTGATAACATCATATTTCCATATGCATGGTCTATCATAGAAAAAATTTACATTATTTTGTGTATCAGGCAGAGTGCATGTATCTTGATGTTGATAATGATGCATCCCTCATATGTTATCAGGGAGCAAATGGTTTCCCCGCAACCATGTGTATCTTATTACCCATACATTTCCCTAGGAAGCCTCATCTAATAAGATCAGTGGTATTATGAATGTTGGAAGGAAAACATATACATCTAAGGAAGTTGGTGGTGAGCGATGTGAGTGAGTTGTTGAGGAGAGTGAGTCAACCCTTGAGATTCAAGAAAGTGTTTTCCATGAGTTAAGTTAATTGTTCAATTTTGTGATAATTGGATTCTAATAGGATTTGGGTATGGAGTGTGGGGAGATCGGAAGACCAATATAAATGAATGAAAAATTCTCAATCTTGTAGTTAAGAAGCATGTGATTGCAAACAACGTGTAGTAGTGACATATTCTATTTTGACTGTCATGTAAATATATGTCTAATATGGGATTTCTTTAAACCCTATAGATCTATTGATTTTGTTGAATACAATGGTGGAACTTATATATTATCATGGAAATGGTAGAGAAATATATATAAAGGCTGATCATGTATAAGATATTTTAATCACTACAAATTATCCAATGAATAATGAGAAAATTTGGCCACTATATTGGGAATAATACATGCTAGAGATTCAGTCTGGTGAAATGGTAGAATTTTCCAGTGGGGTCAAAGGCATAGCTTTGAATTTACAAAGTGAGATAACCTTAGAATGTTTTTTGATAGACCTAGGACATGGATTCTATATGAGCCAATGGATCATGACAAGTCTTCCCTACTAGCAATGACTTCCTCTTTCATTATTTCATCCTTTCCATATCCCTCTCCTTTATCTGATCCTCTTTGTATCTATCTCATGGCGATCTCCTAAGAATGCTTTACAAAGTGATAGATAGTGCCACTTTCCAAAGGTGTTGTTGATATCTTGTTAATAGGCAAGACAAGATGATGCTAGTTGTTTCATGCTAGAGTTAATCTATATCTACCTATCTCTATCAGGCCATGAATGGTTCATGTTGAATGAATCATTGGTATGGATGATTGCGACACCAAAACTTAGAGTCAGTTTGATGAAATGTTTACCAAACACTTTCAATCTCTTTAACTTCTACGGTGAGTAGGTTTATGGATTTTGAATGTTACTTAATTTGTGTCCAATGTTTTTTACTAGGAAGCGATTTGAGAAAATGAAAGGATTAAATCCCACATGGAAAGTGAATGTCAGAATTTTGAGGAGAAACCAAAGTAGAAGCTAAAAAAGTTTCCTTCATGCAAGAAATGTGAGTGAGATTTTTTTTGTTTTGTTGATCTATTTGCAACCTCTTACTTTTTTAGTAATTAAACAAACACACTAGGATGGGTGACCAATCAAGAAGTTTATCCTGGCTTGCATGTGAGTGAGGACAAAACCCATGGTTAAGGCTAATGGTGGTTTGATTTTGAATCAACCCATATGGTTCGATTTATTTAACATGCTCCACATATGTCATTTTAATGGTCGGTACACATAAGTTACATGTACCGGTCGGTACACACTTCCTAATATATCACTATGTGTGTGTGTGTGTGTGTATATATAGTCAGGATAGAATACACTTGAGTGTATCTGGAGCGGAATACACTCAAGTAGTTTTTCATGATGTAATATTTTTTTTTGAAAATCGAATCCATTTATCTTCTTAAACATCTCGTGAACAACTCATATATAAAATTTGAGCCTATTTGGATATGTATAGCTCATGTTATGAAGACCACAAAAATTATACATTTCAAATTAGTTTTGTGCGTGCATTTTGTTTCCCTTGGATGAGTGACTTACACTCATCCAAATGGGTAAAAATTTGTATGTAGCCTAGTTATAGTATGACAAAAAAGATCAACGGTTTACATTTTGCAAAAAAATAGTCTTGATATGCAAACACACTTGAGTGTATTCGTGCGATCCGTACACTCGAGTGTATTCTAGCTTGACTCTCTCTCTCTCTTTCTCTCTCTCTCTCTCTCTCTCTCTCTCTCTCTATATATATATATATATATATATATATATATATATATATATATATATATATATGGGCCCATCTTTATTGCCTGCGCGGGTAGCTACCCGCCCACCCTTCCGATCACTTTTTTTCAAAAAAAAATTTGAAATTGTAGAGGACTATTTTGTCTATCTCTCCAAACAATTTGAGCCAAAAATAATATCATTTGCCCCTCTAAAATAAAAAAAACCCGTCCTTATATATATGTTGTATATTTTGTATAGAGTTACTTTTTTGGCCAGCAGAGTTAATTTTTTGACACCATAGTTACTTTTTATACAGCAGAGTTACTTTCTTAGCTAGGAGAGTTACTTTTTTAGCTGTAGGGCAGCAAAAATCCATGCTACCCACGCGGGCAATGAATGAACACCATATATATATATATATATATATATATATATATATATATATATATATATATCTTGTTTTAACTGTTTTGATAGGAAAAGCAGAAAACATAATTTTTAAAGCAATAATTGTATAATAAAATGTTCTTTAATGGTTCCTGATGTTTTATACATGCATATCGTGTATCTGAAAATTGTTATGTATAACAAATCCGTTAGTAGTACTAAATGATGCACACTTATATTGAATCATCTATTATTTTCACATAATATTATATATTTGATGTCTTAGATATTAATATCGTAGGTAGAGGACAAGTGGGTATTAGTTTTGACTTACCCTAACCTTTACCCACTAAAGTAATGTGTTAGCAAGTAGAGTGTAAATGGATAGCCCATAAAAGGATCTTGCAGCATTTTCCTTATCCAACAGGATATGGGTAATGGGTAAAGCTAGTGGCAGCCTTAGTAGTGTTTCTATATGAATAGGAGCTTGCAATCGTAATAGTTCTTACATGAAGGTTATTGTTCACAAACCATGAACTTCACTTCCACACAGAGATGGATCTAGGGTTGGGGTGTCTCTTGCAACCAAAATATACGGCCAAGTTGATCCTTACAACAAAAAGAATGGTCGGCTGGATTCATAATGGGTATTTATCTGCCATTTGATTGAAAAAAATGTTTTTGGGTGAAAAAAAAAGCGGCAGCCACGTGTTTAGGGAATCCAAGACATACAATCATATTAATCATATTTAATAAAAAT
The DNA here is from genome assembly GCA_963693085.1 of Alisma plantago-aquatica. Taxonomy (NCBI): domain Eukaryota; kingdom Viridiplantae; phylum Streptophyta; class Magnoliopsida; order Alismatales; family Alismataceae; genus Alisma; species Alisma plantago-aquatica. Next base: position 203,794,716 of record OY856410.1, on the reverse strand, counting down.
GGTTGGCATATATGACCCCTTTGGTGGTGTTGGTTCAATTCTTAGTTGAATTTTTTTTATGACTGGGGCGAAGCAATAGTCGTTATGGGTTTATTTCTTTTCTATGTTGTGCGTTCAAAAGAAAAAAAAGACAAAAACACAAGCAATGAAAAGAAGACATTCTAAAATATATTCGCTGGTGTGTCTTGTTGTTGGATCTTGGAGTAGGGATCCCTTAGTATCTCAATATCTCTCATATATTTATTAATTTTACCCTTTAAATTTTTAATCAAATAGAATAATCTTTATACATACGTTTATTTTTTTTGGCATTGACCTTCTGATTTTTCATTCATAGATTTTGAGGTCTTCTATGTCCATTTTGATGTTTCTTTATATGTGATTGCTTTCATATTTTGTTTTGTTCACTTGTTAGTGTTGCTCTTTGGTTTCCATAACACTACTAACATTTTAATTTATCATCGTCCAGTTTGGGTTGAAACTCAAATTTCAATCGAGAAACACAAAATGTTATATATTTTAACAAACATGACACAAATTTTAATAAAAAAAAATAGAATAGAGTACAAATAAAATTAGAGATGGTATGAGAAAACTATTGAATTAGTTTAATGGCTCTAATTGTACACAAAAGTTCACAAATTGAATTTTGAATCGGGTTATACAAAAAGTTACGAACCAAGATAGTTATAGGTTCAAACACGTTTCAAAATGAAGTAGTCAATTTTATATATTATCTTTTAAATAAAATTTATTCAAATCAACTTAGTTCTACATGTCAAGTATCTCGATCGGATATAGGTCCAGATTTGGTTATGGGTTGGGCATTGCCAACAACTGGATTACACTTGTTGTCTCCATTATATTATATCACATAGACATATATACATATACTCTAAAATAATACGACAACAACATCAAGCGACAATAATAAATTTTGACTTGATAGCATTGTGAATTCTTATCATTTGTTAGACAGATATAAGGTGGATAGTACATATATTTTTAGTATCCATAAACTTCTTTTTGGGATCTTAGTTTAGTCATTATTAATTTTACCCTTTTATTGTCCAACATTTCATTCAAAATAAGAGAAATACTATCATTTCATTTAATGTTATTCTTATGAATTAGAGCTTATTAAGTAGGTCGTTGGGTTTTTCATCTCTTTATACTCATCTAAACAAAATATATTTATGTCTCTCCATAATGTAATCTTGGGGAAAATGTATTTGTATTATCCATGTAAAAGTGTGTATAATACTTTTATACATAAAATCAGTGTAGTTAATGGTTATTTATTTCGGTACTAGTTGTTGTTATGGATAAGAATTTTTTTTCCAAACTTAAAATGGTTGGTATACAGACAAAATTCTTATTAGGTATCAACTAGAATATACTCTATGATTATGCATACACTATGAACTTTGGTGTTAAATAATTAACTCAACTCCCGATTATAGTTTCTAGATTTACCACTACTTCCACAAGATGCAAGTTGGCTTTTGACTATTTGTTTTATTGTTTGCTTACACAACATAGAAATAATATTTGGTTGGCTGTGCTTTTGTCCCTTGCTACACGTGGAGGGCCATGTAAAAAGTATAGGACATGGCCCAAATCCCAAATCTACGAATTTGACCCACTATAAGGGTAGGACTAAAACTAGTGGTACATTTTTCATAGGCATGTTGGTGTTTCCCCCCACTCAAGATCTTTAGAAACTTACTAAATACTTTTAGATTGATAATGTTGTTGTGTGTCTATTTCATAACTAAAAAAGTAAGAGGTAGGTTCTTTTGCAATTAAATCAACAAAACACAAAAAATCCTCACGCACATTTCTTGCATGAAGGAAACTTTTTTAGCTTCTACTTTGGTTTCTCCTCAAAATTCTGAGGTTCACTTTCCTTGTGGGATTTATTCCTTTCATTTTCTCAAACTGCTTCCTACTACATAAAAATGGACACGAATCAAGTAACATTCAAAATCCGTAAACCTACTCACCGTAGAAGTTAAAGCGATCAAAAGTGTTTGGTAAACATTTCATCAAGTTGACTCTTAAGTTTTGGTGTCGCAGTCATCCATACCATTGCTTCATTCAACAAGAACCATGCATGGTCTGATAGAGATAAGTACATATAGATTAACTCTAGGCATGAAACAATTAGCATCGTCATGTCTCACGTATTAATAAGAGATCAACATTACCTTTGGAAAGTGGCACCATCTATCACTTTGTAAAGCATGCTTAGGATCTCACCACAAGATACATACAAAGAAACAAAGATATTGCCTATAGAATTTATTATGCCCAATATAGTGGCTACATTTTCTCATTATTCATTGTCTAATTTGTAGTGATCAAAATATCTTATACGTGATAATCATTTATATCTATTTCTCTACCATTTCCATGATAATATATAAGTTCCACCAGTGTATTCAATAAAATCAATAGATCTATAGGGTTTTAAAGAAATTTCATATTAGACATATATTTACATGACAATCAAAATAGAATATGTCACTACACATTTTTTGCAATCACAAGCTTCTTAACTACAAGATTGAGAAATTTTCATTCATATATATTAGTCTTCCGATATCCTCACACTCCCTACCCAAATCCTATTGGAATCCCATCATCACAAAATTGAACAATTGACTTAGCTCATGGAATATACTTTCTTGAATCTCAAGGGTTGACTCACTCTCCCCAACAACTCACTCACATATCTCACCACCTACCTCCTTATATGAATACCTCTTCCTTCCAACATTCATAATACCATTGATCCTATTAGACGAGACTTCCTATGGAAATTTATGGGTAACAAGATGCATATGTTTGTGGGGAAACCATTTGCTCCCTAACAACATATGAGGGATGGAGCATCATAAACATCAAGATACATGCACTCTGCTTGATACACAAAATAATGTATTTTTTTCAGAATATTACCATTTATGTATTGTTTGCCAAAGCGACCAAGAAAGAACGGCCAGCCAACAAAAAGAATGGTCAGTGGCGGGCGGTTTTTTAATTGTTAAGCAAACCATCAGTTGTACAATTGCTGCATTTGCAACTAATTATAATGAAGATCTGCACCGCATAGCGATTGGCTGACGCTCATTCTCACTGCACTAAATGCTTATGGTGAAACGTCGACGGTGCATTTTCTATCAACGCTCTGTCGAATAGAGTATTAATTGTTGTTTGTGACATGGTTAAGATGTTATCAACATCCTCAAAACTTGTCTCAGAAAATTGACTGATTAGGCCACATATGCGGACATCTAGTACCAACTTGAATACAACACAATTACAAACATCTTATGGAATTGGGGTATTCGATATGTCGTCGAACGGGCTTATAAATATTTCGTATTTAGAAGACAAATAAAAAACTATAAGATTTTTAGGCAGTCCAAATGCCCACCAAAAATACTCATTCTGATATGGTTGATCTGTCATGATAAAATATCCACAGACATGATGATGAGAAATAGAGGATTTCAGGGACCATACAGATGTCCACTATGTTATGAACATGAAGAAATCACCCATCACCTATTCTATGGATGTTACACATCCAGACAAATCTGAACTCAATTCACCACGACCACCATCATTTTAGCAAATCCTATACTGAACATCTTCCACAAACTTCAAAATACTAGAAGAAAGAATGATAGATACAATCATCATGACACGTTAATTGCCGCTATCTTGTGGTGCTTGTGGATGACATGAAATAAGATTTTATTTGAAAATCACGCAATATCAATTCATCTATTATAACAACAGGTAGACACCTACTATCACGAATTCCTTATATGCAGGTTGTCACAGACACAGAACACACAATGAGATTTACAGCCAGGCAGCTGAACCTAGCATACCCAGAGCACAGATGGATCGCCCTATCGAAGGTGGTGGAGAAATTTAGATCATCTACATGCATGCAACATCTAGTAGACTAAGGGGATATTACAATACAAGAGGATACACCCCAAAGTTTGATGTTTTGATATAATATTATTATGAACTTGCTAGCATAGACGTTTGGGATTACACCGTTGGTGTTAATATATCCCTCTATTGTCTTCATCTTACATTAAAGTACCCTCTGTAGGTATTTATGACTTATTGCGGTTGCATAAGCCATCATCAATACACATAAGGAACAATTATCTAAAAAAAATAGAGTTTTGAGTCGCTTGAGAAGATTCACGTTCCAATCGACATCTAGAGGGTTGCGCGGGCAACAAAATATGGATCAGATGTGTGTCTACTACAATTGATCTTCCGCACAATGGTAGTTGATTTCAATCAAGTTAACGATTAACAATATTGTTGACTGAGCAATTTCGTTGCAATTGGTTCTATGGTGTAGTGGTTAGCACTCTGGACTTTGAATCCAGCGACCTGGGTTCGAATCCCGGTAGGACCTCGAAGTCCACTGTCATTTGCAAAACGTAATTCCCATATCTGTCAAACCAGGTTTTTTTTGGTGAGGAGTTTGGTGGTTTTAAAGAAGTTGGCCTAACATGCCTGACTCGCTGAAGATTAAGGCCTCTGAAAATGCAAGTCCACTCCTGGATCCACGGAACTCACCGGCAGGGGACAACGCTGTCGCGATCAGCCATGACGGTAAGCAACCTATGCGCAGACACTTCTTAAACTTTCTTCTACGTTGACGGATCACAAGCCACTAGCTACTATCCATTTCTGATGGCAGGCTTCTCATCTCGTCCCTTTCGATTTGCTAGCCCAACTGGTTCCTTAGGGCATATATGTTTGCTTGTCGGGATTCCACTGGATTACAAAGGGCACGTTTGGTTTGGAGGATTTTTAGAAATCTTGTATTTTGTCCATCCCGCATTATTAAAATGCTGCATTATCAAAATCCCGTAAAATAAAATTTTATGTTTGGTTTGCTGGATTTTGTAAGTGCGGGATTTATTTTTTTTCGTGTCAACGACGTTCGCCATGTTGGATTTTGGCGTCCGGGAGAATTTTGATGGAGACAAAAATGCGGGATTCCTATTATGTCTGAAAATCCCGGGATTAGCCTCAGTTCTCCAATCCTGCAAACCAAACGTAAAATTTGTTGAATTGCAGTCTAAAATACAATCAAATACAGCAAAATCCAAGTAACCAAACATGCCCTATAATGCATTCTCAAAATCCCGCAAAGTAAATTTTATATTTGGTTTGCTGGATTTTGTAAGTGTGGGATTTTTTTTTTCATGTTTGTTGTCTTGTCCATGATGGATTTTGACATCCAAGAGAATTTTTATGGAGACCAAAATGTGGGATTCCTATTCTGTCTGAAAATCCCGAGATTAGTCCAATTTTTCCAATCTCGCAAACTAAACATAAAATTTGCTAAACTGGAGTCCAAAATATAATCTAATACGGTAAATTTCAAATAACCAAACGTGCCCTAAATTGCAGCCCAGTTGCTGCCCGGTCGTTGTCCCGTTGCCCATCACAGCTGATTTGAAGGAGGTTGCTGTTAGAGTAAAGACAGCAGGAGTGAAAGGTATTGCAATGGCTTAATCAACTTGAATTACAACAAGGTACAATGGCTTAGTTATACAGAGTTCCTCGTGTGGCAGTTGGCGAGGAGAAGGTATTGAGCATATGAACAGGCATACAGTTGAAGTAAATGGACATGCAAAAAGACTGTGATCATTGACTGTCGTGAATCATTAACTGTTGTGATGCATTTAACTGTTGTGTCTCTCAGCCTTCGTCTTCAATGTCTGCTTGTTTTGAGTTATTAGGTGTATTATCTTGACAGCCCCCCCCCCGCCGCAAGTTGGGACTGGGAGAATTGGAGGCCCAACTTGAGAACGAGAGCCCGAAATTGGGTCTTGTGGAGAGCTTTGGTGAAGACGTCAGCGAGCTGGTCTTTGGAGGAGATGAACGTGGTGAGTATGTGGCCAAGTGCTACCTTTTCTTGCACAAAGTGGTAGTCCAGTTCAATATGCTTAGTTCTGGCATGAAGGACAGGGTCGGATGCGAGGAAGAGAGCACTGAGATTATCACTGTAAAGAATCGTTGGTTGCTGATGTTCCAAGTGCAGTTTTTGGAGGAGTTTGGAGAACCAGGTGAGTTCTGCTGCAATGATCGACAAAGACCGGTATTCAGCCTCGACACTGGATTTGGAGACGGTGGGCTGCTTCTTGGATGAACAAGACACACATGTTCATCCCAGGAAGATGCAATACCCAATCGTGTTGCGCCTGGTGAGGGGGCAGCCGACCTAATCAGCATCATAGAAACCAATAACAGGGAGGGAGGAGTCACGAACGATCTGAATGCCCATGGAGATAGTGCCTTTGAGATATTGTAAGATACGCTTAACTAAGTGAAGATGAGTGGTAGTAGGACAATGAAGAAATTGGCAGGTGAGGTTAACACCATAGGTGATGTCCATCCGTGTTAGGATGAGATATTGGAGAGAGATGACTATACGACGACAGGAACTCGTGTCAGTGAGGGGTTCACCAGGCTGGCGAAGAGAGTCGCGAAGAAAGAAAGTACAAACTGGGGTTGAGATAGGCTTGCAATGTAGCATGTTTTCCCGGGTCAGGATGTCGAGGGCATAGTTGTTTTGATGAAGGAGGAGACCATGAGGGTTGTGTTCAACTTGGATGCTAAGAAAATAGTGAGCAGACCCAAGATTGTGGAGGGAAAACTCTGATTCAAGTTTGTTGATGACGTGCTCAATGACCATAGACGAGTTCCCAGTAATAAGTATGTCATCTACATAGAGAAGGAAGTATATCAACGTATTTAGGTTGGAAAGTACAAAGAGGGAAGAGTCTGTAGTACAGGAGTGGAATCCTAGTTCAGAGAGGAAGGTATGAATGTGATGATACCAGGCTCAAGGAGCCTGTTTGAGCCCGTAGAGCGCTTTGTGAAGTCTGTAGACATGATGAGGAAGTGAAGCATCCACGAATCCTAGAGGTTGTTCCATGTAAATAGTAGTGTCAAGTGTGCCATTGAGGAAGGCGTTGCACACATCAAGTTGTTTAATGGCCCAGCCTCTAGAGGCCACAATTGACAGAACATTTTTGATGGTAGGAGCCTTCACAACTGGATTGGAAGTTTCCGTGTAGTCAATGCCTTGTTCTTGGTGATACCCTTTGGTCACTAGACGAGCCTTGAACCAATCCAGAGAGACATCGAGATTCAATTTGGTCTTGAAGACCCAGCGACATCCAATAACATTCATCTATGGGTCTCTTACGACAAGAGTCCATGAATGGTTCTGATGAAGAGCCTGAAGTTCAGTAGTAATGGCTTGGTTCCAACCTGGGTAATGAAGGGCCTAGGTAACCGACTGAGGAGTGAAGGGTAGTAGTGTGGAGTTGAGAGAGTATTTGGGGTTGGGTTTCCGGACACCACTTTTTCCTTGGGTGATCATGAAATAACCATTGCTAGAAGGGATGGGAGGAGGACAAGACTCCAGGTTTGTACTGGTGGAGGAATAATCTTGGTGCAAGGAAGAATGAGGAACTGATGGTGAGGAGAGATCTATAGACGCGGTGTCTGACATGGGGAAATTTTGAAGGTCAGAAGTAGGAGGATCAACTGAGGTAACTTGATTGTAGGAAACATCGAAGGGTGAGTTGGAAGGAGAGGTCGTAGGGGTAGGGGTGTTTGGGACAGGCTGTGGAGGAGATTGGTCTTCATTGTCATCTTTAGCGTCGAGGAAGGTAGAATAGGAGAGGTGTCGTTGTACAGGTGTGGATGAGGAGGAGGATGGAGCAAAAGGAAAAATTTCCTCATTAAAAACAACATGTTTGGTGATATAGAGGCGTTGGGAAGGGATGTGTAGACACTTATCGCCCTTGTGATGGGTGTTGTACCCCATGAACACACAATGTAAAGAGCAGAGATCAAGTTTGTTAGTGGTGTAGTCGTATAGGCAGGGTAGCAGAAACTTCCAAAGGTGCAAAGATGAGTGTAGGATGGCCTTTTGTTGTGGAGAACCTCAAAGGGAGTTTTCATGTGTAGAAGAGGTGTGGGAAGTATATTAATGAGGTATACGACAGTGGAGAAAGCTTCTGCCCAATGTGACTTGGGTAAGTGGGCTTCAAACATCATCGCAAGACCGAGTTTAGTAACATGGCGATGTTTCCATTCTGCAACACCATTCTGAGAAGGATCGTGTGGGCATGAGATGTGATGAACAATGCCTGAATTAGATAGGAATTGTCGAAGTGGATGATTAAGGAATTCACCACCTTCATCACTTGGTAACCCTTTGACATTCAATCCATACTGTGTTTTGATCATATTGCAGAAGGAGATAAAAAAAGATAGAAATCACTTTTGTTCTTCATAGGAAAAAGCCAACTAAACTGAGAGTAATCGCCGATAAGCATAACATAGTGAAGATAATTATGGGTTGAAGGCATAGGTGCCTTACCCCAGACATCATAATGTAACAGTTCAAACAGATGAAGTGCCTTGGAATGTATGTGTTGAGTAGGCGCGTACTCTTGCTCAGCTCACAATTGTTACAGATTGTATTAAAACTAGAAGTTCCTACAACAATTCCTTTTTGAAGAAGATGTTGAAGAATACTCTGACTAGGGTGGCCAAGCCTGTGATGCCACACTACACAGGAGGCCTTGACACAGTAATTTGAGAAGAAAATATTTGAGATAGATGATAGCAGGAGGTAAATTCCATCACTACATATTCCCTGAGTGAGGACTCAATGAGTCTTAGTGTCCTTGATAATAACAGAGTTGTCAGTGAAGATTATATAGCAAGGTAACATAGATGTCAACTATGAAACTGAGATGAGATTTCTCTTAATTTCTAGAACTACAAGAACATCTTTCAATGGGATACAGGTAAGGCTTTGTATGGAGGTGTCACCAATATGAGAAACATGTAGAAAATTATCATTCCCAACCATGTTTATACTTGATCCTTTATATACACTACAAAAAATATGGTCTTTAACTACAAAAAAAATGTAGCAAAAACCCCAAAATTTGTAGCTAAAAGCTTTGGCTACATTTATCCTTACATTTATAATATGAAGCTAATACCCGTGTAGCTAATTGTTTAGGCTACATTTTTCAAAGTTGTAGTTAGTTATTCCTCTAGCTACAAATTCATATGTAACCCTAATTGTAGGTAAAAAATGTCCTTACACATAAAAATGTAGTTTCCATTGTAGCTAAATATATGACTACAATTCAATTTGTAGCTATGATATGTAGGGAGAGATGACATCGGTTACAATTTGTATATGTAGTTCATGTATAGCAAAAATTAGCACTTACTACACTTGTAATTATAGCTAGTGTGTAGTGAAAGACATCATGTACTACACATACATATGTAGTGAGAGACATTATGTATCCAGTCAGTCCTTTGCCAATATAGAGGGATTTTTCAAAAAGAAGAAAAAATGAATAGTGATCAAGATCAAGTTGTGCTTATAATGTCAAAAATGATACTTTTATTTATATTTAAACAATGAGTACACATGGGGAGGACATTAACCTGGCCCCTATTTTACAATATACATGGAAAAAAGATACATGTATACAATATCTTCTTCTGACTGCCTCTATCTACTGCAAACTCTATATGCCACATGATCATGTGCACCTTCTTCTATCTTGATTTTTCTTTTGTATTAATCCTGCCACATGTATCGTCAACGAATATGATAACATTGATAAACTCATTAGAAGAGAAAGACTGCTAAGGTATTGCTCTTATTGATTAAAAATAGAGAGCTTTTTCATGCTCTACTTCTGATTGGCCATAAGAATCTCATGTAGTTGATATTGATATTCATGGAGATTCTTAAAAGACAAAACATTTTTTATTACCGCTTCAAGATGACGAGCAACAAAACCAATTGACATAGAGGCACCCAAGCTAGGCCCAACCAATGTCATGGGTCATTTGATATGAGACCTCCAAAGCTACAAAATAGAGTAGACCATGTTACAATATCTCATGAGAAGAAAAAAAATAAGGAAGTTGATTGGTAAGACATATACTAGAATACAAAGATTAAAGAACTAAAAAAGAAAAGAAAGGGGTTAAAAATATACAGAAGCAAACGTCTTAAATGGAGAACCTACAGGAACATGTCTGTGAATAACATTGAAAGAAACATAACATAATCAGAATGGATAAGAAATAGATAAGACTAACCAAAGCACCCAAATGGGATTTGAGTACCTTATTGCTCCATTATTGCATTTTTTATTACTGGATTGAACTTGCCTATCGACATAGAAACTCCATTATTTATAGGCAAGCCACATCACCCTTCATATCTAAGTGGTACGGAAAATCATGATCAAGCTGGAGAAATGTTTGTAAATCATGAAAATATGTATAGCTACATCAGCTAATTGCACTTCCCTTTGTACTTATCTTCATGTCTTCTTTTTTCCAACTCAATTTCCACCATAGAGATGAGCATCTTCTCAGTTTCAATTTCTATGGAGTAGGGTGAGGAAGGCATGTTTGAAAAGTTCTAATGCATGTAAAATAAAGAGCCTCAATTAGAAGCTTGAAGAGATGAGATGCATGTTTGAAGAACATATGAGGAAGGCATGTCTGGATTATAAGTTTGTATGTGCAGCCGCTTACTTACATGTATGTTTGTACGTGTGGTTAAACTCCAGGACTAAATTTCACCAAAAACAATAAATGTCTAAGGCTAGTGAATATATGTTTACCTACTGCATCTGAATGTCCCTAAGAGATGCTTTGCAAGCCGAGGTGGAACTCCACCAGAAGACCAAAGTGGGTATATATTATGCCTATTGATGGAGGAGATGCTTGACTTATCGCAGCAATAATTCAACCTCTTGCAATCTCAGACTATATGTCTCTATTTGGGATGTAAGTTAAACTTTTTCTCTACATTTACAATTTAAGACAATGTTAGCGAGATGCAATATGCCATACCATGTATTATATAAGATATTGTCCTACAGACATAGAGATCAATATATTGGATATCAAGCATTTACCATAGGAGTTGTATCAGCTCAATAACTATGTCTAGGTAGTGTACATTTTTAGTGAAAACTTGGTTACACAGAAAAATAAGAAACAAGCTTTTATTGTCAGGTCATTACTGAAGATGAGAACATATCAGTTTCCCATACTATCCCTGAGATCATGTGGGTCAAGGCTAGAGATGGAAAATGGCTAGAAAATAAAAACTAATAGGGGGCTAATAAAATGAATTTATAGAAAATGAGATAAGAGATTCTATTTTGCATCTTTTAGTGACCTGAGTAATGAAGTTTGAATATAACAAATATGTTTTCCCACCTAGAAATGTAGAAATAACTTAACTCAACAAATGGCAACGAATTATGATGAGTAGCATCGAGATATTGTATAAGATATTGTACAGATGGTTGAGCCATATCAGATGCACTATTAGTTAGTTGGCATTCTCATCATTTTGTATCTCTGTGAATATGGTAGCATCGAGATCATATGCCTGCATTGGAATCTTACACCAACATAACCTACAAGACTTAAAATACAGGTGAAAAAGGCAACAATGGTGCTCCTGCATATACAAAACATGTAATTCTACATTACTAGCAGTTGGATATTGTTTTAGAAGTGGACACAAAATTGGGACCATTTAGCAATCCATGAAAACACCTAATGTGTACGAACAACTATCTTTTCACCAATTGACTATATTCTTTATCTCAATCTATAAGTGTTCAAACTCATACCAACAATTCAGAGATACACTTTTATGCAAATTAGATAAACTATGTAGACTATCTTAATGTAACTAGTCATAACATGTCAAAAAAACTTGTCAATATTTCAAAGGGGGGGCTTGTAGCAGTTCAAAATTGCATCAAGCATCTTCCTTGATGGAATACATGTAGGTCCCTTATACTCTAGTGGATCGTGCTCCACACAGGTAGTAAAATTGGCACTAATCTCTATGAAGCTAGTCACTGAGAATGGTCACAACCATACAACTCATGTTTTACTTCTAGTAAATGAGTTTGAAACGAGGATAAGTTATATGATAAGTTTTCAATAAACAACAACATTACAACATATAGCATATTAAAATTGGAGAGTGGTTGGCTGAGGAAATGGGCACCATTTAGTCATTCTAGGTAAGGAATATTTTTTCCTATAACGTATATCTCAATCATAGATGTGCTCTTCACTAATCTTCAATGTGAAGGGTAGGTCTTTCTATTCTTATAGAATATTTGATTGTTTTAGAGGCAAGAACTTATAATAGTTTAGTAGACAAGATCAGAACTCTACTTGAGTCTATGAATTACCTTCAATTAGACATTGAGCCTGGACAATACTATCGTTCCAGAATTTTTCTATCTTATTTTTAGATATTGATAATAATAAATACAAAGCAAAATAAAATTTTAATAAGAGAAAACCATCTTTGTAGAAACATGAAGGAGTTTGATACCTTTCCAATACGATGTACACCATGTATGTAGAGGATTGATTGTAATATATAGAGTATTAAATTTGAAAATGGAGACAAGGTAATTGCTCAAATATTCTTGACAACAAAAGTAAATCTCAAATAGAGTTATTATACGTAAGCTGCAAAATGTGGAACAGAGTTATTGTGTGTAAGTTGTGAAATTAGGAACAAATTTATTGTATGTAAGCTACAAAATCCAGAATAGAGTTATTTCATATTTGACATTTAGAAAAAACCCTATATTCTAATACTCAACACCATTTATGGGTTATCCAATATGTTTAGTTCATTCCTCACAAAATATAAGCTATAAACAACCACCATGTTCTTAACTATATGACAAAGAATTATCGACATACGGGCCTAGCATTATGCACAATCATTAAGAGATAATGTAAGGTATAATCTAGTTTGTAGATTCTATTTTACTCCTCTATGACCTAGTTTGCAATAGGCTATGATATTAGTGAGATATGGGTCTATTATGATGAGGTCATGATGTCAAATCTAGGGTTTGAATATCAATTTGTTATACTGATGCAACTTCTGGGCCTTGGTTTCTATTTTAGATTTACTAGAACAAATTTTAGATTCCTATTCAGCCTACATGATATTTTGATTTTCATGAGGTTTAGTCGATTATTACAGGCTTCATTTTTTGAATTTGTGCATAGGTTCTCTATTTATAAGTATGTTAAGAGAATGGTCCATTTAGAGGTTCTGGTATTTGAGGTGGGTCTTTGTGCTCTGTTGCTGAGTCACTTTGGTGTTGGATTAGTAGATTATTGTCCTATATGTATATGATAAGAATTGTTCTTTTGCTGATTACAAGTTGTTGTTAACTAATTCTTAAGTTGGTTTCTACATTGTGTATGACACAGTTTGTAATGGCCTATGATTTTTATGGGTTATGGGGTTGATATCATGATGATCTCAAATGTTGGGTATCAATTTCAAGGTGTTCTGATGGTGTAGCTTCTGGAATCAGGTTTTTGTTCTAGTTCTAAATAAGAACATAAACTAAACATACATGTACAACAAGCACTAAATCAGATTATGACCTTACAAAATTGTATTGTCTGTGTGATGTGTAAACAAGACAGTAAAAACCACATGCTCTACTCCTTTTCTTTTGAATGCAATAGGGTTTTGGTCCCTCATTTATTAACTCCATTGGAAGGTCTCCAAAACCCAGTCTGAAGAACACAAAAGACAATCCAAAACATTTGCATGGTGTTGATTGGTGCTGGAATCTTAGTTCTCACTCCCTAGCGAGGGTTCTTATGCTCTGGGATCCTACTAGTCTTATTATTAGTAAGAAAACTAAAAGAGATCAGGTTGGTCAATTCCTAGTGGAGTACAACAATAAAAGTTTGTATTATAGGTGTTTATGGAATGAATCTTGACTCCTTTAGAAGGTCCCTGTGAAATCATTTTGACAATATCTCTACTATTGTCACAAACCAATGGATCATAATTGGCTATTCCAATGTGTGGTTTGCCTCACATCTGAAAGGAAGGGAAGAACTTAACCCTCAAGATTAACAATGCATGACTTTAATGATGTTATTAACTGTTGTAATCTCTATGAACCCTTCAAAAGAGCCCTGGTTCACCTAGAATAACCAACAAGAAGGTGATGGCAATAGAAAAACTAGAATTGACCGAACCCTTCACTCCACTGACTTCATGGACACATTCCATAATGTGTGGATGGAAGTATGATCAAATACCATCAGTGGCTACTGTTACTTGGTCATAAACTTCTCATGTTCATGAAAAATCAAAAGTCCTTTTTGCTTTTTCAATATATAGGTGTAAAAGGATGATTGTATCAACATTGTTAATTTTTCCTGGTCACAAGCAGTGCATTGGAAATCCCAATGCACTGCCTTTACTCAAAACTGAAAGCAACCAAAGAAGACTTCATCGGCTGGAAAAGACTTAGTTGGAGATTTGTATATTAATTCTAGAAATCTACAGAGGGAATCTCTAGCCGCTAAAAAAATCTGAGTTGAACCTCTTTGACTCTCTTCTATAGACAGAAGAAAATGATGTGAAGAGGAAGGCTTCTCATGCCAACAAATGTGAAGAATCATTGGTAAGATAGATTAGTGAGATATAGTCAAATAGGAATCTTAAGTAAATCATGATCCACCATGTTCCTTCTAACTATTAGCAGCCTTGTTCAACCCATTATCTACATGGTGCTTATTCATTTCTCAACATGCACCTTTGGGTGAACACTAAGCTTCTTTAGCCCATTATCTACATAGTGCTTATTCATTTAGTTTTTAATAGGAGTGAATTATTATGAGATCTTATTGTTGTTTTTGTTGGTAATACTATCAGGGAACCGCTATAGCTGTTGTTTGATCATTTCAGTCCTCCTAGCATCATGCCATAGTGAGTGAAACAATCCTATTTATAATTTCCAGACCTCCTAGCATCATTCCTTAGTGAATGAAGGAGTCACGAAGGTTGTTTCCCATTTTTTGTACAGTTATTGTGCATGGTCAAGTTCAAGTTAAATCTGGTTGAAGTTAAGGTCAAGACAAAACTCTTATAGTCTTTAATCTATATGATTCATGTTTAAGAAAAAGTTTGCAAAGGGTTAGAAACAGTAAAGTATTAACCCATCCCTAGATATCTCTTCATCATATTAGTTCTAACCTCGGCATATTCATCAACATTAGCATGTTGGCAGTTCCGATTGGCAACTCCAAAAGGCATCATATTAATATAAGTTGTATAGTCTAAATCACAATGGAGCTCATGAATACACTCATTGTAATACAAGTATTTAAGTTCAATTCAGTCAAAGAATTTTAGGAAGAATCCACTACTATGTTGGATGAGGAGAAAAATGATGAGACTAGTACCACTGATGAGGATTGGAATGAAAAACATGCCTGTGACAACGACTGTAGATTTATAGATCTTGGAGAGAATCAAACTTCCTTGACAAGCACTCCAGAATATCTTAGCCGTCAATTGGAGCATGCATCACCCTCCTAGTAGTAGGAATGATTTTCGCACCACCTCATCTTCAACATGCAAAACAACAACACACATAAGAGTATACAAATTCGTTAAAGACAGCCAAAAAATGCTGAACTGAGTTAGATTGCATAAGAAAAACCATAGTAATAAACTTGTCGTCCCTTTAAAATCCTCATGTTTACTTTCTAAAACCGAATCAAATTTGTAATATTATTTTCAAGTCATATTTACAGCTGGAGCACTATCTCCAAGCTAACTTACATGAAATTTGTCTAGCAAGAACACGATACATTACTTTACACTCATATCACCAACCAACTTTGTGTTTCATACACTTACATGTAAAATGTAATCATTAAAGTTCAGAATGCAAAAAAAATCACACAAAAAAAGTTGTCCTACCCTAAAACTTTGACTAGATATTACTTTTGAGTTTTAACACATAGAAAAGTTGTCATATTAATCACGGCGACCTGACCTGAAAGCCACTACTGGATATCAATTTAGGACCTTTCTTCCAGCAACTCAATGCGTTAGGGAACACCTTTATAGATCATTTGGTTGTTGTAATGGGAAATCAATATTATGATGGTCGTGGAAATGCTCATACTAACTACCCAATTACAGATCTACTACAGATGATGGGGCATGCAAGTAGGACTCTTATTGACAACTCAGTAAAATGTATCATCCTTTACCATGATCCAAGTAAAGAATCTATAAAAAGTTTTTGTATGAGGCATTTCCTATTGAAAGCCATCTCCAACATTACCTCCATGATCATCTGAGAATAGATAGCCATCCCTTTGTCAAATAAATAGATTCCATAGATCCGCTTTATAGATTCTATAAAGCAACTTCAAATCAAAGTCATACAGAAAAGATAGCCATCCCTTTGTAGAACTTCTCTACAGTGTCCTTGCTCCAAGTAAACCCAAGCACTCAATACTTAGCAATCAAACTTTGTCTTGGCATTACACATGAATATGAGTCCTGCAGGCTTCACCACCTTTTTAAAAGCTAGAGCTTATTCATCCTTTTTCCCGGCAGCAACATCAATCATTCTCCTTTGCTACATATCTAGTCTTTCTTTATATCCCGCTTCCTCTTGGCCTTCTTACTAAGAGGCTTCTCTTCCTTTACATCACCAGTCTCACCTACATTCTTAGCATTGTTGTATGCCACCCACTACAACCTTTTTGTCTTCTCTAGGAGTAAGCCTAATGCAACCTTTTTATCATCTTCTAGAGTAAGCTATGTAGAAGCCTTTTTTATCCCCATAAGTATTCTCTACAACAGCTGCTACAGCTGTAGGTGCCGGTTAATTGCCTCATTTTCTTCTAGAAGCTCTTTTTGTACATTTTTTCCTATGTAGTGTCCTTAAGCTTTAGTGTAATTGGTCTTATCATCATTCCCATCAACATATTTATTTTACTGGTTTCTTTTTTTCTATTTTAGTCTCAAAGTATATAGCTACTACTTTTCTTGATCAAGCATGTGTTTAAATCAATCAAGACTATGAAATGATGACTATGACCATGAAGATTTCTTAAATTTTAAATAAGAATTAAGCACATATTTTATTGATAGTATAGATAGAATGGATTTTTCATATCTGAATCTATAAAATATCCCATGAAACAGAATCTGTTGAAACACTGAGAGGCATGGAAATGCATATCCACATCCATTTCTAAATGAATATAAGCACAAATAGATAGAGACATATGGGGCTCCATTGTATTCCTATAAGCAATACTATTCTAGTTGTTTATATAGACTTAATTATTGTGAAGGACTTTTATGGCAACATTACACAGACTACAATACCCAATTGCATTTAAGGTATATGTGGATATCCAGGCAGGAACCTAGATGCACACGACCTTGTATCTACTAAAAACCCTGACTTCTAAATGATAGAGAAGAGTAAATGCATAAGTAATAGCTGAATGCCTAAGCAGACCGTTAGGTGCGCAAAGCACACAACCAACATTAGCCTCCAACCTGTCATACTGATCAGGTTACAAGTTTAGCACTTTGTAACACCTAAATGGCTGCACTTGAAGCAGTTATAGAGGCTTTTAGTGTCCCAAAAGTGTGTTGGTCTTGTTGTCAAGGACCAGAGGAATTGTTCCATCACCTCACCAGAGAAGGTCGCCTCAAGAAATTTGTCCATCTTCCTTTTTTTTATCCTTAAAGGTATCTTGATGTTAAAGAGGATGAAGACCAACCTTCTGGAATCACAATATTTAAAGGTTAAGAACTTCAAGAACGTAGTGAACCTTTATAAGAGAGTTTTATGTCTACAACATTTCCCAAAAAAAATGCACTCATTCCTGAGAATGGGTAACTAAATATGGTAAGAAGAAGATATATCTTGCTAGGCAGGATCAATTCAGCATTCCAAATGCAGAAGAGCTTGATCAGAATAAGACATTGCAGTCCAGGTCTTCAAAATAAGACATACCTACATATTTGAACCTTATGAAGTCGATTAGAACTCTTTTAATGTGTTGATGTTGCACTGAACTAGCACATGATGCACCATTTGTAAGTCCAGGTCTTCAGAATATGACATACCTCCAATGGTGGCAGATCCTTTCATTCTGATGCACCATTTGTAAGTCTGGGCAAACATCTTTCTTCTCATACTTACTTTGATGTCATTGTGATATGCAACTAATAGAGAGAGTCTCATTGATAAAGCACCAAGATTGGATCTTATTGGGAATAAGACAGATCTATCTAAACTAGGAATGGAAAGAAGATAGTTACATTAGAGTGGGAAGGGAAAGGTCACATGCACCACAAGCACCAAGAATATCTGATCACAAGGCCGATCATGATTTCAATGTATGTAGGACAAAATTGAAGAGCAAGTTTGTGCAATTGTAATAAAAACATGTATAAATGAATTAGATGTTCAACTTCAACCTCCTAACTTGCATTTAGGTACTAGATGCATATTGCAAATCAAGCGAGGCAATATTGATAATGATTATATTTATATTAGTTGATAACTAGTTAGACGCTGCTTGAGAAAATTAACAGATATGCACTTTTAGGTGTCAATGTCTAATCAACATGATGTAATTCATTTTCATTGAATTTTCAAGTCAGAAATGCCATTGACTATACGGAAAAAATATCTTTGACCTAAAACTTTTGTAACACATGTATGAATATGCTTTTACTTCCATTATAAATTCCAAATGCCTATAGAAATGAATGCAGCAAGGTCTCTAGGCAGAGACAATAGAGATATTTGTCTAGCACAACTTCATGGTGTTATAGATCCTCATTCGTAATAGTTTAGGCATATGAGAGTTGAACTGTGAATTCAGTTGATATGAAAAACAGAACAAGTTTATCACTTCTCAAACATACAATAAACAACCACTACAATTAATTTCAATAGATTGATGTAATAGGAATACTACCTTTTCATGAAGGCCTTCTTTTCACATTGATTTTGGTGTGTTTTGTAAGGTATTATGTTGTACTAAACCAAAAAATTCTTTACATTCTAGTAGTATCTTTCTAGTGATAATCAGTAAACTTCCTGATAAAAAGTCAACTGAATACGGGAAGACAAAATAGTCCTATCAAATTTGTTACATCAGTAGCCTGGATACGATCAATCAATGTTCCTATTGAGGGCTTTCTTTAGTAGAAAGGCAATAATTCCAGTTCACAAACTAGATTCTAGTATTAGATTTAGATTACAATGGAGGCTTGGAGTGATGGGTAGGCTGGGAATGAAGCAATGCTCAATTATGCACTGTTCTTTCTCACACACTTAGTGGCGATCTTCTATGCTCAAAAATGGGGAATGGAGGTTCCAATAGGGAAGAGAAGGTTAGGTTTTCATACTCTATGTGATTTATAAGGTATGAGAAACATAAATATAGGAATTAGGGGAGTCGGAGTATACCTCAATTTTTCCCTGCCATCTCGTGCGTCTCCTCTCCACCTTTCATTATCCTCGATCATCGCCTCTTCTCTGGCGGTCCATGAAGTTGGGTATTGGTGGGGAGAAGAGGGAGAGACGGGGACATGGCTATCAGATGGGTAGCTTTTGTAGGGGAGAAGAGTGAGGGAGGAAGAACATGTGTGATAAGTGGGGGTGGAACTACTGAGGGAGATGCTAGCACTCTGCGTGATATCGCGCCAACAGAGGGTAATGCGTGGAAATTTTGAATATTTCAAGTATTTTGGTTATTTGGAGGGGTGAGTGAGGAGGAGATGAGTTGAGAATGAGAATTATTTTGTAGTCACTATGATATGTAACTAATTTTGTAGCTAATACAATTAACCACATTTGCTTTATTTACATGTTTATAATTTATAGGGAAAGGTGGTCTTTAACTACAAACATAATATATGTAGTTAGAATAATTGTAGTTAAATCATCTTTTTTTTGTAGTGATATACAGAGATAGTGAAGAGTACCCCAGGTTTGAGATATATGATCTGTATCCACAGATTCCAGGTTCCAAGTTGAAGGATCAACCTCATGAAGGAAAAGGGAAGCAAGGGCATCACTCATGTTTTCTATAAGAGAGGAGGGCACATATTGGTTCTGAAAGTTGTTGTCATACCTATGCCAGCACCTTAGGGTTGTATGCCCTCGTTTGTCACAAATTTGATAGACAGGAGGAGAAGAGTTATATTGGATGTTATTGGCATTGGTAGAGGTGGTAGATCCTCTACTTTGAGGATTGAACTGGGTGGTATGGTTCCCTGGTCTGGTGCCGAGGACACCTTGGACAAAGCTACTATATTGATGTCATTCTCTTCCTTGGGTAGAAGACTGACCACGACCAGAATGGTTGGTATGGTTGTAAAAATACTGTCGATTGAAGGTGACGTGGTTATTTGCTCTAGTTTTGTTGGTGTAGAACACAACATGAGGGGAAGGTGAGGACCTCCTTGACCTTCATCTTTTAAAGTCTTGCAGGAGAGGGATGAGCTCATCATATGAAGGAATGGGCAACTTCATCATTGAAAAAACAAAGCCCTCATATTCATTACCATCCAGGACATTCAAGAGGGTAAAGACCTTTTCTTGATCATTGAAGACATAGCCTATTGCACTGAGATTGTCACATAGAGTCTTGAGCTTTTGGAGATAGTCTAAGAGGGAGTCGGACCCTTTGGTGAAGGTTCCTAGCTGACACTTGAGTTCAAATTCTCTAGATTGGGATGATTCTGAGAATTTCTTTATTAGAGTGGTCCATCCAATGATATCACCCATCACTTCTTCAGTCAGTGAGCTCGAGATCCATCCTTTGAGGAGGCAATCTGTTCGAGTCCAGGCTTTGTGCCTTGGGTTTGCGTCTGGCAAACCATCACTATCAGGAATGAGATGAGGGCGAGCAACTTCACTACCATCAAGGAATCCTTCGAGGAAACATGACTCAGCTAGATTCTTTACTTGAGATTTCCATAAGAGGCAGTTGTCAAGTTTGAGTTTGATTGTCAAGAAGTTAGAGATGTTTAGGCCAACAGGGTAAGGATAGATAGAGGTGGAGTAAATTGAGGTTTCTGCTTCCATCGTGACAGTGTGGATGGGTAGCAAATAGAAAAGGGAAGGTCTGGTCAGAGAAGATGCGTTCACAACAAGAGGAGAGAAGAATGGAGGATTGATTAGAGAAGCTCTGATACCATTTTAGAGTAAAGATAGTAGGAGTGAAAGGTATTGTAATGGCTTAATCAACTTGAATTACAACAAGGTCCAATGGCTTAGATATACAAAGTTCCTCATGTGGCAGTTCCTCATGTGGCAGTTGATGAGGAGAAGGTATTGGGCATATGAACAGACATACAGTTGAAGTAAATGGACATGTAGAAAAGACTGTGATCATTGACTGTCGCAAACCATTAACTGTTGTGATGCATTTAGCTACTATGTCTTTGAGCCTTCGTCTTCAGTGTCTGCTTGTTTTGAGTTATTAGGTGTATTATGTTGACAGTTGTTGGCCTTCTCCTCCTTCAAAAAGAAATAGTATTCAAACGAGTGTTGGCTAACGACTGAGGTCTCTCTCACTGCCATGATCCTTTAAACACCAGAAGCTTCATTTATGTTGGAGAGAGATTATGATGTAAGAGCGCACAATTTTTGTTTCACTGTCATCACTTTCTATGACCTGTGTAGGCTGAAGCCGCTAATGGATCCACCACCCACACCACTAGCAATCACACAATGCATGACAATGGATGCCCAGCTACAGGTGATGGTCTGAAGCAGCAAAATGTAGACATCCCACTATACATATTTACCATGCATATTGCGTCCGGCCTCAACAACAGTGATTAAGGAAGCCAGGAGTGTGACTGAAAAACTATTTGCCAAAACTGAAGAGGACATAAAATGTAACAATTGGGTATACAAACAAACACCATAGGCGATGATGGAGTCACCACAATATAATAACAAATTTGTCTGGAGTGTAGCCATAGCAAAAAGAAAATTCAATAGTTTTTTTTTTAATATTTTAATAATCAATTTGTCATACATTTCTGAAGTTATTTACCAAATGTCATGTTAAGGAACCGGAGACCATTTAATACATCCCCAACTAGGAAGTAATATACCTTTTTACTTTTGTTTAATAATACTATATATATGTGTGTGTGTGTGTGTATATATATACATATAATTCACCTGTTTAGTATGGTTTGTAAATATTTTATTTGACTCTATTTGTAATTCAATAATCATAACAACTACTTAATTCTTATATTAATTTATAGCATAAACAAGCATGTTTATCAATCATGTTCCAAGTACATAAATATTAATTGATGAACATATAGATAAATTCAAGTACAAAAAAGATATATAGCTATATGAATGACTTTTAGAGGTTTTTTATGAAATAGTACAACAAGAACAAAAAACTAAATAAGCAATAGCATGTCCTCATTTATATCCTCACCCACATCTCTATATCTATGACTTCATGTGTAGGGATCTCATTTGGCTCAATCAGTGTCAACTGTGTAACAAGAGGTTCAAGGCTATATAGGTGGGGTGAGTTGTCTTTGTAGACTAGGTATAAACTCAATTAGAGTTCTACAGACCTGATGCTCAAACTCAATGTGTAGATAAGTAACAAAAGAAGGTACATGTGGTGCACCTCCAAAGTACAACATTGATTGTGGAGTTGAGGTGTACATAATAGAAGAAGAAGGTCTTGGTCTGTAGTAGTGCATTTGTGAAGGTGGAGGTGGACATGGGGTGGCGTTTGGAACAAAAGTAGAATCTTCTCTATTGTATTATCTTTTTTTTTGAAAGTGGGACCGAAGTCATTTTATTAACCCAAATCTTTTTATGCTAGTACAATGACTTCATTTTCAAAGTTATCTATGCGGGAAAGGGAGAACTCTAACATGTGTGCCTTAATGGCTAATATATGACTGACTCTATTTGCCTCACGGTACACATGATTAAGGTTCATGGCAATAAAATCTAAAGTAGCTTCTACAATCTTCTTGACGACACGGTCCTCGTATCCTCTGCCATAGTGGCCAACCTTGATGGCTCTTACCAGGTTCATGCTATCTGTTTCCACCAACAGGTTTGTGAAACCCAATATGCGGGCTTCCTTCAGCGCCCCTCTCATTGCCATTGCTTCCGCCATGAAAGCTGAGGTAGTGTGTCCAAGCTGCAATTGAATTGTGGCCCTGATCGTCCCTTGACCATCACGTATGATTGCACCTACAAATGTTGTTGTTCCTTGCTGCCAACTTGCGTCCACATTTAGTTTAAGAACACCTCCCCCCGGCGGCTTCCACGGGGTGTCCCTTGGCAGCGTGGCCCTTTGTCCTGCCGCATTTAGCTTCCGTGTCTGGTGGTTCTGGGACTAGATGGGTGAAGCTGGCCACCAACGTCGTCTCATAGAGTGGTTTATCTTCAAATAGAAACTTGTTCCTCACCGTCCACACTATCCACAGCATCGTCGCTAGCTCCTCGACCACCTCCTCCTTTGCATGGTTAGTCAGCACATGTAGCAGGTCCACGGTGTTTGCCACCAACTCGGTGACGCCGTGCAACTCCTCACCGCCGCAAGCCCATACACATTTTGCGTAGTCGCATCGAAGAACCGCGTGTAGGTCATCTTCCTCAACTTGTTTGCAACGTTGGCAGATGTTAGTTTATGTGACCTACCTTCTGTAGAGCCTATTCATCGTTGGAAGTGCTTTCTTGCATAGCCGCCACACAAAGTGTACAAGTTTGGATGGCCACTTCTTTTTCCACAGCTTGTCCCACTCGTGCCCATCTGTCACCGGTGCGCCAACGTTGTCCTTTGTGATATACTGGTATATCGAACGGGTGGTGAGTTCTCCTCTTGAATCGAGTTCCCATACGAGCTGGTCTTCTTCCGCCGATGCGCTGATTGGAATGCTGAGAATCCTCTCATGTAGTGTGGGCGGCAATAGCATTCGGACACGCTCTTCGTCCCATGAACCTTCTGTTTGCTTGATGAAAAAATGGACGTGGTGTCCCTCGCCAAGTCGGTCCTCCCCTTCCTCGGTTTGTCGTGCATGTAGCCTGCCATAGTAACCGGGAACCCATCTATCACTGAAGGTGCGAATTGTCGTCCCCCTACCGATGCGCCACAAGAATCCTTCCCTTATTTGTTGCATGGACCCATGGATGCTCCGCCATGTGTAGCTCGGTCCATAACCCACATCAGCGTCCATGATATCTTTTCTTGGGAAGTACTTGGATTTTAGGACACATCCAGCTAGAGACTCTGGATTTGTGGCTAGTCTCCACCCTTGCTTTGCCAATAAGGCTAGGTTGAAAGCCTTCAGATTGCGAAAACCCAAACCCCCGTTGCCTTTTGGCTCACAAAGCGCTTCCCAGCTGATCCAGTGTATCTTTCATTCCCCCTCTTTGACTCCCCACCAGAATCTCGCAATCATCCTGCAAATCTCATCTAGTAAGCCGTCTAGAATTTTGAACACACTCATGTAGTAGGTCGGTATGGCTTGGATGACCGCTTTAATGAGGACCTCCTTTCCCGGTTTTGATAGAAGCTTTTCTTTCCAGCCTTGTAGTTTCTTCCATATCATGTCCTTTATTGAACTGAAGACCTGTTTCTTGGATCTCCCCATCGTCGTAGGTAGTCCCAAGTACTTGGCATGGTGGTCTACTTCCTTCACCTGTAGGCTCCTTTTGATACAATAGCTTATATCTTGTTTTACATTAGCACTAAAGGCGACTTCTGATTTCTCGTAGTTGATCTTTTGTCCCGACGCTCTTTCATATTGGCTGGTAATCTCAGCTAGATAAGAGCACTCCTCTTGGGCAGCCCTTGTAAACAGGATATTGTCATCTGCAAAGAAAAGATGTGACACTCTTGGTCCATTTCTGCTGGCTCTTGCTCCATGTAAACGTCCATCCCTGTTTGCTTTGAGAAGGGAAAAAGAGAAAATTTCAGCGCAAAAGAGAAAGAGATATGGTGATATAGGATCACCTTGGCGTAGACCTCTTGTCGGTTTTACAGTTCCCGTCCTCTTGCCGTTGATGACGATTGAGTGTGAGACGCTTGAGACGCATTCTTGTACTTTTGACCTCCATAGGGCGGGGATGCCCATCTTCTCCATGGCTTTGTCCAGAAATTCCCATTCAATTCTGTCATATGCTTTGCTCATGTCCAGTTTGAGCACCATAATTCCTTCCTTACCTTTCTTTTTCTTCTTCATCATGTGGAACATCTCATAGGCTACCAAGGCATTGTTGGTGATCAGCCTCCCTTGTACAAAAGCGCTTTGGTTTTCAGATATCATCTTGTTAAGAAGTGGTTTTATCCGGCTAGCAAGCACCTTAGTAATGATTTTATAAGATACATTGCAAAGGCTTATGGGGCGGAACTCAGAAATTTTCTTTGGTTGTTGGACTTTTGGGATGAGCACTATGTTTGTCTTGTTGATGTTATCCAACTTCTTCTTCCCCCTCCACCAAACCTGGACAAAATTAATGAGTGATCTTTTAACAATATCCCAAAAACTTTGGTAGAAGACCGCCTTCATTCCATCAGGCCCTGGTGCCTTGTTGGGATGCATTTGTTGGATGGCACCCCAAATCTCCTCCTCCGTTGGTAGGCTATCTAACATCAAGGCTTCATCAACCGTGAGAACACTGTCCAACCCATCAAATATGTGGTCATCTATCATTGGCTTCGACGTATTAAACAGATCTTTGAAAAAATCAACCGTAATTTTCTTTACCTCTTCTGGTTCTTGCCTCCAATTCCCTTGGGCATCCATCAACCCTACAATGTGATTTCTTTTTCTCCTCTGACTCACCTTATGGTGAAAGTAGCTGGTGTTTTTGTCCCCCTCCCGCATCTCATTAGCTCTAGCTCTCGCATGCCAGTAGCTTTCTTGTAATCTGAGCAACTCATGCACCTCATCAGATAACCGTTTACATTCCCTCAACATCACGTCATCGGGCGGCCTGTTTTGTGCTTCTTGAAGGTTCTCTTCAGCTTTCTGTAGTCTTTTCTTAATATTGTTGAATTTATCATCAGCCCATTTTTTGAATTTCTCCCCGCAGTATGTCGTCCTCTCATGTAGGTCACAACCCAGTGCCTCGTTCCAATATTTCTCAATCACTTGTCTACAATCCGGGGCCAAAAGCCACATAGTTTCAAATCTGAAATTTTTCTCATATTTTTCCTCCTGCCTTGATTGCGTAGCCGTGATAAGTATGGGGGCATGATCCGAGAACTGTATCGGGAAGTGACGTACCCATCTGACCTGGAACATGTTGCACCATTGCTGATCAGCCAGAAATCTATCCAGACGCGCCTGCATCCTTGTTTCCTTCTTTTTCCCCTGGTGCCACGTGAAGATATTTCCTTGGTAGCCCATATCCTTCAGTTGACAGTCTTCTATGGCCTCTCTGAAATTCCTCATCTTCCATTCAGCTCTGTTCTGTCCGCCCTGCTTTTCCTCATCTTTTATTATTTCATTAAAGTCTCCCCCTAGAATTTTGGGAAGCTGAGATGAACCACATATACTTCTCATAAGATTCCACATAGCTTGTCTCTCCTGCATCGCTGCCCATCCATAGATCCCCATAAAACCAAACCTGTTAGCGTCCCCATCACCTCCCACCTCTGCATAAATATGGTGATCAGAGAAAGATACCACCTTCACCGAGTCCCCCCTCCACCACAAACCCAGACCACCTGCTTTTCCCACGCTGTCCACTCCAAACCCATTCTCAAACCCACAACTCCTCCTCAGTTTCTCTTGTTCCTGTCTTCTTGTCATGGTTTCTGATATGAAAACCAAATCGGGCATCTCTCTCCAGCACCTATCCTGGAGAGACAAGTCTAGTCCAAGGGTTCCCAACCCCTGGACATTCCAACATAAGATTTTCATTGCTCTTCGCAGACCCGGTCTGCGCCTAGGTCTGCTACTTGGAAACCAGCTTCCACTGTTGGAACTCCGGCTCCTCTACCCTTCTTGCCACCAGTATATTCCTCTGTGTCCACCTCCATCTCCCCCAAAGAGTCCTCCCTGTTTCGTTTGCCTCCTGACTTCCATCGGCTACTCCTTTCTTCAGTACTCCTTGGTGACGACAGTCTTCTCTTGCACAATATCTGTTCTCTACACCGGTGAAGCCTCTGTCCTCTTCTCTCAGCATTACCCACCCCCGCATGGAAAGGTGTCATGTTCATCTGTTGACGTTGTGCTTGCTGTGCCTCACTCCTAAGTCTGCCTTCGTCTTCCTTGTATTGTGATTCTGTTGTGATGGTTTCACTCACCCTTTCTATTGTATTGTCTTCTTCGAACAGTGATCCAGTGTAGCTCCCACCATCATGGTCCTCAATGGTCGTCGGCGGTGGTGGTTCCATCTCCGGCGGTGTCTCTGGTATCAGCTGTACCCGTTAGATCGCCCGCTTTTGTTTGTTCTCCCTACGTGTTTCCTTCATCTTTTCTTTTCCTTTCACCCTATTCATATACTCAGGCCCCACGAGTTCCTTCCATGCCTCTTCCTCTAGCTCGGACCTATTGTCCATTCGCCCACCATCCACAACAATGGTTCTGGTCGACTCTGCCTCATCTGGTCTGCCCGTGATCTCCCCCTGATGTGCATTGTCGATTCCCGGAAGTTTTGTTGCCCCCCGTTGTTCTTCTCCATATGCAAGTGTTGGTTGTTTCTGTTGTTCAGTCCCTGCTTGCTTCGCTGCACCCGCTTTCTCCGCCGGTTTCTTCACGAAGACGATGGGGCGTTTGGGGTCCGCCGCCCCCCTTAGTTCCTCCGCGACTGGTTTGATCCATCTCTTCACCAGTGACGCCTTCACCCATGGCCCCCATACCCTTGGTTGGTTTGGTTCTTCTTCTTCTTTGGTGCAATCTTTGTCAGCATGACCTATGAGCCCACACAAAAGCAGTATGTTGGCAGCCTCTCATATTTGATATCTATTTGAATCATCTTGCCGTCTTTGCTCCTTATCTTCTGCCATTTTCGGATTGGTTTCGTTACATCTACCTGCACTCGGACCCGACAGTAGGAGTCCCAACCCCAGTTGGATTGGTCGACCTCTTGGACCTCCCCTATCTTCATGGCGATCAGCCTCACCGCCTCCTTGGATCTGTAACCTAGCGGCAGGTTATACAAACGGACCCAGAAAGGGCACATCTTTAACTCGACTTCCACCGGAGTATATTCAGAGCAGATCTCCTTGATCACCAACAGACTATTATCAAAGTTCCATGGTCCTTCCTTCATCACTTTCTCACGGTCTTTCCACTGAACAAACTGGATTACGAATATGTTGTTTGAGATTTGGCGGTACATTGCCTCCTGTCTAAGCCCCCATTCTCCGAGGAGCGTCCTGGTCATCGCTGGGAAATTGTAGGGCCTTGCTGTCATCAGTCTCCCCACTAGGGCTAGCTCGATATGTTCACCGTTTGTTTGCACTTGCGTATGCCTGAAGTCGATCACTTCATCCTCTTCTTCGTCCTCCACCGAGAGTCCCGCGCATCTCACACTCAATTCGTCTGCCATCACGGACGGAGGGAACCTGCAAAGCAAACAAAGGTCAGGGCCGCGGTGTCCACGGAGGGGGAACTCACACAGCGCCATCGCACGCCCACATAGTCATCGCAGCGAAACCCTAGACGCGGGATGGTAGGCGAGAGTAATCTCTATTGTATTATCTTAACTACCTTGATCTACTAAATAAGGAGAAAAAGAAGGAAATCTGTATGGTGTACAAAGAGAAGGAGTAGGAGAGGGATCAGGAGTAGGGAAAATGGTAGATATCAAATTGGGATGGTTGGATGACTATAGGTGATATGAACAAGCATGCTCTGGAGGATTGTCAAAGTAAGCCCCCTAGATGGTATTAACATCATCTCTAATCTGTGTAGGTGTATGATGCATACCCGCTTGGATGCACACTTGTGACTGAACTTGTTATCCAAAATATTTATATAGTAAATAATAAAAGACAAGCATATTATATATTAGTTAAATAGGAGTAAAAAATTTGTTAACCTTGTAAAATAATTATGTGGAGTTTTTTTACCTACACTCCAATGGGATGCCATGTTCCCACTCCTAGTCTATAACTAGTGATCATGTGTGTCCAATTCCTATCCTCTCCCAACACCATATCTAAAGATGACATACACTATCAGAAAAATGTGCCTTTGACTTTGAACAATTAGGCACCTTATACAACCCTCATACACATATGCTAGAGTTGTATAACCCCAAGACAAGTTTCTACAACTCTCAAAGTCATTTACAAGGGAACGTTATTGTATATGAACATGGTCTCTAATACTATATGGAATAAGATAACTATCCAAGAAATAAAGACAGTCCCTACTATAAAATGTTATAAGTCTTTCCTAATCATCTGGAGTCCCTTAGGTGAAATCCATATCCAAAATAATTTCACATAACCAAGTCTAATGAATGTGGAACATGGACATGACTCCCCAAGTATAGGACACAAAGATGAGACCATGTATGAAATTGTTCCTCATTTGGGCTTATGAGATATGTAGCTATTACTAGAGCTCCATCAACCCTAAGACCTAGAAGAATTGCCACATTCTAAAATGTGACAGTCATTAAAAAATAAGGGAACCTAAATGTGTTGCTAGTGATGTATCAACAATTGACTAGGGTAGTGATGAGTTTAGGATCTAGGTGGATAGAATGCCGCCTATGAACCACACCAAAAACCTCTAAGGAAATTTTTTCCAATACACATTGGTCAGTTTATGGCCACTCTAAAAAAGTAAAGTGGTCCTAAAATATAGTTAGAATGGCGCTTCTCTTGGATCTATGTATAGTTAAATGATAAGTATTATAAAATTAAGATAATAATAAACAAGTGAACTGTAACATCCCTGACCTGGGTTATAAACTAACCCTAGGTGTTTTGCCTAAATATGTAAATAAACCCTGGTGATTATCTTTTGACATGTAATTAAGTTCTCAGGAACATATACTTTCAATTTTGTCCGTTTTAATCAAAGTTTTAGTATTATTTTGGTAATGCAGGGGCTTATGTGCAAATTAACCAGTTAAGGGGTGCAACTTGTAAAATACACCATATAGAACATCTTTTATGACTATTGTCATCATTTAGAGTAGAAATGGTGAAAGGGACACATCAATGAATAATCAGATAAGAAAAATGACCTTTGTACATAAAATTCACTAAGTTTGAGTAAGGACACCTTTCATGTATGTACCCTAGCTGAAAGTTGGCTTTCTTTACCCCTAGATCTTGAGATTTCATGAGCTTTGCATAAGTTTAGATGAGTTTGGACGATCCCTTAAATAAGAAAGGACTTGGATGAGAATTTCAAAGTTTTAGAGGTCCTTATGGTGAAAATCAGCCTAATCTATATAAGCACCTTTCTTTCCAAACCAAGCAAATGTATTCCTTTCACTTCCTCACTTCTCATCTTTCTCAACCGACCAAGGCAAAGCTCTGGAGCTCAAGGGGATGACCAACCTGTTCTAGGTAAGAGAACACCATCTTCTAGCTTGGATTCATGGAGGAAATCGTATTACAAGGTTGAATTGCTAGTTTTCTTACTTAGGTTCCTTGTTCTAGCCGACCATCCCCATCTTTTTCTTGAAAGATTGACCTTGGCCGATCTGTGGAGCTCAAGATGCCATTAAAGACTTGAATCTTGGAAGCTTGGAGCTCAAGGAACGACCTTAAGGCGGGTTTTATAATTCTAAACCTTTTGCTTTGTTATGCATACTTTTATTCGTGCAATTAATAGTTAGTTCTTCTTCTTCCCCATCCTTCTTTGCACCCTTGCAAGCTTTTTCGTGAAGAACAGACCTTGGTTTCAAGGTTGAAGACAAAGGACGTTAATACCTATGTTGGTCACTATCCAAATTTACTAAACGATCTTGGACCAATAGGTCAAACGATCTCACACTCGTTTCAATCCAAACGGGTTCAATAGGTCAGTTTGGCCAAACGGGTTCCAACCCATTTGAGGGCATTGACCAAGCGTTGACCGTTTGAGATTTATGTTCACAATTATGTAGGCTAATGACCCACCAAATTTTAGGGGTTAACTCTAAAGGAATCATAGGTTGAAGGCCAATCAATTAGGCAATCGAATTTTATTAAGTGTTGTTTTCTAAACTGATTAACTTGAATCTTTGGGAAAATGGGTTCCAACCCGTTTGAAGGAGTTGACCAAGCATTGACCGTTTGGGATTCCTGTTCACAATATATTGAATTTCTTTTCTACCAAGAATCACGATCTAATTCCTAACCAATTAAGAGTTGAAGGCATTTCAACAACCTAACCCTAATCGGGTTAAATTTACTGATTTTTTCATATAGATTTTGATGAGTGTTGGGTTGAAGGACCCAAACGAGTTCAAACCCGTTTGGGGGTTCATCCAAACGATCTCACACTCGTTTAGTGACACCCCAAGATCGTTTGGGGGTCTAGGGTTAAAGAAATTTGATGGTTTGAGGGTCCAATTACAAGATGTTGATAAATTGGTAAAAAATGCTGATTTTTAATTTAATTAGGACTCAACCCTTATGAAATCATTTTGGTTTTTGGTCAAACTTTGGTCAAATGGTCTCAAGATCGTTTGGAGGTCACCCAAACGACCTCAAGACCGTTGGAGCCAAGTTTGGGCCCAGTTGGAGGTCAATTGATAGGTTCAACTCTGATTTGAATCATACTGTTGAACATTGATGATTAGCCGATTGGAAACCCTAATTGAGTTAGATTTAACCCTAATTGGCTTTCAATTGAGGGTCAATTTTGGTGTCCAGTTGGTTGAGGCTCATCCTAATTGACTCAATTTGTATATGGTTAACATGGCTTGGGCCAATTGAAAGCTTCAACATAAGAAATCCTTTTTAAACATAACCTATGTGTCACCTTTTATGTTCATGCGGTTTGGACCCAAGTAAGTTCACACTCGTTTGAGTCTAAATGGGTCCACACCCGTTTCATCTCAAATGGGTCCACACCCGTTTCATCTCAAATGGGTCCACACCCGTTTCATCTCAAATGGGTCCACACCCGTTTCATCTCAATTGGGTTGACACTCGTTTCATCTCAATTGGGTTGACACCCGTTTCATCTCAATTGGGTTGACACCCGTTTCATCTCAATTGAGTTGACACCTGTTTGATCTCAATTGGGTTGACACCCGTTTCATCTCAATTGGGTTGACACCCGTTTCATCTCAATTGGGTTGACACCCATTTCATCTCAATTGGGTTGACACCCGTTTCATCTCAATTGGGTTGACACCCGTTTCATCTCAATTGGGTTGACACCCGTTTCATCTCAAACGGGTTCACACTCGTTTGATCTCAAACGGGTTCACACTCGTTTGATCTCAAACGGGTTCACACGCGTTTGATCTCAAGTGGGTCCACACCTGTTTAAGATTAAGTGGGTCCACACTCGTTTAAGGTTCAAATGGATTCAAGTTCATTTGAGATTAAACAAGTTCAAGGTCGTTTAAGAATCAAATGGGTTGAAGGTTGAAGGTTAAACCCTAAACCAAGTGGAGACCTTCAAGGTTGACTATACTTAATCACTGAAGGTGTAAATGGTTCAATGATGATATAATATAAACCTTAATGGTAACCTAAGAAGTTAAGGGACTATGTGGCTAATGAATTGACCCATGATGATGGACAATGGGTAAATTACCAAAATGCCCCTGAAAGGTTCAATTGAATGATACCTTGTTTTAATCAAACCCTAATCACATGATAGTGATGAGTTGACTGGTGTTAATCAATGAGGGCTTAACCCAACCTAATCTAGAGTGGTGTAATCACTATCTACTAGTTAGAGGAGAGAGAAAGTACTAATTATAATGAAAACTCAAGTAAAATACCTTCAATATACATGAATGAGCAAGTTTAGGTATGATCCACTTATGTGAGATCATGGAAACCCTAATTATGATAATTGATGAATCTTAATCTTATCTGAGGTCTTTAATGATGATGTTTCTCATACATGAGGATGTTATGATATCTTTTCACCATGAGGTGAATAATAAACCCTAATTCTAGGGTGATGACATGTAATGTGAATAGTAAACCCTAATTGATGAAAACTAGGGAAACCTAGCTCTTGTATGAGTAGGGAGATATAACTTCTTTAAATGAGTTATTTACTGTTATCAGTTGATTTAACCATGCAGGTTCCTTTATGAGGATGATCATATCCAGGTATGGATGATGATATTATATTCATTGAAAGCATGTTGTTAGCTTTATGAATAGTGATATATCCTGATACCTTGCTAATAGTATCTTATGAGATTGATAGGCTGTGTGAGCCATGAATACCATCAAGGTCATGCTTTAAGAGATGACTTGTGATGAGAATGTTGAGAAATGATAATTGATGAGAGTTAGGCTTATTACTTTTAGTATTCTTCCTTCATAGCTACTATGCTAATGATTAATGTTTGAAAACATGTATGATGATAAAAGAATACTGAAATGTACCTAACTAATCAAGTATAATCATACCATGTAGAGCCTTGATCATAGACCCATCATTGTCAGGAGTTAAATGATGGTGAAACATGTTTTCCTAAGGGGATTCCTGGAGCACATATTTTTGAATATGTGGGGTAATATGGATGTGAATTTCCTTACATCCTAGTGTAGGAATTGATGTAGATGTATCTTAATCTATCAATCCTTCACTATGTTCTATGCCGGGGTGATGTAACACTAATCTCCCGAGGAAATCTTTTATACTACATCGATGAGAGATAAACAAGAAATCTTTCGGTAGTGAAGAGAGTACAGAATGCCACTGTGACTCTAATAGCGAAGTACCAGAATACCCTGGTAAGCTATAGTAGTAGAGACACCAGATGTCCTGCATGTTTATCCTCATTCTGACTGAGGTAGTTGAAGGTCATGAGAATCCAGCTCTTTCGATGACCTAGTATGATACCGATGCGACTTATTAGTGATCGGTTGGAGTATGAGCAGTATATCTCATCTCCGCAGGGCATAATGATGTTTGTAAAACATAATCAACCGCGTAGCATAACTGCTTAGGTTGAACCATGAAGAACATTGATTGATATTACATTGCTTGTTTTTAAATATCCTGTCCAAGTATTAGTATACATGTTCTTCATATTCCTTAAATAAATATGAGTACTTGTTAGTAAACCTGCTGTGAGTAACCTAAATTACCTGCTCATGATATTTCCTTTAATTGCTTTTAACAAAGTTTCTGGCGGAGAGTTATAACTCTCGCTGGGACAATTATTTAAAATTGTCTCACCCCGTAGATTTCTACCTTTAGGTGGACGTCGAGGTTGAAGGAACCAATCTGCAGGTGGACAACAGCAACAACAGCATTTTCAGAAGCAACAGTGACTCCAGGTGGAAACACTGTGTGGTCTAGTCTTGTAGTCAGAATAGTCTTATGTCGTCTCTGTACACTCAAGTCCTAGGAGTTTGTTGATCTGAGAATTTTGGAATCTTGAGATTTTGTATCATGACGTATATAATCACTCGAGAAGTGATTTATCAGAGATGTAAACAGTTCATCTTAGTTTTATAAAAGGAGTTTCAGGTTTTTAAGATCTCGTTTTCGAAAAGTTTTAATTTCTCATGATTTTCGTATTCCGATGTTAATTGATTCGCTTCCGCTAAGTTTATATCGTGGTTTTGGAGATCAGAGCCCACAATTAGTGGTATCAGAGCCCTAGGTTCGCTGAGTCTACAGAGACATAGGACTTAGAATGTCAAGTCTATCCTTAGTACTTCTTTCTTATCTAATAGAGTCTTCTGCTCCTCAGGAGAAGAAGATAATTAAGGATGTCTGGACCACCAGAGGAGTACGTGGCCGAAAGTAGTGTTGCTGCGCCTCGAGAAGGTGCAAGGAACCTAGAAATAGAGAAACCTGCACCTGAGCCACCCGTGGAGCCACCTCGGTTTGACCCAGCTGACATGGGAAACCCAGCTTTTCAAACTATGTTTGGGTAGTTTATGACTGCCATGACACATATCACCGACAGGATGCCCATGCCTGCACCTAGGGCACCTGCCCAGCCTGAAGGACAAGGTATCGGTAAGACGTTCGAGCGACTTCGTCGTGTAGGAGCAACTGAATACTTTGGAACAGTTGATCCTGCAGATGTCGATCTATGGTTAACCGAGTTGGAGAAAGCTTTTAGAATCCTCAACATCCCCGAAGGTGAGAAGGTTGTACATGCTGTCTATCTTCTCAAAGGTAGTGCTGGTCACTGGTGGACCATGGAAGAGCAGAAGAGGCCTGGAATAGAGATATCGTGGGAAGACTTTCGTCGGGAATTTGTCCGCAGATATTTTCCAAAGACCTTCCTGGACGAGAAGATCTCTCAGTTTGAGAGACTGAGACAGGTTATGATGACCATTAGTGAGTATGAGGCTAAGTTCATGGAGTTGTTGCGATTCTGTCTGCATATGGCTACCACAGATGAAGAAAGGATTAGGAGGTTTGAGAAGGGTTTGAATGC
This sequence comes from Alisma plantago-aquatica, assembly GCA_963693085.1. Lineage (NCBI taxonomy): Eukaryota > Viridiplantae > Streptophyta > Magnoliopsida > Alismatales > Alismataceae > Alisma > Alisma plantago-aquatica. The sequence continues at coordinate 203,759,161 of OY856410.1, read as the reverse complement.
CGACATGACTACTCCCGTGTCTGCACTAGAAAACCGGGAGAGATTCTCTACCTTTGTTGAGTCAGTCCGAAGGATAGAAAGATCCGTATTTGAGAAAAGACAAACCCAAAAGAGATATCCACAGTTCCAGGGATCTTCATCTAGAGACTTTAAGAAGCCTAGATTCTCTGCACCTACACCTCCACCAACCAGATCGAGTTCTCAAACTCAGTGGTCCCCAAGTAGAGGTAGAGGACGAGGTTTACCACTACAAGAGACTCGCAGTTCAGTGTCAATGTCAGTCACAGGACCACCCAGACCACAACAACTGGAAAGATGCTGCTACAACTGTGGGAAGGTGGGACACTTGATGAAGGACTGCAGGTCTAGGCCTGTCAGTGTGACACAGCCTCAGAGGCAGAATCCACAAGGATCACAGAGAAGGCAATCTCAAGGAGCAGCTCGAGGACGTGGACAAGCGTCTCAAGCTGGATCATCAGCACCACCTCAACACCAGGCGACAGCGAGGTTCTATGCTATGAACCCACCAGAAGCAGTAGTCAATCCACGGGTTGTGGCAGGTCAGATGGAACTTTTATATTCTGATATGTCTAAATCCTGTGTGGTATATGTTTTGATCGACCCGGGTGCTACGCACTCTTTTGTCACTCAAAGAGTGATTCGTAACTGCAATATGACAGTTAGACCTAGGGCATATAGCTTGTTGCTTGAAACTCCGTTGAGAGGATCTGCTGTTTTGAAAGAGGTATGCTCTCCCTGCATCCTCTTCTTTTCTAATCATCGCATTCAAGTGGATCTTATACCACTTGATATGCAAGGATTTAATATAATCCTGGGGATGGATACCTTGGAAAGGTATAGAGTTGTCTTGGATTGTGAATCCAAGCAGGCTGTGTTTGTTGATGAGAGCAATGCATGGATCTTTCAAGGAGAGAGAAAGATTCTACCCACCTGTCTTGTGTCAGCTATGGTTGCTAACAAGCTGATGAGGCAAGGATGCTATGCATTCCTGGCACATGTAGTAGATGTTACCAAAGAAGGTCCCAACCCTGCTAAAGTTCCTATAGTCAGGGAATTCAAGGACGTGTTTCCTGAAGAACTTCTAGGTATACCACCACCTCGGGAAATTGATTTTGAAATCAATTTGATCCCAGATATGAAACCTATAGCCCAGACACCGTATAGGATGGCGCCTGCTGAGATGGCAGAACTCAAGAAACAACTTCAAGAGTTGCTTGAGAAAGGTTTTATCCGACCAAGCACTTCACCGTGGGGTGCTCCGGTTTTGTTTGTTAAAAAGAAAGATGGGTCGATGTAGTTGTGCATTGATTATAGACAACTCAATAAAGTAACAATAAAGAATAAGTACCCTCTACCGAGAATTGATGATCTTTTTGACCAGTTGTGTGGTGCAACCGTCTTCTCGAAGATAGACTTGAGGTCAGGATATCATCAACTTCGTATTAAGGACAGTGACATACCCAAGTCTGCTTTCAGGACAAGGTATGGTCACTATGAGTTCACAGTTATGTCCTTTGGACTAACTAATGCACCTGCTGCATTTATGGAACTTATGAATAGAATCTTCTGACCTTTCCTCGATCAGTGTGTTGTTGTCTTCATAGATGACATTCTGATCTATAGTAGAGATGCACAACAGCATGAACAACATCTTCGTCAAGCTCTAACCTTGCGAAGAGAAAATAAGCTATACGCTAAGTTTAGCAAGTGTGAGTTTTGGTTTCCAGAAGTATCTTTCCTTGGTCATGTGGTATCTGCCTCGGGTATTCGTGTTGACCCTAAAAAGATAGAATCTGTTCTACAGTGGGAACAACCGAAAACACCGACGGAGATTCAAAGTTTCCTAGGGTTTGCTGGCTACTACCGAAGGTTCATTAAGAACTTCAGTTCTATAGCCTTACCCTTGACTAAGTTAACCCGGAAGGATATTCCTTTTGTCTGGAGTGATAAGTGCCAGCAATCTTTCTAGTTGCTGAAGGAGAGGTTGACAAGTGCACCTGTGCTTGTGCTACCTGAGCAAGGCAAAGGATACATAATTTTCTGTGATGCCTCCAAGAATGGACTCGGGTGTGTGTTGATGTAGGATAAACAAGTGATTTCTTTTGCTTCCCGACAGCTTAAGAAACACGAAGAGAATTATCCGACACACGATTTAGAGTTAGCTGCTGTGGTTCATGCCTTGAAAATCTGGAGACATTATCTTTACGGAGAAACCTTCCAGATTTTCACAGATCACAAGAACCTTAAGTATATCTTTTCTCAGCATGAACTTAACATGAGGCAACGTTGCTGGATGGAGTTAATCAAGGACTACGATTGTACAATAGATTACCATCCAGGAAAGGCCAATGTAGTTGTAGATGCCTTGAGTAGGAAATCAGCAACATCAACCTCTGATAGGACACAACTAAACTCTTTAGTATGCCCTAGGAGAGATATGCTTATCTCCTTAAGGCAAGACAATGTACAGATGAAGGTGTCATGGATTGCCGGGTTGTTGGCTGAGATGCATATTAAACCCACCCTAAGAGAGCAGATTAAGGAGGCACACCAAGTTGATGTTGTAGTTCAGCAGATCAGATCTGGGTATGGTGATGAGAAGCGAGAAGGTTTTCATGAATCAGATGATCAAGTGGCATGCTATCATGGGAGGATGATAGTACCAGATGTGGATAACCTGGGGAAGTTAGTCCTGGAGGAAGCTCATTCTTCAATGTATGCTATGCATCCAAGAAGCACCAAGATGTATCGAAACTTGAAAGATATGTATTGGTGGCCTGGGATGAAGAAGGACGTAGCTGAGTTTGTTCTGAGGTGTCCAGTGTGTCAGCAAGTTAAAGCTGAACACCAAAAGCCTGCAGGAACAATGCAACCTTTACCCATACCACAGTGGAAGTGGGATCATGTAACCATGGACTTTGTTGTTGGTCTACCTAGAACAAACAAAGGACATGATTCCATTTGGGTAATTGTTGATAGGTTGACCAAGACAGCGCATTTCTTACCTGTCAAAACAACCTTTTCTGCTGAAAGGTTATCCCAGTAATATGTTCAAGAGATAGTGCGTTTGCACGGAGTTCCTGTCACTATAGTTTCTGACAGAGGTCCTCAGTTCACAAGTCATTTTTGGGAACAGCTACATAGAGCACTAGGCACCCAGTTAAGGTTTAGTACAGCCTTTCATCCACAGACGGATGGACAGTCAGAAAGGACTATACAAACCTTAGAAGATCTGTTGAGAGCATGTGTTCTCCAGTTCACAGGAAGTTGGGATCTACACCTAAGCTTGATAGAGTTTGCCTATAACAATAGCTATCAACATAGTATTGATATGGCACCTTATGAAGCCTTGTATGGTAGACGTTGTAGATCCCCTTTGTGTTGGTATGAGACTGGTGAACATCAGTTGTTAGGTCCTGATCTTGTGCAGCAAACTACAGAGAAGATCAAAGTTATACAACAACAGCTTAAGACTGCACAGGATAGACAGAAGTCGTATGCTGATAAGCGCCGTAGACTGTTAGAGTTCCAGGTTGGAGACAAAGTGTACCTCAAGGTCTCACCTTGGAAAGGAGTCCTTCGCTTTGGAAGGAAAGGAAAGTTAGCACCTAGATTTATGGGACCTTATCCAATCATTGAACGGGTTGGAAAGGTAGCCTATAGACTAGAGTTACCACTAGAGTTGTAGAGGCTACACCCTGTGTTTCACATTTCTATGTTAAGGAAATGTCATCCTGATACCGAGTCAGTTCTACAACCTATGGAAGTAGAATTGAATGAAGATATAACTTATGAGGAAGGACCAGTGTCAATCCTTGATAACAGAATTACAAAGTTAAAAAAGAAAGATATAAGCCTTGTGAAAGTCCTCTGGAACCACCGTGGTGTTGAAGAAGCCACTTGGGAACTAGAGGATGAGATGAGAAGGAAATACCCTGCTCTTTTCTCCTAATACGTTTTGTTGATTTCGAGGACGAAATCCTTGTAAGGGGTGGGTAATTTGTAACATCCCTGACCTGGGTTATAAACTAACCCTAGGTGTTTTGCCTAAATATGTAATTAAACCCTGGTGATTATCTTTTGACATGTAATTAAGTTCCTCAGGAACATATACTTTCAATTTTGTCCTTTTTAATCAAAGTTGTAGTATTATTTTGGTAATGCAGGGGCTTATGTGCAAATTAACCAGTTAAGGGGTGCAACTTGTAAAATACACCATATAGAACATCTTTTATGACTCTTGTCATCATTTAGAGTAGAAATGGTGAAAGGGACACGTCAATGAATAATCAGATAAGAAAAATGACCTTTGTACATAAAATTCACTAAGTTTGAGTAAGGAAACCTTTCATGTATGTACCCTAGTTGAAAGTTGTCTTTCTTTACCCCTAGATCTTGAGATTTCATGAGCTTTGCATAAGTTTAGATGAGTTTGGACGATCCCTTAAATAAGAAAGGACTTGGATGAGAATTTCAATGTTTTAGAGGTCCTTATGGTGAAAATCAGCCTAATCTATATAAGCACCTTTCTTTCCAAACCAAGCAAACATATTCCTTTCACTTCCTCACTTCTCATCTTTATCAACCGACCAAGGAAAAGCTCTGGAGCTCAAGGGGATGACCAACCTGTTCTAGGTAAGAGAACACCATCTTCTAGCTTGGATTCATGGAGGAAATCGCATTACAAGGTTGAATTGCTAGTTTTCTTACTTAGGTTCCTTGTTCTAGCCGACCATCCCCATCTTTTTCTTGAAAGATTGACCTTGGCCGACCTGTGGAGCTCAAGACGCCATTAAAGACTTGAATCTTGGAAGCTTGGAGCTCAAGGAACGACCTTAAGGCGGATTTTATAATTCTAAACCTTTTGCTTTGTTATGCATACTTTTATTCGTGCAATTAATAGTTAGTTCTTCTTCTTCCCCATCCTTCTTTGCACCCTTGCAAGCTTTTTCGTGAAGAACAGACCTTGGTTTCAAGGTTGAAAACAAAGGGCGTTAATACCTATGTTGGTCCTTATCCAACTTTACTAAACGATCTTGGACCAATAGGTCAAACGATCTCACACTCGTTTCAATCCAAACGGGTTCAATAGGTCGGTTTGGCCAAACGGGTTCCAACCCGTTTGAGGGCATTGACCAAGAATTGACCGTTTGGGATTTCTGTTCACAATTGTGTAGGCTAATGACCCACCAAATTTGAGGGGTTAACTCCAAAGGAATCATAGGTTGCAGGCCAATCAATTAGGCAATCGAATTGAATTAAGTGCTGTTTTCTAAACTGATTAACTTGAATCTTTGGGCAAACGGGTTCCAACCCGTTTGAAGGAGTTGACCAAGCATTGACCCTTTGGGATTACTGTTCACAATATATTGAATTTCTTTTCTACCAAGAATCACGATCTAATTCCTAACCAATTAAGAGTTGAAGGCATTTCAACACCCTAACCCTAATCGGGTTAAATTTACTGATTTTTTCATATAGATTTTGATGAGTGTTGGGTTGAAGGACCCAAACGAGTTCAAACCCATTTGGGGGTTCATCCAAACGATCTCACACTCGTTTAGTGACACCCCAAGATCGTTTTGGGGTCTAGGGTTAAAGAAATTTGATGGTTTGAGGGTCCAATTACAAGATGTTGATAAATTGGTAAAAAGTGCTGATTTTTAATTTAATTAGGACTCAACCCTTATCAAATCATTTTGGTTTTTGGTCAAACTTTGGTCAAACGGTCTCACGATCGTTTGGAGGTCACCCAAACGACCTCAAGACCGTTTGAGCCAAGTTTGGGCCCAATTGGAGGTCAATTGATAGGTTCAACTCTGATTTGAATCATATTGTTGAACATTGATGATTAGCCGATTGGAAACCCTAATTGAGTTAGATTTAACCCTAATTGGCATTCAATTGAGGGTCAATTTTGGTGTCCAGTTGGTTGAGGCTCATCCTAATTGACTCAATTTGTATATGTTTAACATGGCTTGGGCCAATTGAAAGCTTCAACATAAGAAATCCTTTTTAAACATAACCTATGTGTCACCTTTTATGTTCATGCGGTTTGGACCCAAGTAAGTTCACACTCGTTTGAGTCTGAATGGGTCCACACCCGTTTCATCTCAAATGGGTCCACACCCATTTCATCTCAATTGGGTTGACACTCGTTTCATCTCAATTGGGTTGACACCCGTTTCATCTCAATTGGGTTGACACCCGTTTCATCTCATTTGGGTTGACACCCGTTTCATCTCAATTGGGTTGACACCCGTTTCATCTCAACTGGGTTGACACCCGTTTCATCTCAATTGGGTTGACACCCGTTTCATCTCAATTGGGTTGACACCCGTTTCATCTCAAACGGGTTCACACTCATTTGATCTCAAACGGGTTCACACTCGTTTGATCTCAAACGGGTTCACACTCGTTTGATCTCAAGTGGGTCCACACCCGTTTAAGATTAAGTGGGTCCACACTCGTTTAAGGTTCAAATGGATTCAAGGTCATTTGAGATTAAACAAGTTCAAGGTCGTTTAAGAATCAAATGGGTTGAAGGTTGAAGGTTAAACCCTAAACCAAGTGGAGACCTTCAAGGTTGACTATACTTAATCACTGAAGGTGTAAATGGTTCAAAGATGATCTAATCTAAACCTTAATGGTAACCTAAGATGTTAAGGGACTATGTGGCTAATGAATTGACCCATGATGATGGACAATGGGTAAATTACCAAAATGCCCCTGAAAGGTTCAATTGAGTGATACCTTGTTTTAATCAAACCCTAATCACATGATAGTGATGAGTTGACTGGTGTTAATCAATGAGGGCTTAACCCAACCTAATCTAGAGTGGTGTAATCACTATCTACTAGTTAGAGGAGAGATAAAGTACTAATTATAATGAAAACTCAAGTAAAATACCTTCAATATACATGAATGAGCAAGTTTAGGTATGATCCACTTATGTGAGATCATGGAAACCCTAATTGTGATAATTGATGAATCTTAATCTTATCTGAGGTCTTTAATGATGATGTTTCTCATACATGAGGATGTTATGAGATCTTTTCACCATGAGGTGAATAATAAACCCTAATTCTAGGGTGATGACATGTAATGTGAATAGTAAACCCTAATTGATGAAAACCAGGGAAACCTAGCTCTTGTATGAGTAGGGAGATACAACTTCTTTAAATGAGTTATTTACTGTTATCAGTTGATTTAACCATGCAGGTTCCTTTATGAGGATGATCATATCCAGGTATGGATGATGATATTATATTCATTGAAAGCATGTTGTTAGCTTTATGAATAGTGATATATCCTGATACCTTGATAATAGTATCTTATGAGATTGATAGGCTGTGTGAGCCATGAATACCATCAAGGTCATGCTTTAAGAGATGACTTGTGATGAGAATGTTGAGAAATGATAATTGATGAGAGTTAGGCTTATTACTTTTAGTATTCTTCCTTCATAGCTGCTATGCTAATGATTAATGTTTGAAAACATGTATGATGATAAAAGAATACTGAAATGTACCTAACTAATCAAGTATAATCATACCATGTAGAGCCCTGATCATAGACCCATCATTGTCAGGAGTTAAATGATGGTGAAATAGGTTTTCCTAAGGGGATTCCTAGAGCACATATTTTTGAATATGTGGGGTAATATGGATGTGAATTTCCTTACATCCTAGTGTAGGAATTGATGTAGATGTATCTTAATCTATCAATCCTTCACTATGTTCTATGCCGGGGTGATGTAACACTAATCTCCCGAGGAAATCTTTTATACCGCATCGATGAGAGATAAACAAGAAATCTTTCGGTAGCGAAGAGAGTACAGAATGCCACTGTGACTCTAATAGCGAAGTACCAGAATACCCTGGTAAGCTATAGTAGTAGAGACACTAGATGTCCTGCATGTTTATCCTCATTCTGACTGAGGTAGTTGAAGGTCATGAGAATCCGGCTCTTTCGATAACCTAGTATGAGACCGATGCGACTTATTAGTGATCGGTTGGAGTATGAGCGGTATACCTCATCTCCGTAGGGCATAATGATGTTTGTAAAACATAATCAACCGCGTAGCATAACTGCTTAGGTTGAACCACGAAGAACATTGATTGATATTACATTGCTTGTTTTTAAATATCCTATCCAAGTATTAGTATACATGTTCTTCATATTCCTTAAATAAAGATGAGTACTTGTTAGTAAACCTACTGTGAGTAACCTAAATTACCTGCTCATGATATTTCCTTTAATTGCTTTTAACAAAGTTTCTGGCGGAGAGTTATAACTCTCGCTGGGACAATTATTTAAAATTGTCTCACCCCGTAGATTTCTACCTTTAGGTGGACGTCGAGGTCGAAGGAACCAATCTGCAGGTGGACAACAACAACAGCAACATTTTCAGGATCAGCAGTGACTCCAGGTGGAAACACTGTGCGGTCTAGTCTTGTAGTCAGAATAGTCTTATGTCGTCTCTGTACACTCAGGTCCTAGGAGTTTGTTGATCTGAGAATTTTGGAATCTTGAGAATTTGTATCATGACGTATATAATCACTCGAGAAGTGATTTATTAGAGATGTAAACAGTTCATCTTACTTTTATAAAAGGAGTTTCAGATTTTTAAGATCTCATTTTCTAAAAGTTTTAATTTCTCGTGATTTTCGTATTCCGCTGTTAATCGAATCGCTTCCGCTAAGTTTATATCGTGGTTTTGGAGATCAGAGCCCACATGAACTTCATCAAGTTAGAAGCACTATGCTACAATAAAAAAATGCAAACAATACATGATCGAATTCAAAATAATATGTTACCAAATTAAAAACATACATGACATGAACAAATTAAAAACATTACATTACCAAATTGAAAACATTACATGTCATTGAACACATTCAAAATTGTACATCATTGAAGAAAAAGTACATGTGTTTCTTTTATGAAAAATATCTATAGATTCTATCGAATGTGAGAGACTACAAGGAGGGGCTTGCTTCTATCAAATATTTTTAGTAGCACGATTGATGGTCTATATATTATAAATGAGATGATAAATTTCATATAAAATATTGGTAGAGCCCATACTCCACTTGAGTTTCTTTAACTATTCTTATTGAACATTGTTCTCACGACGATGTCAAAGACAATACAGATGTAGGACCTAATAAAACTCAGCTTCAAATAGATTCAAGAATTCCTCTCATCCTATTAGAAACAAAACATAGATCCAACGTTCAATAGGTGGAATCATCATTTGTAGGGAACCAAATAAGTATTCCCATGATTTGATATTTTCTAAGTCCATCATGGACAAAAAGAATGAAATACACCATTACCAACATCTATATTGCATTCAATAAGAAGAGTTATACTGTATTTATGACTAAAGAATGTTCCATCAACAATAATAACATGCTTGAAAAGTACCTGTCATGTAATACCTAGATCGAACGACCACATCAATCACTTGGATCTATGAGTGTCATTTGTTTGTCTGGTATAATCATCCACAAGGTGGGTTTATAGTGTTCGTAGCATACATTGTGATAGAGAATTAATAAATAGTATATAATTGTGATATGAATCTTCATAATCACGAAATATTCTACATATGGCCTTTCTTCATGCTAGATATGCCTTCCTATATGATATGTACATATTTATATAAACATTCACCTTACCACAAGCTTACTGTGAGTACATATCTAATTATGACACTATGATTAGAATGATCATACATGAAAAACTAAGATGATGTGCATTGGTGATGGTCCTTGTATGGATCAACTAGTTGACAAGTGCAATTTTTAGTTCTATGGTTGATCTTACACATTTCATTTATCTTGTGGGATTAAGAGAGGCACTCTCTCCCCCTCTATTAGGTCCTTGATGGAGGCTGAACATCTGGAAGGGTGGTAAACCAAGGAAGCAACTAGAATTCAAACCTGGGTCCTTTTTTTAGGGGACACCATGATTGACCACTTGAGCCACTCCTTGTTGAATAAAACAAGCACTATCACATGTATATGATTCATCTTAAAAACATAGGTCACTTCATCTATTCTTTTGAAATGATAAGTAGGCAAATTCCAAAGAATTGAGGCAAACTAAGGGTGAGAAATTGACTGCTTAAGCATTGAGTATGGTATTGGACAGTGTTTTTTATGGATAATGTTTGTATGTTCTCAATCATGAGAGTTTTGAATGGAATTACAAATTTCATTTCTTAAAGGAGGTGTAATTGAGATTACATTGGTAGTGAAATTCATTAACCCATTCATCATCTTGGAAGGATGCATACTTCTCAACTATAATTTGGTTACCAGATCATTTGCAAGCAACCTTGGTATGGAACTCAATGCAACTACAGTATCATGTGTTATATAACCATCTAAATCAAGTCCATTCATGATGGGGTGATTATCAATTTCACTTTTTGAGTCACCTTTTTTATTTAATGTTTCCTTCGTCCTCTTCGTAGACAATATTTCCATTCTTATTACTAAGGTTTTTAACCAGTTCAAGTTATTCATTTGATATGGAACATACATTATTGTTGATTGTTTGATGATAACTTAACAGATTTGTGCAGCTACATTCATGGTGGGTAGGTATTATATGAATGAAGTCATCAAATGAAATTACAAGAAAATTTCTAAATACATAATTATTGTCAATTTCTATGTGCATACAATGTTCAATAGAGAAAGAATGTGATACACTGGTAGAGAACTAACCGGGGTTGACAACAAGTATTGCGTGGAAGTATGACTTGAACTCTGAAAGAGTATCAATTAATGTAATTCTGATGGGTCAAACGGATTGGCTAGAGTAAGATCCATCAAAGTGAAACTAACTATCATAATGTAGCTTCACAATTTGTGCACATAAAGTAGATGCCATGCTCCTATAAATGTAAAAAAGAAGATTTACCCATCTATTTTAAAACATATTTACATCAATTGTTGATTTATTTTTTGAATAAAAAATTCATTCATTTAGAAAGGCGGTTAAATATAAGCAACTAACTTTGTTCAATTACAATACAATTATTTCATTGAAAAATGGGTTTCTCAAGTTCAAATTCTCAAGTAATATTAGAATTCATTTTTCTAGGTGATTAACATTCTTAATTATGATTTTTTCAATTACAAAGTAAATTATATATGAATAATTTATAATTTTCTAGATGTTTTAATCCAAGCAAAGATAATTATATTGAAAAAAAATAGTTTCAAGTTAAAATTCTAGAGCAATAGTAGGATTTTATAATTTACTATGTGTTATGTATTCATATTTAAAAAAATATAGATTAGTGTAAGTGAAATAAAAATGTGTAGATGTTCTATTTTTAAAATAATTTTTAAGTGAACATGTTGAAGTTCTAATTATTAGTGCTTTCAGTACAATGTAGTATACCAAATGATAACTCTAAAAAGTTGAAAAGACCATACTTGAAGTGGAGACAATTCTCTTGTAGATCAAGAATATAGAGAACAGAAGAAGAGAAGCAACTCACTATATGAATAGAAGATGAGACCACTAGCACCAAAGAAGAGAAATCTACATATAACATTGTCAAAATCAGCCAAAACCTCCTCCCACATCACATGAGATCCAGAGAAGCTCGAAATCACTTGGGAGAAGAAGAGGAGTTGAAAATATGAGACAATGAAGCAAGAAGAGGGGTTTATCTCGACCAAAATATATTGGAGAACCACGTATCCCCCTTGGGGAAGTACGTATCCCATCTAGTTATGATTGTTGTCCCCTATGATTGTAAACCAATTGGGGACAATGGTCATCTCCCATGATGGGGTCAATGTGTCCCCCACACGAAAATGTTGCTCCTCTACTAGAGTAGCACGTCCTTGTTGGAGACACATTGCTATTTTTTAGGATCAATGCCTCCCTACCAAGAAGACATTACTCTCAAATGGGGAAACACATCTATGTTGGGGCCACATTGCCCCCTAAGTATGCCATTTTGGTAACTAATTGTTAAAAACACAACAAGTTGGCTCTAAATTGTGAAAAATACTATTTTGTTTTTTTTACCTTGAACCATTCTACAAACACGAGCTATAAGGGTGGGAACCGTCCCAGATTAAGGGACCCTCACACATATTTTTTTATCTAAAATTTGGATTGCAAAATAATGTGTTAGGATAATGACCCTAACACCAAAGTATCACATGGATAAAATATAGTATCACAAATCATTACCTATGAGGGTTATACCTCTTAGTGCAACCCAAAAAACACTATCCAGAATTAAGCATACAAACGAACATTACAAACAAACAACCATTATTTTCTTGAATATTTTATAAAAATAAACTAGCACAAACAATAAAAATCTAGATTCACCGATACCAAATTGTTAATCTTTATTCACTTAGAAAGAGGCACTTTGGTGCATAACAGAGGAGACACTTTGGTGCAATCCTGATAATTTCTTATATAGGTCATGATAAAAGACATGATTTAAAAGTAGATGTGTCTTTTCTTCAATGCTTAATGTTTAAAGGTTATTTATAGTATGCATGTTCTCTTTAAAATTTAAGATGTTCAATTCCACTTAGAACTAGTTTGATGCATGTCTAGGGCAGCGATGTCCACAAGGAGCAATCATAAAGGAGAGAGTCATCTAGCATGTAAGGACTAGCTTGAGGATCTTCAAAATAAAGGACCTACTGGGGCCATCTATACCTGGTTTAGATTCTTTTTTATGTTTATGAAAAAATGTATCATTTTAAGTATGAAACATGTTTAGTTTAGTTGATTTGTGAGCAATGTTGAGGATTTGAGAATGATAATCGTTATATTTATCCTATGATGTCTTGTAGAAACTCTATTTTTGTGCAATGGATATGATGATTGCAACATCCCCTTGAAGTGAATTCAATTTATGGGTTTGTTCTATGTTTTGTATGTTTTTTCAAGTGCGGTATTCAAGGTAGGAAAATATATGAACCAAGAATGTGCTTTTTACTCAATCACTAGTACATTTTATAGTTGAACCAAGAACGTGTTTATTACTCAATCACTAATACATTTTTAGCTAGAATTGCACTTATAATAATATAAGTTATAGTTAAAATATGACATTACAACTTATGACATCCGTTTTTAGTAGAAATATGATGTGGAATGTGGACAAATGTCAATAAGGAAAAAAGCTCAGGTATCACTTTACTTATTGTGTGGATTCAAAGATAACAAATTGATGTTATATGTATTCTATAAAAATAACTTTCCCACGAAATTTAGAACCATAAAAGTAGCATTGGTTTTGTGTTGAACTCAATCTATAAGAATCCTATTAGCAGCTGCAAAATAAATTTTCCATATAAAAATAACATAATGAAAATTAGCAGCATTTGTTTACGATAATAAGAGACGATATAAGCCTCCAGAGTAAAGGCCAAAGTTTTACTTGTGTAGTATCAGTTTGTGCACAGATGCCACGCCATAACCTCTTCTTGTTGCATCGATATTTTCAAGGAAAAATTATATTATGTCAAAAACCCTTGGTGTTTCTTACCTAAATATTGTTTCTTTTAGTGTAATCATTGCTACTATCCCACTTATACCCAATAAATCAATTTTCCCTCATTCCTCCCAGACCTTTGAAACCCTTCCTACTGTTGCTCCCATGATCCCATTAATGTTGTTTTCCTGTCCATGCTCCCTTTCTTGCTACTGGACCTCATTCTCCAGACACTACTTCAAGGGTCATAACATGCTTCTCTCGTATCTGGTGCCTTCTCTCCTTTTTCCATGCAGAAACTACTGCCAAAGAAGCAACTATTACTGCTTCTCTTGAAGCCAACTACTTACATCTCTAGATGTCTCATCATCTTTGTCACACCCTCTCTTAGGTTTCTACCTCTTTCCATACCTAGGTTTGTCACTCCTTATTTTCTTCTTGTACAGTCCCTATTCTTGGTGTATGTGGTTCTCTATACCTTCTCCCACAACCTTGGTGTTTGTTTGCTGGTAAAATGCTAGTACTTATTTTGTTAAATGCACCTTAGGAAAACACATATTAGGTCTTGTTTGGTTAAGTGAATTTGTTGATCTTGTTCTAAATTTTTGTTTTGGTTATTAATCTTTAACAATATATGTCATGCATGCCAATATAAACTATGGAAATGAAATATCTAGTATGATTGACATTGTCTAGCTCTTATGTAAATAGAATGTGATGAGTATTAGCTCTTGCTTATCTAGGATCTACTTCATATACATCCTAGAATTAATGTTACTGATGTACATGTTTTTTGGATGAATTATCACCCTTAGGACCCAAAGAGGTGGGATAGATGCCCCATTATTAAGGAAAATTGTTATTTATGGTTAAATGATCACACCTAAGAACAATTCCTTAAACCAAACCATATGTCATTGATACAAAACATTCTTAGGACATAAGTATATTTATTCATTATATCAATATTAAAATAAACATAATAATAGGAATTTCCTTCATTCAATAATAAAACCATATACAAAGTATCCTAATTAAAATATTACATGATGGATTTTAGGACATACAACCAACATCTCCCACTTGCATTGGAGCCAATCACTCATGAGTTTAATTCCAAATGATAAAAAATGATCATCATGCTTCTGTTCTGAAAGCTCTTTTGTCAAGAAATCAACAACATCACTTTTAGTTAGTACTATGCAAATCTTAACATCTCCTCATTGTGTGATCTCTGTATGAGATTGTAATTCCTGAGTATTTTCTTGGAATGATAATTTCATTCTCTTTCCTTATCATGTGAAATGGATCCATTGTTGTCAGTGTATCTCTACTACATTGTTAATGGATTGAACCACATCTAGTTCACCAATGAACTTATTGAAAAACACCATTTAGGATAAACACAAATTCTTGTTGAAATAAGTAATTGTCCTTATCGCTGTGAAATCTAGCATTAGTGCAACCTTTTGCAAGCCACTCTTCCTCACACCATGAATTAGGAATTGATGCTTAGTTGTTCTCAACTATTTAATGTTGTTCTTTACATCTATATAGTGAGCGTCATCAAAATATGACTGGTATGTTCTCCTCATGCTCAAAGCATACAAGATATCTTAGTGTGTGCATAACATTGCTTACATAATAGATCCAATTCTTGAGGAATATTCATGTGTGCCCGCTCTTCCAAAGACATGGGACATTGGGATTTATAAAGAATTATTCCATATAACATGGGTAAGTTTTCTCTCTTACAATCTTGCTTGCTTAGCCTCTTTATCACTTTGTCAATGTATGTAATTTGACTTAGGCTAGGAAGACTTCTAGATCTATCTTAGATCTTGATTCCTAGTAAATAGGATGCTTCCCCTAAGTCATTCATTTAATAGGTATAGTCCAATAATGTTTTAACCAATTTATATTGTAGGTATGTCATTTCCCATCAATAGTATGGCATATACATACAATACGAAAAGTATAATTATGTTCTCACTAACCTTCTAATCAATACAAGGTTCATCTTCATTTTGAATAAATACAAACTATTTGAATCTCTTATTGAAAGGAAAAATATGGCTCCTAGATGCTTACTTTAATCCCTAGATCAACCTTCGTAGCTTAGATACCTTTTCAGTTTCATTTCGAGTGATAAACCTTTTGGTTCTATATGTACACAACCTCAAGAAAATTACTATTAAGGAATGTGGTTTTAACATCCATTTTCAAGATTTCATAGTTATAATAAGATGCAATTGCAAGCATGATCCTAAAGGATTTAGCCATGGCAATTGGTGAAAATGTTTCATCATAGTCAACACATTGAACTTGTTTGAATCTTTTGCTATGAACCACCCTTCATAGGTTTGCACATTATCCATGTTTGTATTCTTCTTGACGATCTATTTTTCCTCCTATGTGTTTTACCCCTTCAAGTGGATCTACCAAGGTCCATACCTTGTTGGTATACATTGAGTTCATCTCAGATCTTATTACTTCTAACTATTTCTCTAAATTTGGTCCCTCAATAGCCTCATTAAATGTTGTTGGTTCATCAACATCAATGAACAACACATTACCTTTTTGAGTCACGAGAAATACATATTGCTTTGGTTCAAGACATGTCCTCCAATACCTTTCTGGTTCCAGTGTTATAATAGAAACTTGAGATTCCACAATATTGTGTGCTTCCTCTTATTTCTTATCAATGTCCATAGGTTCAATGTTATTTGTTGGTCTAGAACTTCTTTTTGTTTTGTTTTGCTCCCATTATTTCCTATAGAAATAAATTCCTTTTTGAGGTATACAATAGTTCTATTATTGTCAGATGGATTATGAAGTAGTACCCCTTAGATTCCATAGGGTATCCCATAAAGAAATATTTATCCACGTCGGGTCCAAGCTTCTTACAGAACTATTTCATGACATAACCTTCACATCCACAAACTTTCATGAAAGTCATATTGGGATGTTTCACATTCCATAATTTTAGCGTATCTTTTCAACAAGTCTAGAAGGTACTCAATTAAGTATAAATGCAACGGTTTCGAGCATGTCCCTATAAAGTAATCAAAATATTAGATAAACTGATCATTGATCGTACCATGTCCAACAAGGTGTAACTTCTTATTTTTGACACACCATTATGTCATGATGTTTGAGGTAGAGTCAAATGTGATACAATACCATGGTCTCCAAGAAGGGCCTAAAACTCTTGCTTAAGATATTCTTGACCACAATCAGATTGTACTACTTTAATATTTTTACCAAATTGATTTTGTACTTCATTTATGAATTCTTTGATCTTTTCAAGCGATTCTGATTTGTGTTTCATAAGATACACATATCCAAATCTACTGGTAGTCTTTATAAATGTGATAAAGCACTGATATCCACCTCTAGAACTTCTGCTAGAAGGTTCACATACATTATTATGTATAAGTCTAATAAGTCACTAGCTCTCTCAATATTTCCAATAAATGGTGCTTTTATCATCTTACCTAATAAATAAGATACATATCTCTATTGATTCAAAATCAAATGAATAAGATAACCATCTTTATGGAGTCTAGAAATACACTTCTCATTTATGTGACCTAGAAGAAAGTGCCAAAGATAAGTTTTATTTGAGTCATTTAGTTTTAACTTCATGATATTTATGATATATATATGTTTCTCAAGATATGATAAATAAAGACCATAAGACATAGGGAACCTTCCATAAATGACCTCATATTTAGAAATAAAAATTCACCATTCTTTATTAAAACTGTATAACTATTTTTATCCAAACAAGAATAGAAGTAATGATTCTATTTATGACAGGTACATAATAGTAGTTCCCAAACTCTATTACAAGCCTATTATGAGGATATAAACAATAGGTGCCTATAGCAATGGAAGAAACTCTTACTATATTTGTAACATGTAGTTTGACCTCCCCTTTCTTAAAGAGTCAAATTCTTTTTCATATTTAAGCATTTGTGAGATCCACAGGTATCCAAAACCCAAAACGAAGAAGTAGATAACTTTATCTCTATAACATATATACCCAGAATAGGGATCTCTATACCCTACTTTTTCTTTAGTTCCTCAAGTAGAGAGGCAATGTCCCTTCCAATGTCTTACCTGGTGACAATGGTGAAAATGGCCTCTATTAGCCACTCTTCCTTTTGCCTTAAGTGTGGAAGAATTTTGGCTAGCTATAGAAACTTTCTTGGGGTTCCTTTTCCCTTGTACTTTCTTTTCCTTTATTGATCGTCAACATGGATTTGGGATTGTCTTTCATTTTCACGTCAACTATTCTCAACATGCCAAGCAGATCTATCAATGGCATAACAACAATTTTCATGTTGTCATTCATTGATATCGTCTTCAAAAGTATTTCTTGATAAGAGAAAATATATATTATGCAACTTTTTTAGAAGAAATGGGATCATGATCTAAGTTGAGATTGGTCTCTAGAGAAAGAATGCCATACTATAAGATCTAAATTTGTCTATGACTATATCCAAAAGGGTTTTTTTCATGGAAATGAGATGTATATCAAAGATCTAGCATTATTTTGCAAGGGGAATTTGGTTTGTAACCGTTTAACAAAATTGCTTAATTATCCTTATCAAGCTTAGGGTTTAAAGAATGTTTGGTCCCAAAGCTCTTGAAACATTAGACTTTAGGACCCCAAGATTCAAATTAGTTTTACATATAATGGGAAAATTGTCAAAGATGATACACCATGCGTATTTGGAGTTTAAAAGTCGATGGAGAGAGATTTCCACTTATTAGAGACAAGAACGGTGAATTAGTGATCAGGAGACACATTGATAATAGGTGAAATTGGTTTTGGTGGAAAAGAGGTCAATAATGCAAAAATAAGGAATGAAGTTATTGAAAAGATCACTATCTTGAATATAAGAGTGATATATATTAACATTTTAAGTTCCTTTCTATTGAAAATCTATGAGATGAAAATTCCCTCCAAGGACCCAAGGCTCCTTATCATAAAGGTTCCCAATTGATTGCAATTCTATGAAAGCACTCCTTTGTCATTATTAGGTTCACTATAAATCATAGAGAATAATAAAGTGGATATATTTGATATAGATAAAATGTGAATAGTTATGGAATAACTTGCCTAATTGGTTGGTAGATGGCACACAACTTGTGGGTTCCATCCAACTATAAGACCTCCATTGAGGCCATCATCCAATTTTTTGAATCCAATTTGTGATATCATTCCCATAATTGAGTGGAGTTGGAAATCATATAATACGCTCTTAGTTTTATATAATGATGATTTGAAACTTTTTGTACCAAGCAAATTGATGAATATTTTGTCTCCATCTGGGATAGCTACAAGGAGACCTTGCATGTGTTGAATAGAAATATCCTCCATCATAGTGTTTTTTTATTCTAAAGAAAATCTTTGGCCTAGGCATAGAACTTCTAGGGACAATATGGGACAAAACTCGAGTTAGCTTGGTGTTGTAAATTGTATTGTATTGGTGTCTAGATGAATGGAGAAAATAATACTCCTATTGGTTGTAACTTCTCTAAGAAAGATCTATCAATAGATAATAATTTGTGCAAAAAGAGTCCAACACCATGGAGGAAAGAAAGAGTAAATGATAGAGGTGATTGATCACTATTGACGGTGGCAAGATGAAGCTCGTGATGATCACAATGTGAGGAAATTGATGGTTTGTTGATCTCAGAAGAAACATTATTTGTATGGTAAATAACTATTTCCAACACCATGGAGGAAATTGATGGTTTGTTGATCTCAGAAGAAACATTATTTGTATGGTAAATAACTATTTCCAACAAGGAGAAGGTTTGAGAATGCAACAATTCATTTTGAGTTTCATAGGATTGGAAATGGAAGGGTCCAAACGGATAGAGAATGGATTAAAGTGGAAGAGGGATTTGTTTTTGAATTTATTATTGACGACTCTCTTATCCAAAATGAGTAGGATAAGTAGATGGCTTGGATGAATAAACATCTAATTAACTACAATTAATCTTAGGATTTTTTGGAACAGAATCAGAAGGGTCGATCTGATGAATCTATTTCTACATACATTGAGGTGAGAAATGCCTAGTTGTTTAAAGTGAAAAAACCATTAAGGGTACTGCCATTCATAGTGTTTTTGTCCCAATTAGTTGCAACTTTTACCTCTAAAGATCTTATTTTCATAATACAACTCTTTCTATAAGAAACTTTACACCATAGAGAATCATCATCAAACATTCCATGGGTATGGTTTTCAATGATAAAACCTTGATCTATGACCAACAAGGTTGTAGATCGGGTGGTAAAGGCAAAAACTCCCCAATGAAGGGAATTAGGTTCAAAACCCAAGTTGTGCACCTTATAAATGTATTATCCCATCATGTAGGATGGCACATTGTGTGATTAGATGCCCCCTTCAATGTGTAGGTAATCGAGGGGGTGGTTGGGGGTTTACACTGTCAGGTTGGGATCACTGAAGTGGTTCTTCCTTAGGGTTGGAACCCACACCATCCAATATAAAAGACTGATCTATGTGAGGGATTCCTATCCAAGAATAAGAAGAAGTTGTTGAAAATAGAAATCATAGGTGGGCTCATGAAAAGAAATAACACTATGATGTGGATTATAGACTGAAGAGTTAGTAGAAATTACACCAGTAGACTTGGTGGACGCTTGAGGAATCTCAATGGAAGGAAAAGGATTTGACACCAGATAGAGTTAGGCATTGGCATCATTTTTTTAGTCACTATTGGGTTGATTTACATCTTATAACCTTTTACTACCAGCCATGGACCATCTTCAATGTTTTAGTACTTTAAAGGCATGCCAATGATTTTGTGATCGCTAATGAAATTGGGAGGGGGCCTATGATGGTCATTCTCATCCCAACAATGGAGCTTCATTTCATTCCAAGAAATGTGAGAAATATCAATGGACCAACCTAGTAGAATAACCAATTTATTGATCATGGTGGCCTATACCCATATAGAGGAGAGATGGTAATTACATTCATCCCAAAATACTTTATCATAGTAGTTGATGTTAACCTAACCATGTTGAATGTTTGGCCAAAGGTGGTGCCAAGTGACTAGCAATGTGATACCTTGAAATATGTAGGGTTTCATCTTAAGGAAGTAGTAATTTGGAGGAGTATTGATTTCCATAAGAGAGTTTAGGATTTGGTTAGTTCAACTTGATGTCAAAGATCAAAAATGGATGAATCATTGTCAAGAGGGGTGAAATGGAAGGCAATGACTATGTACTTTGTTTAAATTGAAAGGATAATCATAGAAAGATACCCATCATCAATCCTAGAGTGGATGATCCTAGGGTTAATATAGTCATATTTTTCCTGCAGGGGCTATTTTAAGCATCTTTTACATGCATGGTTGTCCATTATACACACAAAATGAAATAGTATAGGTTCTATGAGATTGGACAATAATATGCCTCCTCCCCTCATTCTCATAACCCATAGAGAAGAGAGGATTGGAGAGATAATAATATAATTGATATGATGGTGTACATCCCTTATTGAGAAGTAGGGTAGAGAGGAGTGATACTTTGATAAAATCAACAATTTATTATGGTGTTGTTGAAATTGATATGAGAAAACATATAAAAAATGGAATGATAGTGTTAAGAATATAACATGTTCATCGTCTTGGAGGATACCAAAAACTCATTACCCACCTTGAGAGGAGTAAATGGTGGATAGTCATTGGATATAATTTATTAAGAAACACAGAATAAAGGTCAGGGTTGAAGGGTCAGCGCCATGTCATGACGCCTCTGTTGTTAGTAAAAATTACACAAATGTACCTCATGTTGTTTTAGGGGTTTTTATATGGTTTTTTTTCTTGTATTTTACCTCAATTATGTATCACATATGTCAACTTACATAAATGTACATCATTATGAAGAAAAAGTACCTCGAAAGCCTCTCACAACATATAAAGAAGAAAATGTATTCATAGAATATTTATTATAGTACATAAAAAAGTTATTAACTATATATTCACCAGAAATATAAACAACCTACAAGTATCACAAATTACAACATAAGTACTAAAATTATATGACAAGAGTGCCTCACTTTAAAGAAAAGTACCAAGATTATATGGAAAGAGTGTCTGACTTTATACATACAAGTATTCTATATAAAGTGACATTGAATGCCTAAATTCAAATAAAACACTTGTTAAAATACATCAGTTTATGTATAAAGTACCTTCAAACTACACATAAGTATACCGAGATAAGGCACCTTGCTAAAAGTATGCCAAAGTGTAAGCATGATTTTTTTTGCATGTATGAGATAGGGTGGTACTGGATTTCATGGAGATACAAGTCCCAAGTATCTATATATAAAGAGTACTGATATATAGAGCACATCTCTTCCACCCAATATTAGACCCTAGCCTCAATCAATGCAAATACAGAATATGAAGTGACTTTTAATATTGTTCAAAGAATCTTTCAGCACAGTGCCAAAAGTTAAAATGTTTCCAGATGTGAGATAGAACAAAATAATGTACAAGCTCTTAAATTAGTGATAAAATTCATTAAGAACATTGAAGATTTTAAACTAAAACTGTAGAAATAAAAAAATGTGAAACAAAGATGGATGTATATATAGTGTACATTATTTTTGTATAAGTTATAAACATATTTAAGTAGTACTTATGTATTGTATAATTATCTATCCCATAGATAGTGTTTTAAATTAAATAGTGCTTATAAATAAATACTTAAAAATATGATATGTAATTTTAAAATAAGAAATGTTCACTAATAAGTACTACATTTCCTACTTTAGACTTGAACAATGATAAGAATACATGTGCACAATTTTGTTTCACATTCTCTCTCCATCCATTCCTTCTATTTTTGTATTTCGTTCATCCTCTCTCTCTATCCACTATCTCCTTCATTCTATTTATTACATATTTTCATTCTATCCACTACCTTGTTCTATTTTTTTATTACACCCTCTCTCCATCCACTAGATCCTTCTTTCTATTAGTTTTACCATCTCTCTTCATCCATAATATTTTTGTATTTTTCATTTCTTACTCTCTCCATCCATTCATATATTTACTCTATCTCTCTCCAGCCACAAAGTGATTATGGACACTTAAAAAAAAGACTCACTATGTAGTAGTGATCTATATATATTCTTGAGAAATGGGTGTGGATTTTTGGTGGAGGTTGTGTTGAATTACTAACTTTCCATAGGAATAGGTCTATTAGTTCATAAATGTAAGCAAACACCAAAATTGCATAGCCACACCTCCCACACCCACAAAGCACAATTGTCCCTGGGGTAACAACCCTGAGTTTTCAAAACTACCTAGAGTTTTCAAAGCTACTCTCTCCCCACTGGGGGATGCCAAACTTCCTGACGAACATGAGCGCAAGGTGGCATCATCACCCCCCAGCCTTGCCTCTTGGGCTCTCACAACCTGGTCATCTCCTCCATGATGCTTCTGCCGCAACAACATAGATATCCGACTGGAGATATTTACTCCATATGACACTACAGTAGGAACTAGATCCTCCTAGGAGATTTGGCTCTGCTAGAACTTTGCATAACTCCACTGGATGATTACTATTGCCACACACTGGCACCGTATATCCTCTATTTACTCCGCTAGATAACCACTGCCACAACATCCTCACCCAAACATCCCTAACTGGCGCGTGCTTAGAATCTGAGACTTGGCATATTGGCAGCTTTGTTGATATCGGACATGGAGTGAACTACACTACCACTTTACTACCCTCCACATACTACTATATGAGATGAGAACTGGTGGATTTCTCACACACAAGCTCTTCAAAGCTCAAAGGCTTCTGACTGTGGATCACTACATCCTTCTGATTACCACACCCTCTCATGCTCACCCATCACACAATCCACACACTACATACACCATGACCCATATGGATGTATACCTAGATACTTAAAGTACTGGATTTATCATCCTCCCCAGATCATGGAGATATCTTGCCTGGGATATCATGGATGACATCATACATTTCTATGTGGGATCAACCTCATTTACCATAAACTTCTTCATCACGCACAAAGGACAACTCCAATCTAGTTGTAGGTGGAGAGATAAGTTGGTATCCCTCAACCTTTACATGGGTTCACATATCATCCTCAGACCTAAGGGAGACATGTAGATCGATATCTTGCTCACTAAATTCAACAACCAGATCCCCCACAACATCCGAAGACTTCTCAGAATCAACTACAACCGCTACACTTGCTCTGAAGAAGTCACTGAGGACACCGAACAAGGAATGCATATGCTCACACTACATAATGGTGGCTAGACAAACAACACTAAGGGATGGACTCAGGAGGACCACCTAGAGAACACTGTAACCTCCCCACTCCTGCTACTTAGAGACCCCATACAGAATGAGACTCCTATGCACCCAAATTTAGGTTTTTTCAAACCTAACCCTCTTCATATACTGATGATGAGACCCCAATCTACCCTCACACCACCTCTCAAATTCTGAAGATTTAGAGCATATTGAGTCTTTGTCAGTAGAGTATCACTCCACTTACCATGCCAAATTGGTTCATGACAAATCACAACACCCGTGTATTAGGGTCATTCATAGGAAACCATATAGGATTAACCACATCATATGTAGATGATGCCTTACATTTGGTCATCATAGACGATCTTGTCAATTTCCCATAAGATGTTTCACATGTTCAAAATCTGGACATATCTCCTAAGCATTCCCTAATGCTTAGTGTCCTCTCTTAATCCCTCTGCCCACTATCATCATCACCAGATCCCCAGTCCCCACGACCCTTCACTTTGCATGCCCCTGACCAACCAACTTACATGTAGCTTTGACCATAAGATCCAGCAATCAAACCCCTTCTACCCTCTTCTCTGTGACTCTCCAGTCAAAAACTATGACACCCCCATACCTCGATATTACACTCCCCATCCACACCCCTTATCCATACCCTCTATAACCTCTACATATATCAAGCCCACCATTAATACATTTCCTAAACCAACTCTCTTTGTATCTGCTCTACCTCTACTTCACTCCTTTCTGTGTTGCTCTTCACTCCCACCCCTACCCACCACTATGGACAACAACACCATTGAATGCTCCATTGATCTCCCAATTTATAACATGTGTCTATTGAGGGCCCTGATCTCTCGTACCATCATGGTTGACATCCTCAAGTTCCCTCGTACCATCATGGTTGACATCCTCAAGTGCCCCAACCCTTCTGATATTGAATGCCTCGATATCACCAAAGCATTGGCTTTCCTCCTTTCTGAATGCACTATCCTCAAACCCAAAAATCTTCTCCCCTACCACACTTGTCTACACCCTACCAGAGAAATCAAAATTTGAGCACATCTTGGGAAAAACTTTCACCTTTGCATGTGGCAATAATTTTGCACAATAGCGCATATCGCACTAGGGTATCGAGCATGGTGCATCACCAGCCACCACAGGTGCCTCAAGATAGATCTTGATCATTGGTCTCCCACCTCACATGTGGAGTGAAGAAGTCTTCAAAGCCATAGCAAATGTTGTGGGTTCCACTCTACAATACATTAACCCCGACTCACTCTACCCCCCGGACTTGTCTAAATCTTATTATGTCTTTGTTGTCATGAAAGAAACTACCATTCTTGGTGACATCAACAATAGATGTGGGGGTTTAGTCTACAATGTGAAACTCAAATCTGGACACCCATCCACCTACACATCCCTCTTCAAGGTCCACATTAATCACCCTACCTTATGGTTCAAATTAAAACACTTTTCCAATCACCAAAATCCTCCTACCCAGATAAAAACTCAATCGACATCTAAGAACATGATTAAAATCCCTCATGCCCAGATACTTCCCTCTGAAGCTCCTCATCCTAAGACACACTTCAAGAGGCCTAGGCATCACACCACCAACCAATGCTCCAACCCACACAACTTCAGCCCTTCATCTCACAACATCACACCAAACTCTCCTGCCATTAAACATCCAGACATGGATCAAGACACCTTTCACAAGCTAAAAAAATGCCATCATGGAAGACCCTAGAGTCTCTACCAGCCCACTCATGCAGAACTCAAATCAAGCGGCGAAGGAGCATGAAGTTGTACAATCCTACGTATCCCTCCTCTGCACCCCAAAGTCTCAAAAATGCAAGAACTTCTTTTCTCTGGATGGTATGGGTACGCTTCCTACTAATACATGTTTGATTCATGATAGTTCATTGTCTACACAAGAGACCTTCAGATCTAGTCCCATATCTCTTACATGTTTAACCCAAGATTATCCTCCTCTGGACCATATTGCCAACTTAGCATCATGGGATAACACTGCTAAATTTATTAGTTTATGCGATAATATATGATTGTCTTTCCCAAATGACCCAACAAAAAAACATTCCTCTTAGAACCCCACCTTGCCCATAACAAATGGCGTGAGTGGAGGCACACACACACGGTATGACCACCTCCATGGAAAATTTATTAAGGGGCACCCCTCATCATAAATGATATTTTGTTTCTCCCCCTATTTCAAAACCAACCCTCATGATCATATCCTCATGGAACATTTGTGGTGTGGAAGCCCCAGACTCTACACCATCCGAAATATCATATATATGCAACACATTGATCTGATCACCATTCAAGAAACTAAAACTACATTGAAAAACTTTCAACTTGGGAATCTAGGTGGCCGAAACATCAACAAATGGATGCAGATACCAGCCACAAGTTTTAGTGTTGGCATTCTTGTAGGAAGGAATGATAGAATCTTCAATGTTAACAACACCATTCTGAAAACCCACAACATCACTACACAATTCTTTGACAATGAAACTAACACATGATGGCACTTGACAGGTTTGTACCCCCTGGGTCCAATATGTTGGATCTAGGGCTCTAGCATAGGGGTGACTAGAGCTTCAAAATTCTCACAAGAAAAGTAAGAACTTCATTATATCAATCAAAACCAATGGCTTAAGAACACTTTGAAGTCCTATCTAAGCAAGCTTAGAAAGGATGAGAGAAATTGAAACATGCACTTGGACAAGGTGGTTTAGAGTGGTTCCAATCTCCAAACTAGGAGATCGTCAATCCACTACCTAGAGAGGTCAACCTCTAGGACTTTACGATCTGTATATACCTATATTCATTCATAAGAGCTACAAGGAGACCACCATACATTCAAGGACTTAACTACTCAAGACAAGAGTCTTCCACCTACACAAGGGCTTACCCACTTGATAAAGATGTCTTCAGCCTTCAAAAAGGACTTACCCACACTCGCATCAAGTCTTTGGCCTTGAAGGATTTACCCACTCTTATTGAATATTGGCCTTGCCCTTCTCCTTCACCTGGAGAAGATCTTCACCTCTTCTTCAACCTTGAAGAAGAATAGAAATAACTTCACCTTCACTGGGAGTAGCTTGATTCAAACTTTGCTCTTTGTGAAAAGGGGTAGGGAAGATGGAATGGAATGAGAGCTTTACAAGCACATGGAGGTATCTCTCTTACAACTGGACGAACTCACTCATAATCACAAAATGCTTTGTAAATGAGAGAGAGAAAGGGGCTCAAGGAGTTGCAACACACTTAACTATAAGAAGGACTTAGAATAGCATGAATGAGCAAACATGGAATGCACTCCAAGGGGTCCTATTTATAGTTGGGGTTGTTCCCTTGAGTGTGGGATCACTTAAGGGTAAAATATAGCCATTTTCCAAGTTACAAAAAATCTATTTTTTCTCACAACAACTCACCAACGCTTATAATCACTTTTTCTACATTTTCCATACAGTACATTCGGTCGATAACTCGACCGATCCACTAAGTGATAAAGCCAAATTTCAAAATATCAGTCGAGTTTGTTTTGGGAAACTCGATCGATGAGTCAAAATTAGTGTTTCTTATTTGATCGATTGATCGAGTTTTGTGAGTGTGCAACTCGACCGATTGGTCATCTTCAGAAAATCCATCACTGGATCGGTCGAGTTTCCAACTCAAATGATAAACAACATGTAACAAATTTTCTAAATTGACTTTTGAGTGATCAAACATTGGAATTAAGTGTCCTTGATTTTTTCTCATCTTAGTTACAACTCATTTCATCAATACAAGTGATTATAAAAATAATCTAAGGTCATTTAAAGTGATTTACCAAAATGCGTACTTGCATTGCTTTTGACTTGAACTTGAACAAGCTAGGGCTTGTGTAATTTGATCCTTTTCATGTACCTAAAGCCTAAAATCAATCTTGAACAAACATATTAGATACATAGGAATGGAATGGTTACATCATTAACAAAATATGGGCAATATATAACTCTCATATCAACATTATCCCCCTTTTTGACAATGACAAATCATTCTTCAATCATATTTAAAAGGATATGTAAAGTTATACCTTTGCCCTGTGAATTGCAGAGGGATTCATGATTTGAACAATGTGAATTGCTCCCCCTCAATATGCAATTACTCTTACCTACATAGTTAGTCTTTCTACACAAAACAATATAACATGTATACTATATGGTCCTTGAGAAAGTCACATGATAAAGCATATGATGAACAAGAAAAGGATCACATAGGAAATAAAAGTAATATGGTTGAGCTTCTAAACATTGAACTTCTCTCCCTCTTTTGACATTATCAGAAAGGAAGGGGGTTAGAATAGCATAGAAATAGGTCTTCTCCAAGCACAACCAAATATACATCCACAACATAAAACATGCAATCTCAAACACATACACCAGACAAAGATGAGAGAAACAAGCAATCTAAGGCATAATCAAAATATGGTAAACATGGAACCAACTCATGAGATGTAGTAAATCAATGAGTAAGTGTACATATGATTAAGATTACAACCCAGAGAGCATGTCCTCAAAAACAACCACAAGCCAAAATGTTGAAAACATGATGATAAATAGTACAACTAAGAAAATGTTCCCATATGTTTTTAGTACAAAATAGTCTAGAAAGATATATATGATCAACATCTACAGACTGCAAACTAAAACATCTAAACATCTAGGCCATCTATGTCCACATTATCAACATCATCAGCATCATCAATAGAGGCTTCTGGCTCATAGTCATCATCTCCGTCTGAAGGTGTAGCAGAGACAACAACATCACCTTCATAACCAGAACCACCAACAGAGCCACCAGAACCATCATCACCATCATACTCAGAGGCCTCCTCCTCATCATCAGTAGCTTCCTCATCGACCTGAGTTGGCATCTCCTCATCATCTGAGGAATTGACACCTGGCATTCTACTCAGCCCAAGACATACCAAGGTCATGTAGTTCTTGATCTTGTGGAAAGGTAGGAGCAGAGGTGCCAAATCCTGTGAGCAGGGTAGCTATAGGACCAGCAGGAAGAGGTAGCACAATAGGGGTAGATCCACCAGCAGTAAAGGGTATATCTGCAAAACCAGCAGGTGGATGGGTAGGATAAAAGTCATCATATGCATAGGATGCATAGTCACCTCCTGGGTAGGGCTGGTAGGAAGGATAGGGATGAGCACATGAAAGGTTTATGTTAGACATGATGGCATAGAGATCTGATGCATATGCTCATGAACCTAAAGGTTATATGCCTACTGATGCATCATGTAACCCATGAGGGTTTCATTTGATACATGGAAAGAGGCATGGGTAGGTCACGAAGGCTGAGGTGGTGGAGGTGCACATGTGGAGGTGAAGGCTCCAGGTGTGGTAGAGGAAGGGATAGGCATAGACTTCTGAAGTGTGGTCTCACCAATGCAAACTCCTTTCTAGGTAGGTTTGTAGTGAAGGTCATGGAAAAGAGATTTTCCCATGACCGTCTACAAAGACCACAAATTTGGGATGGGTAGGGTGGGTGGTTGCCACGGGTGTTCTTACCAGAGTCAAAATAGGTCATGTGGTGAAGGAAATATCTGGCCAATTTGACTTTGATGTTCTTCAATATACATAACATAATCATTGTAATGTTTTCTACAATTTCAGTCTGATTTTTCTTTGAATGAATATTACAGTTAACAACTAGGGTGAGTATACAGTCTTGAGGTCTAAGGCTGAGGAGGGAAGGGTACACTTCTTCCTATAGGGAAACTGAGGCTTCTTCAAGAATGTTTGAATATCAAGAAGAGTGAGATAATATTACTTATAGAAAGCCTCAGAGTCAACTAGGTCAAAATACTCGGGGTAGTCCTTCCTCCAAGTGTCAGTCACCTCAGGCACCGAGAAAAAGATGTTCAGGGTATCCTCAGAGACTTGGAATTTCTTCCCAGCTATCATGGAAGTAAGGACTACTTGAGCATTAGGCAGGGTATGAGAGTGTCGTAATTCCATTGCAAGTTAGCATAGAATTCATGAATGGCTTTTGTTCTTGTGATGGAATTGTGGTAGCATGCACATTCAACACTCAAGGCGGAGAGGTGGTGCTCATATAGCAACTCAGCTACTTGATCGATAACTCTTTGTCTATGTGGGGCTGGCTCAAAAAGGACACAAAAGGAAAGGGGTTCCTAAGAAGGAGCTCCTTGTACCTATTTAGAGCATCATTAGAGACTAAGAAGGTATCGTCAAAGGGTATAAGGTGCAAGTTGGAAGAGGAGGATGGTGCTCCGGATGGGGCAACTTTCTTTCTCCTATTTGACGTCATGGAGACAAAATGAGAAGGATTGAGAGAGAAAAAAATGGTGGAAACATCACCAAAGACCATCCACACACCTAAGGTTGATGGGAAAGAAGTCAAGGAAGGTCAATCTAGGTTAATCTAGGGCTAGGGAGAGGAAGGTTGAGAGCTAGAGGGAGCTGGAGGTTGGATCGATCAATTTTTATCTAGTTGAGAGGGAGAAAAGTCAGTTGAACCTAACTTATGTTTTCTCCAGTCCGACCACCAGTCGAGTTTTGTGACTCTAAAACTTGACCAGTTGGCTCTTTAAAAAAGTTGTCGCCCACTGGTCGATCGAGTTAGCAACTCGACTGATGGTCCACCTGAACTGACTTTAGAAATTTTAATTTCTAGCCATTAGAGTGCTAATTAAATTTATTTTTAAAGCCCATTTTGAATTTTAAACATACTTAAGCACATATCACTCATCATTTGGTACTATTTTGCAATAAAATAAGTGTTTTTTAAAAATACCCAAAAATAAGAGAAAAAAAGGAAAAAATATATTTTAGCATATTAGTAAGCAAGGGTGATCAAAACATAAGCAAAGCATATAGGATAGATGACAACTAGCTAGAAGGCATATCATATTTATTCAAAGCAATTATTAGTAGTTTAGATCTTATAAAATTAAATTTCTCTCTTTCTAGAGGTTTAGTAAAAATGTTTGCCAACTGATTTTCCGTGTCCACATGCATGATATAGATATCCTTTTATGCAATGTGATCACAAAGAAAATGATGGATAACCTCTATATGCTTATCTCTACAATGCAATATAGGATTGTAAGATAGATTAATTGTACAAGTATTATCACAATAGATAAGAGAAGTATCAAATTGAATGTTAAAGTCTTGGAGCATTTGCTTCATCCATAGGAGATGGGCACAACAACTCCCGACTACAGTGTATTCAACCTCGGTAGTTGATAATGCCATTGTGATCTATTTCTTGGAGAACCAAGACACCAAGCATGGTCCTAGAAGAAAGCAAGTACCACTTGTGCACTTTCTATCAATCAAGCATCCTATGTAATCCGCTTCACTATAAGTCGTAAGAGTACAGTCCTTTGACTTGGGATACCATAGTCCAAAATTTTGAGTTTTGGCTAAGTATCTTAAAATCCTCTTAACAGCTATAAGATGTGATTTCTTGGGATTTGATTGAAAGCAAGCACACAATCCAACACTAAACATTATCTCACGTCTAGAGGCAGTTAAGTAAAGTAAACTTCCAATCATACCTCTATAGAGCTTCTCATATACCTTCTCATCTTCTTCATCTTTATCAAGTTTGGCAGTGTTTGCCATGGATGTGTCCATTTTCTTGGTGTTCTCCATCCCAAAGCGCTTAATAAGCTCACTTGTGTACTTGACTTGGTTGATGAAGTTCCCATTTTTAGTTTGCTTGATTAAAAGTCGAGGAAGAAATTAAGCTCACCCATCATGCTCATCTCAAACTCCTCTGCATAATTTCACTAAACTCTTTGTAAAGATCAAGATTAGTTCTACCAAAAATGATATCATCAACATATATTTGAATGATAAAAAAATTGTTAGAAGTGTGCTTTAGAAACAAGGTAGAATCTAGTTTGCCCATGAAATACCCATGATCTAGCAAAAAGTTCTTTAATTTCTGATACCAAGCTCGAGGTGCTTGTTTGAGTCCATAGAGAGATTTTTGCAACAATAAACATGGGTAGGTAAACGATCATGTTCAAATCCTGGGGGTTCTGCAACATACACTTCCTCTTCAATTGTACCATTCAAAAATGCACTTTTAGCATCTATTTGATAAAGAAAAAAAATTATAACTAAAAAGGGCAATCAATATATGAATGGACTCAAGTCTAGATACATATTCATATGCTTCATCAAAATCTATACCTTCATGTTGATTGTAGCCTTGAGTCACTAACCTTGCTTTATTCCTTACCACTTTTCCACTTTCATCTAGCTTGTTGCAGTAGACCCACTTGGTGTTAATGATCTTTCTATCACTTGGTCTTGGAACTAGGGTCCATTGTTATTTTCAAATTTCTCCAACTCTTCTTGCATGGGTAGGATCCATTCATCATCCCCAAGGGCTTCTTTGACATTATTTGGCTCAAGTTGTGAGATGAAGGCATTATTGACTTGTTCTTTGTTGAAGGTAGCTTGTGTCTTCATTCCTTCAAATGGGTCACCTAGGATCAACTCTTTTTGATGATTCTTTGCAAAGTGGGGAGTTGGATCCTTCTTCTCTTCATCTTTCTCTTCTTCATAAATGACCACCTCTTTTCCCTTTTGGGTGATGTTGAGTTCTTTTAGAATAGGAATTACCTCACCTACAACATCATCCTTTGAAACAATATATTTGGGAATAGAGGGTTTAGTCTCAATAAACTTAACATTAATGGATTCTTCTACTTTAGCAAGATCAACATTAAATACTCTAAAAGCCTTGCTAGTAGTACTATATCCAAGAAATAAAGCCTTGTAAGATTTCAGATCAAACTTGTTGAGAGAATCTTTCATATTAAAAAAAAACAAGGACATCCAAAAACATGTAAATACTCAATAGAAGGCTTCCTACCATTACATAGGTCATAGGGGGTTTTCTTTAAAGAAGGATGCATAAAAACCCTCTTTTACACAAAACATGAGGTACTTACGGCTTCAACCCAAAACTTATTTGGAGTATCATACTCTAAAAGCATGGTCCTAGCCATCTCCTGTAGTGACCTATTCTTCCTATTTACAACTCTATTTTGTTGAGGTGTTTGACGTGAATAGAAGTTATTTGTATAGCCAGATTCTTCAAAAAAATGTTTAAGAAGATCATTTTCAAATTCTCTCCCATTATCACTACAGATGGAAACAATCCGGCAAGAAGCTTCATTCTCAACTCATTTACAAAAATTAGAGAAAACATCAATCATATCACTCTTGGAAATGAGAAAGACGGTCCACGTATATCTAGAAAAATCATCAACAATAACAAGGCAATACTTGGAACCACAAAGTGACTGAGTTCTCATTGGTCCAATAGATCAATGCGAAGAAGTTCAAGAGCTCTCTTGGTACTAAGGACTCCTTTGTATTTGAAGGAGGACTTGGTTTTCTTTCCTAGGTACAAGGTTGGCATTCCTCATCCTTTTAAAAATCTAATTTGGAAAGTCCCTTGATCAAGCCCTTTTTGCTCAACTTCTTCAACTGATACATATTTACATGACCAAGCCGATGATGCCAAAGAGAAATGTCATTCAAGTTGACTATTAGGCATCTACCAACAACAAGCGTAATAGAATCAAGCACAATTACATAAAGATTACCACTTCTAGTTCCCATATATATGACTTGATAGGTGAGGGAATCTAGAATCAAGCATTCGAAAGAAGTAAATCACACAAGGTAACCATTCACTACTAAAAAAAGGTCTTTAACTATAAAACAATTGTAGAGAAAACCCCATATTTTGTAGCGAAAGGCTTTGACTACATATTTCTTTACACATACACATTGTAGTATATGCTCGTATACCTAAAGCCTTTAACTATATTTTTCAAATATGTAGTTAGATAATCCATTCACTACAAATTCATATGTATCCAGAAGCGTAGCTAGATATTGTCCTTACATATTTAAATGTAGGTATAATTATAGCTAAATGTATGCCTACAATTGTATATATAATCAGTATGTAGCAAAAACATGAAGTTAATACAAATTATATGTAGTTAATGTGTAGGGAAAGGCAACATCAACTGCACATATATATGTAGTTGGATTATGCACTAGCTACATATGTAGTGTCGCATATGCATATATGTATAGTTTGATTATTCATGTATTGTGTAATTAGTCCAGAAGCTCTTTTAGTAACAAATTTGTAGTAGTTAGACCAAGTTATGCTCTTTATGCCAACAAACTTACTTTCATTTATACTGAAATGTCAAATGTACATGGGGAGGATGTATACCTTGCCCCTATTACATAATGTGTACAAAGAAAAGGATATACATATACTAATAAATTCGGTGAGGTCTACACGCATCTTGGAAAAAGAGTATGTATCTTTCTCGACCAGTTTTAGAATCGTTGTTGTCTTCTCCTTTTGTTCAATGATTTGGCGATAGCATGGGTTCTTATGTTGCACAAAGTTGTCTGATTTCCTTGATGAGTGGGTTTATTTTGTTGAATGGAAGAAGTCTTGATTTGAAGATTGTAGCATCGCCCGTCATAGTGACATCTTTCTATTACAACTTGGACCATCCATAGATGTTCTAGGAATCTTCTTTGTACTCTGTTTTGTTGGAATTTATCTATACCCAAAGAGGGATTCTTGTTTAGCAGTAAGTTGACATTGATGCCTTTTTTTTATCATGCATCATATATGTATCAAAATTGCAGTCATTGAATAGTATAATTATTTCATTCATTTTTAAGCTGCATCATACTTCTAAAGTGGTAAAGAAGTTATTTGACATCTCAAACAGTATCTGAATACTGAATTTGCATCATACTTATAGGAACCTAGAGAAGCAAAGAAGAGAAACCTCATTAAACAACTCTTTAAAAGCTGAAGAAAATCATATTGTAATCTTCTAGAGCAGAAGGCCTCAGATAGCAATAAAAGAGCTAATGATTTTATGGGCAGCAGTCATATTGGAACAAAATGTAACCTGAGAAGAATCAAGACTAATATCAAAAGATAGATCATTCTTAAGTTTTAGAACAGTAAGCCCAAGCAGGCTTCACAATAATTGCATGAGCCTCAACAACACAACTCTAACAGATTTTAGATTCTAAAATAGTAGAGAAAACCATAGGACTTAAACCCATAGAAACAAAAAACAAAAATCAACTTCAATTAACTCTATAACATGCCAAGAAATTCATTTTGAATAATCCTTTAGAGAACATCAGAATGCATGCCCTTGTCTTTGTGAACCCTCTAATTCTAGTGCAGAAATCTTTAGAAACTATATATGTTATCTAGGACTCATATCCTATCAATATGGAGTCAAATTCAAGGGGGTTGAGCAGGGAGATTTGACATCAGCAAATATATTGTTTGTCATCAATACATCTTTTGTTATGCATTGTACTTGCATTTGTTATAGTTTTCTTCATTAGAACTTAATACATGACCTCTTAAACTGCTAATATTGACAATGTCTGACTAGATAAATCATTATAGTGAGACAAATGCACATATATACCTGGGAAGAGGATTTTGCATCAGTATTCCTTAAACTCGCACCTCTTGATGAGAACACACCATTCAGATGTCCCATCATACTTCTTGGAGAACACTTCACATATTGTGGATTTCTCCTTTAGCTTTGGGTCATGCTCCTGGTGCACACATGACACTTCAAGTAGATATAAACCTTTGAGTGTACCTTGTATGGGTTGGCCTTGTACTTCAGCTTCCAAGGTAGGTTGTGATCATGCTAATGAAGCAGCATGTTCTACATAATTACCAAATTCAAATTATTAATGCAAACAAGTAAAATCAATGAAGTTTTAAGCAAAACTAAGCTTGGTTCCAAGTACAAGATGAAATTTCCAGAAATTTTTGATCTCACAATGAATCTTAGAAAGGAACTCTTCAATCAAAGGATATATTTAATTAATTTTTATCAATGACAAACTTTTGGTTCAGTTGGTAGCAGGTTTTCAAAACCATGAAAATTTAAGCACATTTTTCCATCTAAAAATAGAATAGAATGAACAAGCGGGTGATGTTCATGATTTTGTTAGAACTATTATTCAATTAGACAAATATCATGTTACAAGCAAGATAATATTGAATATGAGGTAATTACAATTACAAAATGGAATTTAGAGATCACCATTGTAAATTTCCAAGTGAGACCATGCAAGCCATTGTAATTTAATGTCCAAATTCAGTGGAAATTAGGACATGACCATCCAGACCTATTATAAACTAAAAACATAAATTAGAGACATTACTAGTTGCACTAGTACCAAAACAAACTTTTTAAGAGCAGACTAGAAAAGATACAAGTCTGAAGTAGTATTCACATACTATCATAAGAGTAACACTTATCCTTATTGCCTTCATTATTTTATTTACAGAATGACCATCTGGTCTATCTGACATTATGAAGACACCTCCAGACATCCTTTATTTCTTCCATCTCCCAACTTTCTTTCAGACCCGACCACATTCTGGAAAGATATCGCTACACCATAAGCACATATAAATTTCATATACAACATGGGAAGATGTAATTGAATGTTGACCTTCATGAACTGAGAAGCAAAGAGAAGAAGTTTTGAGTCATACATTAGAAGAAACATAACTAAATGTCAGTAACTAAGAGCATGGTAACAACTTGAAGCTACTTCAAAACCCGAGAGATACTTGTTGCAACTCCTTGAGGCAGCCACAATTTGTTCATGTCTATGCAATTCATTAAAGATGTACTACATGAATGTTAAGGCTAAATGCTCTGATGATATGAAGTTATCTTTGCCATTTACTCTTATGGTTATTCTCTTGCCATTAGATTTTGGGTATCCCTAAAAATATTTATAGTAGTACTTATCACAGTCCATGATATACATATGGATTTTAGGCATATATAATAGATCAATAGAGAGGAGGGTACCTATACACCGTAAAATATGGACAATAATACTTCCCAACTTGTATGTTGTTCTTGAAATATCAACACAATTGTCCCTGGATTACATGTTTTCCATATTTTCTTCCATTTTGGATGTGCCCAGATCTCTCTACTTTCTCTAATGTTTTCTTTCTAACAAACAATATTATTCATCTTTTTTTTTTTGTCATCCAAAATTTCTGTTGCTTTTTTTTCATTTTTGTTTTTGAAGGTACAATGCATGTTAGTTTCCAAAAGAGAACCAACCAAAAGAGGGAAAACTATCTATACACTGAAAAGCAATCTATGAGAGATAAACAAAAGAAAAAGAAGATAGATCCTCTTCATATAAAAAGATGTAGGCATGAAATCCCAGAAAAAGGAGAAGATAGAGATAACAACAGAGGTTTGAGACTACATGGATCAGCTTTAGAGAAAAAAAACCAGCCAAACTTCAAGATAACTAGGAGTGAGTCCATAGACCATAGTTGCTTCAGCAGAAAGCCCAACATCACAATATCAAGCTTATAAACTACAGGAAGATAGCATAAAGCATCTAAAAATAGAGATGAGTAGATAATCTTCAAAGGCCATCTTCAGAGAGACCAATACTGAGAAGAACCAACCATCAAAGACCAGAGAAAGATTCATACATCCATCAGTAAAATGGATATCTGAAGCTTAAGTCCATCAAAAAACTTCGCCAGCTACTTCTAAAAGGAATAAAAAAACACAGCTTCAAACAGATCTCCAAAGAACTCAACTATAGCAAGCTGTGAGGATAAACTGCTCCAGAACAGAAAAACAAGCATAACACAAGGAAGGAGCTCGTCTACTCCTGTCTAGGATAAGCTCCACCTCAGGATAAGGCACATCCAAGAGTGAGTTATGCCACTCCATTCATGGATAAACTCAACCTCTCAACAACAGGAACATGATAAACAACAATATGCATACTATGGACTGTTATCACCTTAATATCACATAATATAATAAATATTATTCATCTTAATATCACATAGTTCTTGTTTAACTTTTTCAAACGCAGCTGAAAACTATATACTTGATTGCTCTCTTCTATTGTTATGTATGTACAACTGGTTTATAATTATTGGTTTAGAAGACAACTAAATTTTGGATTCTCACCTTTGAATCCAATTTGGATGGTTTAGAGTTCTTGAAATCAACAATATGCATACTATGGACCATTATCACCTTGCACAATATTTGCAAAATGCAGCAAGAATGTATAATCTTACAAATATGTGATTAAACTCGTCATGATACAGAGAAGGGGATAGAAAGATACAAAAGTATGATCTAAGTTTCAATGTAGTTCATAAATAAAATAAAAATGTGTTTCAATACATCCTTAACCAAATAAAAATCCATGATAATTGTTTTGAAACAAGTTGTTTTCAAACCACATTCTACTCCAGGTTCTGGCTAGAATTTTGGGAAAAGGCACCATGTCTGAAAGCTACAAATTTTTGGGAATAATTGGTGGACAATCTTAAAATGCTCCTCACATGTATCCCCCTACTCTAATTAGAAATGTGAAAAATAATATGTTCAGATTCGAATATATATGTTGAACTTCATGATTAAAATCCAAAATTATATTAGCATTATGCATCAATAACACTCTTAAACATATATTTAGATATGTTGGTATTAAGATAGTAACCTATTTTCTTGTCAATATTCAGTCAAAGGCGAGCACATAAGAGAATACTTAAAAATGGCAACTTCCATGTCAATGCATTGTAAAAATCAATATGGACACAACATTCAAATGTGGGGGGTTTGGTTCAGCTTTCTAAGACTTCAAAGGAAAACTTTGAGTAGCTTATTTTCAAAACCTACAATTTACGACTAACATGGAAATTGTTGAGGCATTAGTTACCCAAAACACAATAATGAAAGCAACAAAGATGGTATTGGAGAGGACTACACTCAAATCAGGTTCAGCCACATGAACTAAGGCGATTAACGATCTGGATGATAAAAGGGAAAGTAAAAGATACTTAGAAACACCACTCATTTTTTATTTCTTGCTACTATAGGTTTTGTTTACAGAAGTTAAAATTCATTGCTCGGTTGTTAGCTAGTTCACCTTTAGATCAGGAAGGATAAGCCTTTGCATAGGCCCCCTTCCAAACTGAGATTATTCAGAAATCATTTAATAATATGAAATAGAACTAAAGGAGTTTGAACCTTAAAAGAACTTATAATTCCAATAATGTACAACCGTTTATAGTGATAAAAATGCAAATCCTTATCCCATAAGATGCATTAAAATGACACTTACTAAATCAAGGCACTCACATTCCAACCCAGTAACCTGACCTCCAATTTTTGTTTCTTGTCCTATTAAAAAATAAGTTTAGATAACGTACAGAGTACATACTGTGGACAACCAACAACATAAGGAGACAAAAGTGCTTACTGTTGGAGTTGCTACTTTAAAATTAGAATATGTGCCAAATAAGGTTGATGAATCAATAGTCTGACCAACTACCATTTCTTATTCAAGCTAATGGCAGAACCTGAGGCACTTAGAAGTTAGAATTGATTAATTATCTATTGTGTACCTTCTCCATGTTGGGAACAAGCTCCTGGAGCTTCCTGATCACTGGTCTTTGTCCTATCACCATAAAATCAAGGAAATGGTAAGTATATATAGAATCATAATTTTGAGTAAAATATAGCACACAATGTTAAATACATATTTTGTAATTTTTTTAAAGAAGAAAATGTGAACACGTGTTCATACAGGTGATGGTATATTACTTAGCCTCTGAGTAGGGATGTGTTGATGTGAAAATCCAACCCCTCTGAGCTATAGTTGAGAAAGATGAGTCCCCGATATATGGGTCCATTTGAGATGGATTGGCGGAGAAGGTTGTGTTTAGCCTTACCCCTCAGGATAACATGATGCATAAGGTGTTACATGAGTATGATCTAGAGTACTATGTGAGGTACCCAAGCCATGTGTTGAGCCCTGAACCTATTCAGCTATTTGAGAGGCTGAAAAGTCCTGAGTCACCTATGAGGGTACAAAATACCAAGGTAAGAAAAAACTCAGATGGAAGAATATGCGATGATGAAGGTTCTTGGGAAGCACCATGGAAAGGGTGAAGCCACATGGGAGCCCTGATGGACATAAGAAAGGATTATCCTGTTTGTTTGCTTGCTTGATGGAATTTTGAGGACAAAATTCTAATAAGAGGGGAAGGATGTTACAACCCCAATTTTGGGTTCATTTGCTGAGAAATGTAATTTCTCATATTAAAGATAAATGAAAAAATAATGATGTCTTTTGATTGAATGCATGAATTTCGTTATAATAGCCTTGATGATTGCTTTGGGGGCTATATTGGCTATTGGGCCCAATAACAAGGAAATTCAATTAGTAAATGAATAATTAAGTTTTTGAGAAAAGAAAGTTGTGGAAACCTCTAGAAGGCAAATCCAAAGAGGGATTTCGTGCCTCTTGGGTTCCTTGGGTTCCAAGGAGTCAAAAGTTGCAAAGAAAAGGCAATAAGAAAAGAAAAGATTAATTAAGTATTTCTTTATTAAGAAAGAAATTGAAAATAATGGAAAATGTGGAAAACAAGTGAAAAGAGGTATAATTGAGTTATTCTTGGTGGAATTTTGTATCCCAAGGATTTCTAATATTAAAAGGAATACCAATGAGGAAAATAAAAGAGAAATAAAGAGAAATCCTTAAAAAGAATAAGGAAATAAGTAAGATAATAGGAAAATGGATAAGTAAAAGGCTAAGGAATATTCCCAAGATGGGATTTCCAGCCATTAGGGTTCCTTAAGGATCAAGGAACTCATAATAATAATTTAATAGCAAAGGAAAGAGAAAATAGGTGAGAAATATTCATAATTGAGTAATATATTGCACCTAAAGAAAGGGCACATTTTATTTTATATAATGAACCCAAATTTGTCACAGAGGTAGATAAAGTCATTATTAAGTTTTCCTCAAATTTTGGGATTATTTGAACAATCGGTTTGGGAGTTATGGCTTTTACAAATTTCCCTAAAGTGTTGTGATTGTAATAAATGTCACACTTTTCCGATTTAAATGAAAATAGAAGGAGATGGCGCCAGCCGTTGGATCGAGATCTGACACTTTCTGTGCATCTCCTTCCTCGAGTATGAGAAGGAATGAACCCCAAGAACAGAGGGATATTTCCCTCTATTTTCCTCACAAACCAACGCATGTGCAAACCTGGAAAGTTCTTCGTTGGATTCGGGAGGGGATTCCGAGTCAGTTATACCTTACTTTCTCGTACTTTGGATTCGTCTAGAAGAAACCCCTAATTGCCTTAAAAGGCAGGCGATGATGGGGGGTTATCAAACCCTAGAAATAGGCCCCTATTATATATATGTTACCCCTCTCAACTCCATTTTCTCTCACGAACCATGATGACACTCTCTATCGCTCCCTCATGCTCCGAGTTAAAGAAATCAACTCTCTCCGGTGAGCTTTCCATGCAGAGCCACCGCGTAGCCTTCTTCTAGGTCCAACAAGGGACGAAGTGCAGTCGTCGTGTGATCAGAGTCCATGATGGACCAAAGACAATGATCAACGGCTGGGGCTTGCTATGTGTTTAGCAGCTGGTGAGTGGGTGCATACAAGGAGGACCTTTGGATCGCACTCGGTCTGCAACAACTCAAGATCTGACGGCCAACAATTTTCTGAAACCCCAAGTAAGTCACCACTCTAATCAAAAATCCAAGAAAATGGTGTGATCTTATGCAAACAGTTAAAAATATATCCTTTGGCAGAAAAAGGCAAATAAGTAGTGCTTTTTTATCAGAAAAATGCGTAGAACATGATAAAAATGATAGTAGAGCCTGTTTGTAAATGCTTTTCAAGAAGTATAGGGTTTTTCATCTTTTAATGCATTAATAATGGAAAAACCCTTGAAAGAGATAAAAGCAATCATGATGAATCTTGATTTTGGTTTTTGATCAAAGTAAACTTGTTAAGAGTAAATAAAAGGGTAAAATCATAAAAGGATGATTAATATGTTGCTTTTAGGATTTTTGTGATCATGTACATGGTTTAATGGGATAAAAACCCTAATTTGGGAAAACATGAGTTTTTCCAGTATACAACTGAAATATAGTGATTCTTGAACATAAGTTGGATTAAAGAATCCTTACTGAAGATAATGAAGAATTAGGGTTAAGTTCATAATACTTAATTGATGAAATTGAGTAATTGCAACCTAATAGATATTAAATGTGTTAAATGATGGTTCTAAGTTCCTAATTATGGGTAAATACCCTTAATATAGTAATTAGGGTTTTCTAATGGATAAAAGGTGGATTTAATGATATATAGAGTTCATTTGCGAATTAGGCCATAATAAACTATGAATTGATGATAAATGAGTATAATGATATTGCCATGGATTAAAAGGATAAAAATGGTAGTTTTACTATAAAAGAGGCATAATGGGCTTAATTAATGTTTAAGTGTGGCTTTAATATGAAATTAGGGTTTGTAAGTAATTGAATAGAACTAGGGTTTGAAATAGTAAATGAAGTGAAACCCTAATTGCAAAGTAAACCCTAAAAAGAGGAATAAACCCTAAAAAGGAATAGAAACCATAAGAAGCAAGATGGTTTGGATAGTTTTTTTATAAAAAGGAATTGAATGTATATTTCAGGATTGAACTGTGTACTCGCTTGATTCTAGATTACTTGCTTGTTTGGACTATTCTGCCTAACAGGTATGTGGTTATGCCTATGAATATCCCAAATTAGTTTCCCGAGGATTTTTGAGGTTTTATTGATGACATGAGTTAAACTGTTGGTTGCATTTAATTCTTGCAAATTATAATGTGGATATGACTATCACCTAAGATATGTGTGTACTAGCTCAAATCATGGTCCCCTCTGTGGCTTAATAGTTGACCTAGTACATGGCTACGAATGGGGTAGGTCCATCAGGTCAATGAATGACATAGTACATGGCTACCAATGGGGTAGGACCATAAAGTCATCATCAGTCAGAGATTGGGCTACCTTTGGGTAGGGCCATGCGACTCCATAACCCTAGGTATTGGCTACCTGTGTGGTAGGGCCATGTGGGTAAGAATCTACCTAAAAGAGAGGTAGCATACAAGTCCACTGCAGGGATAGCACAGAGTTAGGGGATAGGTAAATATTTAGTATGGCTTAAAACGTAATCTTGGTTGTTGAATGATTAATTGCCTGATTACGTTGTTAACATAGTTGCACATTATTGTTTCCCCCACATACCAGCTTCTCGCTGACCGACGTTTTGTTTGTCAGCATTTTAGGTACAAATGAAAAGAACAAACAGTAAAGTGGCATCTGTGGAATTAAAGGAGAATTAACATGCACAGGAGGATTAGTTAGATTAGTATCTTCATGGATAGAAGTATAGAAATCCCAGTTTTTAAAAGGTATGCAAAGTTTTATTTTATACCAATTTTCAGTTTGGTTGGTAAAATTTATTAATTGTTGCTGATTATTTGTCTAACCTTTGAGCCGTGTTATTGGTTAACAGCTCTGACCTTTTGGTCTCCCTTAATTGGGGGTTACGGGGAGGTGGGGTCATTACAATTGGTATCAGAGCATAGGTTCCTCACTTAATCTGTAATAATTATTGAACTTTACAAATTCCATAGAACCAAGGGAGTTATTAGAGGATTGTCGGAAAGATTGAGGTGTCTAGAAAAGGATCACGTATGGGGGCTGGAAATATTTTCCTCCGCACCGCTAGTCAGAATACGAGGACTCCCGGATTGTGTGACTGCCTGGCCGATGTATTAGGATATGACTCGAAATAAGATACCTTTAGGACTCACTCATCTTGTTCATCCCTTCTCAACTCAAATTTTGTTAACGACCTTAAGGATTAGGGTTTCCTCTCTTTTCCTCACCCTCTTGAGGTGTGGGTAAGGTTAATAAGGTCTAAGGAATCCTCCATAAAATTAATGAAAAGCATGTAAATAAGATGTCATGGACATAAGCTTAATAGATTAAGCACAAACTAAAGCATAGAGACATGCTTAGGTCATATTACACGAGTTGTCATTGCCCTCAGGAGAGACATGAGGATAGACCTCCTTGTCAGGAGGATGAGTAGAGAGAGTTAGTCTTGGAGGTAGAGACCTCCATTAAAAGTAGAGACCTAGCACATCCTCTGAGGATGATGTTAACCCTAACCCTAAGTGGAGGATAGAGAGAGAGATGACATGGAGAGTTAGATGTCGTGGTATACCAGGTGTTTGGATGGGCATGCCTTTGGATTGCCATATGAGCCATGAGAGGTTGGATGATCTAGTACCTTTGGCAACCCAACCCTGGGAAGGGTCGTGCATGTTTGTGCGAAGGATAGCTCCTTCATTAGTGAGGTTAGTGAAGCACCTATAGAAATCCTATGGGCTGTTACAAGTAGGACATAGCTTGCACCCAGAGTACATTAGTAGTATGAGAAGCAAGTTAAAATCGAGACTAGAAGGACAGGATGGGTGACCTATGAGATATGCATAAGGGGCTATGGATAATCATGACCAAACATAAGTTTGAGCATAGGCTTCACCCGCGTAGAAGTATGCATGTGAGCTTGATCCTTCATGGAGAGAGGACCTCTAGTAGTATGATGTGGAGTTAGCTTTAGAGAGAGAAAGCAGGAACCAACATGGAGGTTAGAAGCCTAAAACCCCGAGATAGGAGGAACAGTGGGAAGTTGAGGATGATGCGACCTAAGTGGATGATAGTTGTTGCCTTATGCTTGACCCTTGGAGGTTGATGATATCTCGGTTGCCTATAGAGGAACCCAACCCTAGAGAGAGGATGATGCTTCTGATACCTATGTGCCTATCGTATAAGTGTTTACCTGCTAAGATGAGATGAAGAGTGCATTAGACCCTGAGGAGGTTTAAGTAACCAGTTGTGA
Organism: Alisma plantago-aquatica; assembly: GCA_963693085.1. NCBI lineage: Eukaryota > Viridiplantae > Streptophyta > Magnoliopsida > Alismatales > Alismataceae > Alisma > Alisma plantago-aquatica. The sequence goes on along the minus strand of OY856410.1, from coordinate 203,714,340 downwards.
GGCTTTCTGCCTAGTTGGTTGTCCTTGAGGAGGACTTCACTCTAAGGTGTTGCTTATATAAATGGATCACGGAAGTACATGACATACATTGGATGTGCTTGGTTCATGGTTAAGAGTTTGAGCATGCAGTTGGGCACCCAAAGGTGGACCTAGGGTTCCTAGGCCTAAGAGGGGAAGTAGTGTACCCAATGCTCAAGATGAGATTTGATTCGCTATAATTTCGAGCATGGCACTCCTTGTGTGTAGAGGTAAAGGAACCCCCTTAAGTTAAGGGTATGTTTGATGAACCCCTCACAACTAAGTTGGTCTAATATTGAGGATGAGAACAAGTGTGACCTAGCATGGGTTGGTAAGTGTCTTCTTGTGCCTTAGTAGCTTGTTAGGGCTAAGCATGCTCATGTGGATGCAAACCCTAAACATAAGGACGTTTGTGACTGTTGTTATCAAGGTGTAGTTTCCTCCCATCCTGGGAGAGGGACCCTTTTCTAGGGTGTATACTAGTTTGTTGGTTTGGAGGTAACCTAAAGAGGTTTAAGAGGATCTTGTGAATCTAAGTGAAGAGTACGTGGTATGAGAATGAACTTGCAGACCCATAGATAACCATCTCTACATGCATGTGGACGTGTTACCATGGAGATAACCGGTATGGGGCTTGACCAAGGTAGGCAGGTTGCCATGAAAGGATGAAAGTCAGCCCATGAATGCAGAGAGAGAGATGATGGAGGCTTGGGTAAGGTTCTAAGTTGAACATGTACTATTTTAGAATCCTAAGTCTGTCCTAGGGTCAGGTAGGGATAAGACCGATGGAAGAAGGAGTTGCCTAATTCCCTAGTTGCACATAACCATAGGGTCGGGAGGTAACAACTATCATTGTCTGAGGGCCATGGGTTTGGAGATTGATCACCTTCATGAACTCATGGGACCCAAAGGGCAGATGAGTAGGGCACTCTGTGGATGCATAAAGGAAGAGAGATGACCCCTAAAGTTTCGGCACCCTATAGACCTAGAGGAGATGACCAAGGAATGGGTGTGGACCCAAATAGGTTCGAAACCAGTTTTCCATGGAAGTGAAGCGATGATTTTGAGTCGCATTTATAGACTTTGTTTACTTGTGTTTTATACATTTATTGGTCATTTTGGTGGTTAATATTGCATAATTCATTTACTTTGGTCTATGACCCTTCTAAACATCAATTCTCCCTTATTTTATCTTTTTGAGCATAAATGATTACAATAATATGTTTTATTTCGGCTTATATGTGGTTTTGTGTTGCAATTTCAGGAAAAACACATATCTATAGTTGTCGATACCATCGACAGCTGTCGATACTATCGACACAACCACAGGTTGCCAACCGCAAAGGAGCAACACAGAGTCGATACCATGGACATGGAAGTCGATGGTAGCGACATTCCATCAGGTTGCTGGTGAGAAGACAGTCGATACTATCAACCATTAAGTCGATACTATCGACCCCATAAGATTCAGCGACACAAAATGACAAAAACCGACGCCTAAGGGTGTCGATACCATCGACCCGCGTCGATGGTATCAAGTCAGCATCAGGCGCAGCAAAGAAATAAAAGAAGACTTGCCGTCAGATGCAAGTTTGTTTCAGATTGATCTAAATCCGATGGTTATGATATTGTTGCAACCTAAGTCGGTGATTATACCTAATGACGGCGGCCACGAGCAATCTATCACATCATTAGCCACTGCACACGTCCTGAGAAGGTGTGGAGAGAAGAACGGAGCCCAAAAGCACGCCCCAGCCATTCTGGAAGCCGAAGAAGAGGTTTTCCACTACCGAAAGGCTGTAGAGCACGCATTCCACACCGAGTAATGCTTGGATCTTCTCCGTTCAGGGATTTCTTTACGTATTCACATTTTTCTCCATGTTTCCCCTTTTCTCTACCATGTTTTGCTCTGAGATGAACATGTGGGGCTAATCCCCTTTGTCTTTAGGACTGGGAGTAGCCCGGGGAAGCATTGTATGACATTTTTATTATAGTAATTCATCATTTATCTCTTAAATCTGTGGTATGATTTCATTTTCTCAATTATATTGTTATGCTTGATCACTATAATGATAATCTAAGGCCCTTAATTGCTTTGAAAGAAGAATTAACAGTTGAAAAGAGACAAAATTCACATTAATTAACAAATCCCTTGAACAAGGCGATGTACGGTTAATGGTGGACACCCAGAGTTCGATTTTAATGCACCTAGTTTAGGGTATAGGTTACTACGATGGTGGAACCGACCTATACATAGGTAGTGAATTGTACCACGACAGTGGGCAATTCTGATTACAGGCCACAACCCAGATCGAGTTTATTATATGGAAATTCATACAATGAAAACCCACGGTGAAACCGCAATCCTAAAGATTCCCATCTGAATTGATTAAATTATACACTTAATCGATTGCTTTCTTTTATTTTGTTTTCTTTTATTTTTACAACAACTCTCAAACTCTTTTAATCAGTTTAGCTGATCGCAACCAGTTAGTAGTAGTCTACCGATAATTCAGTGTCCCTAAGTTCGACTCGGGCCTCACAAGGGCCTATACTACATTGACGCGTACACTTGCGTTCTATGCATGGTAAAAGCGTGTCAAGTTTTTGGCGCTGTTGCCGGGGACACGGAAATTGTCAGCACTATGAGTGTTGCAAGCGGCCATTCTAGGACACCTTTTATTTTTATTATTTTTTAATCATTTAAAAAAATCTAAGTTTATTTTTCAAATTTTGTAATCGTCAAGCACGGTACTTAATTGAGATTATTATTTTGTAGGTATTGTGCATGGTGAGGACGCGTAACGAAGATTACACGTAACCTACACCAGAGGTTCCACTACCGGGACCTGACGACGAGGAAGATTACAATCAAGACCAACTGGAAGATATAGATTCCGGCTCAAAACAAGAATCCATGGCCGAAGAGCAGACAATATGGGAGAAGATAAAATCTTCTTCCTCATCCGCTTCAAAGGGGCCAATAAAGAAGCAGACGATCAACATTCCGACTTATAAGATTGATCCTGCATTAATCAACTTGGTCAAGTCAAATGCATTCAATGGGCTAAAGAATGAAGACCCAGTGACTCACATTAGCCAGTTTGTAGAAAACTGTGATATGATAAAAATAGACAGGTTTCCGCAGGAGACACTATACCTGAAGCTGTTTTCGAGCTCTCTGGCAGGAAATGCACGAGAATGGTTGCACAATCTTGACGATGAATATGTGGAATCATGGAACCACATGGTGGAAGTGTTCTTTGAAAGGTTTTTCCCGCCCGAGAAGACAAATGATATGATCAGAAAAAATCCATAATTTCAGCCAGAAGGCAGGGGAGACTTACTCCGAGACCTGGGAGCAGTTTCAGATCATGCTTAGGAGGTGCCCGCATCATGGGCTTGACAAGGGGACACAGGTCAAAATCTTCTATTTTGCTCTCTCCGAGCATGATAGAAGTAACCTGGATTCAGCAGGTTCAGGGTTCTTTGTAAACAACAAAGGTACGAGGTGTTGGGAGATTCTGAAAAATATGGCAAAGAAGCAATCTTGGGGTGATAGGGATGCACCAGAACAAGTGAAAGTTGCAGGTGAGTCCAGGGCCATCAAGGAGCTAAATGATAAATTAGACCTTTTAGCTAAGAAATTGCTTGCCAAAGAAGATGCAGAATCCGATGAGGAAGCCCAGGTAAAATTTATGCAACAATAGGGCTATAGAAACAATGATTATGCTTGGAGGATGGATAAGAAATTATCATGGAAGGATCCAAATAACTTCCTACAAGATCCAGATGCAAAGCTACAACCAAGGGCTGAAGACAAAAGCACCGAGTTGCTTAGTCAAGTGGTGTAGCAAAATCAGGAGATGATAAGCATGTTTAGTAAGCAGTTGCAGTCCCAAGGTGAGATCTTGACTAAGTTTGGGCATACATTGCAAAGTCATGGAGCACAAATGAGGGCATTAGAGACGACTGTGACCCAAATTTCCAATGAAGTGGCGACCATGAAGCATGCCAGTCAACAAAGACAAGCTGGGAATGCAGAGGTTGTTCAAGCACATCATCAAGTAAAGTACATATCTGTGATTAAGGAGGCAGAGCCCCCGGTGGTGGAAGTCTAGGATAAAAGCAAAATGATTTTTGATACGGAGGCTACACCAAAAATACCATATCCTCGCAGTCATTATGGTCTACTAGGTGGATATGTTCCATTCAGAAAAACCCGCCAAGAGCCCATCATGGTCGCGCCCGCACCTAGGCAAGAAGAGCAGGTGAAGGTCATGCGTCATGGTGAAGCTACATTCCCTATGAGGGAGGATCCGCCACAAGTTGCACCTGTTGCAAATGATGTACCAAAGTCTACGCCAGAGGGTGACATTGAAGCAAGCTTAGGGGAGGAGACCCCGAAAAGCACATATGAGCCACCTCGCATGCCTTTAAATGAGGTAATGGGGTCTTTTCCTGATAATCAGAGGTCAAAGAAAGAGCATCGACACTATAGGAAGTTCTTGGAGATGTTCAGAAGACTCCATATCAATATTCCGTTAGTGGAAATGATAGAGCACATTCCAGCTTATGGAAGGTTTATTAAAGAAATCATCACCAAGAAAAGGAAGATCAAAGACACAGATGTTTTCCGGGTGAACCAGATGGTGAGCTCAATTATCCATGGGAGTCTACCACAGAAGAGGAAAGATCCGAGAGGTTTCTACATCCCATGTTCTATAGGCGGTCAACATTTTCCAAAAGCACAGTGTGACTCAGGGGCCAGTATTAATCTTATGCCACTGTCCACATTTCAAAAGCTTGGGATGAAGGAACTAAAGAAGTCTAGTATGACTATCGAGCTGGCGGATGGGTCCATTTTGAAGCCATACGGAGTGTGCGAGGATGTACTTGTCAAAGTAGACAAGTTTATCTTTCCAGTGGATTTCATTGTTATGGAGGTGCCACAACTCAAGGGTTGTGAAATGCTCTTAGGAAGGTCGTTCCAAGTGATGACTGATGTTGTCACTGCCATTGGGAGAGTTACTTTGACCTTGGGGATTGGCCAGGATCGAGTTGAGTTCAAACAGCCGCATGATCCCCTGGGCACACTTCCAAAGCTCCAAAGTGATGAAGATTGATTCGTCTAGCCTAAGACGTTAAATAAGGGTGCTTGTTGGGAGGCAACCCAACCATCGGTAGTTTCATTTAGTTTCCTTTACATTAGTAATTTAGTTTGATTTGATTTTGTTTTTAGTGTAAAAAAGATACCTTGATCGTTTGTTGAATGTGCAAGACTGAGGCAGGGTCGATACCATCGACCCTTGTGTTGATGGTATCGAGATAGGCACAGGTAAGCGGCTGCAAAATTCTCACTGAGTCGATACTATCGACGGCCTCGTCGATAGTATCAACATACCATCAGGTTTCTCACCAAAATGAGGTCGATAGTATCGACACGGGTGTCGATACTTGCGAGATCTCTAGAGATATTCAGACAAAAATTGTCTCAGTGAAGTCGATACCATCGAAAGGCCTGTCGATGGTATCGACCCGGCTACAGGAAGAAGGCGGCGGATGGGCCTCGCGAGGGTGTTGCCCTAAGAAGAAGTCAATACTATCGACTTGCGTCGATAGTATCGACACGACATGTCACCGGTCTGCGAGAGGACATCAACGGTGATCGCTGCACCAAGAGAGTCGATCTGTGGTATGGGTCGATACCATCGACACCTGTCAATGGTATCGACGTGTCATCGATCCGGGCCCCCAAATCAGGCTATCGACAACCGTCGATACTAGTGGAAGACGGATTGTGATATAAGAGTCGATACCATCGACTTACATCGATGGTATCAACGGTCATACAGCAGCACCAGCCACGGTTATAAAAGGGGTGGATTGTTGTCATATGACGTCACACCTTCAGAGCTTTCTTCTTTCACTTTTTCCGAGCATCTTGTTGAGCGATCGGAGCCTGGCGGCGAGCATCCAAGGAGCATGCTCTTCCACAAGTCTTCACCGAGCAGAGATTTTCTTCTCTGACCTCCCTCAAGCTCCGTCTTCTATCCCTTCTTCTTCGACAATGGTGCATACCGTCGGCGCATCTTCTTCACGTGTGAAACCAATGGAGATCCCAGTGTTCATTCCTCCACCGACTGCGTCTATTCCGCGACTGCGGATTGTCCATCCTTCTGTGGAGGTCAAGAAGGTTTACGAGGAACTGATGAAGAGAAATATAGAGCCGACCCGCTATGTCGACCGGGACATGATCCGCAATCTTGGGTTCCAGGCCAATCTTGCCTACGTTCTCAAGGGACAGGCAAGGCATATGGGCAGGAGGCCCGATGAGATGGAATTCCACGCCGACGGCCAGCCATTCTTTGGTGAATGTCCCACATACAAAGAGATAGTGGCGGAGTTCATGGCGTCACTGGATATATGCGTCGTACCAAATGACATCATCGCCACTGATCGGGAATGGATCAAAGGCCGCGTTTCTTTCTAGTTGTACAACAATGATTACACTCTCACCCTACGGCAGTTCAATTCCATCTACAACTGGAATCATGGGCGATATCAGTACCGGTGGCTAGACAACATGACAGGTTATGATGCTATCTTCACCGAGCTAGTGACTGCGCTGCCCGGCAAATCCGTGAGCTACCACAATGCAGTGGTGGTGGATTTCGAGCATCCGTTCGTGCAGGTTCTTCATCGCATGCTCTACACCACCTTGTTCGCACGTGGTGATCTGTCTCTCAGCAAATTTCAAGAGACATACTTGTTTTTCCTACACAAGTTGCTGAAGCGAGAAGAATGTAATTGGGGCGCAATTTTTTTGACGCGTGTGTTGGCTGTAAAGAGGAGTACGCGGAAGGCTCCAATCCACTTTGCAGGGCTCATGACACCGCTTGCCTCCTATCTTGGGTTGAATTTCTCCCAGCTTACTCCCCTCTCCAATCGGAGCAAAGTCAACCTGCAACATCTGCATCGCCCCAGCCTCATCCTGCTTCGTGATGGCCTGGCATATGCACATTGCCATGTTAATCACGCCTATCAAGAGTGTTCACTTCCAGACCCTATCTTCTACATCGAGGGTGCTCAGCATTTTTGATGGCCTGTCATCGCCATCGAGAGCTCGGATGAAGACGGCAGCAATGATGACAACGACAATGATGGCGATCAGAATGAAGAGGAAGAGGAGGCTTTCACTCCTCTTCGGGCATGAGTGGCACCTAGGAAGCGTCCCCGCATGCATCCAAGTGCATCTTCTTCTTCGCAGCCTCCGCCACCACAACCCTCGCAGCAGAGCGAGGATGTCTACTCCATGCAGGGGATGTATACGATGCTGCAAGAGATCCAGCACACCCAGCTGCAGCACACAGCTTCATATGTCAATATTCAGGATACGACGAACCGGCTGCTAGATAACCAGAGGGCTATTTTTGAAAATGAGCGCCTCCTCCTCGACAACCAATAGCACATCCACGACAGGTTGCATAGGATGGAGATGCAGCAGAAGCCCTTCTACGATCATTACTGGAGCCATAATTACTTTGGGGGGTATCCACAACCTCCGCCTATGCCCCAGTATGATCCGAGTTTTCAGGGGCAGTACCCATCTTGGGACCCCTCGGCCCCGCAGTACCCGCCTCCTCCGGAAGAATGATCGGTATCTCTGTTCCACCTTTTAAGGTTGTTTTTGACTATGAGGCCATAGTCGGATTCAAGCTTAGGGGGGGAGTTGGAACATCTCTATCCTTTAGTTTTTAGTTTTTATTGTTTTGTCTTTTGTCTTTTAGTTCTTGCAATTTTTAGTTTGTTTGTAGGATCCACACTCTATCTAGTGCAATTGTGGATGTCTTAAGTCATGTGTCCTCTCGTTGCTTGTACATGGGAATCAGGGGCAAATTTAAAAAATTTTAGTGTTTTGCAAGCTTGTGTTGTTCAACTTTGAGCACATAACTTAAGGAAATAATTGGGTTTGTCAACTCTAAAATAGAAAATCACAACTGTACATTCTCATGATTCATGAAAAGTGGACGGAATTGGTTGTTTGAGCCTAAACTGATCAAATGATAATGAGACTCTAATTTGAAGTAAGAGAGAGAAACCTCTTAATTACTACACAGGTCAGTAAGGAGGGACACATAATAATTTACAAAGGTTCAGTCAATTAGTCTTGTGATCTATCCACCTCCTTATTTTCATACTCCACCTTAAGAACTGGAAGTACATTACAGTTTTCATCTCTTTGATTACATCTCATGTAGATAGGACTTGCATTGCAACTATTTTCACATATTTTTTTAAAAATATATATAGATTAGCTATACATGCACATTATTCTTCGGTGCATGTCATTTAGTTGCACAAGTATCATTTTGTAGCTGCATTCACATTTTTATGCATATACAGTACATCATGTATCTTATTTCTTCTGAAACATTAAAGGTGATAAACTTGTTATATACCTTCTGAATGCTTCAAGTATATAGTTGTGCAACAAGAAGTGAGCCCGACAAATAATTCATTGTCATTTATGGATATAAGGGCCTTAAGAGAAAAAAAAACAATAAGAAAATTTTGAAAAACAAAAGAGAGACAAAGAAAAGAATTGAGAAATAAATAGGAATGAGAAGGAGAAAGGAATATGTTCTCACTGCATATTAAGAAGGATAAGTACATGAGGTAGTTTTCTTAGATATTCCATCTAACCTTGAGACAGAATGATAGTGCATGCATCATTCCACCCAAATGTAGGCATTAGGGCATTTACACTTGCATATGCATCATTTAGGTCATTTTTGCTTTGTGCATGATAAAACCGTATAATGCTTCCATTTCTTCCATGAGCCACCCATTTCATCCACCCGTTGCTCGAATTGGTAGGCCACCATGATTTTCTCTTCATTTGTGAATATCAAGAGAACTGCTTCCATGTAGATGGTAGTTAGGGCGAGCAACATAGAATAAGAGATCACAAGATGCACTGAGTCTGAACCGGAGAATTTTATTATGTCAACTGCCTTATGTGATAGTGTTCATTATTTTTGAGGTAGCTATCTTTTATGGATGATTATTGTCGCCTTTAGGGTAATTATCATTCTGTGGTTAGTAAGGGCGGGTATGTGAATGTCCGGCGGGGATCATGTGGTGATGTTTGTTGTGATGATCTGTTCTTTAGTTGACCCTCGCAATTTTATTCTAAAGTTTAGTTGCTCGAGGGTGAACAATGTTCAAGCTTAGGGGAGTTTGATGCGATGATTTTGAGTCGCATTTATAGACTTTTTTTACTTGTGTTTTATGCATTTATTGGTCATTTTGGTGGTTAATATTGCATAATTCATTTACTTTGGTCTATGACCCTTCTAAACATCAATTCTCCCTTATTTTATCATTTTGAGCATAAATGATTACAATAATATGTTTTATTTCGGCTTATGTGGTTTTGTGTTGCAATTTCAGGAAAAACACATATCTGTAGTTGTCGATACCATCGACAGCTGTCGATACTATCGACACACCCACAGGTTGCCAGCCACAAAGGAGCAGCACAGAATCAATACCATCCACATGGAAGTCGATGGTAGCGACATTCCATCAGGTTCCTGGCGAGAAGACAGTCGATACTATCGACCATTAAGTTGATACTATTGACCCCAGAAGATTCAGCGACGGAAAATGACAAAAACCGACGCCTAAGGGTGTCGATACCATCGACCCGCGTCGATGGTATCGAGTCAGCATCAGGCGCAGCAAAGAAAGAAAAGAAGACTTTCCGATATCACGCAGGGTCGATACCATCGACTCGCGTTGATGGTATCGATGTCGTCAGATGCAAGTTTGTTTCAGATTGATCTAAATATGACGGTTATGATATTTTTGCAACCTAACTCGGTGATTATACCTAATTACGGTGGCCAAGAGCAATCTATCATGTCATTAGCCACTGCACACATCCCAAGAAGGTGTGGAGAGAAGAACGGAGCCCAGAAGCACACCCCAACCGTTCCGAAAGCCGAAGAAGACGTTTTACATCGCCAAAAGGCTGTAGAGCACCCAAGTGTACGCGTCAGGAAGCAACTTTGATATCAAGATGATGCTGATGTCGAGCCATAAGTTGCACATTTCAACTTAGATTCGAAGGTGTACTGGCAATGTGGGATGTAACATCTCTACTCTTGGAACATGAAGAACTTTGTGTTTGGACAGCTGCCAAATGCTTATTTCCTCTTGTTATGGGAGGGAGAGATGGGACAGTACGCATGCCATACGCCAAGGATAAAAGATGATGCAAGTTGGAACGTTGCTATGAGGTAGGAGGATAGAGATGATAACATACCTTAGTGGAGTGAATGATACATGGATGGTTTGCAAACAATAAAAGGAATAAGGTAGTCATCTTATAAGGATGTTTTTTTTAGCATGAGCTATGTGGAATTTATAAGTGATGCAAGGTAGAGTTTGATCACCAAGAAGATGAGCTCAAAGTGTGCTCAATGAAGATAGACTTAGAGGTTGAGATGAGATGATAAGTATAATACATGGAGGTGTATGTCTTCAACATTACCTAACACCTAAGGATAATAAGTGATAATGAATGCTTTGGTTGAGATATAGTTGCCTAGTTTATATGGAAGTTAGAAGAAGTTGAGGTTGTTAGGCTAACCTTAAGTTGAGAAAAATAGATAAGTTTGGCTAACACTCAGATATAACGAGATCTGTTGAACAAGATTAGTGGTTGTTTGGTTAGCCAGCCTAGGCCTTGATGTGATATAAGGATGGTTGTAGAACCTCAGATACATTTCTTTGGAAAATAAGGTGATGAGACCCCAACTAAAGAGGTTTAGGGTTTTCGACTAAGATCACCATACACCATGATACTACTGAGATAATGAGTGGTATCAGTACTATGGATGCTAGAGATGAGGCTGCATGTGGTATGTTGCATGCAAGCCAGAAGGTAGAGGATGAACATCAGTAACCCAGTGTATAGATATAGAGGATAAAAGAGTCCCTGAGAGGGAATGGGATTTCATCACTATGGTTGATGTGGAAATTCTCCCCTTGACCAAGGAAAGTCATGATGCAATATGGGTTATGGTAGATCGCCTTACCTAGATGACATGATAAAGAAAGGGTACTGTCAAGGGACATATCGGGTTGAAATACACATGAGAGAGATGGTTCAACTACACCATGATGAGAGTTCAAAAGTTCTTGAGTATGACCTAAAGGTTCACTTCCATAAGGTGGAAATAGGTACATGAAGAACTCAGTGTTAGTACCAACTATCACCCCTAACTAATGGTTAGTATGATCCAGACAAGAGGGTCTGATGAGAGGAAGTGTGCTTGTTCAGGGTGATACAAAGAGATAGTTCTTAAGATGTGATGTTAACCACCATAGACTTTATCAGGATGTAAGAAGTTCTATAAGGAGGTTGTGTCGGTCACCACCTCATTAAGATGATGTTGGTGAAGTAGGCCTCACGAAGGTTAGAAAAGAACCATAGTGTGTGTAGATGAAGTAGCTTTGATCATGCAATGGCTGAGAGAGAGCCCAATGGTGACATGAGTCACGAGCTGATGCAAAGCAGACTGACATGAAGTTCACTGTGGGAGAATATGTGATGTGAAAATCCAACCCCTCTGAGCTACAATTGAGAAAGTTGAGTCCCCGATATATGGGTCCATTTGAGATGGATTGGTGGATAAGGTTGTGTTTAGCCTTACCCCTCAGGATAACATGATGTATAAGGTGTTACATGAGTCTGATCTAGAGTACTATGTGAGGTACCCAAGCCATGTGTTGAGCCCTGAACCTATTCAGCTGTTTGAGAGGCTGAAAAGTTTTGAGTCACCTATGAGGGTACGAAATACCAAGGTAAGAAAGAACTCAGGCGGAAGAATATGCGATGATGAAGGTTCTTGGGAAGCACCATGGAAAGGGTGAAGCCACATGGGAGCCCTGATGGACATAAGAAAGGATTATCCTGTTTGTTTCCTTGCTTGATGGAATTTTGAGGACAAAATTCTTATAAGAGGGGAAGGATGTTACAACCCCAATTTTGGGTTCATTTGCTGAGAAATGTAATTTCTCATATTAAACATAAATGAACAAATAATGATGTCTTTTGATTGAATGAATGAATTTCGTTACAATAGCCTTGATGATTGCTTTGTGGGCTTTATTGGCTATTGGGCCCAATAATAAGGAAATTCAATTAGTAAATGAATAGTTAAGTTTTTGAGAAAAGAAAGGTGTGGAAACCTCTAGAAGGAAAATCCAAAGAGGGATTTCGTGCCTCTTGGGTTCCTTGGGTTCCAAGGAGTCCAAAGTTGCAAAGAAAAGGCAATAAGAAAAGAAAAGATTAATTAAGTATTTCTTTACTAACAAAGAAATTGAAAACAATGGTAAAATGTGGAAAACAAGTGAAAAGAGGTATAATTGAGTTATTCTTGGTGTAATTTCATATCCCAAAGATTTCTAATATGAAAAGGAATACCAATGAAAAAAATAAAAGAGAAATAAAGAGAAATACTTAAAAAGAATAAGGAAATAAGTAAGATAATAGTAAATGGATAAAAGATAAGAAAAAGGCTAAGGAATATTCCCAAGATGGGAATTTCGAGCCATTAGGGCTCCTTAAGGATCAAGGAACTCAGAATAATAATTTAATAGCAAGGGAAAGAGAAAATAGGTGAGAAATATTCATAATTGAGTAATATATTTCACCTAAATAAAGGGCACGTTTTATTTTATATAATGAACCCACATTTGTCACAGTGGTAGATAAAGTCATTATTACGTTTTCCTCAAAATTTGGGATTATTTGGACAATCGGTTTGGGAGTTATGGCTTTTACAAATTTCCTTAAAGTGTTGTGATTGTAATAAATGTCACACTTTTCCGATTTAAATGAAAATAGAGGGAGATGGCGCTAGCCGTTGGATCGAGATCTGATGCTTTCTGTGTGTCGCCTTCCTCAAGTCTGAGAAGGAATGAACCCCGAGAATAGAGGGATATTTCCCTCGATTTTCCTCACAAACCAACGCATGTGCAAACCTAGAAAGTTCTTTGTTGGATTCGAGAGGGGATTCCGAGTCAGTTATACCTTACTTTCTCGTACTTTGAATGCGTCTAGAAGAAACCCCTAATTTCCTTAAAAGGCAGGTTACGACGGGGGGTTAGCAAACCCTAGAAATAGGCCCCAACTATATATATGTTACCCCTCTCAACTCCATTCGCTCTCACGAACCAGGACAACACTCTTTATCGCTCCCTCATTCTCCAAGTTGAAGAAATCAACTCTATCCGGTGAGCTTTCCATGCAGCGCCGCCGCGTAGCCTTCTGTTGGGTCCAGCAAGGTATGAAGTGCACTCGTCGTTTGATCAGAGTCCATGATGGACCAAAGACAATGATCAACGACTGGAGTTCGATGTGTGTTTAGCAACTGGTGAGTGGGTGCGCACAAGGAGGACCTTTGGATCGCACTTGATCTGCAACAACTGAAGATCCAATGGCCAACAATTTTCTGAAAACCCAAGTAAGTCACCTCTCTAGTAAAAAATCCAAGAAAATGGTGTGATCTTGTGCAAACCATTAAAAATAGATCCTTTGGCCGAAAAATGCAAATAAGTAGTTCTTTTTTATCAGAAAAATGCGTAGAACATGATAAAAAAAATAGTACAGCCTGTTTGTAAATGCCTTTCAAGAAGTATAGGGTTTTTTATCTTTTAATGCATTAAGTAATGGAAAACCCCAAGAAAGAGATAAAAGCAATCATGATGAATCTTGATTTTTGTTTTTGATCAAAGTAAACCTGTTAAGAGTAAAGAAAATGGTAAAATCATAAAAGGATGATTAATATGTTGCTTTTAGGGTTTTTGTGATCATGTACATGGTTTAATGGGATAAAAACCCTAATTTGGGAAAACATGAGTTTTTCCAGTATACAACTGAAATATAGTGATTCTAGAACATAAGTTGGATTAAAGAATCATTATCGAAGATAATGAAGAATTAGGGTTAAGTTCATAATACTTAATTGATGAAATTGAGTAATTGCAACCTAATAGATATTAAAGGTGTTAAATGATGGTTCGAAGTTCCTAATTATGGGTAAATACCCTTAATATAGTAATTAGGGTTTTCTAATGGATAAAAGGTGGATTTAATGATATATAGAGTTTATTTGCAAATTAGACCATAATGAACTATGAATTGATGATAAATGAGTATAATGATCTTGCCATGGATTAAAAGGATAAAAATGGTAGTTTTAATATAAAAGAGGCATAATGGGCTTAATTAATGTTTAAGTGTGCCTTTAATCCGAAATTAGGGTTTGTAAGTAATTGAATAGAACTAGGGTTTGATATTGTAAATGAAGTGAAACCCTAATTCCAAAGTAACCCTAAAAAGAGGAATAAACCCTAAAAAGGAATAGAAACCATAAGTAGCAAGATGGTTTGGATAGTTTTTGATAAAAAGGAATTGAATGTATATTTCAGGATTGAACTGTGTACTCGCTTGATTCTGGATTACTTGCTTGTTTGAACTATTTTGCCTGACAGGTATGTGGTTACGCCTATGAATATCCCAAATTAGTTTCCTGAGGATTTTTGAGGTTTTGTCAATGGCATGAGTTAAACTGTTGGTTGCATTTAATTCTTGCAAATTTTAATGTGGATATGACTATCACCTAAGATATGTGCCTACTAGCTCAGATCCTGGTCCCCTCTATGGCTTAATAGTTGACCTAGTACATGTCTACCAATGGGGTAGGTCCATCAGGTAAATGAATGACTTAGTACATGGCTACCAATGGGGTAGGGCCATAAAGTCATCATGAGTCAGAGATTGGGGTACCTTTGGGTAGGGTGATGCGACTCCATAACCCTAGGTATTGGCTACCTGTGTGGTAGGGCCATGGGGGTAAGAATCTACCTAAAAGAGAGGTAGCATACAAGTCCACTGCAGGGATAGCACAGAGTTAGGGGATAGGTAAGGATTGAGTAGTATGGCTTAAAATGTAATCTTGGTTGTTGAATGATTAATTGCCTGATTACGTTGTTAACATAGTTGCACATTATTGTTTCCCCCACATACCAGCTTCTCGCTGACCAATGTTTTGTTTGTCGGTGTTTTAGGTACAAATGAAAAGAACAAATATTAAAGTGGCATATGTGGAATTAAAGGAGAATTAACATGCATAGGAGGATTAGTTAGATTAGTATCTTCATGGATAGAAGTTTAGAAATCCCAGTTTTTAAAAGGTATGCAAAGTTTTATTTTATACCAGTTTTCAGTTTAGTTGGTAAAATTTATTAATTGTTGCTAATTATTTGTCGAACCTTTGATCCGAGTTATTGGTTAATGGCTCTGACCTTTCGGTCTCCCTTAATTGGGGGTTACCGGGAGGCAGGGTCGTTACAATTATGGTGGAATGTCAAAGCACACTGAACAACATGTGATGAATGTAGTGACTTTAGGTCTAAGAACCACAATCACCACCTTCACTATGAGAGATGACATTTGACCACCATGTATGGTTTCCATGTATCACTCTCAAGGTGGGTTTTTCTGATACAAGGATCCCTAATAAGTATCTATGTGCTTGGTTTATATCACATATCGTGACTATTGAGATTATGTCATCAACCAACACACACTCTAGCCTTTAGTGTTATTTCTATCTATCTACATTCCACACTCACATTGGACCAGGGACATAATAAGAATGTACATACTCTTAACATTCATATGATCTCATTGTTCAAGTCATGTACTTGAAGACATATGTCATTAAGTAATTGTAATTCTCAAGACATTCATTATGTTTCCTCATTATCTCATAACTGAGTGAAATGAAATGAATTGGAAGCTTGACTTTATTAAAAATGAAATCTTTTATATAATATGCCATCACAATCATCATAAAATTAGCTCTCTTGGCATACACACCAACAGACTCCAACTTGCACTTAGAGCCAATCACCCGCAAATCTCATTATTAGTGATTCTAAACATGTCCATCATATTTCTAATGGGCAAGTGTTAATCTAGTGGATTAGCAACATTTTCCTATAGTCGGTATATTGTATGTTTCACATCTCTTCATTGTATGAGCTAGATTTGTCATAATATGCAATCTAACATTCCATGCCTAACTAGTAGCCCAATTGTTGACATAGTATTTCTACCATGTCATCAATGGTTGGAACATCCATAAGTTCACTCATATAAACTTCTAGATCCGTATAGTATTCACTCATGTGTTCTCAACACATGGATACTCAACATCTATTTGTAGCATTTTAAATTAATGGTATGTTAGTTTGGAACTATTTCCAACTAATAACTCTTCTCTAAGATTGAACACACTCTTTTATGTTGCAATCATTTTATGTCATTTTGGAAGCTTGCATCAATGTAACCCTATACATCCAACTCTTCCTAATTACCATATCGTGGAAACAATCCTTTATTACTTCTCAAGTACTAATGGACACTGTGACGTCCCCGGATTTTGATTTCTATAAACCCTATTGGGAATGAGATGTAAGAATCCGAAAACATCATCCAATCATATCAGAAAGCGATGAAGAAGTGACATATGCATACATGAACATTCAACTATGATGCATACACCATAGCATTCTCAACATTCAACATATTTATATTACAACATGAATTAAATTTACATATTGAAAGAAGATTTACAAGTCTAATAACATGTATGCTAACAGGATCTTAACACAGTAGGTACAACCTAGACAACTGCTCACTTCCTTTCTTTTATCCCATGCTAGCTCTGAACCTAAAACATACGTGAAACAACGAATCAACACACAAGGTGTTGTGTATGTGGGTAGAAAGATACATACTAATATGTTTACAAAATTGAAATAACTTGAGAAAGAAAGAGTAAAAGAAAACATTGTTTAAAGAGATAATTAGGTAAACACATATTTTTAGATGTCTTTTGATGAGTTTGTACTACTAAGTGGTGTCGCACTTCATTTTCCCCCACCCCTTGGGCTATGGGGACTGAGTGTCGACCTTATATTTAGTGGGGAGAGAGAGATGTCGCACTTCATTTTTCCCCGCCCCTTGGGCTATGGGGACCGAGTGCCGACCTTATATTTAGAGGAAGAGAGAGAGGATTGAGGGAGAGAGAGAGCATATATCCACTTAGTAGCTACAAACCATCTATACTCTTTGTTGTTCTTATTGACATGGAGAAGATACTACAATCATAGTACATCCAAGCAATATTCTCAAATAAAGACAAGCAATACATCATAGCTATTGCACACAAGAAAACTAGTCATATACTTAGATAAAGCCCATGTACCTGAGTTCAGAGATTTCTAATCATTTTTTCTCATCTAGATATATGGTCATCACCTGATCAAAACAAGATCATATACTATCATCAGACTCTCATCATCATTAACCCTATTTATATCCATTTTAGGGTTTGCCTATCTCATTATGATATCCTCATGATTACTTGTATTCTTATCTTATATTTATCTTACGGATGTCATGTTCTAGATTATAGTTCAACAACTGGATATACTCATGTGTCACATTATTATGTGAACATATTTAACATTATGTCACTTTCATTAACCATATTAGGGTTACATCACATGTATTAAGAGTGCTCTTCATATAATATGAATTTCATGTATATAACTGATCTCAGATTTATATATTATGTTCCAGTTATTGATATGAACTTATTTTGTAAATTTCATCATTTATTGAGCATGTACGTATTTATTGCATTTTATTTAGGGTTATTAGCCCTAAATGGCCATATTAATCGAATTATATGCTTTCATGCATCAATATGACCATATCTGGCATCATATGCATTATAAACATGATTATAGATTTACTAACATTTTTCCATAATTTTATATCATTATTTGATATTTATTACTCATGAAACAAGCATAATACATCTTATATGATATCACTGATATTAAAGAATTAAAAGACTGATATTATGCTTCTATATTGTTCTTCGCATTTTTCTGAACATTTTGGTATATTATATGTAATTTTATGATACTCGAGCTATTTACTATGGATTATACAAGATCTGATAGTTTTATGAGATTTTACCTTTATTAGCGAATTGGAGGCTGCCACGTGGCCACTATGGGTCTGGCTCACTCCTGGTTGAGCCAGCCGGTTCTGGCGATCGGACCCAGTTTGGGACTTTCCCTCAAATTCATGTGAATCAGACCCTGTCTGCGCTCTGTGCGAGCACCGCCGTCGGGCGTGGGGCTGCAGCAGGCGTCGTCCCCTCCCCTCGTGATCTTGCCCGTCAGTTCTCGCACGAGACTGACACTGCCTGCTTCTCCATCGAGCACCTCTGTGGTGCAGGGAACCCATGAGGGATCGGCATCCCTCCCCTCCCTGCTATAGTTTTGAATACTGTTTGTGCCTCTACAAATCCGTCGTCGCACTGCTGGGATTGGTGGCTTCTGGAACCTGCCTCGCCAGGTTCTTCCAAAACCCATTGCCTTTCCACCTCCGGTCTCTCTGGATAGCCACCGGAGCCTCTTCCTCATGGCTTGCAATTTGCACAGAGCTTCGGCTATGCATTTGCCTTCTCCTTATTTCGCAATCTCCTCTCTGCGCTCGAAGCTCAACGCTGATGTGCTTCATCTCCTGGACAACGGCCACCGCTGTGCGGCCTTTTCCCCATCGCGAGTGTTGTCGTGGCATCCTAAAGGTGTCTGGTCTGGCTGGTTGTGGTGGGCCAAACTGCCTCCCCTCATTGCTTCGTGTGACCACGAGCCCACTCGACACTGACCTACATCTGTTCGTGAGCATCACTCCCATATTGGGTGTCATCATGGTTGGAAGAACAACAAGGGAATCCTCTTTGATCTCTTTCCCCTTCTCGATTTGGGGGTGTGAAGGCCTGATACGACCCCATGGCCCTCTCGTTGCCAGCGGCGAAGGTAGAGCTCCTAGAATCAAACATTTTCTCCTAGTCACCATTGGGGTCTCTGAGGTGACTACGCCATCCCCTCTTTTGCATCATTTACTGTTTACAGAGGTGGAGATAGGAGTGGGGAATGAGAGGTCGATCTCTCTCTCTAATGCACAAAACATATCCAGAGAGGTTGTTGGGCAAGTCCTGACCTCGTGGTGTGTTGGGGTCGTACAAGTATGCTTTATCACCCCTGGGTTAGTGGAGAGTCGGGTGCCCAACTATGACCAGTTCTCCTCCCGCGGGGTTCGGAGGTGAGTGACAAGGTCTGCACTGTCAGATCACGACAAATGACTGAGATAAAGCCACGCCTCCCATCTAGGTACCTCGCCCTACTTAAGTCACACACCTTGGTTTGAGTGGGCCGGTTGTGTAACAATATATGTCACGAGCCTAAATACTAAATAATCAGAACACTATAGTCTGATCATATTTATATCAATAATTCAAACCTCCATATCTCTTAGACAGATAGTTCGAATGATACAAAATTTTAGACATTAGTTCCTTATAATGTTATCTAGCTTCTAGATAAATGTCATATGAAATTATTTGAGGTTTGATCTATCAAATAATTTCTCCAATAAGCATCATATCCAAGGTGTCGTAGGGTCTTATATAATTATCGTGTGCTTTCCAACCATAACCACTCAACTTCAAGAATCCTGATATGTTCATAATTCAACCATTCATATTCATATATATCATTAAAGAATGTTTAACCACATGAATACTCAGTTTGATTAAAAAAAGCCATTCATTAATCAATTAGGTATCATAGTCCTCTATTGTATCTCAAAACCCCAAATTTGTGTGAAGGAATCCACAATTCGATTACCAATTCCTCAATTTGGTATTCATGATCTACATATCATACATGGTCCTCCAAGACTATGCTAGTTATCAAAACCCTAAAATCTAGGGTCATCACATTCACCCCATCTTATATGGAATTTCGTCCTCGAAATTCAACTTGTCTCATTCTTAAGCTGATATCTAGGAGTTGTGGATGCCTCTAGGCCACCACTTCTATGTGGCAAGAGTATCATAGTTCAAAATGTATGCTAGGTTGTCATCTTAGGATCTAGAGATTGTCCAATGTACCCACCCCACCTTATAACGGTGAAGCATCATTAGTGTAGATTTATGATCAACATCATATCATAATTTCATCATGTGAGAGGGTCTTAGATAACATTCTTGAATATTAGGGTTCCACCTCATGGTGTAGTTGATTCTCAACTATAAGCTTGGATTTAGAAGGATTAAGGTTAAGCACTATATTTTCGTGCATTATATATGATCCAAAGGGACATTTGTGTCAAGATCATGCTTTCATAACTTATATCTTTCATGTATGACAGAAGGGGAACGAGAATATACTAGGTCGATCTTATCATTATTTCAAACTTGGATATTACATGTGTGATATAGGAAGGGAATATAGAATAGGTCAAGCTTATACGAGTGACTCCTCATATATAAATCATCTATATAGCTCAAGTGAGGTTTACATCATCATATATTTGGAAGGAGAAGAAGAAGAAGGGAGAACATGCATGTTGAGTATCTTTTGCACAAAGCATCATACTCTCGTAACTAGAGTTCATATATTACCTCACTTGTAACTAATGATGAGATCCACAAAATATGTCACTCAAGCTAGGACCTAACTCAGCCAAAGGATTGACTTTATCATATGGGTCATCTACCCATCCTTTTCTTTTACCCAATTCTCACATATAGATTTGAATCATGCATAAGGACTCAACTCAAGAGTAATCTAGTGTAGGACATTTTTTTAACACATATCTCATATTTTTCATATATTATAGGGTAGGTCCTATGACCCTCTCCTTGTGGGTTTCACTCTCTCTGGAGTTCACCACGTATCTTGTCCTAACACTGGAGGTCCCCTTTGTACAAGAGCTTGAGGCCCATGCATATTCAACCTTATCTTAACTTAGATCATCTCAAGTAAGGAAAGAGAATGTACTTTCATCATCAAGCCTTAGTTTAGAATTTTCAAACTTGGATTCAGTTCATACACAACTTAAATCTTTATAAGGAAACTTAACAATCAAAGATCAAACTTAGATAAGACTACACAAGCCTCTTTCATATATAAGTCAACCATCTACTCTAACTGTCACATATCCAATAAGGCTCTAGACATCTAATCTAGATCTACTCTCTCTTCTAGACTGATGTCACTCCCTTTCACTTATGTTGCATGAACACCGTATACTCTCATGTATGAGGGACACATTTTTATATTTACAAATATATAATAAAATATTATATAGTTTTTCTCTGAGAAGCAAACCAGAGAAACTATCGAGGCTCGAGCCGATTGGAAAACAAAACCAAATCAGCAAAATTGAGTGTCCCACACACAGTAGATAGTCTATTGTCATGTCACCTAGTGAAATGGTGAGAACAAAGTGTAGACTAGTGTAGCTACCCAATACATATGAGCTCTATATGGAAAGGGTCTCACACACTTGTCTAAACCTAGTTCTCAAACATCTAGGCTCTAACCTAGAGGCTAAGTCAGAACTTATTCCTATAAAACAACTTACTAAGTTTCTAGGGTTTAAAGTGAAAGGTGAGATTAAGTTTTTATGTTTTATGGTGAGCAATTGTTAGGTGTAGCTATTGTTCATGCTATAATACCAACTGTGACGTCCCCGGATTTTGATTTCTCCAAACCCTATTGGGAATGAGATGTTAGAATCCGAAAACATCATCCAATCATATCAGAAAGCGATGCGGAAGCGAAATATGCATACATGAACATTCAACTATGATGCATACACCATAACATTCTCAACATTCAACATATTTATATTACAACATGAATTAAATTTACATATTGAAAGAAGATTTACAAGTCTAATAACATGTATGCTAACAGGATCTTAACACAATAGGTACAACCTGGACAACTGCTCACTTCCTTTCTTTTATCCCACGCTAGCTCTGAACCTAAAACATATGTGAAACAATGAATCAACACACAAGGTGTTGTGTACGTGGGTAGAAAGATACATACTAATATGTTTGCATAATTGAAATAACTTGAGAAAGAAAGAGTAAAAGAAAACATTGTTTAAAGCAATAATCAGGTAAACACATATTTTTAGATGTCTTTTGATGCGTTTGTACTACTAAGTGGTGTCGCACTTCATTTTCCCCCGCCCCTTGGGTTATGGGGACAGAGTGCCGACCTTATATTTAGAGGGGAGAGAGAGAGATGTCGCACTTCATTTTTCCCCGCCCCTTGGGCTATGGGGACCGAGTGTCGACCTTATATTTAGAGGAAGAGAGAGAGGATTGAGGGAGAAAGAGAGAGAGCATATATCCACTTAGTAGCTACAAACCATCTATACTCTTTGTTGTTCTTGTTGACCTAGGTGTCGCACATTGCCCATATTTTGATAATGACTTAACCATTCCATTCATATGTATCTAACAAATCTATTTGAGATTGTTTCAGGCATTAGGTACAAGAAAAGAATCACATTCAACTCCAAAGCTACTCATCCAGCACATGCAAAACATGTGACTTTTGATCGTTTTGTAATATAGCCCTTAGAGGCTTAGAACAATTGATGTAATCACTTATACTCATGTTTTGTATTGTAACTAAGATGGATAAATTGATTGGGACTCAAAAATCCATCGTTTGTACAGTTTTATGAAAATTCCAAAATACCCATAACAGGGATTTTGTCGGCCGAATTCCAAACTCGGCCGATCCATATATTCTGAAATTTTCTGGGCAATCGGCCGAGTTACCAACTCAGTCGATCCCTGGTCGGTCGAGTTTCTATGGTGGGAAACTCGGCCGATCCACTGATCGGTCCAAGTTGAAAGTCGACCAATCGGCCGAGTTTCTCCAAGGGAACTCGGCCGACAGTCTATCTTTCAGACTTGTCGCTTAGTGGTTCGGCCGAATAGCCTTTATTGAAACTCGGCCGATCAGACTGTACTGGAATGCAGAAAAAGCAATTCCAACCGTTGGAGGAGTAGGTGGGACTCAAAATAGATCCGTTGCAAGTTGTAAAACGGCTAGTTTGTGCCCCTTAACTCTCCCAACCTCAAAGGGACACCCTCAACTATAAATAGGACCTCTTGGACTTCATTCCAAGGTTGCTCATTCACATATGCTTGGTCCTAGCCTTAGTTGAGTGGTTTCTAATCCTTTGAGCCCCTTTCTCTCTCTACCTTCAAAGCAAATTCGTGAGTATGAGTGAGTTAGGATCCCATGTATGAGAGCTACCATTTGTAATGTTGTAAAGCTCTCCTTTCCACTTCTCCCATCTCCATTCTCTATGAAGATTGATTGAAGTTTCTTCTCCGAGTGAAAGAGAAGAAGGTTGTTGTTCTTCCCCGAGTGAAGGAGAAGAAGGCTAGCTGCTCCAGGCCTCCGAGTGAAGGAGGAAGGTGCTAAAGCTCTCCAAGTGAAGGAGAGGTGCAAGTCAAAGCTCAAGCAAGATAGGTAAATCCTGCAAGGCCGAAGACTAGAGCAAGAGTGGGTAAGTCCTTTGAAGAAGGCGGAAGACTACTTGCTTGGTGGGTAAGTCCTTGGTGCGGTAGAAGATCTTGGCTTGATATATAAGTCCTTGGATGGTTGGTTGTTGTAGCTTGTAATCTTATTTTGTGATATATATAAGAGAATCAAGTTACAAATCCTAGAGCCTAACCAACTCTAGGTAGTGGACTGACTTGCTCCTAAGTTTAGGACAAGGAACCACTCTAAACCACATGTCCAAGTGCATGCTAATCCTTGTCTCTTATCCTTTCTTTGTATGCTAGTCTAGGACATCAAATTGCTATTGTGGTTTAAGTTATGCACTTAATATAATTTGGTGGTCTAATCACTTTTGTGAAGTTTGTGAAGCTCTATTCAACCCCCCCTTCTAGAGCCCATTGATCCAACAAGTGGTATCAGAGCAGGTCTTCTCCAAGCTACTTCAACAAGTAGGAGAAGATGGGCGATTCGGCTCTTGGGTCACTCAATCTCGAAGGAAGCTTCTCCATGAGACCCCCGGTCTTCGACGGCACAAACTTCCTATATTGGAAGAGAAGGATGCAATTCTACATCCAAGGAGTAAGCTACGAGATGTGGAAGATAGTCCATCTCAAGTATGAAGAGCCGAAGGGGAACATCACCACGTGGACGGAAGATGAGATGAAGCGTGCTCAACTCAATGCTAAATCCGTGAGCATCATCTACGCTGCCCTTTCACCATCGGAGTTCAACCGCATCTCTTCTTGGGACACGGCGCATGAGATTTGGCATAAGTTGTGTGTCACCTATGAAGGGACGGAGCAAGTCAAGGAGGCCAAGGTCTATATGCTCGGCGGCCTACTTGAGAACTTCAAGATGGGGAAGAATGAAAGAGTTGCGGACATGTACACAAGGTTGAATGTCATCTTGAACAGCCTTGCAGCCCTTGGGAGTGTCATGGATAGAGGTACCATCAATGCAAAGATCTTGAGATCTCTTCCAAAGAGATGGGAGCCAAAGGTCACTTCAATTGAAGAAGTCTACAAGCTGAGCGAGTTGTCAACCGAGGAGCTGGTTGGTAACCTCCAAGCACATGAACCAAGGCTCGACAAGCAAGAGGAAGAGGAGAAAAGAGAAGAGAAGGAGTCCAAGAAGATGAAGGACACAGCCTTCAAAGCTCAAGTTGAAGAAATGATGCGGCAACAACAACTTGCCATGAAGTCTCCCTGCCCTTCCTCAAGCGAAGATGAAGGTGCAAATGATCATGAAGCCAACTATTCAAAAGGAAGACACTTCAAGGGCAAACCATCCTCCTCCACTCCTAGGTGCTACGAGTGTGGTCAAAAGGGCCACTACAAGAATGACTGCCCAAAAGCCAAGAAGGGCTATCATAAGAGCAGCCACAAGAAGGATGACAAATACAAAAGAGAAGCCAAGTACAAGAAGAAGGACAAGAAGGAAAGACGATCCAAAGATGCAGCTCATGCGGCATGGGAGGAGTCTTCTACTTCAAGTTCCTCAAGCTCCGAGGATGGAGAATGTCACCTTGCACTCATGGCATCTACTAGTGAAGAAGTAATTGAGGTAAGTGAGGTAAGCAAGGTAAGTGATGAAAATTTACTTGAGTTATCTAAGGAAACCCTCATTGAAATGCTTAATGATTGTCAATCATCTTTTGCTAAATGTAAAGCTAAAAGAAAAAGATTAGGAAAGATAGTTGATGATCTCTATGCCAAGATTGATATTCTAGATCAAAATGAGAAATTACATCTTGATAGCATAGATTCCTTGCAAGGGCAATTTCTAGACCTTGAACTTCAATATAATGGAGTAGAGGTTGAGAATGGTACTTATCTTAAAACTATTGAAAATCTTAAGATAGAGAACCAAAATTGCCTAGATGAGCTAGATGTTCTAAAAACTGAAAATGTTGAACTTAAGCTTATTGATGATGCTAGGAGAGATGAAGTTTATTCTTATCAAAGGGAAATTGTTGTTCTTAAATCTGAAAATGCTAAACTGCTTGCCCAAACAAATGATTTATCTTCTAGACCTATCTTGCCTAGAAATGAAGTTGCAAATTTAACTCTTGAAAAAGATTCTCTTCTTACTAAAGCCCTCTGTCTTGAGGCCGACCTTTTGCTTGCTAGAGAAGATCTTGCTAGTTTATCTACTACCATTACAAATCTTAGTGATGATAATGCTAAATTAAGATCTACTTTGCAAAGGTTTCTTTCGGGTAAGAAATCTCTAAATGATGTTCTAGAGCACTCTACCAAACAAGTTGGTACTAGTGGTCTAGGATACAATGAGACTACTCCAAAAGGAAAGAAGAAGAAGAAGGGTAAGAAAAAGAGTGTGGAAACTCCAATTTTCAATGGAGAGTCTTCCGGCTCTAAAAACCCCATGGTATGTATGCATTGCAAATGTAATGATCATTATTCTACCTATTGTCCTTACAAGCCTAAGGGGACCAACCCAAATATGAAATGGGTCCCCAAGCTAACCCCGGACCCCAAAGTTTGAGTTGGGTTCCGACATCCTCTTTTCTTGCAGGTCACAAAGAAATGGATTGTTGATAGTGGCTGCTCTAAGCACATGACTGGAGAAATCAGCCATTTCAACAAATTTGTGAAGAAGAAAGGAGGATCGGTAACCTTTGGGGACAACAAAAAGGGTAAGGTTATAGGTGAGGGTGATGTAGGTAATGAATTGTGCATTAAGAATGTTTTGCTTGTTGATGGCCTACATCACAACTTAATTAGTGTTAGCCAATTATGTGATAATGGTTATCTTGTGCTTTTTACTTCCTTAGAATGCTTGCTTCTAGATTCCCTGTCTTACAATGTTATATATAAGGGAACTAGAAATGGTAATCTATATGTAATTGTTCTAGATGCTCTAAAGCCCATACTAAATAGATGCTTAGTTGTGGATAAAAACGATCTTTCGCTTTGGCATCGTCGTTTGGGTCATGTGAACTTGCATCAAATGAAGAAACTGAACAAAAAGGACTTGGTTCGAGGACTTCCTAAATTGGATTTTGAAAAGGATGAGGAATGTCAACCTTGTACACAAGGGAAACAAACCAAATCCTCCTTCAAATCCAAAGGAGTCATGAGTACCAAGAGAGTTCTAGAGCTTCTTCATATTGATCTTTTCGGACCAATGAGAACACAAACGCTTCGCGGCTCCAAGTATTGTCTTGTTATTGTCGATGATTTTTCTAGATATACTTGGACTTTCTTCCTTGTTTCTAAAAGCGATACACTTGATGTTTTCTCGAGCTTTTGTAAACGAGGTGAAAACGAAGCTTCTTGTCATGTTGTTTCCATCCGTAGTGATCATGGGGGAGAGTTTGAAAATGATCTTTTTGAACGTTTTTGTGAAAAATCGGGTTATTCGCACAATTTCTCTTCTCCTCGCACACCCCAACAAAATGGAGTTGTTGAGAGGAAGAATAGATCACTACAAGAGATGGCCAGGACCATGCTTCTTGAGTATGACACTCCTAAGAAGTTTTGGGCAGAAGCCGTTAGCACCTCATGTTTTGTGCAAAACCGAGTTTTCACACATCGGATTTTTAAGAAAACCCCCTATGAACTATGGCGTGGTAGGAAGCCGTCTATTGATTTCTTTCATGTGTTTGGATGTCCTTGTTTTGTTTTGAACACCAAGGATTCTCTCGACAAGTTTGATCCGAAATCATACAAGGCTTTCTTCCTAGGCTATAGCACTACTAGCAGGGCTTTTAGAGTATTTAACATTGAACTATCTAAAATAGAAGAATCTATAAATGTTAAATTTATTGAAACTAACCTTGTCAGTGGCAAGCATATTGGTGATGATGATGTTGCAGATGAAATCATTCCTATCTTAAAAGAGCTCAACATCAAATACAAAGGTAAGAGGTTGAAGAAGAAGAAAAAGAAGAAGAAAGGAAGGATCCCACTCCCCGCTTTGCAAAGAATCACCCCAAGGAGTTGATCATTGGCAACCCGTTTGAAAGAGTGAGGACACGAGCTGCTCACAACAAAGAACAAGCAGATAGTGCCTTCATCTCTCAACTGGAGCCAAAGAATGTCAAAGAGGCCCTTGGTGATGATGAGTGGATCCTTGCCATGCAAGAAGAGCTTGAGCAGTTCGAGAAGAACCGAGTGTGGACCTTAGTGCCAAGACCAAATGATAGAAAGATCATTGGCACCAAATGGGTCTACCGCAACAAGCTTGATGAGCAAGGAAAAGTGGTAAGGAACAAAGCAAGGTTAGTAGCACAAGGTTACAATCAACAAGAAGGTATTGATTTTGATGAAACCTATGCTCCTGTTGCTAGATTAGAATCTATTCGTATGCTACTTGCCTTTGCTAGTTATAAAAATTTCTTGCTTTATCAAATGGATGTTAAAAGTGCGTTTTTAAATGGTACAATCGAGGAGGAAGTATATGTTGCTCAACCTCCAGGCTTTGAAAATGATAAGTTACCCAATCATGTATATTTCTTGCAAAAAGCTCTCTACGGACTCAAACAAGCACCTCGAGCTTGGTATGAGAAACTAAAGAACTTTTTGTTAGATAACGGGTATATCATGGGCAAAGTTGATTGTACTTTATTTCTAAAACACACTTCTACCCATTTTCTCATAATTCAAATATATGTTGATGATATTATATTTGGCGGAACTGACCTTGATCTTTGCAAAGAGTTTAGTTCTCTTATGTAGAGTGAATTCGAGATGAGCATGATGGGTTAGCTGACCTTCTTCCTCGGCTTTCAAATCAAACAAACAAAGGAAGGAAACTTTATCAACCAAGGCAAATACACAACTGAACTACTCAAACGCTTTAGGACGGAGAACATGAAGCCGATGGATACACCCATGTCAAACACTGCCAAACTTGACAAGGATGAAGAAGGTGAGAAGGTAGATGAGAAGCTCTATAGAGGTATGATCGGAAGTTTACCTTATTTAACTGCCTCTAGACCTGATATAATGTTTAGTGCTGGCTTGTGTGCTCGCTTTCAATCAAGCCCTAGGAAATCACATCTTATTGCTGTCAAGAGGATTTTGAGGTACTTAGCCAAAACTCCAAATTTTGGACTATGGTACCCTAAGTCAAGGGACTTTACTCTTGTGGCATATAGTGATGCTGACTATGCAGGTTGCTTGATTGATAGAAAGTGCACAAGTGGCACTTGCTTCCTCTTGGGACCATACTTGGTGTCTTGGTTCTCTAAGAAACAGAGCACAATGGCATTATCAACTACCGAAGCTGAGTACATTGCAGCCGGAAGTTGTTGTGCCCAGGTCCTATGGATGAAGCAAATGCTCCAAGACTTTAACATTCATTTTGATGCTTCTCCTATTTAATGTGATAATACTAGTGCAATCAATCTTTCCTATAATCCAATATTGCATAGTAGAGCTAAACACATAGAAGTTCGCCATCATTTTCTCCGTGACCACATTGTCAAAAAGGATATTTATATCACACATGTGGATACGGAAAATCAGTTGGCCGACATTTTCACTAAACCGCTTGCTAGAGAACAATTTAATTTTATTAGATCAAAATTGCTCATAATTTCTCTTGATGATATTGAATTGCTCTCTAATTAGTTGGTTACATCTTATATGTGTTGCTCTTGCTTATAAATGCTTTGTTTGCTCAAAATTCTTGTTTTTGCTAAATTTTCTCTAGTTTCTATCTCTTTTTCGGGCTTTTCTCGCAAATCGGGTTTTAATCGACAAATAGTACCCTATGATGATGGGAATGTGCCTAAATATGCTTAATATACAATCTAGACCAAAAAGAAAAATTGCATTCGGTCATTTGAGGCTAGGGCTAGAATTTCGGTTTTTCCACATCAGGGCTTTGGTCGGCCGAGTTTCCAACTCGGCCGAACGGTCGGGATACAGGGCACCTGTGCGCTCGATCGGCCGAGTTTCCATTTCCCAAACTCGACCGATCGGCGGCAGACTGGTTTTATATATATAGGAATCGGCCGACTTTCTCCCTCTCAACTAGAGCAAAGTTGACCGAACCCTAGCCGTAAACCCCGACCCTTCCTAACCCTGGTCCTCTCTTACCTCATTCCAGCCGTTTTCACCTCCGATCGACCTTGTGCTTTCGTTCTTGCTGTTCTAGGGGCGTCATCTTCTCTCTCTCTCCGCGCGGCTCGGCTCTATTTCTTCTTTCTCCTCTCCATGAGGTCCCAACGCCGGAAACGAGCCGTTCCTGCTCCTGCCATGGCGACTCCCCTTGCTCCAAGGTATATGGTGTTCGATAATCTCTCGTTTATTGACAATGCTGCTGTTTCTCGTTACAAAGAGCTCCTTCCTCGCTCTCCCTTCCCTTTTCGAGCTCTTCATCAACGCAACAGCTTTCACGCTGACCTCCTTGAAGCTTGTCAAATCTTTCGCACCCATCACCTTGAGGCGTTTTGCATAGAGGATGCCCGCTTTTATAATTTGAAATATAGTTCCAAAGCCGTCCGTGAGTTCTACGCAAATTTGCGATGGAACTATGACTCTTTGGTTCCATCCGCGGACACCTCTATTGTGTTGACGTCCATGATCGCCGGACAACCTTTCCATATTACTGAGCGTTCGTTCAATCTCTATCTCAATGGAAATGTTGGCACGACATCTTGGATCACCGACTACCCTCTCTATCTTGATCTTCTTTACCCCGATGATGTTTATAAGACAATTGAGGTTGACTTGACCGACATCCACAAATTTCTCAAGCAACCCAACTTTCCTTATAGAAAAAGGGGTACTTTGCCTTCCTCCGCCCTTTCTGCCCCTCGCCGCGTCTTGGCGTTTATTCTCAGCTGCAATGTCCATCCAAAGAAGAATCAAATGGACATTGCCGAGAATACGGCGATGATGATGTATCTTCTGCTGAACAATCAAGGAGTCAAATGGGCCTGTTACATCCTTCATCATATGACCTATTTTGACTCGGGAAAGAAGACAAAGGGCACACATCTTCCATATCCTTCCCTTATTTGTGGTCTTTTCCAGCATGCCACTAGAAAATCTCTCTTTGCTGATTTTCTCTACCGCCCTGATCGCAAAGGAGTTTATATCAGTGAGACCACTCTCCAAAAGAGTGTGCCTACCCCTAGTGCATCATCTTCCTCAGCTCCACCTCCACCTTCCTCAGCTGCACCTCCACCCTCCACAGCTGCCCCTCCTCCGCTTGAGCCTTCCTTCTAGCCTCCTCCGCAGCCTGCCTTTGCTGATTTCCACGTTTCAAATGAGGCCCTCATGGGGTATCTCATGCACCAGCAGGCTTACAACATGCAGGTCCAGCAACACCATCATCAGGATCTGTGCCACATCATGTCCTCCATGTCTTTATCCTGCCCTCAGCCTTACCCCACCTACGAGCCCTACCCCGGTGGTGACTACGCTTCTTACGCGTATAGCCAGTTTTACCCTGCTCCACCCTTTTCTGCTTCCGCTGAACCCTCTGCAGGTGGATGCCCTTCCCCGGTTCTGGCGCTCCCAGGTGGTCGTCTGTCTGAGCTTCTGGCCCAGTACACTTCTTCTGCTCCCCCCATTGAGGTTGCCTATGAGTTACATGCTCTAGGCATGTCTTGGTCCGAGCAGAGTGTGAGGTGGCCCGGGCGTGCTTCTGGTCCTCCAGACGAGGATATGCCTGACCAGGAGGATGCTGAGACTGATGCTGATGAGGCTACTGCGACGGATGCTGAAGACGAGGATGATGACGACGATGTTGATCATGATGTCGAGGCTACACCGGCTGCTGCTCCTCCTTCTGATGATGGCGACGAGGACTACCGGCCAGACGAGGACATCGATGCTGCTGTCGATGATATCGACATAGAGTAGTTTAGCTTAGGGGCTGATGTGTCTAGTTTTAGTCTCAGATGACCATGTTATATCTCTTTGGACTATGATTGTACTATATACATTAGGCACATCATCTGAGTTGTACTATTTCTACTCTATGCTATCTGTGTATTTTTTGTTTTATGGTTTATGGAAACGCTTTGTATGGTTTATCTTGTAGTGTTTTCCATATTTTGATTAATGACATGCATTGCTTTCATGGTTTATCTTGGTGTTCCTCTGTTTTTCTGTGGAGTGTTTGATTGAGTGTTTTTGTTGGAGAAGACCTTGCTTTTATGCTCTTCTACCCCCTGCCTTTTTGAGATGACAAAGGGGGAGAAAAAGCTCAATCATATTGATTTTATTGCTTGTATGGTTCTTTTCTTGTCTAATAACTGAAATGCATTTAGACTTGCTTAGAATCATATAATATACATATGTGCTGTGGTTGCTTGTTTTTTAACTAACCATGCAGGGATGAGTAAGCATGAATTGAGGGGGAGCATTACAAATTGATCATCTTTGCATCCCCTTGCAATTCCCTAAGAAAAGGTATAATTTTCACATTCTTTTCAATATGTTGAGGAATGGTTTGTCATTGTCAAAAAGGGGGAGAATGTTGACCTAGGTGTCGCACATTGCCCATATTTTGATAATGACTTAACCATTCCATTCATATGTATCTAACAAATCTATTTGAGATTGTTTCAGACATTAGGTACAAGAAAAGAATCACATTCAACTCCAAAGCTACTCATCCAGCACATGCAAAACATGTGACTTTTGATCGTTTTGTAGTATAGCCCTTAGAGGCTTAGAACAATTGATGTAGTCACTTATACTCATGTTTTGTATTGTAACTGAGATGGATAAATTGATTGGGACTCAAAAATCCATCGTTTGTACAGTTTTATGTAAATTCCAAAATACACATAACAGGGATTTTGTCGGCCGAATTCCAAACTCGGCCGATCCATATATTCTGGAATTTTCTGAGCAATCGGCCGAGTTACCAACTCAGCCGATCCCTGGTCGGTCGAGTTTCTATGGTGGGAAACTCAGCCGATCCACTGATCGGTCCAAGTTGAAAGTCGATCGATCGGCCGAGTTTCTCCAAGGGAACTCGGCCGACAGTCTATCTTTCAGACATGTCGCTTAGTGGTTCGGCCGAGTTGCCTTTATTGAAACTCGGCCGATCAGACTGTACTGGAATGCAGAAAAAGCAATTCCAACCGTTGGAGGAGTAGGTGGGACTCAAAATAGATCCGTTGCAAGTTGTAAAACGGCTAGTTTGTGCCCCTTAACTCTCCCAACCTCAAAGGGACACCCTCAACTATAAATAGGACCTCTTGGACTTCATTCCAAGGTTGCTCATTCACATATGCTTGGTCCTAGCCTTAGTTGAGTGGTTTCTAATCCTTTGAGCCCCTTTCTCTCTCTACCTTCAAAGCAAATTCGTGAGTATGAGTGAGTTAGGATCCCATGTATGAGAGCTACCATTTGTAATGTTGTAAAGCTCTCCTTTCCACTTCTCCCATCTCCATTCTCTATGAAGATTGATTGAAGTTTCTTCTCTGAGTGAAAGAGAAGAAGGTTGTTGTTCTTCCCCGAGTGAAGGAGAAGAAGGCTAGCTGCTCCAGGCCTCCGAGTGAAGGAGGAAGGTGCTAAAGCTCTCCAAGTGAAGGAGAGGTGCAAGGCAAAGCTCAAGCAAGATAGGTAAATCCTGCAAGGCCGAAGACTAGAGCAAGAGTGGGTAAGTCCTTTGAAGAAGGCGGAAGACTACTTGCTTGGTGGGTAAGTCCTTGGTGAGGTAGAAGATCTTGGCTTGATATATAAGTCCTTGGATGGTTGGTTGTTGTAGCTTGTAATCTTATTTTGTGATATATATAAGAGAATCAAGTTACAAATCCTAGAGCCTAACCAACTCTAGGTAGTGGACTGACTTGCTCCTAAGTTTAGGACAAGGAACCACTCTAAACCACCTGTCCAAGTGCATGCTAATCCTTGTCTCTTATCCTTGCTTTGTATGCTAGTCTAGGACATCAAATTGCTATTGTGGTTTAAGTTCTGCACTTAATATAATTTGGTGGTCTAATCACTTTTGTGAAGTTTGTGAAGCTCTATTCAACCCCCCCTTCTAGAGCCCATTGATCCAACAGTTCTTATTGACATGGAGAAGATACTACAATTATAGTACATCCAAGCAATATTCTCAAATAAAGACAAGAAATACATCATACTTATTGCACACAAGAAAACTAGTCATATACTTTGATAAATCCCACGTACCTGAGTTCAGAGATTTCTAATCATTCTTGCTCATCTAGATATCTGGTCATCACCTGATCAAAACAAGATCATATATTATCATCAGGCTCTCATCATCATTAACCCTATTTATATCCATTTTAGGGTTTGCCTATATCATTATGATATCCTCATGATTACTTGTATTCTTGCCTTATATTTATCTTACTGATGTCATGTTCTAGATTATAGTTCATCAACTGGATATACTCATGTGTCACATTATTATGTGAACATATTTAATATTATGCCACTTTCATTAACCATATTAGGGTTACATCACATGTATTAAGGGTTCTCTTCATATAATATGAATTTCATGTATATAACTGATCTCAGATTTATATATTATCTTCCAGTTATTGATATGAACTTATTCTGTAAATTTCATCATTTATTGAGCATGTACGTATTTATTGCATTTTATTTAGGGTTATTAGCCCTAAATTGCCATATTAATCAAATTAGATGTTTTCATGCATCAATATGACCATATCTGACATCATATGCATTATAAACATGATTATAGATTTACTGACATTTTTCTATAATTTTATATCATCATTTTATATTTATTACTCATGAAACAAGCATAATACATCTTATATGATATCATTGATATTAAAGCATTAAAAGGCTGATATTATGCTTCTATATTGTTCTTCGCACTTTTCTGAACATTTTGGTATATTATATGTAATTTTATGATACTCGAGCTATTTACTATGAATTATACAATATCTGATAGTTTTCTGAGATTTTACCTTTATTAACGAATTGGAGGCTGCCACGTGGCCACTATGGGTGTGGCTCACTCCTGGTTGAGTCAGCTGGTTCTGGCGATCGGACCCAGTTTGGGACTCTCCCTCAAATTCATGCGAATATGACCCTGTGTGCGCTCTGTGCGAGCGCCGCAGTCGGGCGTGGAGCTGCAGCAGGCGTCGTCTCCTCCCCTCACAATCTTGCCTGTCACTTCTCGCACGAGACCGTCACCGCCTGCTTCTCTGTTGAGCACCTTAGTGGTGCAGGGAACCCATGAGGGATCGAAATCCCTCACCTCCTTGCTACAGTTTCGAATATCGTATGTGCCTCTACAAAGCCACTACCACACTGTTGGGATTGGTGGCTTCTGGAACCTGCCTCGCCACATTCTTCCACAACCCATCGCCTTTCCACCTCCGGTCTCTCTGGATAGCCACCGGAGCCTCTTCCTCACGGCTTGCAATCTGCACAGAGCTTCGGCTATGCATCTTCCTGCTCCTTGTTTCACAATCTCCTCTCTGTGCTCGAAGCTCGATGCCGATGTGCTTCATCTCCTGGACAACGGCCACTGCTGCGGGGCCTTTTCCCCATCGCGAGTGCCGTCGTGGCATCCTAAAGGTGTCCAGTCTGGCTGGTTGTTGTAGGCCAAACTGCCTCCCCTCATTGCTTCGTGTGACCACGATCCCACTTGACGATGACCTGCATCTGTTCGTGAGCATCACTCCCATATTGGGTTTTGTCATGGTTGGAAGAACAACAAGGGAATCCTCTTTGATCTCTTTCCCCTACTCGATTTGGGGGTGTGAAGGCCTGATGCGACCCCATGGCCCTCTCGTTGCCAGCGGTGAAGGTGGAGCTTCTAGAATCAAGCATTTTCTCCTAGTCACCATTGGGGTCTCTAAGGTGACTACGCCATCCCCTCTTTTGCATCCTTTGTTGTTTATAGAGGTGGAGATAGGAGTGGGGAATGAGAGGTTGATCTCTCTTTATAATGCAAAAAATAGATCCAGGGAGGTCGTTGGGCAAATCCTGACCTCGCGGTGTGTTGGGGTCATACAAGTATGCTTTATCACCCCTGGGTTCGTGGAGAGTCGGGTGCCCAACTATGACCAGTTCTCCTCCCACAAGGTTCGGAGGTGAGTGACAAGGTCTACACCGTCAGATCACAGCAAACGATTGAGATAAAGCCACACTTCCCATCTAAGGACCTTGCCCTACTTAAGTCACTCACCTAGGTTTGAGTGGGTCAGTTGTGTAACAATATATGTCACTGGCCTAAATACTAAATAATCAAAACACTATAATCTGATCATATTTATATCAATAATTCAAACCTCCATATCTATTAGACAGATAGTTTGAATGATATAAAATTTTAGACATTAGTTCCTTATAATGTTATCTAGCTTCTACATAAATGTCATATGAAATTATTTGAGGTTTGATCTATCAAATAATTTCTCCAATAAGCATCATATCCAAGGTGTGGTAGGGTCTTATATAATTATCATGTGCTTTCCAACCATAACCACTCAACTTCAAGAATCCTGATATGTTCATAATTCAACCATTCATATTCATATATATCATTAAAGAATGTTTAACCACATGAATACTGAGTTTGATTAACAAAAGCCATTCATTAATCAATTAGGTATCATAGTCCTCTATTGTATCTCAAAACCCCAAATTTGGGTGAAGGAATCCACAATTCAATTACCAATTCCTCAATTTGGTATTCATCATCTACATATCATACATGGTCCTCCAAGACTATGCTAGTTATCAAAACCCTAAAATCTAGGGTCATCACAGACACTATTTATGGCATTCCAATGACCTTCATTGGTTATGACTAATATGTTCTTATCATGTCCAACACATACAAGATGATGGGATGAGTACATTATATTATAGATAGATCCAAATGCAAATGCATATGACATCTCTTCCATTCTTCATAGGAATTGGAACACTACATTCTTGATAGATTGATCCCATCTATATGGATAGATTCTCTCTTATTGAATTCTTCATGTTGAACCCTTTCAACATCTTGCCAATATATGTGCTCGTATTTTGGTTTAGAAACTTTTAGGACTATCTCTAGATCTAGTTCCTCTCATATAGGATATTTCCCTTAATCCTTCATGACGAAGGTGTTTTCCATTCCACGATTTAATACTCAATATTGAAATGTCATTCCTCATCAATATCTGGAATATTTATATATCTGCTCCCATTAAATCTTTTGTAATCACAGATTTCATCTTTTATCTTGACTCAAGTCAAACTCTTTGACTATCATCTCAAATCAAAGATCCTAGTTCTGAGGTGCTCATTTCAATATCTAGACTGAACATTGTAGCTTATTGACTTTGTTTTCATTAATGGAGTCATAAAACCTTTGGGTTGTGTCATATACACATCAACTTATCTATTCCTTTTAAGAAATGTGGTTGGAACCACAATCACGACCTTCACTATGAGATATGACTATGACCACCATGTATGGTTTCCATGGGTCACTCTCAAGGTGGGTTTGTCTGATACACTAATCCCTAACAAGTATTTATGTGCTTGGTTTGATGTCACATATCATGACTAATGATATCATGTCATCAACAAACACACACTCTAGTCTTTAGTGTTATCGTTGTCTATCTTCCTTCCATAATAAAATTTGACCAGGGACATAATAAGAATGTACATACTCTTAACATCCATATGATCTCATTTTTCAAGTCACGTACTTGAAGACATACGTCATTGAGTAATTTTCATTCTTTAGACATTCATTATGTTTCCTCATTATCTTATAATTGAGTGAAATGAAATGAATTGGAATCTTGCCTTTATTAATAACTAAATATTTTATATAATATGCCATCACAATCATTATATGATTGGCTCTCTGGTCATACATACCAATAGGGACAACCTTAATGGGACTCACCCATGAGTTGTCAGAAATAGGGTATATGATACCCGCATCAAGGAGTACCACATCCTCTTGGGTTACAACTTATTTTAGCTTTGAGTTGAGCCTTCTTAGCATCTCTCAGTTGGGGTGGGCTTCACCCCCCCCCCCAGAATAAATCCCATGTACACAAATGGAGGGACAACTCCCTTTAAATCAACAATAGGCCATTCAATGGATTCAATATTGTTCTTCAAAATAGAAATAAGGGTATCCACTTTATCCAGAGACATAATATAGGAATGATCACCTTGAGGGTGCCACTTGGTCCTAAAAAGCACATTTTAGTACCTTGAAAAGAGTCTTCATCTCAATAATGGGAGGTTTTCAATGGGTTTTTTTCACAGGATTTACTTGCACTAAAGGTATATCTTCACAAGCATCTACTATCTCAGATTCTTTTATATCTTCAACTTGCTTTTCAAGAATTCTACTATTAGCTCAATCACTTTGCCCTTACTAGCAGTCTCAATCCATGTGGGTAGACACTCTTCAACAATGTCATCAAGACAATCTCACAAGTAAGAATCTTCCACAGTGGCTCCTATGAATTCAACTTTAGTAGATGATTTGATGATGTTCATCTTGATCTTCATTAGCTTGAATATCACAAACATGGTTCCAGTCCTCACATTAATTACCAATAACATATCCCCCTTTACCATATAATATTTTATTTTAAAACCCTATTATTAATTGGTTTTGTATTAAGATGTTAGTAGCCTCCCAATAAAGAGTTTTAACCAATAAAACAACTAGTTGACGCTTTAATATAAGAAAAATGAATAATATACTAATTTGGGACTCATTCTAAAAATTTACCAGATTGAAGGATATAAGTTTGAACATATTTTATAGAGCTTTTCGTATTGATGGTTATGGGAAAGAGGGAGAAACATAACAAAATGTGGTTATTAAATCATAAAAGAATACGTTAATATGCTAAAAGTAAGCTTTCCCTCAAGTTGTGGGTTTTGGGTACTAAAGTTTTCCAAAAGGAATCATTTAATACAAATTCAAGTTCTTTGGGTCTCTATTAGTCTACTTGTCAAGTTTCACTTAAATTGAACATTATTTACTATTTCAATTCGAGTTGGAAACAAAAAGAATATTATTTAGTAGTCACTTTAGGCAATTCAAATTTGGAAAGGAATTAAATGTCATGAGTGTCACATAGCTTGTGACTTTGGCAGATGTGAGGATTTTTCCCAATCATTGGATGCATGATCGTATGGTCACCCTCTTGTCTTCAACCTCCTACAAATAAGAAAAGAAGTAGTAGGTAATGGAGCACATTAAAACATTGATTTCTCCCTCCACACTTAACCTCTACCACGATTTCTTCTCCACTAGTTTCCTTATCAAAAACCACATCCAACAATACCCTAATCAATTTCTATCTTGGAAAATTCAAGAAATGCTCAAACTTGGGGCCCAAGTCTCTCCAAGCCTATGACATAAAGTCCCTAACAAGGACCCTATAAAAATCTAACCTATTCTAGGGTTTCCTCCCATCACAAACCATTTTTCTCTAGTCTCAATTGCCCCTCAGGTCTAAACTTCATCACCATAGATTCAGTTCGTCCATCGAGCTTGCCGTGGTTGTCCATGCCACTCTACTCCACCAGAATTCAATTGCACCTTGGGTATGATCTCTTGATCTCTCGTCTACATATTTTCATAAAGACAAAACCCACAACAATTGAGCACCCTGGTTTCCCCAACTTCAACTTTTTGCTCTAGTTGCATGCCACCATCCACGACATGCGTGTGAGGTTGGAGGAAGCAGGTCATGAGATAATTACTCTTTCACCCTCTCATGTTCTTTTGTTGTTCTTTTTGGTCGTATTGGTTTTTATGTCTTTGCCCCATATCTAAAATTGTATGTCACGCTAATGTAAGAATACAAATATGATAATTATACCCTGTCACGGCCTAGAGTCTTGTTTACTATTTAAGGGAAATTTAATATTTTGTAATAAAATTTAACTAATGAATAAATCTTATAACAACCATTATTTTTTATTCTAAGCTCCAAAAATTACAAAAAGTATGTTCTAGAATTGTGAGATTTTTCTTGATCTCTTGGTATGATTTTCATCAACTGATTCCAAAGTTTCAAAGACGTGAGTTTTAGGGTTTACTCTTTATTATTCTCTTATTAAAAATTGAGGAAACATTATAATTAACAAATTTAAGAAATTGGATCAGAGTTATAATCATTCACACTAAAACTTATCTTATATTAATATCAAGATTCAATCTAGGGTTTTACCAAAGGTTTGGATTTGTAGGATTTTATTGTATGTAACATAAATTAAATCCTAATTGATGTACACAATATTATATGTAGCTCTGAGGTGATTTTAGACTTGAAGGGTAGAATTTTGGTCTCTAATTTAATAATCAAGTCAAGGTATGTGCATCTTTCCCAATTATCTAGGAAATATTAATAGGACCACCAAACTACTTCCATATGAGGCATTCCTTGGTTAAATCTTAATCATCATTGAATACATTTTCCTATTTCCTTATTATTTCTTGATATGTTGTTGATTCCATGAGATTCTATGATTGAAGGTCCTATGGCCTATTTGTATAAAATATTGAGATGATCCCATTCTCTTCACTTTCAAATTTATTATGACTAAACTTGTATCTTGCCTTTACATTTTTGCATGTACAAATTGACTAAATTTATCAATTGTAGTACATTTAAACTTCCATAATATTTGGATGTGCTTGTTTTGTACTAAGTGCATGTATTCTACTAGTACATATATAAAGGACGTGCATTTTCCACCCAAATATTTAGACTTGACATTTTATGGGTCTCTACCCTACATAAATAGAAGTAGTCTAATTGTTTGACATGTGCAGACTATGATTTGTTAATATTGTTATATGACAAGAATTCTTTCTATTATTCATCTCTTTTATTTATAATGCCTCATCTCTTGACTTGTTGACTCTCTTGAATCTTCTTCTTTTAAATATCCCCATATTGAAATATCCTACATTAATCTTATTTTTCCCTAAGTATTGTCTAGTTGTTATTATATTGCACATACACAACTTTGTTGACGTCCTCCCTTTTGTTTGTCTCCTCTTCTGGTGTTGTTTTCAATTCACCTAGAAGTTACACAGTCGGAGGTTTAGGATGTAGGAGTAGCTTCTCAATACTATCTTCAGGATGTCTTCCAAGATGGGTAGGTTGCTCACCACAAAACAATTCCACTATTTTAGATCCTTTGTGACCTCAATGTTAAACTCAGACAAGATATTTTGTAATAGTCAGATTTACTTTTTGTTGCCACAAAAATATGTTTCTTTTACCAATAAGTTTGAGGAAATATTGTGCACCCCTTTATTTGAAAGTTATATATTTCATTGTTGTGAATGAATGGGGTTGTGTGTATTATTTTATTAAATTAAGTAAGGAGTGGACCCCTCCTAAATCCCACTCCTTACAAGATTGTATCAGAGATTTTTTTTCTCATTAATCTAATTATCTCATGATTCATCCTTAGAATGATTTTGTCTTATACATTATACCTACATTTCATCAAAACCAACTTGTTTGGTGACACCGGTGATACCCCCCCAGTCTGGAATTTTGGATGGTTTCTCTATGCTGATAAACCCTCCCTTTCGCATACCAATGGACCCCCTATAAGAGACAACTCAAGCTCTTGGGATACCTCTATGACTCATGGTGTTTTTCAACACCATTACTACTACTTCAATCGGCATCTCCTTACAATAGGAGTTAGACTTGATACAATAGTTCTTCACTACAACTATGGTGGAAAAGCTAAACACTCTCTTTTTTCCTATAATCCAAAGGAATACTCTCTAACTAATTTTGTGAAGATGCAACCACCTACTTCAATGTGAAGGGGAACTGGCATTACCCTCCTCACTAAAAGGTTAGATATGCCTCTTATGTGTTGGATGGACTAGCTTGTGTCTGGTGGAATGGGATAGAATAGACTCGTGACACTTCTACTTTATCTTGGGAACAA
The DNA here is from genome assembly GCA_963693085.1 of Alisma plantago-aquatica. NCBI lineage: Eukaryota > Viridiplantae > Streptophyta > Magnoliopsida > Alismatales > Alismataceae > Alisma > Alisma plantago-aquatica. The sequence continues at coordinate 203,672,854 of OY856410.1, read as the reverse complement.
TTCTTGGCACTATTTCATAAAAAGTACATCTATACTACTACTCTTAGAAAAAAGGAAGTGTAATTCTGCACTCTAAAATAAGATTCATTATATGTTCCCACTTTTGTGTAAAAAAATTTGTTGTTTGAACAGTATATTACTGGTTTTAGTGATATCTTAGGGTGAATCTATTTTTGCAAGGACTCAGCTACAACATGTGACATGATCTAGTCCCTCAGCTCCCTCTTACTTTCCAATATATGGTGGATAAGGCCTTGGTTGTTGAGTCATATCTTGGTTTCCAAGCCCCCTCACAAAACAATAAGAGAAAGAACTTTGTCAATGAGCAATGTTAGGAAAAGTGCAACCATTGTTTCCGCCATCATCCTCTTGGAATGTACCCATGAGGAAGGATTGTTGTGCTTAGGAATGATAAGCTGATAATCTATCTTGAGTGTGCTCAGTCTAGAAATTTCAAGCCCTAATGCTCTTGGCTACAACAACATCTTGTTCCTGCCTAGTAGCCTAAACACAAGCCTGCCAATCAGTCACAACTTCATCCTAATCCACATCTAAGGAACAATAACAAAAACCCTTGGGGCCGACATCCTCCTATGGAATAGCGTTCTAGACATGTCTTCACAATGGATGTTGTGTATGTTTTTATGATAACAAATTGATTGAAGGTACTATACATATTAATCTACATCCTATAAAAGCTTTGCTTGATTATAGATCTTCAAATACCTTTATATCTTCTGTATTTGTTGAGATGTTAGAGTTAGAACCTACATATATGGATTTAGTTCTTGATGTTTAGACTCCTGGTGGTAGGATATGCTCTTCTTATCTAAATATCCCACCAGATAACCTATGTATATCTGGTAAGATATTTGTCCCTGACTTCATCCTCTTAGACATGACATCCTTTGACATCATTCTGGGTATGGATTGGTTGAAGATTTTTGATGCAGCTTTGTTCTATGGTGAAAAGAAGGTTAGCTTGCTTCACCCAGACAATGAGTGACTCTACATAGAGGGAAGAAAATGTGAGGATGTGAAATTCCTCATATCATCCATAAAAGTAGAAGAGCTTATCTCTCATGGATTTCGAGTTTACTTGTCATTCATTATCATTGACCCCTCACCACCGCAATTGGAAAATATTGATGTGGCTTGAGATTTTAATGATGTTTTAACTAAGGAGCTACTTGGTATTCCTACTTCTCACAAGGTTGAGTTCTCCATCGATCTTGTACCAAGCATTTCTCCTATCTTAAAAGCCCCTTATAGGATGGCACCTGCAGAGCTTGCAAAATTTAAGAAGCAACTGTAAGAACTTCTTGAAATAGGGTTTATCTGCCGTAGTGTTTCTCCTTGGGGAGCTCCTATTATGTTTGTGAAGAAGAAAGATGGTTCTCTAAGGATGTGCATGGATCATAGAATGTTGAATCAAGTGATTGTAAGGAATCCTTATCCTCTATGACACATTCATGACTTATTTGATCAGTTGAAGATGACTACAACATTATCCAAAATGGACATGCAAAGTGGATACTATAAAATGTGGGTAAAGTATGAGGATATTGTTGGGTTTTAGGGGAGACAGAGAAGGCAGCGGAAACAAAAAAATTTCTCCCCCAACCCATACCGAGGAAACACGTCAACGTCTATATAATAGGAAAGGATGGTTTGTGGAATCATACCTTGTCCCGAGGCTTGCTCGGCGACAATACCTCGCGCAATGCGCGGTCTTCAACTCCGGTCTTGGACGGTGTCTGTGCAGCTCCTGGTCACACCGGGACTGACGACTCCTCCTCCTACCAGACTGTCAGATGAAAGTTGTCCTCCTGAGCGGCAGTGTCCTCCCGCCTCTGTAGTAGTCCACACGGACCACCTGGAACTCCACTCTCCTTGTCCCACAAGGAAGTGGAAGGAGTCGCACCCTCCTGTTGACGTACTAGTCGCCAACACACTCTCCTGCTACCAGTTGCAACTACAGTTGTCCTTCCCTTGCTGCACCTCCCTTTTGCGGGAAGCACTTGCTCAGGATCTCTCACGGTTACCAAAACCAGAGAGAACGACAACTTCGCAAAGCAACCAGCTTGCATTGAGTTGTACTTTGAGAAGCCCCCAATACCCCTATATATATAGGCGGGTCATGGGATAGGGTTCTCTGTGCCCGGCAATATGGGACTAAAGCAGGAGTAGAAGGGTTCGAGAATTTTCCACAAAAAGCAACCGGTTCGCAACTTGAAATGATCGGTTCACAACTGAACCGATCGGTTCGGCCATTGAGTCGATCGGTTGGACCTGAGCCGATCGTTTGGGGCACTCCAACCGATCGGTTGGTGCCCTGAACCGATCGGTTCATGGTCCTAATCCGGCTCAAAAAGACTTTCATTGTTTCTTTCCCAATTGGTATCGAATACCAATATTATTCCCAATCAAATTGGGCAATTTGAAACCAAAGGAAAATTCTTGCCGACATGACTTTCCCAACTGGTCGGTTGCACCAGTTGAGCCGATCGGTTCAACTCTTGAACTGGTCGTTTCAACCTGGGCATGAGCCGATCGGCCTGGACACTCCAGCCGACCGGTTCAGCACCTCAGCTGACCAGTTCATCACATGAACCGATCGGTTGGGAGCACAGGTTGGGCAAAATCAGTCAATTGTGATTTCAATCAATCCGATACTCCAATCAATGCGTCCAACACCTTGAACCATATGATATTGAGCTATCGACTGATTGAGTGTTTAATTGAACTACTAAACTCCTTTAGTAATCAATCTAAACGTTGCTTGTGGACAAAACTCCTCTTCCAGGTTAAATCCTATGTGTGTGACCCTGCAGGTCCATTTCACATTGGCAGTGAAAGTCCATAACACTTATGACTTCACAAGCAAAGAGCGGTGCCTAGTCACACATCAGTGCTACCCAAGTGAAAGTTGAAAGTTGGAGAACAACTTTCATCCTACAATCCGTGAATGGTGTTACAGTGAATGTATAATTCCTTTGTCACTGATATCTCGAATGAACTCAAGGCATGGAACAGTCATCCTGTCAACGTTCATTCACTTTCTTGACCTCAGAGTAGATTGAAGGAGATATGTATGACATCAATATCACATACTGATTCACACATGCGTGCGCACACCTATCTCATTCCTACTCATCAAGTGGCATTGGATATCAAACTCCCTTAGGAGGGACAAATCCCATATCTATCACTCACCCCTCAAAAGCCCCATGTGTCAAAGCCACCCAATCATCACCTTTATAACAACCCATGTTTCAGGACTGCGTTTGATGATGTCAAAGTGTGCCCAACGACATGTGTTGAGTGTAGTGATTTCAGGTCAAAGAATCACACTCACCACCATCACTGTGAGTACTGACTGTGACTACCATCTTATGGTTCCATGTGTCAAACTCACGGTGGGTCTGTCCGGTACCTTGTTCTCTAACAAGTACCTATGTGTTTGGTTTGATATCTCTATATCATGACTAATGAGATTCTGTCATCAACCAACACCACAATCTAGTCTTGTGTGTCATTGTTGTCTATCTACCTTCCACAATGACATCCGACTAGGGACATAACAAGAATGTACAAACTCTTAGCATCTGTATGATCTCATCGTTCAGGTCCTCAACCTGAAAGCATACGTCATTGAGTACTATCATTCTCTAGACATTCAATCTGTTCTATCACTATCTCATATGACTGAACCAGAATGAATTGGAAGCTTGCCTTTGATGTTTATCAAATCAATCTTAATGTATCCCACCAATCATCCCATGATTGGCTCTCAGGGCATACATACCAACAGATATACCAAAGATGTTCTTCCACACTCATTATGAGCATTATGAATTTTTAAAAATGCCTTTCTAGTTTACTAATGCTCCTAAAGCTTTCTTGGTTTTTATAAATTGGGTCTTCTTCCCATATGTAGATGACTTTATGGTAATGTTCATTCACGATGTTCTCATCTACCCTAAGATGATGTAGAAATAGTGAGAAGATATGCGGATAGTCATGTAGACACTTTATGAAAACCAACTTTATGCGAAGTTTTTTAAGTGTGACTTCCAGATAAAGGAAGTGGTGTTCTTAGGACACGTAATATCTGCATGTCACATAGTTGTAGATCCAGTAAAAGTTGAAATTGTGACTAAGCAGAAACATCCAAAGAATCCTTCTAAGATATGAAGTTTCTTGGGTCTTGCAAACAATTACAAACATTTTACTAAGAATTTTTCTAAGTTGGCTCATCCTCTAACTAAGTTGACTTACAAAGACTCCAAGTTTATCAGGACCCTAGTGTGTGAGAAGAGTTTTCTGGAGCTAAAGTGTTGTTTGACATCTACCCCTATATTGGCCTTACCCATTGAAAGAAAGACTTATGTAATCTATATTGATGTGTCTAGACAAGTCTTAGGTTATGTACTTATGCAAGATGGACAAGTTATAGACTATGCCTCCTGCTAAGCGGAATGAAAAAATGGCCAACCCATGACCTTGAGCTCACAACTATTGTCCATGCTCTCAAGATTTGGAGGCATTACCTGTATGGTGCGTAGTTCAAGGTTTTCTTTGATCATAAGAGTCTTTGCTATATTATGACAAAAAGGACTTAAATCTAAGACAAAGGTGTTGTATTGAGTACTTGAAGGATTATGATTTCGCAATCACTTACCATCCTAGAAAACAAAATGTAGTTGTTGATGCCCTTATTTGTAAGAAGAATGTCATTTGTGCATAACTTTATTGTTTTGTGTGGAGCAGTATGGAGCATGTTTCTAGCTAGAGACCTGAGTTGAAGGATGATATGGATGATGTTGTTGTGGGAAGGATGTATGCACACGTCTAGTCTCTTAGTTACTCCATATTGGATCTTCGAGGTAATTGTAGCTCAATGAGATGAAATCCTTGATTAAAGACCCACAATTTGATTTCTCTGCTGGTGCTGAAGGTGCAATTTTTTCTGACATCGATTATGGATACCATAAGTGAATGATCTTAGACAGAAGGTGTTAAGTGCGGCTCATGGATCAATATATACAATTCACGTTGGCACTACCAAGATGTACAAAGATCTGCAAGAAGTTTCTGGTGGAGAAATATGAAGAAGGACATTCCTATTTTTTTTTGTAAAATATTTTACCTATGAACAAGTAAATATTGAACATCAAATACATGGAGGACTTCTTCAGCCCCTCAAAATACTAGAGTGGAAGTGGAAAAATATTATGATGAATTTTGTGACCAGATTTCCAAAATCTAGAGGTGGTTTTGATGTTATCTAGGTTGTGGTAGATAGACTTACTAAGTCACTCATTTCTTACCTTTCAAAACCACATATAAGGTTCTAGGCATGGCACGAATATACATGCATTGGATAGTTCATCTACATGAAGTACTGAAATCTATTATGTCTGGTAGAGACCCTAAGTTTAATTCTCTCCTGTGGAGGTAGATTCAAGAGCATATGGGATTAGATCTACATTTTGGTACATCTTACCACCTTTAGACTAATGGTTAGTCTAAGAGGATAGTTCAGATTCTAGAAGATCTTTTACGAGCTTGTGCTATTGACTGGTGAGATATTTGGGAAAAATATCTCTCGTTAGCAGAGTTCACTTATAATAATTGATACCAAGCTAGTATAGGGATTTCACCCTTCGAAGGTCAGTATGTTAGACCCTATCATTCTCCCTTGCATTAGGATGACGTGGGTGAGCATACTCCATTTAAGATTGATGATATGCAGTTAATGAAAGACAATATTTGTCTGATAAAGAAATGGATGAAAGCAGCTACAGATTGCCAAAATCAGTATGCTGATAAGAGGAGGATGAATGCAAACTTTCTAGTTGGAGATTATGTTTTCTTGAAAATAAAACCAACTCGGTCCATTTCAAGATCTAAAGTGAAAGGCAAGGTCAATCCTTGTTGTGTGGGACCATTTGAAGTTTGGAATAAGATTGGAGAGTGTGCTTATTGTTTGGTGATACACCCTAATTATGATAAGATCCATAATTTTTTCATGTGCTTGCACTGAAGAAATATGTGAAATGTCCATCCCATGTGCTATATATAGAGCCCAAAGAGATTAGTGAATATCTATCCTACAAGGAGTATCCTGCGAAGATCCCCTACTCTAGAGTGAACCAACTAAAGCACAAATAAATTAAACTAGTATAAGTTTTATTAAAGTATTATAGTTTGGAGGAAACCACTTGGGAGCTCAGAAAGGAAGTGTTGCAAACTCACCCCTCCCTCTTTATTTGAGATTTCGGGGATGAAATACTTTTAAGGAGGAGAGTTATAACATATCCAAACTTAGGTAAATATTATTTTCTCCTTTAACACATACTCTCTTACTTTAGAACCCTCTTAATAATTTGGTTTGTATTAGGATGTTAGTAACCTCCCAGTAAGCAGTTTTAACAAATAAAACAAGTAGTTGAGGCTTTAATACAAGAAGAAGGGATATACTAATTTGGGCTCAATTGTGCAAATTTACTACATTGAAGGATTTAAGTTCAAATAAATCTTCTAGATCTTTTCCTATGGATAGTTATGGGTAACAATAAGTCACACACACAAAATTTGGTTGTTAAATGATAAAAGAGTACAATAATATGCTAAAAGAAAGATTTTCCTCAAGTTTTGGGTTAAAGTTATTAAAGTTTTCTAAAAGGAACAATTTATTTCAACTTTGAGTTCTTTGGGTCCCTATTAGTCTACTTGCCAAGTTTCACTTTAATTGGACATTATTTACTATTTCAATTTGGGTTAGAAAGAAAATGAACATTATTTAATTGTCACTTTAGGCAATTCCAATTTTGTAAGGAACTAAAATGACTGTCACACAACTCACGACATCGGCAGATGTGAAGATTTCTCCCAACCGTTGGGTGCATGATCGAACAATCACCACCTTGTCTTCAACCTCTCATAAATAAGGCTCTGATTGGTTTGTAGTAACTGGTCTAGAAAACTTATGAATTAGAGTTCCTTAAGTAGTTTTTCATGATTGGTTTATAGTAAGTGTTAGAATTTTAGTTCCATGACTTTCGGTGAGTTATAGAGTTACATACAAAACACAGTTTCTGAGTTCCCTCTTAAAAAGAACAGAAAATGAGTTCTGGGACAACTAACAACATTTCTTATATAATTATATTCTTTAATTGTCATAAGTAATACATGTAAAATATTTATGACTAAAAATATTAGCAGCTTGAATATAGTTCATTACTAAAACTATAACATAATATAACAAAATATTATACACTATAATTGCACTATGTAAAACATTTTACACTAACCACCATTATTAGTGCGATTTACAAAATAAAAAATACAAATGTCAGGAAAAAAGAAACAGTTGCATATGTAAAAATAATGTGATTTACCTGACATATTTTTATTCATCATGTTTAAACAATATGATGTGAAAAAAGATAATTAACTATAACCATACAAGAATAATATACTAAAAATTCCCTAAAAAGATAATGTAAAAATTGATATCCTAAATTGTGTTAAACTGTAATGAACCAAAACTTATATTTCAAACACATGAAATGCATATATTACTACAATACTTTGTATACACAAAGTGAAATAAAAATACTGCAATGTCATTTTAATCATATTTTTATTAAGATTAAAATTGTATAATAATAAAATATTTTTTAAAGGAACAACATTTTTACCTTAACCATTTGTTGAGGTTATTATGATTTAAGAATATTATGATTTTTTACAGATATGATTCATTTTTTATGTCTTTGATATTCTTAAAAATTAATATTTTTTAATGATTTTCATATTTACGATTACAACAAACCAATCACATGGAAGTGAATGGAACTTAAGTTCCAAAAACTGAACTGGAGTTTCCAAAAAATGAGTTCCACCAAACTCATGACTTGCACCAAACCAGTAGGAATCTAAGGAAAGAAATAATTGGGAACACAACAATTTAAAATATTGAATTCTCCCTAGACGCTTAATATTTGTCTGAGATTTCTTCACCAGCAGTTTCCTTATCAAAATGCACATCCAATCATACCCTACTCTAGTTCTATCTAAAAAAAACTAAGAAACGGCTAAACTGGGGATCAAGTCTCTCCAAGATGAAGGAATAGAAGCCCTAACAAGGAACCCTATAAATATCTAACCTACTCTTGTCAAAATTGCACCTTGGGTCTATACTGCACTATCGTTGAATTTGTTTCCTCCCTCGAGATTCCAACTCTTGGCAATGACACTCTACTCCACCGAATTCAATTGTACCTTGGGTATGATCTTGTGATCTCTCACCTTTATTATCATGAAGACAAAACCACAAACAATCAAGCATCCTAGTTTTCACCAATTTTGACATCTTTCTCTAGTTGTATGCCGCCATCTATGGCACAGGTGTGAGGTTGAAGGAGAAAGGTCACAAGATAATTACCCTTTTTCCCTCTCATGTTCTTCTCTCATTATTTTTGGCTGCATGGATTTTTATGTCTTTTCCCCGCATCTAAAATTATTTGTCATGCCAATATAAGGATACAAATATGAAAATTATACCCTATCACAACCTAAAGTCATGATTACTTAACTAAAGGGAATTTTTTTTCTTTCAAAATCTAATTTCACAAATAAATCAAAAAATAATATGAATCTTATAAAAATTATAACTTTTACTAGAAGCTCTAAAAATTATAAAAAATATGCTCTAGAATCATGAGATTTTTCTCTATATCTGGGTATGGTTTTCATCACCCAATTCCAAATATGTGACTTTTAAGGTTTTACTCTTTATTACTCTCTTATTACTGATTGAGGAAACATTATATTTTACAAAGTTAAGATATTGGACCAGACAAATAATCATTCACCCTAAACCCTATGTTAGATTAATATCAAGAGTCAATCTAGGGTTATACTAAAGGTTTGGATTTCTAGAGTTTCTTTCTATGTAACATAAATTGGGCCCTAATTGATGTATAAAATATTATTTGTAGGTCTGAGGTGACTTTAGACTTGAAGGGTAGAATTTTAATCTTTGATTTAATATTCAATTCAAGGTATGTGCATCGTTCCTGGTTATCTAGGCAATAATAATATGACAAACAAACTATTCCCATATGAGGCATTATTTGGTTAAATCTTGATTATCATTGAATTATTTTTCCTATCCATGTTATTTCCTAATTTGTGGTCGATTCCATGAGATTCTATGATTGAAGGACCTCTGTCCTATTTGTATAAAATATTGGGATGATCTCATCCTCTTCATATGAGATTTATTATGACTAAACTTGTATCTTGCCTTTTGCATTTTTTGTGTGTACAAATAGACTAAGTTTATTTATTATACTAGTACATTTGTACTTCCATAATATTTTGATGTGTGTATTCCATCCATAGTGTGATTATTCCACTCGTTCATATATAAAGGGTTCACATATTCTACCCAGAGTGTGTTTTCCACCAAAAACTTAGTCTTGAGATTTTATGGGTCTCAGCCCTACATAAATAAAAGTATTCTAATTGTTTGACATGCACTGATTATAATTTGTTATTATTGTTATGTGGCAATAATTCTTTCTATTAATCATCTCTTTTATTTATAATGCATCATATCTTGACCAGTTAACTCTATTGAAACTTTTTCTTTTGACTATCCCTATATTGAAATATCCATCATTAATCTTATTTTTCCCTGGGTATTTCCTAGTTGTTATTATATTGCACATACAGAGCTTTGCAGACGCCCTTCCTATTGTTTGTCTCCTCTTCTTGGTGTTGTTTTCAACCCACCCAGAGGTTGCACAGTTGGAGGTTTATGAATTAGGAGTAGCTTCTCAAGACTAGCTTTGAGATATCTTCTAAGATGGACATGTTGGTCATCACAAATCAATTCTACTATTTTAGATCCTTGACTTGTTAGTTTCCTTGTGTGGTCCCAATTTTAAACTCGGACAAGATTTTTTTTAATCCCAATTTGTCTGACGTGCCAGGGATCTTTTACTTTTTCCAAATCATCCACAGAGATACTACGAGTCCTCTGTCCCAAATTCCCTCGTCGCGGCCATCTGATTCACCGGTACTCAAAATAAAGTTGTAGTTCTCCAGTGCATATCACCCACTAACTTATGGGAAGACTGAGGTTGTTCCTCGTATTCTGGCCTTTGGGTTGATTGGTGACTATCCTTTAGGGTGGGATAGTGTTACAACCCCAATTTTTTGGGTTCAATTGGTGAGAGAACAAATAATGATATAATTTGTTTGGAATAAATGAATTTTGTTTACAATATCCTTGACGTTTGTTTTGTGGGCTTTATTGGCTATTGGGCCCAATAACAAGGAAATTCAATTAGTAAATGAATAATTGAATATTTGAGAAAAGAAAAATGTGGAAACCTCTGGAAGGCAAATCCAAAGAGGGATTTCGTGCCTCTTGGGTTCCTTGGGTTCCAAGGAGTCCAAAGTTGCATAGAGAAGTGCAATAAGAAAAGAAAAGATCAATTAAATATTTCTTTATTAAGAAAGAAATTGAAAATAATGATAAAATGTGGGAAATAAGTGAAAAGAGGTACAATGGAGTTATCCTTGGTGGAATTTCGTATCCCAAGGGTTCCTAATGTTAAAAAGAATACTAATGAGGAAAATAAATGAGAAATAAAGAGAATTCCTCAAAAAGAGATATTTTAATAAGAAATAAACATAATGAGAAATAATGCATATAGATGCATCTAGAAGGATAATAAGTATCCAATAAAAAGGATTTTGAAATAATAGAGTTTCTTGGGATCCAAGGAGTCCCAATAAAGAGGAAAGAAAGAGAAAATACCAAAATTACAAAATAAGAGGATAATGTGATACATTATTAATGAATTTAGAGATATTGATACAAAGGAAGTATTTTCTATTAAGGAAAACTTAATTTCGTGGTCAATGGACTAAAAGCCAAGAATAATGATAATAATGAGAAGGATTTTTTATTTCCTAAATACCCAAATAATAGAGGATAGCAAAAGGATAAAGAAGAGAGAGAAGGATTACTTCTCCTTGAAGGAAAATTAATCCTTTTGGAAAGGGACTCTTTGAGTTGTGTATAAGACAACCTATGGCTTCGTTTCTCTCCCCTATATAAGTTTGTAGAGTCCAGGGTCGAGTTCAGAGGGAGTTCCATGCAACCATCCCTCTCTTCTTCTTCTTCTACTTCATCTTCTTCGTCAAAACCCTAACTGGAAGGAACATCGAGAACATGAAGTCACGAGGTGACAAGTATGGGCTGTAATGATGGCTTGGTGCTCCACGGTGCTAGAGAGCTGTGTTTCCATCGGGGCCATGCCCTAAAGGAGGCGCAGCTACAACTGCATGGCTACAACACCAGCAGCAGGTCGCAGGTCTTTTTCTCCAAACCTAGCCACATGGGCCACGCACTGGGCGGTGCCCCAAGTGCGGCTAGAGGTGGCGGGGCTAGGGAAATGTGGGGCGGAAGCCATCGAGGTACGAGGGAGAGTGGAAGAGTCGCGCAAGTCATAGCTAGGGTTGCAGCCGTCAGGCAAGCGGAGCTTCGTGAGGTTGAAGGCAACCTGGAGTGCATTGGACGGTTCTGCCCTCCAAGGGCTGAAGACACAACCAACCTATGCGGGGGCAAAGTGGTAAATTCAAAATGCTTCCAAATCTGCAAGAAACGTTGCATGGAAATAGACATGTGGCGCTCTCCGATTGGCCAAAGTAAGTGATTTATTGCAAAAATTATATCTACTAATCAGTAGCTCGGATGAATATGAATAATATATGCATTTTGCTCAGAAAAATGAGAGGAATTCAATAAAAATATGTTTTGAAGCCAATTCCTTTTGCAATTCAAAAAGTGGTGTAAGTTATCAACTTTGATGAATTAAAGATTAGGAAACTCTACTTTGAGATTATTAATGTAATTAGTAGAGTTTAATGGGTGATTAAAGTTGATAATAACCTGTTAATTGTAAAAATGTACATTAAGATCAAAAAGGATGAACTTTGCACGTAATTAGTTTAATTTAGAGATTATATGCATAAATATGCTTGAAATTTGAAAAGTACATAAAGTTATCATCTTTAATGATTTAATTTATGAAAAACCCTTAGATTTGATGATAGATGGATTTAATGATGTTCTTTGGATAATTCAAGCCAATATTAACCTGTTGTTAATAAAAGTGAAAATAGGATATAAAAGGATGATCTTTTATATGAATGGTTTAATTTAGGGTTCCATGTGCAAGGATATGCATTAATGGGCTTGAAAACCCTAATTTAGGTGAATGTGTCTTTTAATTATTCAAATCCATGAATAAATAGAGATATGATGATCCTAAGTCAATTTGAGTATAAAAGACCATTAAGATGGATAATTTGAGCGATTAGGGTTTATATGAGTAGAAAGAGTATTTTAGGGTTTGTTGACCTAAAAGGAATAAAGTTTGAGAAATTGATCTAAGAAACCCTAATGAATACTAACGAAACCTTAATTCGGATTAGAAACCCTAGAAAGTGAATCCAAGTAAATAAAGTAGAATCTTAATAAAGTGTGTAGTAAATAGAGTACATGTGTTTTCAAGATTCTTGATGATGTGGTTGAATTACATGCTTGGATTGCTTTCTTAGTTGTAATTGATATTAGCTTGAGAAATCTACTAAACAGGTATGTGGTTACGCTTATGAATACTCTGAGTTATTTTTCTGGGGGGGGGGGGGGTTCGAGGTTTTGTCGGTTGCTTGAAATTAACTATTGGATACTTTTATTTCATGCAACTATAGAGTGACTATGACTATCACTATAAATGTATACATATAACTGGCTTAGATCTGGGTCCACCCTTGTGGCTATGCAAAGGCTAAAAAGGATAACCTAGAGCAAGGTCTAGTCTATCATGAGTTAGAAATTGGGGTACACATGTGTAGTGCCATGAGACTCTTAGCATGCCATGAGTTAAGGAGTGGGCTACCTACGGGTAGTGCCATGTGACTCAACCCTAAAAACCGATTCACCTATTAGGTGGGATCATGAGGGGTATAATGGGGATAGGATATACATGGATCGCGTAGTTATATTTAAACCGTAAAATTATTTGTTAAACTGTAATTATTTGTAATACATTGTTATGGATAATTGCACGATTAGTGTTTCCCCCAGAAACCAGCTCCGGCTGACCGAAGTTTTGTTTTTCGGCGTTCTAGGTACAAAGCCAAAAGGACAAATAGTAAATCATCATATTGAGAAATACATGAATTGAAATACAAGGAGGATTAGTAGAGTAGAAATTCATATGTGGATAGAAGTTTAGAGATCCAAATTTTCACAAGGTATGCAAAAGTTTATTTTCTTACAACTTTCCATTATAGTCTGTAAAAATTTAATAATTGTTCTTGGTTAAATGTAGAACCTTTGATCCGAAAGTTATGGGTGCGGCTTCAACCTCTCGGTCTCCCTTAATTGGGGGTTACCGGAAGGTTGGGTCATAATATTTGGTATCAGAGTGTAGGTTCCTCACTTAACCATTAATAATTATTAAATTTTACAAACTCCATAGAACCCATGGGAGTTATTTGAGGATTATCCGAAAGACGGAGGTGTCTAGAAAAGGATCACGGTCGGGGGCTGCCAATATTTTCCTCCGCACCGCTAGTCGAAATATGAGGACTCTCGGATCCATGTGACTACCTGGACAAAGTCTTAGGGTATGAATCGAAATAAGATACCTTTAGGACTTTCTCATCTTATTCATCCCTTCTCATCACAAATTCTGTTAATGACATTAAGGATTAGGGTTTTCTCTCTTCTCCTCACCCTCTTAAGGTATGAGCAAGGTTAATAAGGTCTAAGGAATCCTCCACCAAATTAATGAAAAAGTATGTAAATAAGATGTCATGGACATAAGCTTAATAGATTAAGCTCAAACTAAAGGATAGATACATGCCTAGGTCGTATGACATAAGTTGTCATGCCCTCAAAAGAGACCTGAGGCTAGATCTTCTTGTCAGGAGGATAGATAAAGAGAGTAGTCTTTGAGATAGAGATCTCCATTGCAAGTAGGGATCTGGCACATCCTCTGAGGATGATGTTAACCCTAACCCTAAGTGAAGGTTAGAGAGAGAGATGGCATGATGAGTTAGACCAAGCGTTTGGATGGACATGCTGCCATATGAGCCATGAGTGGTTGGGTGATCGAGTGCCTTTAGCAACCTAACCCTGGGAAGGGTCATGTTAGAGTGAAGGATAACTCCTTCAATGATGAGGTTAGTAAAGGACCTATGGAAACCTTATGGGCTTACATGGGCATGGCATAGTATGCACCCAGAGTACGTCAGTAGTACTAACAGTAAGCTAAAACCCTGGCTAGGAAAGTATGATGGATAGCTTACGAGATGATCATAAAGGGCTAAGGATAACCTTGAGCAAACATAAGTTTGAACATAGGCTTCACCATGTAGAGGTACGTTTGTGAGCTTGATCCTTCATAGAGAGAGGACCTCTAATAGTAAGGTTGGATGTGGAGTTAGCTCTAGAGAGAAAGCAGGACTCACGCAAGAAGGTTGGAAGCCTAGACTCTGAGATATGAGGAATAGTGGGGAGTTGAGGATGATGCGACCTAAGTGGACGATAGTGGTTGCCTCATGCTTGATCCCTGAAGGCTGAGGATATCTTGGTTGATATGATAGGAACAAAACTCTAGAGGATGAGGCTGTTGGTCCTCTATGCCTAGGGTATAGGTGTTTACCTTCTGAGATAGGGAGAAGAGTTCCTTAGACCTGGAGAGGTTTAGTAGTAGGTTGTGAGGCCTTGTACCTTGTTGGTTTTCATTAAGGAGGACTCAACTTTGAAGTGTTGCTTGAGTCGAAGGATGGCAGGAAGTGTGTGACATACTTTGGACATGTTTGGTTCATGGTTAAGAGGTTGGGCATGCAGTTGGATAGTAAAAAGTGAACCTAGGGTTCCTAGGCCTAAGAGGGGAAGTGGTGTACCTAATGCTCATGACGAGAATTAAGTTGCTATAGTTTTGAGCATGGTACTCCTCATGTATAGAGGAAAAGGGAAACCCCCTTAAGTTTAAAGGTATGTTTGATGAACCCCTCATAGCTAAGTTGATGACATGGGGAGGTATGATCTTGATCCAATGTGGAGGATGAGAACAAGTATGACCTAACATGGTTTGGTAGGTGGCCTACCTGTGCCTTGCATAACTTGGTAGGGTTAAGCATGTTAGACCCAAGGACGTTTGTGGCCTTTGTTATCAAGGTGAAGTTTTCTTCCCATCCTGGGAGAGGGATCCTTTGGTAGGGTGTATACCAGTGTTGTTGGTTTTGATGTAACCTAAAGAGGTCTCATAGGATCTTGAGAAGCTAAGTGAAAAGTACATGGTATGAGAATGAACATGTAGACCCATAGATAACCATATCTAAGTGCATGTGGATGTGTTACCATGGAGGTAACCGGTATGGGGCCTGGCCAAGGTAGGTAGGTCTCCATGACCCCTATGAAAGGATGAAAGTCAGACCATGTATACAGAGGGAGATGATAAAAACTTGGGTAAGGTTCTAAGTTGAACATGTACTATAAGAGAATCCTAGGTCTATCCTAGGTTCAGGTAGGGATAAGGCTGATGGAAGTAGGAGTTGCCTAATTCCCTAGTTGCACATGACCATAGGGTCGGGAGGTAATGGCTATTTGTTTGAGGGCCATGGGTTAGGATATTGATCACCTTCATGAAATCATGGGACCTAAAGGGCAGATGAGTAGGGCACTCTCTAGATGCATAAGGGAAGAGGGATGACCCTAAAAGTGTCGGCACCCTATAGACCTAGAGGAGATGACCAAGGATTGTGTGGTGACCCAAGTAGGTTCAAGACCAGTTTTCCACGGAAGTAACTTTGATATTGAGATGATTGTGATGAAATGACATATGAGGCTCGTTTCAACTTAGATTTAAAGATGTACTGGAAAGGTGGGATGTGTCATCTCTACTCTTGGAACAGGAAGAACTCTGTATTTGGACTGCAGCCAAATGCTTATTTCCTCCTATTATGGGAGAGAGAGATAGGACAGTACGCATGCCATACACCAAGGATAAAGATGATGTGGGTTGGAACGTTGCCATGAGATATGAGTATAGAGAAGATAACACACCCTGGTGTAGTGAATGATACATGGACGGTTTACCAACGCTAAGAGAAATGGAGTAGTCATCTTTTGAGAATATTTTTATCATGATCTATGTGGAACTTACAAGTTATACCAGGTTGAGTTTTGATCACCATGATGATGAAATCAGAGAATGTTCTTAATGAAGATAGACATAGAGTTTGATGTCAGACGATAATTGAAATACATGGAAGTGTATGTCTTCAATGTTACCTAATACATAAGAAGGTGAAGTGGTAATGGATGCTCTAGTTGAGATATATCTGCCTAGTTTGGCTAGAAGAGGTTGTTAGACTGACCCTAAGTTTGGAAAAGAAGATATGTTTGGCTAACACTAATGTAACGAGATCTTTTAATGGTTGTTTGGTTAGTCGGTCTAGTCCTTGATGCAATGAAAGGATGGTGGTAGAATCTCAGATGCACTTCTTTGGAAAAGAAGGTGACAAAACTCTGACTAGAATGGTTTAGGGTTTTTGAGGTATTGATCTTGAGGAATAATGACATACAAGAGATCATGATTTTAAGATCACCATACACCGTACTATGAAGATGAGAAGTGATAGTAGTACTTTAGATACCTAAGATAAAGTTGCATGTGGTATATGGCCATGCAAGCCGAGGGTGAAGGACAAATACCAGTAACCCAGTGCATGGATATAAAGGATAAAGAGACCCCGAAAGAGAAAGGGAGTTCATCACTATGGATGTAGTAAATCTCCCCTGGACCAAGGAAGGTCGAGATGCAATATGGGTTATGGTAGATCGCCTTACCTAGATGACATGAGAAAGAAAGAGTACTGTCAAGGGACAGATCGGGTTGAACTACATATGAGAGAGATGGTTCAACTATACCAGGAGGT
This sequence comes from Alisma plantago-aquatica, assembly GCA_963693085.1. NCBI lineage: Eukaryota > Viridiplantae > Streptophyta > Magnoliopsida > Alismatales > Alismataceae > Alisma > Alisma plantago-aquatica. Next base: position 203,655,808 of record OY856410.1, on the reverse strand, counting down.
GAGTACAAAAGTTGTTGAGTATAACCTAAAGGTTCACTTCCGTGAGGTGGAAGTAGAAACATGAAGAACCCTACGTTAGTACAGTTTATCACCCCTAACTAATGGTTAGTATGATCCAGACTAAAGGGTCTGATGAGAGCATTTGTGCTCGTTCAAGGTGATAGCTAGAGATAGTTCTTGTTCTATGAAAGATGTGATGATAACCACCATAGCCAATATCGGGATTTAAGGAAGCTCTGTAAGGGAGGTTGTGTCGGTCACCACTTCAGTAAGGTGATGTTGGTGAAAGGACCCCGTGATGGTTAGAAAAGGACCACAGTGTGTGTAGATGAAGTCACTTTGATCATGCAATGGCTGAAAGGAGCCTAGAGATGATGAGAGTCGTGAGCAGATGCAAAGTAGACTGACATGCAGTTCATTATGGGAGAATATGTGACATGAAAATCCGACCCCTCTAAGTTATAGCTAAGAGAGTTGAGTCCCCGATGCATGGGTTCTTTTGTCATGGTTTGGTGGAGAGGGTTAAGTTTAATCTTACCCCTCAGGATAAAGAAATGTGTGATAAGTTCCAAGCATCCAATTTAGAGCACTATGTGAGGTACCCAGACCATGTGTTGAGCAATGAACTTAGTGAGCCCCAATGGAGGTTGAAATGGCATGAGTCACCTGTGCAGTTTATAGACGCCAGGATGAAAGAACTCATAGGAAAGGATATGTGATGATAAAGGTTCTTTGGAAGATCCATGGGTAAGGTAAAGCCACATAGGGTCCAATGATGGACATGGAAAAGTCTTATCTTGAATTGTTTGTTTGCTTGATAGAATTTTGAGGACAAAATTCCTATAAGAGGTGAAGGATGTTACAACCCCAATTTTTTGGGTTCAATTGGTGAGATATGTAATTTCTCATATTAAAGATATTTGAACAAATAATGATATAATTTGTTTGGAATAAATGGATTTCATTTACAATAGCCTTGACGTTTGTTTTGTGGGCTTTATTGGCTATTGGGCCCAATAACAAGGAAATTCAATTAGTAAATGAATAATTGAATATTTGAGAAAATAAAAATGTGGAAACCTCTGGAAGGAAAATCCAAAGAGGGATTTCGTTCCTCTTGGGTTCCTTGGGTTCCAAGGAGTCCAAAGTTGCATTGAGAGTGCAATAAGAAAAGAAAAGATCAATTAAATATTTCTTTATTAAGAAATAAATTGAAAATAATGATAAAATGTGGGAAATAAGTGAAAAGAGGTACAATGGAGTTATCCTTGGTGGAATTTCATACTAATGAGTAAAATAAAATAGAAATAAAGAGAAATCCTCAAAAAGAGATATTTTAATAAGAAATAAACATAATGAGAAATGATGCATATAGATGCATCTAGAAGGATAATAAGTATCCAATAAAAAGGATTTCGAAATAATAGAGTTTCTTGGGATCCAAGGAGTCCCAATAAAGAGGAAAGAAAGAGAAAATACCAAAATTACAAAATAAGAGGATAATGTGATACATTATTAATGAATTTAGAGATATTGATACAAAGGAAGTATTTTCTATTAAGGAAAATTTAATTTCGTGGTCAATGGACTAAAAGCCAAGAATAATGATAATAATGAGAAGGATTTTTTATTTCCTAAATACCCAAATAATAGAGGATAGCAAAAGGATAAAGAAGAGAGAGAAGGATTACTTCTCCTTGAAGGAAAATTAATCCTTTTGGAAAGGGACTCTTTGAGTTGTGTATAAGCCAACCTATGGCTTCATTTCTCTCCCCTATATAAGTGGGTAGAGTCTAGGGTCAAGTTCAGAGGGAGTTCCATGCAACCATCCCTCTCTTCTTCTTCTACTACTTCATCTTCTTCGTCAAAACCCTAACTGGGAGGAAGATCGAGAACGTGAAGTCATGAGGCAACAAGTATTGGCTGCAATGATGGCTTGGTGCTCCACGGTGCGAGAGAGTTGTGTTTCCATTGGGGCCATGCCCTAAAGGAGGTGCAGCTACAGCTACATGGCTGCAACACCAGCAGCAGGTCGTAGGTCTTTTTCTCCTAACCTAGCCACATGGGCCACGCACTGGGCGGCGCCCCAAGTGCGGCTGGAGTGGCGGGGCTAGGGCAAAGTTGGGCGGTAGCCGTTGAGGTCCGAGGGAGAGTGGAAGAGCCGCACAGGTCGTAGCTAGGGCTGCAGCCGGTGGGCAAGCGGAGCTTCATGAGGTTGAAGGCAACCTGGAGTGCATTGGACGGTTCTTCCCTCCAAGGGCTGAAGACACAACCGACGTTTGCGGGGGCAAAGTGGTAAATTCAAAATGTTTCCAAATCTGCAAGCAACGTTGCATGGAAATATACACGTGGCGCTCTCTGATTGGCCAAAGTAAGTGATTTATTGCAAAAATTATATCTAATAATGGGTAGCTCGGATGAATACGAATAATATATGCATTTTGCTAAGAAAAATGAGAGAAATTCAATAAAAATATGTTTAGAAGCTAATTCCTTTTGCAATTCAAAAAGTAGTGTAAGTTATCAAGTTTGATGAATTAAAGATTAGGAAACTCTACTTTGAGATGATTAATGTAATTAGTAGTGTTTAATGGGTGATTAAAGTTGATAATAACCTATTAATTGTAAAAAGGGTACATTAAGATCAAAAAGGATGAACTTTGCACGTAATTAGTTTAATTTAGATATTATGTGCATAAATATGCTTGAAATTTGAAAAGTACATAAAGTTATCATCTTTAATGATTTAATTTATGAAAAACCCTTAGATTTGATGATAGATGGATTTAATGATGTTCTTTGGATAATTCAAGAAAATATTAACCTGTTGTTAATAAAAGTGAAAATAGGATCTAAAAAGATGATCTTTTTATATGAATGGTTTAATTTAGGGTTCCATGTGCAAGGATATGCATTAATGAGCTTGAAAACCATAATTTAGGTGAATATGTCTTTTAATTGTTTTAATTGTTCAAATCCATGAATAAATAGAGATATGATGATCCTAAGTCAATTTGAGTATAAAAGACCATTAAGATGGATAATTTGAGCAATTAGGGTTTATATGAGTAGAAAGAGTATTTTAGGGTTTGTTGACCTAAAAGGAATAAAGTTCGAGAAATTAATCTAAGAAACCCTAATGAATACTAACAAAACCTTAATTCGGATTAGAAATCCTATAAAGTGAATTCAAGTCAATAAAGTAGAATCTTGATAAAGTGTGTAGTAAATAGAGTACATGTGTTTTCAGGATTCTTGATGATGTGGTTGAATTACTTGCTTGGATTGCTTTCTTAGTTGGAATTGATATTAGCTTGAGAAATCTACTGAACAGGTATGTGGTTACGCTTATGAATACTCTGAGTTAGTTTTCCGAGGGTTTGTCGAGGTTTTATCAGTTGCTTGAAATTAACTGGTGGATGCTTTTATTTCATGAAACTATAGAGTGACTATGAGTATCACTATAAATGTATACATATAACTGGCTTAGATCTGGGTCCACCCCTGTGGCTATGCAAAGGCTAAAAAGGATAACTTAGAGCAAGGTCTAGGCTATCATGAGTTAGAAACTGGGCTACACATGTGTAGTGCCATGAGTTAAGGAGTGGGCTACCTACGGGTAGTGCCATGTGACTCAACCCTAAAAACTGATTCACCTGTTAGGTGGGATCATGAGGGGTATAATGGGGATAGGATATACATGGATCGCGCAGTTATATTTAAACCGTAAAATTATTTGTTAAACTGTAATTGTTTGTAATACATTGTTATGGATAATTGCATGATTAGTGTTTCCCCCACATACCAGCTCCGGCTGACCGACGTTTTGTTTGTCGGTATTTTAGGTACAAAGCCAAAAGGACAAATAGTAAATTGTCATATTGAGAAATACATGAATTGAAATATAAGGAGGATTAGTAGAGTAGAAATTCATATGTGGATAGAAGTTTAGAGATCCAAATTTTCACAAGGTATGTAAAAGTTTATTTTCTTACAGCTTTCTAGTATAGTCTGTTAAAATTTAATAATTGTTCTTGGTTAAATGTCGAACCTTTGATCCGGAAATTATGGGTGCGGCTTCGACCTCTCAATCTCCCTTAATTGGGGGTTACCGGAAGGTGGGGTCGTAACAGATAGGATCTGACACATGGCACAGTTTGTGTATTTTCACGTAGTTCAGTAAGATTTATTTTTGTTGCCACAATACTATGTTTTATTTACCAATCTATTTGAGAAAATATTGTGCACCCCTCTTATTTGAAAGTAATTTATTTCATAGTTGTGAATGAATGGGTTTGTATGTATTCTTTTCTTAAATTAAGTAAGGAGTGGACCCCTCCCGTGCCCCACATCTTTCATTAACACATAAGTAGTGGCTATGAATGTCCTTCCCAAGATCATAGGGATTTTCCCACTGTCTTACTCCATGTCAAGTATGATAAAATCAACTATTTAGATGGTAGATGTATAATAACTAATTTTCACAAACACATCCTCTACCCAGTTCCTTGGAAATTTAATAGATTGCTCTTCCAATTGAAGAGTGCAATTATCTAGTTCTAGTTAACTCAATCCAAGTTCAAAATACATGTTCTATGACATCATATTCACACTTGATCCCATGTCTACAAGTTCTTGCTAAAAAAAGGATAAGATATTGATGCCATCTATAAATGCAATCCATGGCCTCAAAGAAAAAGGGTAGATCTTGATGCCATATATAACAAACCCTAGAAGTCATCTATAAATACAAGCCATGGGATCCAAGAAAATGGTATGATCTTGATGCTGTCAGGCTATGAAACTCCATTTTCATAATCCATCTCTAGCTATCAATCATTTTCATCAGCTGATGACCACATCAACCGATGATGACCACTATCACCTACTCCACCTTCATAGAAGCAAATCTAAGCACAAAGAAGGAGATTGATGACTTTCTTGTTCACCTTCGACAAGTGTCAAAGGGTATTCTTGCTACTTTTTTGACGCCCTCATCTCCAAGTCAAAGAACCTCTTATGCATTCCATGATTGTCACTCCATGTTCTACTAAAATGATGGCTATCTCCCTCTTTTTTCTTATTAAACCTATCATTGTTGCTATGAATGTGAGTAGTCCTCTTGCTATGATGAGGGAAGGGGTAACCCCACTACATATTTTTACTTTCTCTGCCACTTTTGTACCTATATGAGCATCACTTGTTATGGATCAAACATTTTATGCTTGCAAATATTGTTTAGACTATTGTTTATATATTAATCAGATGTTGGATTTTGAGAATTTTGAACCTAATATATAGTACATTAATTAAACCCTTGATGAGAAATTCTATGATAGATAAATGATCTTCATGAAACATGAAAATCAGCTAGAGTAATATTTTTAATCTGAACACAAAAAAGAGGATTTTCTCAGCCCAAACACGTGTATGTTTATGTTGATTATAATGTAGTGAGAGTGTGAACAATAGGTAATGGTGTTGAAACTCATATATCCTGGTGTTTATATTCCATAATGATAACTTAATTTAGTCTTTTATTATTTATAAATTTAATTTAATCAAACGCAAATCCAACTTTTATGTGAAGTGTTAGTTCTTGTGGGGTTACCTTGATCAAATTCTTCTTAAAAAATATCATGCTTGCGTCTGATCTTGAATTATACTACGGTAAGAATCGTTCATTTGTAGGTGATATTGTCATATGTTAGAATAGGTAAACCTAGAGATTTCATTCCTGGAAAATTTGTTATTCTATTAAATCATGTATCAAGTTTGCATGAGGTAATGTGGAAACATAAAGAGTTAATTAAACTACACCTACTTATAAAAAGACACTATTCTTAGTTTAGAGACATGTTTCCTAAACCTACTAAAACAATCTTATAAGTGCCCTTTATACTCGGGATTCCTAATTGAGAAAGTTCATTTTGTAGGTCATGTTATATTCACAACTAAGATGTTTTCTGAGTAGATGATATCCTAATTGGATGGTTATTTTGAAGTATACAATGACATGAGAGAAGTGAATCCAACTATATCTTATGTTTCAAAAGAGTTAACATTGAATTTAATAAGAAATAGGAAAAACAAGCTTTTACTATGATTAATGATGGATCTTATACTTTCTTGGGACTCTTAATTGCCAATGACTTTTGAAATATTTTAAGGCTATAGCCCATACACCAATCCCGTTAGAAGATTCTTTGAGGAAACACAAGCCATAAAGTGTTCTTACTCTTTTAGTCAATCAAGAAAATAAGCAACATGGAAGATCGCTTAGTCTTCAGTGCACCAAAAATCATGTCAGAGGATCTCATGCCATTGGCATGACGTTGTTTGTAAAGAGGGCTTGCGATCTCAGTGTGCTTGATGAATCTAGATGGAGACACGTTGGTTACTCCTTATCTTAAGATCGAGGTCATCCCTGCTGCATCAACTTACTTAGGGAAGCAAGAGATATGTTCGGGCTATCACACAAATGTGTCGCCGTGAGAAGAAACAATAATGAGGCAATAATATTTCTTGATTTGTCCTTCAAGTACGAACAAGTAAAATCTAGAAACATGTCTTCACGAATTGCTGACTAATGAAAACAATTTTTTTGGTATGTATAAGCAATTATATGACGGGAAGTCAACTTCGGCGCTTGTGGAAGTGAAGTCCATGGGTTGTTAAGTTCAAGAGCTGTAACGATAATATTGCCCTTGCGCCTTTAGGAACAAGGCCATGGCACAGGATGACAACTGTATGAGTCTGAGAGAAGAGAGATCCATATTCCTACTAAAATTTAGCAGTTTTGTGGTAATACAAAATGCGGCGGTATGATTGCCTATTATGTCCAGGGACAGTTATTTAAGTTAAATGATGATTCCCGGTAGTCATTTGACGGTAAGTTCGACGCCCGACTGACTCCTTTATTTCCTTGCTTAGTTATACTACAAAAATTAATGTATGAACGAGAAGGCATTAATGACTTTACAAAGAATTTTTTGATAAATGTTTATGTGGGTAGTTTGTAAGGTTGTGTACATCAGTAGTGTATGATTAACTAGTTTTGTTAACATAACTGTAAGAACATTACAAAGACAAAACATGAGGGAGCTGAGTAAATCCTCCCTCGCCTGATTTGATTGCTCTTTGGTGGTGTCGTCCAAATGTTGCAAGATGCACCATATTTCGGCGTGTGTAAAATATGTACGGGTAAGAAAACAAGTGGGAACTGATTATAAAGGCAGAGTGGGCAGTGCAAGAGCCAACAGCCCATGGGCAGTTAGGCATAGTACAGGAACTGTTGTATAACTCAGGTTAGTTGGGCAAGCATGGGCAAGAATTCAAGTCGGCGGTGCCAGCCTGCCATGCACAATTGACCATTGAATATACCAGTAACATTAGTGTATATAAAAATCATTAAGGGCTGACGCTTGTTATTGGTTCTATGATGTAGTGGTTAGCACTCTGGACTTTGAATCCAGCAACCTGGCTTCGAATCCCGGTAGGACCTCATATTTTGAAAATTTACATAACATGTGATGTTTTTGCATAGCGTTCAGCATTGTAATTGCAGAATAGATTTTTTTAACCGGTCAATTTTTCCTTCTTGTATTTTAGTTTGCAGTGGCAGGTAAAGGATGGGGACGGAAAGAAGGGTGAGAAATTAAAACGAATTCCACGATTTTCAGTCGCTCTTGTCTAGCAAGGATGACCTAAAACGCTAGAACAAGACATCCGCCAGCCACGTGTGGCGCAGTTGTGGAACTGGGATTAGGGCTGTCAATGGGGAGGGTATTATCCATTTACCCTTATCCATACCCTGGAGGGTAAGGGTAAGGGTAGAGATTTTTATTACCCTTTACCCATTTACTCATTCTCCGTTTCCCCGCTATACTATAAGGGGAGGGTAAAGTATAGACATTATCCATACTATTTTACCCTTTTACCCACACATGATATAAAGGTTACACAAAAATATATTCTAAAGGGGTTTGTATGTAAATGTTTAACCCTAATACTTTATTCTATCATTGGAAAATGACTTGGTGTGTTCTTGTAATACTTTCTTGTTCAGGGAAAAACATATATATCTTACGGAAAATGAGGTGTTGGTGAAACACTTATTTGTTATGCATACTTATGCAAACGAAAAAAATGATTTATGCATAAAAAATTGTTATTGTGTGAATTGACTTTACTTTACACAGAGAAACATATGATTTTGAATTGGATATAATGTTTTATATGTTGTTATCAATAAATTAGTTATAAAATTATTAAAAATGAACACACAATGTGTATCAAACCCTTTTTTGTCAAAATTACCCACTTACCCTTTACCCTCCCCATTTACCCTGTGGAGAAAAGGATAAGGGTAAGGGGAGGGTAAGGAGATTTTCTAAGAAGGATAATTATCCTTACCCTTACCCGCTACCCAAAGAAGGTAAGGATAAGGGTAAGACCTTACCCTCCCCATACCCTCCCCATTGACAGCCCTAACTGGGATAGAGCAAAGCCTGTGAGAAGCCCTTCCGACTCCTACTGCACCCACGTAGTGCCACGGATCACGCACCAGCAGTCCAGCAGTACTCTTGATTTCCGATAGCTGGCTTCTCGTCTCATCCCACAATTCTGGATGATAAAATCCTAAAAAAAGAAGCCCATGACGTCTTTCTTCCTCATTCACCTTCTATTTGTCTCTTTATTGGTGCTGGACATGGGAGAGCCATATGTCAATCTTTTGTACTCTAAAGTGTAGTGCGATTGCTGACTAGACTACTTGTCTGATTTTGATCTCCAGTTCCTCATTACTGTCTCTGTTCTTAAAGTGGTTGCTTACTTGATCATCCTCCTTTGTTCTTTTGCACCTCTTTTCTCTGAAAGGGAAGGAAAGTGGATAGACAAGTGTTGGGAGGAGAGAACAGTGACGGGCCCATTCATATAGATTGCCACGATTGTAAGTTTCTCTCTCGGCCGTACGTGTCCATTTTGACATGAGGCAGTACGTCTCTATTTGATGGAGAATGTGATCCAAGAGCCCAGCTGCCGGATGGATCCACCACCCACCACTGACGATTACATACCAACAATGTGTTGTTAATGTTGGTTATTGTCGTTCATTCAACAGCGACAGGTGAAATATAATTAACAGTCCAGGCAGATCCAAAATAAAAATCAAAGAACAAACGAAGCAGGAGAACAGAAAACATGAGTTAGATTCGCAAATTAGATCGCTCGTTGAGAAACAAACGTGTTACTTAAAGAAACCAGTGTCCGGCAATCCTCGCGGATATGCACTGTTCTCTCAGTCTTGATCCGATACGAACCTGAAACTTGCACGTCTCGCTCGCGCACGTCGCACTGCTACCAGTGCAGCCAAGCAACTGCAGGTACCATCGCCTGACAGCTACGTCTTGGAGACAGGAAGGTTGAGTCGCGCTTCGCACAGGAGGACAACTCCGCAAAGCAACTCCAGGGACGACAACTCTCGCACTCGGGATTAGGGCTCTCAAAACACACGGCGGCAGAAGACTGTTTTCGGTGTATTTAACCCTAATGACCGGACGCGTATATATAGCCACGCACGTCCCTAATCCTATTCTCAGTTAGACGCAACACTCGGTTGCTCTTGTACACAATACGGAATAAACCGTAAAAGAGAAACACTTTCTAATTAGAATTTAAGAAATCCGAATAAGAAAGCAACAATTAATTACACGAGTAATTAATTACTTAGTTGTATCCTAGTGCAAAAAGAAGACGGAAGACGGAAGACATTCTCCACAATCCACAATTCACAATCCACAAGCCACAAGCCCGAGCCCGGCCAGGCCAGGCCAGGCGAGGCGTGGCGTGGCGCCCGCACGCGTGCGTGCGTTGTGATGTGGTAACCCCACCCACCAAGGAGGTGAGCATACCTCCTTCCTAGGACTCCTTTGGACACTAGTGCCCCATGTGATCCTACATATGAGGACCACAAAAGTTCTAGGTGTGAGAAATATGGGATAAAACTTCTTTGCCATTTGTACTAGAAACAACACAACATTCTCACATGTACTTGCTGCACTACATTGGGCTTAACCCATGCTAAATAAATGACTTGCTACAGTAACAACGCTACAGTAATTACGTGCTACAGTAATTACGTGAAGCTACAGTAACCATCATTTATCTAACAATCCCCCACAAAGTCCAATGTGTAGTGTGCTCTACCATTCAGTCCTCCATACTGTGCTTTCAGCAGATACCTTTCGGTTTGAATCTACCTGAGTTATCCAACTGTGACTCCTGTAGGAACTAGGTGAACAAAAATCTTGAACCTGAACCTTGGGTACAAGAGTATAGGTTGGTAACAACACAATAAAGACATGATAGTAAAGAAAAACAATGCATTAAGGCCATGCATATAAAATTTTATATCATGATTGATAACAGAGAACAACCCAATTCTCCTGTTGCGGCCTACACAACATCAATCACTTAGCTGGAGTCTCCAAGGATGTACTGCTAACATCCTGTCCTAAGACTTGACACCATTAAGAGACTACTCTCTTACTAACTTGCAGTCATGACACTAACATGTTTCCAGGAGATAGACACACAGATGCTAGAAGCATCAAACAAGAATACATAGTGTCATCTGATTTACCCGACAGCTTGTTATTACCACATTGAACCCAATTTGTGGGATCTCCACTCTTTTGGGTTGGGTTGCTACTGCCTGCAAATCTATAGGGGTTTCAGTCTCATTCCCAACCTGGATTTTTCCACTAAAGCCAAGGTAAGACCTTTAGTGAAAGGATCAACTGTATTATCTTTGGTACCGACGTAGTCCACATCCACGACCCCATTAGACACTAACTCCCGTACAGATTTCAATCTGACTTGGATGTGTCTACGCTGGTTTTGATTGTACTTGGAAATCTTTATCTTAGCAATAGTTGTAGTGCTGTCACAGTGAACTGAAATCGCAGGAAGCGGCTTCATTACCATAGGTAAACTAGACATAAGTCCATGCAGCCATTCAGCTTCCAATCCGGTTTCATCTAAAGCACACAACTCTGCCTCAAAAGTGGACCGAGACAATATGGTCTGTTTCTTAGACCTCTAGGAAACATCTCCTCCCAACAGGAATACATATCCTGAGACACCATTACTCCCAGAATTCACGGCAATCCATCTTGCATCACTATATCCTTCGACTACGGAAGGATGTTTACCATAATGCAGCCCAAGGGAACGTGTTCCCTTGATATACCTCAGAACTCTATCAAGAGCTTCCCAATGGGTCTTGTCGGGACAACTGGTGTATCTACTTAACTTGTTCACGGTAAACACAATGTCTGGACGTGTACAGTTTATAAGATACATCAAACTTCCAATAATCTGAGAGTATCGTAATTGAGACACTGGAACCCCAGTCTCATTCTTGAACAAGGGCTTGGATGAATCATATGGAGTCTTAATAGGTTTATGTGATGTGTACTCAAACCTCTCCAGTATCTTCTCAACATAGTGAGACTGAGAGAGAGTTATACCATCAGTAGACCTTATGATTTTAAGCCCTAAAATCACATCAGCGACACCCATATCTTTCATCTCAAACTTGCTACATAAGAATGACTTTGTCTCTTTTACTACTTTCATATCGGAACCAAAAAGCAGGATATCATCGACGTATAAGCATAAAAAAATGAATCCATTATTGACAATCTTGCAGTAGAGACACTTATCAAATTCATTAGAAATAAAGCCAAACGATGATATCACATAATCAAACTTCTCATGCCATTGCTTAGGGGCTTGTTTTAAGCCATATAATGACTTAACAAGTTTACACACTTTGGACTCATTCCCACGACCCACAAATCCCTCAGGTTGTTCCATATATATCTCTTCTTGAAGATCACCGTGTAAGAACGCAGTCTTCACATCCATCTGGTGGATATAGAGATTATAAATGGAAGCCAATGCTAAAAGAACTCGGATTGTGGTCATACGGGAAACATGTGAATAGGTATCAAAAAAATCTATTCCTTCCCTTTGTGTGTAACCCTTAGCAACTAACCTAGCCTTATACTTATTGATTGTCCCGTCTGTATTAAGTTTCTTCTTAAAAATCCATTTGCAACCAACTGCAGAACAACCAGGAGGCAAATCCACCAATTCCCAAGTTCCATTTGAGAGAATTGATTGGATTTCATCATTAACGGCTTCTTTCCAAAACTTAGCTTCTGGAGATTCCATAGCTTGTTTGAAAGTCACAGGATCATCCTCAACATTATAAGTGAGAAACTCACTTCCAAAGTCCTTGGATGTCCTATGCCGTTTACTTCTCCTTGGTTCAACTATTTCTTCAGAATCATCAGATTCATAAATAGCTTGTTCTGAGTCGCCCCCCACATTTGTCATCCTTTCCACGTGCTCGGGAATGGAACTTGTGGTAAATGAATCTTCTTGAGATACTTCATTGGGCACACCAGCTTTCATAGGAAACACATCCTCAAAGAATGTAGCATCATGTAATTCCACAATTGTATTGACCTCAATGCCAGAGATATCTGATTTTACAATCAGGAATCTATAAGCATAGCTTGTCTCTACATAACCTAAGAATATGGCATCAACCATTTTCGGTCCTAATTTCTTCCTCTTGTGTTCAGGGACAAGTACCTTTTCAAGGCACCCCCACACTCGAAGATATTTAAGACTCGGTTTCCTTCCTCTCCATAACTCAAACGGACTACTCTCTGAATGTTTATGGGGAACTCTATTCATAATATGGCAAGCCGTATTCAAAGCTTCCCCCCACATAAAGTTGGGTAATCCAGATGTTTGGAGTAAGGTATTTACCATATCTATTAAGGTTTGGTTTTTACGTTCAACTATCCCATTTGATTGTGGTGAATAAGGAGCAGTGACCTCATGAACTATACCATGTAATTTGCAAAACTCCAAAAACAAATTCGAGGTATACTCTCCTCCTCTATCAGACCTTAATCGCTTAAGTACTTTACCGGTTTGAGTTTCAGCTTCTTTCTTATAAATTTGAAATTTATCCAATGCCTCATCTTTACTTCTAAGTAAAAAGACATAACAGTATCTACTCGCATCGTCAATAAAAGTTATAAAATAACGTTTTTGATCTCTCGTAGAAACACCATTAAATTCACAGATATCTATATGAACTAAATCCAAAATTTCCGAATTCCTATTCACAGAATGAAAAGGCTTCCTAGGCAATTTAGCTTGTATACAGATTTCACATTTATTGTTGCTAATTTCAGATTTAGGGATCAAATCTAGATTCAGCATATGCTTCATTGAGGCAACATTAACATGTCCCAAACGTGAATGACATACATCGAATGAAACAAGATTCATGCAAACAGAACTATAATCATTCAAATTTAAAACGGAATTTGAAACAGGTTCAACATGAATCTTAAACAAGTTCTCCACATCACATAAGTACCCCTTGCCAAAAAACAAAGAATCACGAAGGCGTGTAATAATAGCCTTATTACATTTACAGTCTACTCGATAACCTTCTCTAACTAATATGACGCCACTAAGGATATTGCGTCGAATGGTTGGAACATGTCTGACCCTGTTAAGAGTCAAAACCTTCCCCGAAGGGAACTTCAAGTCCACCCGTACTTTGCCTTTGACTTCTGTAGAGCTGGAATTGCCCAAAGTCACGGACCGACCTCGAGAGGCCTGATAAGACACAAACAGGGATTTATCAGCACACACATGTGCATTAGCCCCAATGTCAATTATCCAATAAAGTGGTTCAAAAATAGAAAGAATTTCAGGTTTAATAGACACATACCCATCATTGAGGTTCAAGGATGCAGTCATCATATTGACCACAGCCTCCTTAGTTGCAGATGTGGTAGCTTTCTTTGCCTTCTTAGTAGGACAATCCTTGTTCCAGTGGCCAACCTGTCCACAAGTCCAACAAGGTTTGTTCTTCGGTTTCTTTTAGATCTTTGCCTTGGGTTTATGTGCATTCTTAAATTTCTTATCTTTGGTGTTTTTCGTAGAAGTAAGATTAACAGTTGGATTTGCATCAGTAGGTACCTTGACCCCTTTCTCCTTTAAGTGTTCTTCTTGTATATTAATATCCATCATTAATTCATCCATGGTGTGTGTCCCTTTGCGACGCTTCAGAGACATACCAAACGATTCCCAAGACTTAGGGAATTTTTCTATGATAGACATAACAACAAACTTCTCAGGCAACACCATCTTGGCATCTGAGAGTTCATGAACTAGGAGTTGTAGATCGTGTGTTTGATCAGAAACTGACTTACCCTCAACCATCTAAAACTTAAGAAATTTTGACACGCACTATTTTTCAACACCTTGATTTTCAGTGCTAAAATTCTTAATTAACAGTTCCCATAAAACTTTGGACGTAGTGACTGGCGACTTTGAGTAAGAATCATACAGTTTGTTATTTAAACCAAACAGAATCAAACCGCGGCACGTTATATCACCCTTCTTCCAATTAGCAATAATGTTTGCATTATCAGAAATTGTTTCATCAGATACAGGTTCAGTTTCAATTAAATACTGATCATAACCCGCAATATTCAGCCAAATTTCCATACGACTCAGCCAACGGGCAAAGTTCGTACCAGTAAATTTTTCAGGCATATTAGTTGTATCAATTTTACATCCCGAACCACCCAGACCGGCCATAGTTAATTAACGACAGATAATGGTTTCTTTAAGACTGTTGTTAATGTTGGTTATTGTCGTTCATGCAACAGCGACAGGTGCAATATAATTAACAGTCCAGTCAGATCTAAAATAAGAATCAAAGAACAAACGAAGCAGGAGAATAGAAAACAGGAGTTAGATTCGCAAACCAGATCGTTCGTTGAGAAACGAACGTGTTACTTAAAGAAACCAGTGCCCGGAAATCCTCGCGGATAGGCACCGTTCTCCCAGTCTTGATCCGGAACGAACTTGAAACTTGCACGTCTCGCTCGCGCACATCGCACTGCTACCAGTGCAGCACAGCAACTGCAGGTACCACCGCCTGACAGCTACGTCTCGGAGACAGGAAGGTTGAGTCGCGCTTCGCACAGGAGGACAACTCCGCAAAGCAACTCCAGGGACGACAACTCTCGCACTCGGGATTAGGGCTCTCAAAACACACGGTGGCAGAAGACTGTTTTCGGTGTGTTTAACCCTAATGACCGGACGCGTATATATAGCCACGCACGTCCCTAATCCTATTCCCAGTGAGACGCAACACTCGATTGCTCTTGTACACAATACGGAATAAACCGTAAAAGAGAAACACTTTCTAATTAGGATTTAAGAAATCTGAATAAGAAAGCAACAATTAATTACACAAGTAATTAATTACTTAGTTGTATCCTAGTGCAAAAAGAAGACAGAAGACATTCTCCACAATCCACAATCCACAAGCCCGAGCCCGAGCCCGGCCAGGCCAGGCGTGGCATGGCGTGGCGCGCGTGCATTGTGATGTGGTAACCCCACCCATCAAGGAGGTGAGCATACCTCCTTCCTAGGACTCCTTTAGACACTAGTGCCCCATGTGATCCTACATATGAGGACCACAAAAGTTCTAGGTGTAAGCAATATAGGATAAAACTTTTTTGCCATTTGCACTAGAAACAACACAACATTCTC
This sequence comes from Alisma plantago-aquatica, assembly GCA_963693085.1. Taxonomy (NCBI): domain Eukaryota; kingdom Viridiplantae; phylum Streptophyta; class Magnoliopsida; order Alismatales; family Alismataceae; genus Alisma; species Alisma plantago-aquatica. The sequence continues at coordinate 203,640,142 of OY856410.1, read as the reverse complement.
ACATGTACTTGTTGCACTACATTGGGCTTAACCCATGCTAAATAAATGACTTGCTACAGTAACGACGCTACAGTAATTACGTGAAGCTACAGTAACCATCATTTATCTAACACAATGCCCCATCTACTGGTCTCAAACATTGTCACCACCCTTCTCTCTCTAGAGAGAGAGAGAGATAGAAAGTCGGCAGAGCTCATCTGGTCCGTAACCGTCAAGCTCTTTTCCAAAGAAATATGCAAATGCATGCGCTCTCCAGATAACTAACCGTGCTCAAGGCTCTTCTTCTTTTATAGTGGGGTTTTTAGCCCTTTTCCATATTAAACCAGGAGGGAAGAACAGCCAATCACACCGCAAAAGTTTTTATTTCTTCTTCAAGTAGTATTCCAACGGGATTTGATCTCACAACTTGTGTTTCACAAGCAACATGCTTAACCGGCTAAGCTAACCGGCAAGTACAGTGCTCAAGGCTCTTAATCCCGGTATGTATGTACTTTTCACTTTTGAGTCGCTATATCAACTTTTGGAAGAAAAAGAAACCAAAACAATACACTTTGGGGGAAAAAAATACGAGTATAGTACCTCTATAAAATTAATTTAAAATGTTGACTACTTTGGAAGAAAAACGCCATTTAGACTGATGTTTTTCCGGTCAAACTAGTGAAAAAGCTATTGAGGTTGGGGCTTTCAATCGGAGATGAAGAAAACAAAAATAAATAGAAACAAGGAAAAATTGCCAAGTGGATTGTCACCTAGAGATTGGGTGAAAGTGTAACATACTAAAACCTAAATCTTTTTCTTTACACTTTCTTTGTATTTTGTTTTTCTTAGGCTTGGTTTTGTCTCCCCTTACCTAAATTAGATGGTGGTACATGTCTTAATAATAGACAAGATCATCGATAATGACTTTATCATATGTTGACTTAGATTAGGTAATGAAATACATATGTGAATAAACATGACTATGGATTCCTTTTCGTTTGGGGATAGACCTAAAATATCAAGGTTTATATTTTTCAAACATCCTTGCTTTTAAATAAACCTAATTGCTATAATAGGAATAATATTCGACTAAATCGAGTTGAAATCATTGAATTAATAAATAAATTTATTTTCATATAAAAATAATTATATTTATTTTGAAATAATCAATTCCCAAAATACATGAACATTTTACTTCAATTTTGAGATCCAACTTCCCTACCAACTTTAATTTACACAGGGAATGACCATAATGACCCTAATGTATTTAATAGCTTTAGGCATCCTAAAATATCAAATTTGCATTTTATATAGGCGAACCTACCTCTAATCTACCTTTTTCTAAAATCTCATCTTAGTTGATAATTATTTGTATATCTATATAATTAATAGAAATTTTTTAACACTTCATGTGCATTGTAAATATTCACTTAGCCCCTTCCTAGTGCATGTTGCACGGAGACTAAGTATGTGAATGCTTATACCACATGTACAGGCTTATGACTTCACCCTCACATTGATTGTAGGTCTCATGTCCTACTTTTCCACTCTACCTTATGACCAATGACACACCTTCCAATCCTTCCTCTCCTCTTATTCTTTCTCCCTCTTCACTTTGGCAACCACCAAAAATGCTAGCCATCGAAACTCCCAACGTCAGTGGCTATGCGACGAGAAGACCACCACCGTCAAGATATAGGTCCCATGGCAATGACTTCTCCGTCATCTCCCTTCCATCATTGTGTTGCAAACCCTATCCAACCTCGCTCATCCTCTCCCCCCGTTGTTCCTAGCACTGACATAGAAAAATGGATGCCAACCTCACACAGCTGCACTGATCGGTATTTCGTCTCTTTCTCACCCTCTTCTTCCCTGTCGCTACTTCCTCTCCCTCTTTGCATATGCCTCCTTTTCTTCTCTTTTCCTTCCATGCCCACTCAACCCTAGTGATGTTGCTTCTCTTCCCTGGTAACATCAACCACAAAAACAAGCCACTGACACCACTTCTTCTCCTTGCCTTGTGCTCTCTCAAGGCGGTAGCAGATCACCACCAACATTGTTGTCATGGGAGACATCAAGTCTAGCAAATAACCACCAACACTATTGTGGTGAGTGTCTCCGAGTCTAGAAGCCACCGTGACTCTGCTCCACCTACAGATCTACCTCCCTCGCCTTTGGCCTCGACAACCACTAATCCTCTACTCGCATCAACTCACATCAAGAAGTCAGTCCCTACAATGGTGTCACCCCAACAACTCTAGATACTCTGAGTTTAATAGTCTAAGGAATTTAGGTGAATTGAGAACTCCTTGTGACAACTCTCCATTATCCACCTCCTTCCTCACTCCCCACACCTCTCCAGAACCTCAACTTGCATGACCTTGTCTCTTTCATCAGCAACTCCACATCTGCTACCTTGAATAGACACCATCATAGGGTTTCCAAGAACCTTTGATGCCACCTACAGTGTTCTCATGATCTCGAAGACCATTTATCATCTCTCCTTCACCCTTCAATCATGGTCACAAGGAATGTTTCCACACCTTCGGCAACATCTAGGGGGATCTCATTGCGGCCAACAGCTGGGGGTGGACTTTACATTTCCTTTCTGTCCCACATAGTATTTCTACATCACCAACCTCCTAGATCTGGTCCCAGCTATGAATAGTAGATGCCTTGGAGATGGACTCAAACCTTGCTATCTCTCTCAAGTCTCTAAACCAATAAGTCTATCTACACTCAACTCAAAGAAACAATGAAGTGGGGAGTACTCAAGGAACTGTATATATCAATCTATAAATGGATTGAAAGATCTATTGACTGTAAGTTAAATAATCTTTACAGGTTATGAAGTTTGAGATCATCCTATAATAGATATTCACATATAGATTCATGTTGGTAACACATGCACTAGAGATAATCCTAGTAACAAGATTTTTCCTCTTAAGTTATGCATATAAACATATAAGGGTAACAACAACATGTATAACAACAATGGATCTACTACAGTTATGAAAAGTATACAAAATTATGATTTTTCTAATCACCTTCCCTATTACATATACACATATCATTATCAATAAACAATACTATATAATATTTTCCTAAGTATATGCCCTATGATATCCATATTACTAGTAAAGATGCACCTACACAGTTAGTACACTTATGGAGATTGGTTTTACATATGTAACAATGTGGAGGATTAGAGTTATGAGAGATAATAGGTAAAACTTTACTAATCCTAGTAGTTATTAAGGTATACGATCATCCCACTCATGGTACAACATGAGTATCCAAGTATCTATACTAGTAAGATAGAAGACCTAATGTTTATGTAGCTATATACCGGTTAATCTAATATATAATGAATAGCCAATTAAATGATAATTAGATCATGTTGGAATAGATAAAATGTTGTTATGGTGATAACTTTGCTTGGATGACATATTATGTTAGTATTTGACATATTTGTACTAATATCTCTATAATTGAGTTTCAAAACGTGGGGCATATATGGTTTAGCAAACTCACTAATTATTAGTAAGAAAAATTAATATCTAAATCCTATTCTTGTGATATACTAAACCCAAGACTCTTGTTACCAACCAAGGGGTATTTTGAATCTCATATCATTATACCACCAATAATCATAATACCTATCATATCCTTAATGAATAAACCCTAACATGGAATTAGATGATTGTAATTAGGATAATAGCCATATAAGTAACTAAAATAGGAATATAAATATATGTTCCCTTTGGTTTGACTAACACACCTAATGAGTTCCTAGGATGGATACTCGACTTTGGGGACCAAGTATACCAATTGAGTTAACCATTAGTCATGAAGATTAGGTATGTACATCCTCTACTTTATTTTGATCATTCTTTGACTTAGACCAGATTCTTTTGGTGAGGCATCTCTTGAATATCAATTATAATTGAAACTCAATTGTTGGACATTCATATTTCTTAATTTGGATTCATTTAAATTCCATGATTTTTGAATTACTCTATTATAATGGGTTTATGAACACCTCCTCCAATGGTTGCCTTTTCATATTAAATTGACTAAAAAGATAGTCTTGCCTCTCTATTTTAAGCATGCTACATGCTTGACTAGAGTATCTAGAATGGTGGTACCTATGTACAACCATATATATATAGGGGGTGCGCATATTCTGCCTGAGGTGTGCGTTTCCACCCTTATTTGTTTTTAGGCCATAATCCGATGGCATTATGGCCCCATTTTAGGTATATTTAGTCTACATTGTTATACATGTAAATGTTTATTGTTTTATATTGAGATTGTTGATAACTGTTATGGCAAGGCAATTTGTTCTCATGCTTGTTATTCAGAATTTTAATATGCCTCATTCCTCTTGATATGATTCTTTTGAACTTACCTAATTGCAAACAACCCCCTTCTTGTGAGAACATCTCTCTTTGTACTTTTAACCCAATATAGTGCCCAATGTGTTTAGTACATGTACACACTCAGCCTTTTCTAACCTATACCTTGTTTTGTATGTTATGGGTGATGTTCCCTTCCACCCAAGTGTAGGTGCATTAGAAGAAAAAGATGTATGGGGATAGCTTGGAATGGTTGCGGGTTGCCCTCTACAATAGGTCTTGCACGTGATTATATTTAAAGTATACCTTTTACTTTGTTGTACCACCTTTTGTGGTGAGAAACAATTGTAAATGAAACCTCTTGTAACTTTGTAATATTTTTGTTTTTGTTTCACTATATTACATAGAACTTGTATTGTATCATTTGATTGGATCCCCTTTTAGGTTCCACTCTTTACAAAGTGGTATCACAACCTAAGTAGTCAGTAACTTTACTATTTCAAGTTATCCTAGGTTGACCATTAATTAGGTATGTGTACCTTAGAGTTTGTTGATATACCAATTTCCTAATAGTGGAATGCCATGAGGGTTTTCAATCCTTGTCTAGATTGGTCGCTACTACTTCCAACCCACTACTATGGATGCGGCTTAGTTTTTTGGTAACCATAGTTACCCCTACCTTCTTAAGTAGAGTTTCACTATGCATAACATGGGAAGATAGTTCAACTACTATGAAGTTACGTTGACTTGAACACACATGTATAGGCTTAATCCATGTTCCCACTTGAATCCCTTCCCTTTGTTGCTTTCTGGCATGTCTGGAATACATCCACTTTAGAATGGAGAACACATGGGTAACACACATAGACCCTAGACCAAGTTCTAAAAATTATGATATCACGTTAATGCTAAGTGATAAACTAAATTAGCTATGTTGTGGGTTGGCATGCCTTGGCCTTAACATGGAGCATGTCCACATAGCTTTATCTGAATCCATCCATCTTAGGACTAGATACCATAATCATTGAGTTTGATATGCCCGATACATGAGTTTTGGTTGATGAAAGATATATGTTTCAATAGATACCCTTGAGTGTTCACCTCCCTCATTTCCAATAGTGTAACTGAGATGAGCATCTTGACTGTATATTTCACCTTGTCGTGTGATGATACCATGGTTGTAAGACAACAAGTGATGAAAACCCTAATTATACTTATAATGGTTGGACAATCATATGTCTCCCTAATGCCTTAAAAGAAGATGTGTAAATCATGATAAGGACGCATGAGTACATGAATGGTATGTAGCATAAATTTTTTTAAGCATGTAGCGTCACTTTATAACCAACCCCTAAGTGGTCGTCGCTATAGAGTTTTCTCTATAGCATCGGTTTTCTTAACCAAAGAAAACCGACCTTACAAAGTAAACACCGACCCAAGAGGTTGTAAAAAATCTGACCCAAGCGAGAAAGAAGAGCCTGTAAGGTCAGTTATTCCAAAAAAGCCGACCCTGTAAACTATCTCAGTCGAGAAATATTTTGACTGAGATTATATCAAATGAGAAAGAAGAGCATGTAAGGTCGGTTATTCTAAAAAATCTGACCTTGTAAACTGTCTCGTTCGAGAAATATTTTGACCGAGATTATTTCAGTCGAGAAAATTGTCGACCAAGAAAGTACTGTTTGAAGCATCATAGATATATTCGGTCGATAAATTTGTTGACCGAGAGACCTTTGGTCGAGAAAATTGTCGACCGAGAGGTTTTCGATTGACAAAATTGTTGACCGAGGGAGTTTTTACAGTCACTTATTCAATCTTTAGGGTCAGTTTTTTATAAATAACCGACCTTAGAGGGTATGGAGCTCAATTTGTTGACCTTCTAGCGTCGGTTTTCTTAAAAAACTGACCTTATAGAGGACCTATTAGGTCAGTTATTTAATAAAACTGATGCTATAAGGATTGAGCTTGATAACCAGACCTCTAGGGTCGGTTATTTAAGAAAACTGATGCTAGAAGTTACAATTTATTTTTAAAAAATCTGCAGAAATAGAAACAGAACAGAAGAACAAGAAGATTCATATATTTTGGGAGAGGGGAGCATTGATGCTCAACCGTCACCATTCCAAACCACACATTCATAACAAAAATGATTCATATATTCAATTGAGTTACACATAATCACATCCTAATTTACAAAATGATAGATTACAAGTCTGAGATGATATTAAATGTCAGATACAAAAGTAAATATGAAAGAGTACTAAAACCACATACATAAATAGAGCTGACATATTTAATCCAATGCTATATTGACTTCATTTAGAAAAGCATCTGACCACTCTTCTCGGGATTTATTTAAGTCCTCACGTGTGTAAGGCTGAGTTGTAAAGATCTGTAATAGAAAATGCACATGCTAATATTTTATAAAATGTCTACAATCACTTGTAAATTTATGATGTTATTCTTTATTACCTAATATATAGTTTGAATGTCATGTTATGCTTGTTTGACAATAGCTTGCATATATTTCATTACATAGTAGCCACAAGCCCAGTCATTATTTTGTATAGGACACTACAAATAATGAATTATACTTAATGTTAGTAAACTACAATAAATAGGAGTTGAGATAAGACTATAAGAGTTGACATATAAAAGTTGAAAATTAATACATATAAGACTAAGCAGTTGTCAAAGTAGCTACCTTGACATTTTTCAAAGTCAATGTCTTTAATTTTGTGGGTATTTGTCCTCCAGCTTCACGAAAAGCCTTTATACCTCTATCAATTAAACGATAGTTGGTAAAATAGAAATTATAAAAAGAAATATCATGTTGAAGCATTGACTAAATTTAAGCTTACTCCATAGCTGGAAATTTCAGTTTGTGACCCCTTGTTGTTTTACCCATTGGGTCAAGATAATAAAGAGTCATCAATTTTGGGACAATCACCACTAATTCCCAATGTCTAGCTATGATTAAGAATAAAACAAACATTAAAATAAATAATTTTATTCATTATTAAAATTATATTGAATAATAATACTTATTGGACGTTAAAAGGAATTAGGATAATTTCCTTCCCCTCACTAGCAAAATATTTGAATGTAGTAGAGAATTACTCATTCACATCCTCAATATGTGTCTCCACTTGACTAGTGATTTATGGAACTAAGAATCCAACATTTCTTATATCAAAGTTTGTGATCTTGGTATATAAATGGTTGTAAAACATTTGTAATTATTTCCATATATAGAAATAAGATAAAAATGTGTATTAGAATTTTCTATATTGATAGATATTTACCTTATCCATACTTCTATTATAGAAGTATTTAGCTAATCATACCAGAACAACTCTATAATATCATCAAGAAAAATATAACCGTCAAAGTCCCTCCTAGTTGCATCTTCTATTAAATTGATCAACATTTGTAATCCAAATCTTTGATTGGCTAAGTATCGACACAAACATTTACATTTACTTTCCAACTCATCGAATATGGATTCTAGAATAAAAGATGGCTTGGCCATAGTAGGATGACTAGTAGAATTTTTACTTTTTGGTTTGCAAACTTGTTAATTAAATTTCATACTTATATTACACGAGTTCATATATGCAGTCAAATATGAAAAATATGGTAGAATTAAGGTATACCTTGTCATTGATAACCAAGTGTCTAGGCCAACCCACCATATCACCCTCAACTTCTTCAATTATACTATATTCAGGATTAGGTATGGGTAGTGGTTTGTCCCCCATTCTGTCATACACAAGATGGATGGACACATGACAAATGTCATCAGTAATTTGTTGGAAATGCAATGTACCACCAAGGTTGTATACCTTTCCCGCTGCCACAACATTATATTCTGGAACCTCCACTGCAAGTTTACAGTTCATACCAACCTAGAATTGAAATAATATAAGTTATATACGAAGCGGTAAACCAGATACCTATTACAACTATATATATATATCATATATATATATATATATATATATATATATATAATTCTAATAACACAACATATAGAACAAAAACATACTACAGATTGTTGTGGTGGGTCATTGGGACTTTGGGAGTGCTCCCATTACCTTCAACAACTGGAGCATGGGCTTGTACCTCATCACTTGAGAGACGCACAATATGAATAGGTTGAGTAGGTTGAAATGAAGACATTATTTCTTTTACTTTCTGTGCTACTAATGTTTCGACCTCCTCTTGTGTTAGACTTCCTGCACGACCTCTTTTAGATTGTGAAGGGCCAAAATAAGACTTGAATCCTATGCCAGCTCCTAATCCCCTAACACGGTCAGGATGCTCCTTCGTACCAAGAGCAACTGATAGTTCATCCATGTGGCCAGTTGGGATGAACTTTCCTTCCTTTCTTTACTCATAGAGATCAATCTATTCATAGTTAATAAAAATATTAAATAACAATATCAATAAGATATAAATAAATATAATTTTGTGGGAGTTACTCTTTAATTAGTTGGGATAAACCTACCATCTTTTGTGCCACCTCCTTAGTTGCAGGGTTGATAATTTCACCTGCTCGATTCTTTCTAGCATCAATCCACTACAAGTGTCGGGGTGGACGCTCAACTTGAGTTGTACTAGACTCTTCTCCAGAAGAGAGTTGCTTCTCTTATAGTTGGCATAGGAAGGCATAACCACCAGGCCCCAAGCAATGGTCATGCACATTTTTGGCCCGTCTTTCCTTTTGGGCCTTGTGAATAGCCTGATCATTTAAAATGAGGTATTGCAATTTAGACTTGGAAAACATATATAAAAAGATTCACCTCCTTAATTGTATAAAATTAAAGATTCATACAATACATCACAATCTTTATTACCTGAAACTCTTTCGTGTTCCTAGTACAACAAATCTTTCCCACACCTCAGGATCTATAAAAATATACATATCTGTTACTTTCTTCCTTTGTTTAGGATTATCTATGAATTCCCTTTTGAGATATGTCTTAAAAGCCCTCCATCGTATACCACAATGTTGTAGCACTTTTTTCTTGTGATCTTTTTCATTTAGATGAAAAACACCCTATACATGCAAAAGAAGCAATAATGTTGTCTTAAAAAGGATATGTCTTTCCAAGAAAACTAAATTAGAATCAATAAACAAAAACATATTAAAATTATATCACTTCCACTCACAAATATATCTTTCCATAGGAGGTCTTTTAAGGCATTATAAACATCATGCCAATTTTCTATATCTATTGGCACCTTACTGCGCATGGTCGCCCCTACGTAATGCTTGAAAGAACTACCATGTTCCCCAATAGGTGCTCGTATGACATCAAACTGGACTGCCAATTTCTCCCCTTTGGCCCTGAGCTCCTACAGCCTACGCATCAGTGTGGGACCTCTACTTTTCTTAGCATCACCACTACCATCCTCATGGTGCTCATGCTCAGAATGTTCATCTTCACTTTCCATTTTAGAACCTGCAAGTATATATGATAAAAGAAACATAAGTGATAATAAAAGCACAAGTGGTTGAATGATATATGATGTATATTTAAAAGATTACGTGCTTGAATGATAATAAAATAAATAATTCAAAGAATACATGCCTCTAGTATTGGTTGAGTTGTTAGTCAAGTAAAATTCCTTCAACATGGTCTTGACATTTATAGTATTCATCGGTGTTATCTTCAACATTTACACTTGGAAAACCAACTAAGAATGGACTGGAATCATCATACTTTTCATAGTATTCTTCTTCATTTATAGGATCTATAGTAAAATGTTTTTTTCATGAAGAACGACAGACCAATTTTTATTTTCTGGGTCATCATTATAGAATACTTGTTTTGCTTGGTCTGCCATGATGAATGGCACATCTTTCTCACCAATCTTTTCAAAATTAACCAATTTGAAACCCAACTCATCCACTAAAACTCCTTTGTTGTTATCAACCCAATTACACCTAAAGATAGGAACTCTGAAATTTGTATAGTCCAATTCCCATATGTCCTCAATGACGTTGTAATATGACATCTCAACTTCGTGTGGTCTTTTATCTTTGGCACTCACAAAATACAATGAACAAGCTTGAATGGTGACCCCACTATTTTGAACTACACTACTTTCATCTTGACGCTTTGTGTAGTATGAAAATCATGTCATAACCTTCATATGACATGACATCCATTTTTGGCTTAAAGGCGAGCCATTTTATGTTCTCAGCAACATTATTCGGTGATTTAGATAGTTGATTAAAGACTTTCTCTTCAAACCACCTAATAAATGTTTGATTATGCTCTCTTGCAAGCCACATTGAACTGGATCGCATATGATTTCTCTTGATAAGATCATTGTGTTCTGTGATGTAGCTACTAACTTCATCGATGTTGTGTAAAATATACAAATGTGCTTGTTCCCACAACTCACGACCGATTCCTTTCACTCATCCTCCCAGAGTTCCTTTGCCACAATAAGATTCAGTGTGATGGGAATTTTTTAGATCGCTAGAAGTTTCATTACAATTCAAAAAATCATTGCAAAAGTCCATCACCTCCCTAGCCTCATAACCCTCAATAATACTCCCTTCAGGACGATAACGATTCTGAACATCACCTTTAAAAACACTCATGTAGCATTCAAATGGATACATCCAGTGTAAGAAAATTGGACCCAACATCTTCACCTCCCTTGTAATATGTACTACAAGATGAACCATGCTATCAAAAAATGAAGGAGGAAAGTACATTTCAAGCTGACACATGGTAACAATTACATCTTTCTGTAATTTATCGAGAGTATCAAGATGTATCACTTTGTTGCATATTTCATTGAAGAAGAAATAGAGTCTTGCAATTGCAAACCTTACATGCTTCGGCAATATAGATCGAATAGCCACAGGTAAAATTTGTTGCATTAAGGTGTGACAATCGTGAGATTTGAGACCTATCAACTTCAGATCCTTCTTTGATACCAATCTATGAATATTAGAAGAGTATCTTTGTGGAACCTTAATATTATACAAGCACTCACAGAAAGTATTTTCCTCCTGCTTTGACAATGTGTAACAAGCTAGTGTTAAATATGTGTGGTGACCCCTGATCTCCACTGATAATTCTTTTCTTATACCCATTAATTCTAAATCTTTTCTAGATTTGATGTCGTCTTTAGTCTTTCCTGATATGTTCAATAGCGTATCAATGATGCTATCACAAACATTTTTTTCAACATGCATGAAGTCAATGCAGTGTCTAATTGCCAAAGATCTCCAATAAGGAAGATTCCAGAATATTGACCTCTTTTTGTATAGAGATTTGTCACACGAGAGAGTATGACTACTTGAACTCTTTCCAAATTCATTAACAATATGTTTCACCCGATCATATACAACACTTCTTGGTATAGGTTTAGGAGCACTTCGTTCCTTAGTTGACCCATTAAAGGTTTTGTTTTGCCTTTGATAAGGATGCACTGGTGGGAGAAATCTCTGATGACCAAGATATATGATTTTACCACCATGTTTCAGTCAGATTGAATCAATATTTTCCTCACAAATAGGACATGCTTTGTATCCTTTTATGCTATATCCAAACAAATTTCCATAAGCTGGAAAGTCATTAATCATAAAAAGTAACATAGCTCGCAAACTAAATATCTCTTCACGTGAAGCATCATTTGTCATAACACCTTCTTCCCATAGTTTCATTAGGTCATCAATTAGAGGTTGAAGGTAAACATCAATATCATTTCCAGGTTGCTTGGGCCCTGATATCAATATTGACCACATGACATACTTATTTTTCATACACAACCAAGGAGGAAGATTGTATATAACAATCATAACAGGCCACGTGCTATGTTGGCTGCTTAATGTACCATAGGGATTCATTCCATCTGTACAGAGTCCAAGTCTTAAGTTTCTTACTTCTTTACCAAATTGAGGGTATAATAATTCAATCTTCTTCCATTGTGGTGAATCAGATGCATGTCATAGGATGCCATCATCATTATCCTTTAACTCCTCATGCCAAGACAAATTTTGTGCATATTCTGTATTAGCAAATAAGCGTTGAAATCGTGATATTATTGATAGATACCACATCACCTTGGCAGGAGAGCCATTTTTAGCCTTAGCTGAATTTGTGGTCTTATACCTTGAAGCACCACATTTTGGACAATTTAACAAATTACTATAGTCCTTCTGAAATAACACACAATCATTTGGACATGCATGAATCTTCTTAGCCTCCATTCCCATTTGGCACATTATTTTCTTTGCTTGATATGTTGAAATTGGAAGCTCGTTGCCTTCAGGAAGAATTTCCTTTAACAAATACAATAGTGAAGTGAAACTTATCGCTCCATCGATTTTGAGCTTTAAGAGTATATAATTGCATCACAACACCCAACCTCATGAACTTAGTACAACCCTTATATAATGGTTTTTCAGCATCATGGACAATGTTTGCAAATAAAAAAGGTGGATCAATGACATTGTCCCAACAACTACATAGCATCTCATCAACCATATCATCCTGAATCGGGTCATCCTGAATCGGTTCATCATTGACATTATCATCATTATCTATATCTTCTATGCCACAACTATTAGTATCGACATTTTATGATCCATAATTAAATTTATCTCCATGCCAATACCATTCATTATAACCTTGTATGATCACATTGCATATAACATGATTCTTAATTTCCTCAGTAGTATCAACTTTCAAATTGTTACCACAATTTATACATGGACAATATAGCCTATCTGTAGGTAGTTTCCTATGTTCCTCAGCAAATCTAATAAATTCATCAAGACCTTTGGCAAACTCTGGACTACAACAATTCTTGATAGACAATCAACTTCGATCCATTTTCTATATCATATTAAAATTAATTATAAAACTAAGTGTTTAATATTGATACTATAAGTTGTAAGTTTTTATTGATAGGAAGTTAATTATTTTTATATTGAAGTGTACCACCTATCCCATTTTTGAATATTTAATCTCACTAGTAACTGTATAATGTATGTTTAGTTTTGAAGAAAATTTTAGCAGCATTTCCCCTAAGTTCTCTAAGTACATCGATATAAATGGAAAATAATCACCCACATATGTACCCAGAGAACAAATGAGGAAATACTACTAAAATTTTCTTCAAAACTAAACATATATTATACAGTTACATCCTAAGTAAGATTAAATATCCAAAAATAGTCCCAGACCATGGACTATCTAAATTTACTCCTAATGAGTGAATTTTGAATGGGTTTCTAAGTTGATACATGCATAAATGTATTATTGTCATATTTATATATTAAGTTAAACATCATGCATCGATGATCTCATCTATAAACCCTAAAGTGTCAATCTGGGAGTACACATGTCTAATCTCATATTAATTTCTAGAATTTATATAATGATTACATATGAAAAAATACATGTTTTTATTATTGGTTGGGTTATCAATCATATAAAATGGAAGATTAATATAATTGTCTAGTTAAAGGTGCGCAAGTCCACTCTCGGTTGAGAATTCGTCGACTAAGAGTCCACTTGCGCGCGACATCCAGGTCCACTCTCGGTCGATGAATTATCGACCGAGAGTGGACCAGGACTCCGCGCGCAGGTGGACTCTCGATCGACGAATTCTCGACTGAGAGTGGACCTGGACGCTACCGTGGTCGTGGCGGTGGTACCACGACTAGCATAGATAGACATATATCAACAGAAAGTATTACCTCTGCGACCGTGAAGGCGGCAACTTCAAGCTCCACTTTGGTGTCGACCACTTCAAACTCCACTCCAAGCTCCTCTTCTCTCAGACGACGACAATGGCAATGGGAGAGAAAGCTTTGGCGGCGCGGGAGAGAAAGAAGAAGTAGGTCTTGACGGGAGAGAAAGAAGTAGGTCTCGATGCGGGAGAGAAAGAAGAAGTTGGTCTCAGCAGTGCGGGAGAGAAAAAAAACTAGGTCTCGCGGGAGAGAAAGAAGTAGGTCTTGGCCACTTCAAGCCTCGGGCCCGACCTGTAGGGTCGGTTAAAAAAATGACCCAAGAGATAAATGGTGCCCATGTCAGGTAAATAAAAAATGCCCAAACTTCAACTCGATCGAGAATTTTGTCAATCGAGCGAACCTTAGTCGAGAATTTCTTCGACCGAGGGGACCTACAAGGTCGGTTAAAATGCAAAAACTGATGTTAGAGGTACTTATTCATGCACGAAGGAAAACTGGATCCAAAATTTAACTCAGTCGACAATTTTTTTGACCGATGTGACTTCGGTTGAGAATTTTGTCAACCAAGAGGACCTACAAGGTCGGTTAAAAGGAAAAAACTGACCCTAAAGGTACTTATACATGTACGAAGGCAAACTGGATCCAAAATTCAACTTGGTCGAGAAATCTGTCGACCGAGGGGACCTCTAGGGTCAGTTAAAAGGAAAAAATTGACCCTAGAGGTGCTTATACATGCGTGAAGACAAACTGGATCCAAAATTCAATTTGGTCGACAATTTTGTTGATCGAGGGGACCCAAAAGGTCGGTTAAAAGGAAAAAAACCAACCCTAGAGGTACTTCTACACGCACGAAGGAAAAAATGGATCCAAAAATCAACCCGGTCGATAATTTTTTCAACTGAGGAGACCTACAAGCTCAGTTAAAAGGAAAAACCTGACTCTAGAGGTACTTATACATGCACAAAAAGAAAATGGATTCAAAATTCAACTTGGTCGAGAATTGTTTTGATCGAGAATCCCTACAAGGTCGTTTATAAGTAAAAAAAAACTGACCCTATAGATCGAGAAAATTCTCTCAGAGGTCTTGTAAAGTTGATTTTTTAAGAAAACTGACTCAAGAGGTCTTAAATGGTGCCCGCATTTTTTGAAGACATATAAGGTCGGTTATTTAGAAAAATAGACCCTATAGATCAAGGTGCGAAGCCAAAATCAAGCAAATTTTTCCGTAGGAAATTGCAATGGGCTTTCTAATCCCATTGTCTATAAGGTCACTTATTTTATGAAAACCGACCCTATAGAGATACACTACAAGTTCGGTTATTTTAAGAAAACTAACCCAAGTGGTCTTAAGTGGTGCTCATGTTTTTTATAGACATATAAGGTCGGTTATTTGGAAAACTGGCCCTATAGAGTTACACTACAAGGTCGGTTATTTTAAGAAAACTGACCCAAGAGGTCTTAAGTGGTCCCTGTGTTTTTTGTAGACATGTAAGGTCGGTTATTTGGAAAAACTGACCCTACGGGCAACGATGTTATTGGCCAGAAATGTAGTAGTGGCGAAATGACAAATAATGGATGTCATATTTTAATAGGTCTGGAGGAAGTTAGTCGTATTGTAATAGGTCAGGTGGAAGTTGGTTATGTGTAGTAGAAAACCCTTTCCCTCCTCCTATAATATAGGTTAAGGATATGTTGGTATGTCTTTTAGTTGTATTAATGAACTATTAGTAGAATAAAGTGATAATAGAATAATATTGGGAGTGTAATATGGTAGGAAGTGATTGACTTGGTTGTCAAATTAATTTTTGACGCCATTTTTGGATTCCCATCTAAAAGCTTTGATTATCAAGCCTATTTTCATTATTAAGTTATATGTATAAAAGAACAAGATTTTTTTATTTTATCGATAGTTTTTTTAACCAAGTCACCACCACAAGAAAGTTTGATAGTCGTTAAACCCTTTAGTAAAGAACCCTATGACTTACTATATCAACCTTGAGACCCTAGGTCTAGGTGTGAAGAGAGAGAAACCACAATAGGACCTTAGTCACCATAAATCCCTTACATGTCCTAGAACCTTAACTATTTGTATGAGGTCTTAGTTCATCAGGTTATGGATCTTCAAGGATGACTCTTTAAGAGGTGGCATATTGTAACATACTAAAACCTAAATCTTTTTCCTTACACTATCTTTTGTATTCCCTTTTTCTTAGGCTTGGTTTTGTCTCCCCTTACCTGAATTAGATGGTGGTACATGTCTTAATAATAAGCAAGATCACTGACAATGACTTTATCACATGTTGACTTTGATTAGGTAATAAAACACATATGTGAACATTAATGACTAAGGATTCCTCTTTATGTGGTGATAGACATAAAATATCAAGGTTTATAATTTTTTAAACATCCTTGCTTTTAAATAAACCTAGTTTCTATAATTGGAATAATATTATACAAAATCGAATCTAAATCATTGAATGAATAAATAAATTTATTTTCATATAAAAATAATTATATTTACTTTGAAATAATAAATTACCATAATACATGAACATTTTACTTCAATTTGGACTTCCAACTTTCCTACCAATTTGAATTTACAGATGGAATGGACATAATGCCCCTAATGTATTTAATAGCTTTAGGCATCCTAAAATATCAATGTCATATTTTATATAGGTGAACCTACCTCTAATCTACCTCTTTCTTAAATCTCATCATATTTTGTCACATTTTACAGATACAATAGAAAATGTACCACAATTTTGTGGGTACTGATACTATTGTATTGTCACTCATTTGAAGTTCATCTATATCATTTCTATAGGAAATTAATATCTCTTTTTATTTTCACTAAAAGTTACATACCTCTAGAACCAAATGTATTTTATTACGCACACTAATTATGCCAATCAAGCAACCTTAAAAATACCTTCAGTTACCATTTCTTTACACTAATACTATAGTGTCCAATAAGTAATCAACGAGCACGAAAGAACTAAATTTGAGCCAAAACATTCTCTATAATGGTAATTACCTTATTAAACAATGAAAATAGGAAATAGGTGTATTATCATTTAAATCTAATATAATTATGTAATATAAAGTGTATGTTGTTGGCTCAAGAGATATTACTAATCTCCCTTTTGATGTGATGAATATCTCCATTTATATTTCCAATATGCTTCAAAGTGGTTTCACTAAATTGGATGCAAATTGAGATGGTATGTGTTGGCTCAAGGGGCTCTAGAGGGGGGTGAATATAGTTAAAAAGCACTTAAACCAAATTGATTAGACCTTCAAGTTACTTCAATAAGTTGGATTGCAAATATGTAATTTGATGTGCAACTCAACATACATCACAAGGATGAGAGATATTGAATGAGATCATGAACAAGCTATGTTGAGTGGTTCCAATCTCCAAACTGGTAGAAAGTTAGTTCACTGCCTAGAAAGGTTAAGCTCTAGGATTTTGCAACCATAGAATACCTATATTCCATTACAAGACATATAATAAAACCTTCTTTTGCATTGAAAAAAGATACCTAGCCTTCCTTTTTAAGGACCAAAAGGAGCCAAAAAACCATACAATGGCTTACCTATCCTTGAGGTAGAGTCTTTAACCTCTATAAGGGCTTACCCACTCTTGGAAGGAGCTGGATACCTTCACCAAGGAGCTCCCCTTCTTGCACTGAGTCTTCTGCCTTGAAGGAATTACCTACTCTCCTCAAGGATCTTCAACCTTCACCTTCTCCTCCAACTTGGAGAAGCTTTCACCAATCTTTGCTTGAATAAAGGGGTTGGGGAAAGAGAATATTGAGAGATTCACAGTATAACAATGGAGTAGCACTCTCACAAATAACCTATCTCTCACTCATATGGATGCTTTGATTAGTAAGAAAGAGAGGGAAAAGGGCTCTATGTGGACAATATAACATACTGAATCTTGAACCCTACCCTAGAAGTTTGATTTTTTTGAACGTAGACAAGCAAGGTTGAGGTTAGACCTAAAAGATGTTTAGTATAACTCCAATGAGCTAATGCATGCAGAAATCACCCTAATGTAACCTAATGTTCTCACATTAGTCATGGGCCAATAGTAGACATAAAATATGTCGCATCAGATAATGATGAATTATATAAAATTTCATGAAAATAATCATGCATAATTCTTTTGGAGATAATATTAACATAAGTGGATGAGAAATAATGATAATAGTGAAATAATATGATAACCTAAGTAATAATGCGAAATTAATGGTCAAAAATATTAATTGTGTCAAAACTCATTGAAGGAAACCCTAAAAGTTGAAACTAAGTTAAAAATCATGTTCCTTGGGTCCCAATTGCCTTGGGATTCAAGTTTCACATTATTCACATAATAATAATTAATTTAATTCATTAGGAAAGAAAAGATCTAAGTTTTCCCTAAATATCAAATAAAATAATAAATGACTTCAAAAGAGTAAAATAACATTGGATTTGTAATCAACATAATAAATATATCCTTTGGGTAAATTTTCATCCATTTTGGAGAACGTTTGCTTAAAAGGTGAAATCATGAGAGAGAAAGTGTGTAGAACCTTCAAAAATATTAAATAAATGTATAAACAACTCCAAAATATAAAATTTTTGGGAATTCGTATTCAACTCATCAAATATAACTTGTGGATGAATTTTCTCAATTTTTTATGATTCTAGACGTCTCTAATGCATTAGGAAAGAGAAAATGTGATTTACTTTAAAAGAATTTATAAAATAGCAAAAGTCTCCAAAAGGGAAAACTAATGTAAAAATCAGATTCTACATGTCCTAATTAGGCAAATATCATTTTTCATTTAATTTGGACCTTGTTTGTACCTTCAATTGAAGAGAGAGAGAGAGAAAAAGGAAATTAATTTAATCAATACTTTACAAATTTTGGATTAGGAAACACCAGCCCGTATAAACAGTAACCGTGGACTAATGTCCAGTATTCTGGGTATAACTCCCTCATTTCTAAATGAAATTAAGAAAATAAATTGCGTTGGATTGCAAATTTAATTCCACATCTATCCATACCGTATTTGTAGCCTAACGTGGAGAATTCGAGAAACGCCTCAACTTTTTCCTCAAGTCTTCTAAAACAACTTCTCATACACCCCCACTTATAAATACCTCTACCCCAGTCTTCCTTGGTTTTTTTGTGAACCTCCTATCCACCTAATTTCATCCTTTCTTGAGTGTGTGGTTGTTGGTGGTCATGCTTTGATTTCTCCTTGCATCATCGTTTCACCCAAAAGCCGAACGTGGTTCTTGGTTTGAGTTTGCGGCACCGCTCGCCGACGTCATGTTTATTTTCAGAGCATAATTAGACCTCAGGTAAACAACTCTTGCACTTGTTCTTCATGATCTATTAGTTAGTTTCATTTACAAATGACTAACGAAGTTTTTCTTCAAACTCTCAGATAAGTTTCTCCTTGCCCATCTGACCTCTCTTCCTCTCTCGTAAATTCCCTACTGATTTGGGTTTTTCTAATTTTGTGATTGGTTCATCTTGCAAAATTGATATCTTTTAATTTTCTTGTCCAAAATTAAAATAAAATATGTTTTGGAATAAAAAAATGTGTTCTTTCTAATAAAAATAGTTTCAAAGCCTGGTTTTCATATTTTCAACGATGGATTTTTAAGGATCTAATTAATTAATATAAAAAGCCCTAAAATTGGTAAGTAATTCATATAAACTCCAAATTTAGTAAATAAATATGTTTTCTTAATAAAAAAACCTAATTAGTCGATTGTTCCAGGTTTGGAGTCGAAAATCTAATGTTTTGTAGAGAGTTTAGAATTAGGTTTTCATTTTATATATATGAATCTCAAACCCTAATACATGTGAACATTTTGTATTTAGGCAAGGTTGATCTTGGAAACAACTAGATTGGTGAAGAGTGTTTCTAGGATACATGTTTAAGGTATGTTTGCATCCCCAATTATTCTTATTCAGCAATTATCCTACTTTCTTCTTTCTATTGGTCCTATGGACATTAGCCTACACAATATCTATTCTTTTGAAAAATATGCTTCATGTGAAGTATCTTATTTGTTACTGATCTTGTGATCATGTTTGGAAATTCTCTTGCTTCTTTATTACTCTTTGTTCATTTTGGAACTCTATATGAGGACATGTGATGTCTTTTTTCCACTTATGAGGTGGATGTATATATTGGTCACTTTTGTGGTGACTACTTTTGTGTAATCTGACTATACTTTCTACTTGCCTCTACATTTAACATGCTATGTGATTTAGTAGCAATAGAGTAGTATAATTGCAATGGTTTTGGGTTATGTGCCCTTTATTCTTTTGGGATGGAGGTTATGTGCCCCATACCCAGGTTTCAAATATATGAGGTTTGGCCCACATTATATATATTGGAAGTTTGGTTATGTGCCATTCTCTATTAGGTTTCAAGTTTATGAGGCTTGGCCGCCATTGTTATTTATATTATTCTAGGTCTATGTTGATCTCACATGCATGAAGGATGATGTTTATGAATTATGGGTTATGTGCCCTAATTTCATATGTGCTTATGTGTCACCACTTTTATATGTTGATTTAATGGCAAATATCTCTTTTATTGTGGATCAATTCTCTTGATACCCACTTGGGTGGTACTATTCTTTTCTATGGGAATATTCTATTTATTTTTTGTCCTTTGGTCTATTTATTACTCAATTTCCTATTTAGTAAGCACATACCAACCTTTGTTGATGTCTTCTATTTTTCTCTTCTTACTGGGGTATGCTTCCACCCCTAGGTGAAGAACTTGTAGGACATGGCATAAAGATATGGACCTATCTTAAGGAGTTAAAGCTTAGAGACAAAGTTGTTATGGTTTAGAATTCCCTCTATATTAGATCCCCATGTTTATTCATACATGTAAACCGTATGTGCGAGATTAAGATATACTTTTGTGATCGTGTTGAGAAATGGAATATAGTCAATGTTTTCATTCCGCTGCTACACTTTGGTTGTTTTGTGTACCACAAATAAGATTTGAAAATATTACACCCACTCCAACACATCTTTTAGGTGTGTTTGGATTGGAGGCTATATTGTTCAAATTTTTAGTAGGGAGTGGTTCCCCTCTGGGATCCCACTCCTTACAGACAAAGTCACTCAACTATAGCTAGGAGCATTAATAGCATGAAGGAGAAAACTTGGAATGAATTCTAAGGGGTCCTATTTATAGTTGGGGATGTTCATTAGACACTATAAACACTTAGAAACAAAATCTATCATTTGGAGTGTTGCAACAGATATATTTTTGATGTTTGTATCACTCTAATAGCTAGAATCACTTTTTCTACATATTTCATATAGTACAATCAGTTGAGTTTCCATAAAGGTAACTCAATCGGTAGCACTATGTAACAAGCTAATTTTGAGTTGCCAGTCGAGTTTGTCCTGGAAGATACTTGATCGATGGATTCAAATCAGTTTTCTAGTGCAAGGTGTCAGTTGAGTTTATCCTAAGGTAAACTCGGCCGAAACTGAACATTTCTAAGACCCATCCTAGACGTCAATTGAGTTTCTAAGTGGGAAACCCGACCGATCAAACAAATTGTGATGCATTTTGGAAAATGTCAGAAAAGTGATTGAATGTTCCAATTAAGTGCTCCTAGTTTTTTCTCATCTTAATTACAAGTCATAACAACAATTCAAATGATTACAAAAATTGTCATAATCCATTTAGGACTGTTTCCACAAAAGTGCATTTGCATTGACTTTGGCTTGGATTGAGTAAAGTTGGATTTGATTGAAATGATCCCTTTTTAGTACCTAATGCCTAAAATCAATCTCAAATAGACATATTAGACACATATGAATGGAATGGTTAAGTCATCATCAAAACATGGACAATGTATAACACTTTAGTCAACAATATTCTCCCCCATTTTGAAGATGAAAAACCATTCCTCAACATATTGAAAAGGATTTAGAATTTAAACTTTTACCTTGTCAATTGTAAGGGGATACATGAATGACAATAGAAATTTCTCCCCCTCAATTAATTCTTACCTTTGCTTTTATGATTAGTTTCTTCAAAAAGCAACCATAGAATATATATACTATTGAGTCCTCTTACAAGTCACATGATATTTCAGATAATACACTAGAAAAGGATCACAATATGATATGATTGAGCTCACTTCTCTCCCTTTGTCATATCAAAAAGGTGGGGGTAGAAGAGCTAAGAAACATATGTCTTATCAACAGGCACAAACAACACAAGAAACCACCATAGCAAGCACCAAAACAAAAAAACTCATAGAGAAGAAGCATGCTAGAGTCATAATCAAAATATGGAAGCACATACCAAGAACTCATAAGATAAAGCCAAATTAAGAGTTAAGGTACACATAATCATATTGCAACCAACATATATATCCTCTCTAGATGAAAACTACAAACCAACAAAGAAAAGCAATAAAATATGAAAATAGTATGCCTTAGATACAGGGACCAAATGTTAATGTACATGAAAGTAAGATATATATGAGCATCATATAGACCAAGAACTAAACATCTAAATCATCTATGCCAACAAGGTATTCATCATCATCCTCTAGCTAGTAGTCCTCATCCCCGTCAGAAGGTGTGTTAGGGGAAACATGTGTGTCATCATCACCATCTTCACCATCATCCTCATTCTTAATATCATCCTCATTCTTAAAATCATCCTCAACATCCTGAGCTACCATCTCCTCATCCTCAGAAGGTCCTAAAGAATGAGTGGTAGGCCACTTGGAATGTTCTGCAACCCAAGGCATACCGCATGCATGTAATGCATTTGCTTTCTCAAAGATGGGTGTAGAAACCCCATCAAAACTAGTAAGTAGGGTGGCAACAGGGCCTACTAGAAGAGAAAGAGGCTGAGAGATAGCAGGGGTAGGTTCACCAGTAGAGGTAAGGGGTACATTAGAAGAAGCAGGGTGGTGGTCAGTGTATAACCAACTGTATGCATAGGAATAATAGTCAACACATGGGTAGGGCTGGTAGGTGGAGTAAGGATGGCGTCAAGATAAGTTAATCTTTGACATGATCTGAACTAAATCCTGGTGGATGTGGTCATGAACCTGTAGTTTGTATGCCTGTTGGTGTATCATGTAGCCCATTAGAATTTCATTTGACAATGAGAAAGAGGCAAAATCAAGTCTAGGAGGAGGTGAGGGTCCTGGGTGGAGGTGGAAGCACTAGGTGTGGCAGAGGAGGTAGGATGAAAGGAGTTCTTGATAGTGGTTTCACTGATGTGAACACCTTTCCTACTAGATTTGTAACCAAGGAAATGGAAAAGGGATTTCTCAATAAGATGATCAAAGAAACCACATATCAGGTTGGGATAAGGTGGGTGGGTTCCACTGGTGTTCTTTCCTAAGTCAAAATAGGTCATGTGGTGAAGAATGTAATGGGCCCATTTGACTCTGATATCATTCGGTAGACTATACATTAACACAACATTGTTCCCTAAAATATCCATTTGGTTTTTCTTTTAGTGGATATTTCATTTGACTACTAATGCAATGAGGCGAGTCTTGATGTCAAGGGAAGAAAAAGGAAGGATGGATTTCTTCCTATAGGGGACATCAAGTTTATTCAAAAACTTATGGATGTCAGGTAGGGTAAGCTTGAGATCAAAACTTTTGTAGAACTTCTCGGGGTCAAGCAGGTCAAGATACTTGTGATAGGAGGTCATCCATGTATTTGTGAAGTCAGTACCATTGAAGTGGGAATTTAATGAATCCTCAGAGATGGTAATCTTGGTACTCAAAATCATGGAGGTCAAGAGAACTTGTTGGTTAGGGGGTGGCACTAGGGTAGTGTAGTTTCATGTGAGATTAGCATAGAATTTGTGGACAACTTTTTTTCTAGAAAGAGAATTGGTATATCACAATTTCTCAACACAAAGTGCACAAAGGTGGTGAGTTTTGAAAACATGAATAACTTCCTTCATCAAGCCACTATGTGATTCAAGGAATGCACGAAAGGGAAAAGAATTTCTAGGAAGAATTTCCTTGTACCCATTCACAACTTGAGTGGAGATGAACGAAGTTCCATCAAAGATAATATGTCTTAGAGAAGTGGAGGACAAAGGTACTCCAGTTGATCCAGTCTGTTTTCCTCAGTTTGAGGCCATGGAGGTCAAAAGAAATGGAATGAACACAAATCAAAGAAAATGTCACAAGCTCTAGGCCGCCTAAGGTGTAAGGTCAAGGTAGGAAGGGGATAGGATAGGTGATTTGGGGCTAGAGGGGGTAGAGTAGAGGTTTGGGTAGCCCTAGGGTTTAAGGATAAATAAGAACAAGGGGCTATCAATCGACTTTCTCTATTTGAGAGGGGGGAAAGTCGACCAGATGCCTATATATTTTCTTTCTAATAGTGTTGTGGGTTGAGTTTTAGGTTTGGGAAACTCTCATCTGACACTATGGTTTTGTTCAATCCTTGGCTTGTTGTTGATCGAGTTTCTCTCAGAACAAACTTGACCGACAGGTGAGTCTGCCTAAAAGATAAGAAATTTAATTTTGGGTCACAAGAGTGCTATATAAATTTATTTCTATCCTATCATGTATTTTTAACATATTGAGGCACATTTCACTCTTCATTGGCTACTATTTTGTTGTAAAACATGTGCCTACAAAAAATAGCCAAAAAAAGCAAAAACAAGGCATACAGACTAGTCAAATTTAGCACTAACAAGTAAGAGACAAGAAATTTAGAAGAAAGAACATATAGGTATGAGAAAATCTAGCTAGAAGTCATATCGATATCATCAAGAGCAGTAATAAGAAATTTTGATCTAATAAAGGAAAATTTCTCTCTAGCTAGAGGTTTTGTGAAAATGCCTGCAAGTTGATTTTCCATGTCCACATGTGTGATATAAATATCCTTTTTGGCAATATGGTCACAAAGGAAGTGGTGGCGGACCTCTATATTTTTGGCTCTACTATTCAATATAGGGTTGTAAGAAATATTTATTGCACAAGTATTATCACAAAAGATAGGAGAAGCATCAAAATGAATGTTAAAGTCTTGGAGCATTTGCTTCATCCATAGGACTTCGGCACAACAACTCCCAACTACAATGTACTCAGCCTCGGTAGTTGAAAGTGACATTTCTCTATGTTTCTTAGAGAACCAAGAGACCAAGTATGGTCCTAGGAGGAAATAAGTGCCACTTGTACACTTTATATCAATAAAGCACCATGCATAATCCACATCACTATCAGAAGTAAGAGTAAATTCCCTTGACTTGGGATACCATAGTTCAAACTTTTGGGTTTTGTCTAGGTAACTTATAATCCTCTTAACCACTATAAGATGTTTTTTTCTAGACTTGATTGAAATCTAGAATACAAGCCAACACTACACATAATATCAGGTCTAGAGGCAGTTAAATAAAGCAAGCTACCAATCATACCTCTATAGAGCTTCTCATCTACCTTCTCACTATCCTCGTCTCTATCAAGTTTGGCAGTGTTTGACATAGGGGTGTCCATCGGCTTGGTGTTCTCCATCCCAAAGTGCTTCAAGAGTTCACTTGTATATTTGCCTTGGCTGATGAAGTTTCCTTCCTTTGTTTTCTTGATTTGGAACCCAAGGAAGAAAGTAGGATCCCCCATATTACTCATCTCGAACTCACTCTGCATAAGAGAACTAAACTCCTTTCAAAGATCAAGATCGATTCCATCAAAAATGATATCATCAACATATATTTGAATGATAAAAAAATTGTTGGAAGTGTTGTTAAAAAAGAGGGTAGAATCAATTTTGCCCATGATATAGCCATTGTCTAGCAAAAGGTTCTTACAGCTACTACAACAAGTTCCTTATCCCCACCTGTTCCTGAGACTTTTCATCAATCATGTGAATCACCTGCTTTATAAAGTTTCTCATAACCAAGATCTAGGGGCTTGTTTGAGTCCATAAAGAGCTTTTTGTAATAAGTAAACATGGTTAGGAAGCTTATCATTCTCAAAGTCAGAAGGTTGAGCTACATAGACTTCCTCCTCATTCTACCATTTAGAAACACACTTTTAGCATACATTTGGTATAACTAGAAATTCTTATAGCTATAAAAGGCAAGAAACATTATAATAGATTCAACTTTAGCAACAAGAGCATAAGTTTCATCAAAATCAATACCTTCCTGTTGATTGTAGCCTTGAGAAACTAGGATTTCTTTGTTCCTTACCACATTCCCACTTTCATCTATCTTGTTGTGGTAGACCCACTTGGTGCCAACGATTTTCTTATCATTTAGTCTTGGCACTAAGGTCCATACTTTGTTCTTTTCAAATTTCTCTAACTCCTCTTGCATAGCTAGCATCCATTCATCATCTTTAAGAACTTCTTTCACATTGTTTGACTCAAGTTGTGAGATGAAGGCACTTTCAGTTTGTTCTTTGTTGAAGGCAGCCTGCTTCTTCACCCTTTCAAAAGGATTCACTAATATGAGCTCTTTATGATGATCTTTAGAAAAATGGGGAGTTGGATCCTTCTTTTGTTTTTCTTTATCTTCTTCATCTACTATCACCTCTTTTCTTTTTTCAACAATGTTGAGCTCTTTCAAGTGAGGAATCATGTCATCTACAACATCATCATTTACAATATTCTTTGAAATAGAGAGGTTAGTTTTAATAAAATTTAACATTAATAGATTCTTATACTTTAGATAATTCAATGTTAAACACTCTATAAGCTTTGCTAGTAGTGTTATAGTCAAGAAAAAAAGCCTTATACAATTTTGCATCAAACTTGTCAAGAGAATCTTTGGAGTTCAAAACAAAACAAGGACAATAAAAAACATGTAAGAAATCAATAGAGGGCTTTATACCGCGCCATAACTCATAGGGGGTTTTCTTCAAAAATGGATGAGTGAAAACCCAATTTTCCATAGAACATGAGGTGCTAATATCATGCCCAAAACCTCTTTGCAGTATCATACTCTAGGAGCATGGTCCTAGCCATTTCTTGCAGTGACCTAGTCTTTCTCTCTACAACCCCATTTTGTTGAGGTGTGCGAGGGGAGGAAAAGTTGTGTATGTAACCAGATTCTGCACAAAATCTTTCAAACATATCATTTTCAAATTCTCCCCCATGGTCACTACGAATAGAGACGATCTAGCAAGAAGCTTTATTTTCAACTCATTTGCAAAAAGTAGAGAAAACATCGAGAGTATCACTTTTTAAAACTAATAAGCAAGTCCAGGTATAGTGAGAAAAATCATCGAAAATCACAAGGTAATACTTTCTACCATAGAGATTGAGCTCTCATAGGTCCAAATAGATCAATATGAAGAAGTTCAAGAGATCTTTTGGTACTAAGGACTCCTTTGGATTTAAAGGAGGATTTGGTTTTCTTTCCTAGTATACAAGGTTGGCATTCCTCATCCTTCTCGAAGTCCAATTTAGGAAGTCCCTTTACCAATTCCTTTTACTCAACTTCTTCAACTAATGCATATTTACTTGACCAAGCCTATCGTGCCATAAAGATATATCACTTTTATCAACAATAAGGCATCTACCAAGAATAGGCTTAAGATAATCAAGAACAATAACATAAAGATTTTCATTTCTAGTTCCCGCATATATAATGTTGTACAAAAGGGAATCTGGAAGCAAGCATTCAAGTGAGGTAAATAAAACAAGACAACCATTATCACATAATTGTCTAACACTAATTAAATTGTGATGTAGTCCATACATAAGAAGAACATTCTTGAAGCATAGTGAATCACCTACATCACCCTCACCTATCACTTTACCTTTGTTGTTGTCTCCAAAAGTCATCGATCCTCCTTTATTCTTTGTAAAGTTGTTGAAGTGGCTTATCTCACTAGTCATATGCTTGGATCAGCCACTATCAACAATCCATTTTCCTTTTACCTACAAGAAAGGAAGAGGTCGGTGCCCAACTCAAACTTTGGGATCCAAAGTTATCTTGGGGACCCATTTCATCTTTGGGTTGGTCCTACTTTCCTTATAAGGACAATAAGTAGAATAATGATCGTCACTCTTACAATGTGCACAAACCATAGGGTTCTTAGATCCATATGACTCTCCATGGAAGATATGAGGTCCCTTGCTCTTTTTTTTACCCTTGCTCTTTCTCTTGGGAGATCCCTCATATCCCTGACCACTTTTACTACTTTGTTTGGTAGAGTGATCTAGAACTCCATTGAGGGACTTTTTCCCATTGGGGAACTTTTGCAAGGAATCTCTAAGGTTGTGATTAGCATCACTAAGAGTAATAACAGTAGAAGAAAGACTAGCTAAATCATCTTAAGAATGAAGTAGGTCGACCTCTAAACAAAGGGCTTTAGTATGATAAGAATATCTCTCAAGAGTGATGCTAGCTACTTCATTACTAGGAAATAAAGGTCTAGAAGAAAGATCATTTATTTGAGCAAGAAATCTAGCATTTTCAGTTCTAAGCATGATAATCTCATTAATATAGTTCCTATTTTCATCTTTAATAGCACCACAAGCATGTCTAAGATCATTTAGCTTGGTAACGAGTTTATCATTTTTAGTTCTACGTAAGACAAGCTCATCACGGTGATTTTGTTTGTCATCCTTAAGACTATTGATGATCTTAAGGTAAGTACCATTCTCTACTTCAACTCCATTGTATTGGATCTCAATATCAAGAAACAACCCTTGGAAAGAATCAATACTATCAAGATGAACTTTCTCATTTTCCTCAAGAAAATCAATCTTAGCATACAAGTCATCAATAATTTTCCTATCTTAGATTTGCATCTAGAAAAAACATGAGAGGTAAAACCCATAACCCCGATATCTTTCATCATTGATTATTTCTCATATCTCAACCACTTGTTTATCAATCATTCTTCTTGCAATTTAATCCTACTCATAGATAATCTCTTCGTTATTGTTCTTAGCATAACTATCATTTACTTGTTTTTAGCATAACTCTTTCCTTTAATTGTTCTTACTGTAACATTTATTTTCTTGATCTTAGTGTAATCTTTTCATACTTGTTTTAGCATAATCAACCATCAACCAATAGATCTTTACTTTCCTTTATAGCATTGTTCAAAGTAATTTGGGTTTAAAATCAATCTTAAAAACATTGTCCTAGACCCTCCCTATACTAATAAACTAACCTTAATCAGTTGTTTTGCAATTAACAAGAGGTTAAACTCTAAGACAAAACCCCTAGTGAGTTGGTGTGCCGAATGACATGCATCACTATGACCTTTATTAACATGAACTGATCTAAGTGTTCATAATAACCTAATATGCTCGATCTAATGAGGATTTATGTCATTGATACATTATGGATAATAATGATTATTATTAAAGGTTCTGAGTTAGAGATATGATATTTAGGGTTTAGAACCTAATATGTGTTGGTCATTATGTTCTTGAGTTGCATAGTCTAACATAGTTGTTGTTAATGACATAAAATTCTTAACTTGATAATTAGGGTTTCACCTAATATCTAAATAGGGTTCATGACTCAGTAATCGTGATGCATAGGAATTAGGGTTTATACCCTTATTCCCTATCCAAACCCGAGACAATCCTAAACCCTAATTTAGTACATATTCTAGATTAAGTATGTTCTAAATATGATCAGTGAGACTCTAGTGTATACATACATGCAGATAATGTTGGTTGATTATGTTGAATGCTTGGATGTTTGGATATATACTTAAAGTACATTGTGTGTGGTTTATACATTAAAGAAAAGGTATGTGGTTAATTATGAATAACCGCACTTGACAACTTTCAAGGTTTTTCTAGATGTTTCTCAAATGTTTTGCCAATAACCTACTTGTATGTTTACTTATTTCCTACAAATTACAAGTCCCTACATGTATCACCTTATATGGACATAACTTATTCGATTGGAAATTTCTATCTCTAGTGAGTTGAGTGAACATGTGGGAGGAAGAAGTTATTGTGTTGACTGGTGATCAAGTTGGGATAGGAAGATCACTAAAAAAATAGGTCGGTAAAGGAATCCTAATGTAAAACCAAGCCTACGAGAGGGAAAGTTATGAGAGTCCTCTATAGGGACCGAACCCTAAAGAGAGAGTAACCCCACAAAAAAATCCCTAAAGAGAGGGTCAATCACAAAAAGTGAGAAAATATGGGTCAATAAGTTATACCAAAAAATGCATGTTCGATTATTCAATAATAGTTTATGATATGGTTGTTATGTTGTTACACTTACATTCACATTTTTTGTTTACACCAAGTAGTCAATATAGAAATATGTTGACTGCATTTTGATTTTTGACATTTTAGGTAATTCCCAAATATGATAATATCACAAGACATGGTGAACCAGATGAAATCAAATGCAGATACTAAATCTATGTCAGGAGGATTACATATATGTAATGCTTATTCTCATATGTAATAGTTTTAGGATGAAAATTCATGTAACTCTTTGGAAGAATCTTATTATATATTTTGTAAAAAAAATATTTGTGAGATAATGGAAATTATTTTCTATTTATTTTATTTTCTAAATTTGGATCTTGGGAATTTAGGTAATGGTTATCAAATTTAAGGTCCTTCACTAATTGGGGGACATTGAAAAGTGAGGTCATTACAGTCAATGCCCCAGACATCAAAGATTTCTACCTCTATCCAGTCAGGGAGGGAATCTCATTTCTCTTTGAAATGTTCCCAGTGTGTTGGCACTATTCGCAAGACTTTGTATAGGCATGGGCGTCCTTGAATAGGGTGGGCCAGTAAAACCCATATTGTAGAATTGTGACGGCAATCTTGTCTCTACCCAGGTTCCTGTTGTATGGTGAAGAGTGGCACTCATACATGATTTTTGGTACTTATTCTTCCATAATACAGTAGGTTGTTGGTGTACTTCTTAAATAGGAGCGGGTCATCCTAGCAGTAGTTTTTCATATCAGGATATAACTTCTTCTTTGCATTATAGGTAATATCTAGTGTCAATTGCTAGTATGCCAGGTAATTGTAGATATCAGTGAACCAAGGTACAATAGGTTTGATGGTCTTTTCCATCATTAGATCTTCATCAAGGTAATTGTCATTAATCGAGAGTGAGTTGTCATCAGCTACAATAATTCAAAATAAGTGGTCAGCCACAACATTTTTTGATCCTTTTTATCAATATATTCCTACAGAAGGAGGTGCCCACCTAATAAACCTCAACTTCATATCTTTATTTTGCGTTAGATACTTGATGTCACCATGGTCCGTATAGACTATCACCTTTGATCCTATAAGGTAGGACCTTGACTTGTCATAGCAAAAACTTGCTAGAATTTCTTTTTCAGTCATGGTATCATTGACTTGAGCTTCATATAGTATCTTGCTTGCATTAGTAAATAATATTATGCTTTTCATCCTTCTTTTGACCAAGAACTGCCCCAACTACTTCATCACAGTGGGCTCCCAATCTAGAGCTTGGATGATTGGTGCAGTAGTCAGAGCATTCTTCAGGGTTCTGAAAGCTTGCAGGCATTCATCATTGAAATCAAACACATCAACTTTGACAAGTAGGTTGTGCATGGCTTTCAAGATTTCAGACAAGTCTTTAATAAATCTCCTATAATAGTGGCTTGTCCAAGAAAACTCCTCACAGCGGTCATAGATTTAGGAGGAAGGAATTTAAATATAGGTTCAACTTGCTCAGGTCTACTTCAATTCATGTTCTAGAAATTTTACGGCCAAGTATGATTCCTTCTTGTACCATGAAGTGACACATCTTCTAGTTAAACACCAATTATTTTTCCTCATACCATTTTAAAACTTGAGACAAATTTCCTAGAAATCTGTAAAAGTTGGTTCCATAAATGCTAAAGTACTCCATAAGCACCTCCATGATGTCCTCTAAAAAGTTCACAAACATAGAGATCATGAACCTTTAGAACCTTGTTGGTGCATTGTAGAGTCCAAATGGCATTCTATGTTCCATAGATGCATGTGAAGGTAGTCTTTTCTTGGTTGTCTGGGTGTATGGGACTTGGTAGAATCCTGAGTACCCATAGAGAAAATAGAAACATGAATGGTGGGTCAAATGTTCTAGAACTTGGTCAATAAAAGGCAAATAAAAGTGATCTTTCTTTTTGCAACATTTACCTTTCTATGATCTGTACACATCCTACATCTCGTGACGGTTATGGTCAGAACTTCATCATCATTTACCCCTTTTACCAATGTCATACCCCATTTCTTGGGTAATGCATGAATGTAGGGCTATCTGAATTGTTGGCAATGATATGATACATAATTCCATCATCTCAGAGTTTTATTACTTCCTTTTTCACTACTTCTATGAGATTTTGATTCATATTCCTTTGCAGATAGGCAAAAGTTTTGTGCTTTTCTCTAGATGGATTTTATACATGCAGTCTACTGGACTCACACTACTATAGAAAACATTTTGAACAACAATTTATTTATCCATTTTATAATAGGTGTTAACCATTGTATTAGATTGCGTGGTCTTATAGGGGTGCTTTATACAACATGTGATGTGCATATTGTAATACATATATTTTACACAACAGTTGAAATATGTTGTCTTTCAAAGAATGCCCTTTTGTAATATGTGTGTTTTATACAACATGTGGTACACCTGTTGTAATATATATTATACACCAGTTGAACCATATTGTCTTTCACTAAACATATTTGTTGTAATAGGGGTGTTTTTAGAACATGCATTGCACCTGTTGTAATATATATGATATAATATTTGAAGCATATTGTCTTTCACTAAACACACCTGTTGTAATAGGGGTACTTTTTGCAACATGCAGTGCTCCTGTTGTAATATATATGTTTATACAACATTTGAAGCATGTTGTCTTTCGATAAATACACCCATTGTAATAGGGGTGTTTATACAACATGTGGTGTTCATGTTGTAATATACCATTTTATACAACATGTGGTGCATGTTGTAGTTCACTGGATAAACTTGTTGTAATAGGGGTCTACTTTCCAAACACACCCATTGTTATAGGTGTCGATAGCACAACATGTGTCGTTCAGTGTAGTATCACACCTTTTACAACATATCATTAATTGTTGTATTTGATTAGAGTTTGACTGATCATATCAAACTGATTATACTGATTAAATTAATTATATTTAAAAAAGTTATAATAAATATGATTTTTTTTCATTTCACAAATAAGCAAATAATTGAACAAAACTTCCATCAAACCTTGAAAAAACATACAGTGAATTTAATAAATATTCAATCATCCATATAAAGATTCAATAATACAAAGTATTGAGTACACACTCTAGAACCAAACTGAAAATTAAATACAAAGGTTTCACACATTGATCTATGCTAAAGAATACTCTGATGTGTGCTCAAGAACATACGTCACCCACTCATTTTGGACCTCATAGATCTCTTCTTGGTTGAATTAATGACCAATATACTTCAAATAATACTACAATCATATGTCAAATATATCAACATAGTGTCATTTATTCAATGTATTTAGAAATTTGAACAAACTAAAAGAATATAATGATAAGTATCTTACACATTCAGGTGTATTTTTTATGAGTATAGGATATTACACTAGTTCATGACAACATGACTTATAATACCTATGAAGACTTCCTTGTAAATATACAAATATATTATTTCTTCATTCTTCTCATCAATGAATGCAATGAACTAGAAACTCTTTCACATGAGATATCGGCACATATACTGACCTTCAGGGGCAGAGTCAGAAAAATGAAGTTGGGGGGGGGTCATGGTCAAGTAATTGAACTTGAAAAAAAATATGCATGAAAATTATTATTTTGACAACATTCTTATGACTAATTATTTGAACTCTGCTTTTTTATTTTTCATACAATAAAACTTGCAATAATATTATTATCCGACTAGTTGCTCTGAAGGATACAACATAAGCATGAGTCAACAAATAAATCATATATCAACAACATTATGTGTCCTAATGAGATGTAGAAATTTAAAAGAAGTAATATACAAAATATATGAAGATAGATTGTATCATTTTCACTGTTTAGAAAACTCAAGCAACTTGTGGTCGATATATATGTTACAACTCCTCCATACAAAAGTATATATGTATTTGTTCCTATTTTATCTTTTCCAACTATGGCATATAACAAGCTTTGTCTCTCTGATCCTATTCATTTTAGATCTTGTAGCATACAATCTTGGACTAGTGGTGGTTTTTATACCATTTTTTCAAAGTCAGGGTTAGTTTTTTATATAAATTAAAAAGATACTAGGAAAGTAGAATGTAATAGAGAGATTTTTTTATTCAAATAAAAAGTATATATATACTATATGTGTACATTGAATAATTAAGGAGACGACTCCCCGTGGACCGTGTGCAACTAAGACCCTTTGACTTCTAAATTTTCTACGTGCGAGGAAAAGTTTGTAATTGTGTTAATAACTCAAAAAACAAATTTGTACTTACCATATAAATATATTTTAACTTCCACACAAAGTGTCAGTCTTGGATCCTAGGAAAGTTTTCATTAATAGATTTATTTATATTTCATTTATTAAGTATGTTTAAAATACAGGAGAAGGGTTCTCAAAAAATTAAACAATGTCATCAATAAAAAGCTTTGGATTGGTTTTCTTGATTAACTAAGACTAGTAATACTACAATTCAGTTTTGATTTGTTGGCACCTGCTTTACTTCAATGTTAAATACCAAAAGTACATTTATTTGAACAGTTGTTGCTATAATGTATGTATATTAGTGGATGAGAGATGGTTGAAATATGAGACATTATTCAAACAAAAAGAAAATACACAAAATAATTGACTTTTTTAAAAAAGGAACAAGAAAAGAAGAAAAACAACTATAAATTAATTAAGTATAAGTAATTATAATGTTTTAAAAATGGGGGGTGAGGTCATGGCTGCCCCAACCCCCTCCGTCATTGCTGACCTTTGATGGAAGTGTGGACTTCAGTGACAGTTAGATCTTGCATATAAATAATGAAAATGTGCTATTGTAAGTCATTGTTAGCATTCAGCCTCATATCCATTCTACTAATGTAAGATGTTGGTTTCTTTGTTTATTCTAAGGAAATGTGTTCATAAATATCATCATTATAATAATATGGGGAAAATAAAATGGGAGTAGTGGTGGCCAGAAGAATCAGCAAGTCATTTACTATTTTGGGTGAGCAGGGGCATGGAGATAGAGGGAGGAAGTTCTTCAAGGACCGATGCATGCTTTTATGTTTAGGGGGGTTATGATATTGCGCTTTTGAAAGTTTAGTAAAAATATTATGATTATATTGCCTTGTTTGTTGTAGTGGTGGAAAAGAGAGGAAGAAACAAACTACAAAGTTTGTTTCCATCTTTTTTGCAATGTTGAAGACAATATTGTGGCCATTATATCATGATCCAGTGGTTTTTGTACACACCTTAAATGAAAGGGGCACCCAATATAGAAAGTAGGGGCTCGGACAAAATAAATGTTATGTATTAAATGAATCAAATTCTTACTTAGGCAACTATATTCTAAATTTCAAAATTTGATATCTTCTAAATCGTAACTTCAAATGCATTTAAATTTTGGGCATTACTTCATATTCAAGTAATCTACATGCTGACCCAAAACTAAATCAAATTAAAATTATTTTATACCTAAAAAAATTAGTTATCATATCCTTCCTTGAAGGGAATAAGATAATTTACCATTATTCGTTAATCCTCCCTAACTCTTCAAAAATCCAATCTATACTAAAAAGTCTCCAAGAAAAAAATTCACTTTGTTTGGATAAATAAAATATGACATATTAACCTTTTCCTATTTCACTGAAATAATGTAAATGACTTAAACCATTAAATTTAGTTCAAATATAGTTTTTGTATAATTTTTTTAACCATTAAACAAGTTCTGATTGGTCTAAAATTTTATATCACACTTTAACACTAACTAACAACTGTTCCTCCAAGTTTCATCAAAAAAGAAATTTGTTTAACCATCTAAATAAAATATCTAAAAATATCATTTTTGGCCCATCTGAAAATTATAATTATTCAAAGAATCTCCAAAGTTCATAAACCTTAACCATAGATATAATAAATGACTATAAGCTTCATCAAAATTTTGGGGTCATTTGGATACACCAAAATGATGTCATCTTCATCATCTTTTCCTTCATGGGGCTTTTTCATAAGAAAAAACAATTCTCTTATTACATGCTCATCATTAAATTCTCTGTTAAGAATTTGGTTTCGTGTCGGTCCAAGTCAAAACATCTAGCCCATGGTTGTTCCACAAACTTCTCAACAACCGACTCAGGTTGAGAAAATTAGATCCAGAATCAAACCCAGAGCCATCTTTAACAATTATTTTTTTAATAAACTTTAATCTTGAGGTTAAGGTTTGTCTTATAAGAGTTGAGAATTTCAAGGACTTAATTACATAATTACTCGATGTTAAGTTCATTGGACATATGCTAAAATTGACAATGGTGTGAGGTATGATCCTGATAATCAGACCGATTGGGTATTAGAGTGAGGCTGAGGAAAGATGAATGAGAGAAGAAGAGATGAAATATTCATTGCATAAATAAAAAGGAGAGGAAGTCAAGACAGTCGGAAGGTTTTTATTTGTGTACTAAGGGGATTTTCTGAATAATTAGGACATAATGTGATTATGCAATAGGTTGGAGTCTGTTGTGTAATTATGGTATATAACAACAAGTTAGAGTTTGTTGTATCATCTTGGTATATAACTGTAGGGAAATACCACATCAGGTAGGCAGTAGAAACAAAAAATTTATTGACATATTTCCCATCAACCAGTTGATCGCATCAATAACTATGCAATGGGAAGGATGCTTTCATAAAGATATACCTGGTCCTGGAGCAAGTCCAATGACAATCCTCATTGATGTAGATGTGCACTCCATCTTAAACGATGTCTATGTAGCTCCTAGTCACACTCAGACTCATTTGACTGCTCCTCCATGGACATCAGACTCAAACAACTACTACAGTGGCTCCTAAGATCTCACCACGAACTGCGAGTTGAAGTTTCCCTCCTGCCAGCATCCAATAGACTCCTGCCTCTAGAGTAGTCCACATGGACCAACTAGAACCCATGTCGTCCTATAGGAACGGACAGGAAGGAGTTGTCCCTTTTGTTAGTGTAGTTGTAATGCTCGGGCCCACTGCCCAAGGCTTTAGTAGAGTTTTAGGAATGACGACTAGCCCCACAGACCACCACTAGCCTTAATTGCATGTGTTTTCCTCACTCACGTGCAAGCCAGGATGAACTTCCCTACTAGTCACCCATCATAGTAGTATTCCAAGCTGAGAACGCTTAACTATGGAGTTCTTTAGTTATGTGCTCCCTAAAAAGGAGGTGCACCTTGGTGATATGGATAGTCCAATCATTCCTTTTAAGATCATCTTATCTAAGGCCTCAAATTTTGGGATGTTATAATCTCCCCCACTTAGACTCTTGACGGCCTCGTCAAGGCTAAACTATATGGCCTCATAATCATTCCCCATTTCAGTGCTAACTCAAATGGCCCATGTACACCCAACTCCTAATCACAGCTACCAATGCAAGGGCGACTCTATCAACTCAGATAGCCCTTTCCAACATGCCTAAACACTACCAGTACATGGGCAGCTCCATCAACTTGGATAGCCCTTTCCAACATGCGTGGACCACACGGCTCAAAGACTGGCATGCCACAAGTCCATGTGGGCCCCACCTACTGGAGGGGAATTGGCTCTGATACCATTTGTAATGCATGGGCACACTATCCAAGGCTCTAGTAGAGTTTTAGGAATGACAACTGGCCCAACAGACCACCACTATCCTTAATTGTATGTGTTTTCCTCACTCATGTGCAAGCCAGAATGAACTTCCCGACTGGTCACCCATCTACTCCAAGCTAAGAACGCTTAAGTGTTAAGTTCTTTAGTTATGGGATCCGTAAAAAGGAGGTGCACCTTGGTGATATGGATAGTCCAATCATTCCTTTTAGGATCATATTATTTAAGGCCTCAAATCCTGGGATGTTATAGTAGTAGTCACCAAAATGATTTCCCACAACAATGATCCTCAGTTGTTTCTCTCCCATGGCTTTCCCTCTCTAGTCGGGTACAACTTGCATGAGCTCCCATGGTTACCACAACCAGAGAGGACAACACTTGTCAAAGAAACTGATTCTGAATTGTTTGTGAAATAGTTGTGCTCTGGGAAGCCCCCAATACCCCTCTATATATATAGGAGGGGTTAGGGTCAGGGTTCCCAGTCCCCAACCAATGCGGGACTAAAGTGGGAGTAGAAAAAACAAGTAAATCTTGAATTTTCACAACTTTTCTAGAAGTTTCATAGCCTGTGTGGGTCAAAATAGTTGTCTCACCAAGTGAGATGGTCATCTCATACATGAGACAGTCATTTCACTAAGAGGAACGGTCGTCTGGGATGCAAGATGGTCATCTCTCTAAGCAAGATGATCGTTTCGTGCTTTCCTAGTCAGATATGAATTGGAAAATCATTTCCTAGTTAATGTCATACATTAATTTATTTTCACCCCAAGTATGTGGAATTGAAACAAGTTCGAGAAAACTCTAGAACCTCCATTCATCCCAACTGGGCCATATCACACAAGAAAAATGCCCATCTCACACACCCAGATGGCTGTCTGGTGAGTTCGAGTCGAGCTGATCGGTTGAACAGCTTGAACCGATCAGTTCACACAAAAGAACTAAGACAATTCAATTTTTGATATGCTTGACAACCTAAACGGTAATCTCAACACTTGAGACACCAGTTTGGCTATCTAAATGGCCATCTCACCCAGTGAGATGATGGTTTGGCAGTTCAGTCAGCCAACCCTTCGATCTGTTGTGTGAATTGAGTACCTAAACACTTTAGTACTCAATTCAATTATCATTCAAGATCAAACTCCTCTTCTAGATGAATTCTGATGTGTGTGACCCTATAGATCCCATATCACGTTGGAAGTGAATGTCCATAACTACCTTATGATATCACAAGCAAAGAGTGGTGCCTAGTCGCACATCATTGCTACCCAAGTGAATGGAAAGTTGGGAGGCAACTTCAACCTACAATCTGTGTATGGTGTTACAGTGTTTGTATAGTTCCTTTGTCACTGATATCCAGATTGAAATAGTGGCATGGAGTTGTCATTCTCATTATTATTTAATCTTGTTCCTTGAACCAGAGCAGACTGCATGAGATATATGGCATTTGGATCGATTTCGGGTCAATTTCGGGTCATATGTTCAAAAGTCTTGAAATTGAATGTTATAATAAAATCTTCAAAAAATTAATTTTAGGTAATTTCGGGTCGGGTTTGGTTTATTCAGGTCTCATACAACCAAAAATGTTCACAAATGAAATAAATTAGGTTTGGAATAAATTGCACATTTTCGGGTCCTGTTGGGTCAAAAATTGCCAGCCCTAGATATATGTAATCTCAATATCACATATTGACCCACATGTGTATGGCCATACTTTTCTCAGTCTCACTAATCAAGAGGCCTTGGATATCATACTCCTGTCAAAGGGACAAATTCCATATATATCACTCACAGTCAATTCCCATGTGTCAAAGTCACCCAATCATCACTATTGAAACAACTCATGTTTCAGGACTGCGTTTGATGATGTCAAAGTGTACCCAATGACATGTGATGAGTGCATAGATTTCAGGTCTAAGAACCACAACCACTACCATCACTGTGAGATCTGACTATGACTTACATGATGATGGATTCCATGTGTCAGTCTCACAGTGGGTCTGTCTGGTACAATGTCCTCTAACATGTATCTGTGTGCTTGGTTTGATATTGACATATCATGTAATGAGATTTAGTCATCAACCAACTCACACTCGGATCTTATGTGTTATTGTTATCTATCAATCTTCCACAATAACAACTGATCAGGGACATAATGAGATTGTATATACTCTTAACATCCATACGATCTCATTCTTCCAAGTCACGTACTTGAAGACAAACGTCGTTGAGTAATATCATTCTCTAGACATTTATTATGTTACTCATTATCTCATAACTGAATATACAAAATAAATTGGAAGTTTTCTTTTATTATTATCAAATTAGGTATCTACTTTCATATCCCAATCATCATATAATTGGCTCTCTGAGCATACATACCAACAATAATAATAGATTATAACATGTTGTGTGAATATGGTCTATTACAACATGTAGCTATTACAATAGGTGAACTCATGTTGTGTGATTATGGCATATTATAGCGTGTTAGTCTACGTTATGTAATGGTGGTCTATTACAATGATTTATTATGTGTGGCCATTACAACAGATCACAACATGTTGTGTAATTATAGTATATAACAACAAGTCAGAGTCTGTTGTCTAATCTTGGTATATAACAATGGGTTTTAACATGTTTAGTCATTGTGACCTATTACAACATGTAACTATTACAACATGTGAATGCATGTTGTGTGATTATAATATATGACAATGTGTTAGTCTATGTTGTGTAATGAATGTTTATTACAAAATGTTATCACGTGTGACTATTACAACGGGTCAAAATAATTGTATAATTAAGATCTTTTACAACATGTTTAAATATGTTGTGATACTATAGTCTATTATAACATTTTAGCACATGTTGTAATATCATGCATACTTCAGCTGAAGTCAAGAATAAGACGTCCCTATCAACTTCAAGATTGCTTGGCTGTAGTCGACAATAGCAGCCGGGGTAGTACTCTGGAACTATGGACCATCACTGCGATCGTCCATATAATATGGATTGAAAGGAACATACGTACAGTAACTGATGAGCTCCTACTGTTCAAGAAATTAGAGGAGACGATCAAAATGAGATACAATGTCTACAAGCATAGGCTAAATGATCTTCATTCGATTGCTAGCAGGAATTGGGACCTCATGTAATTAGGAACTCTAGAGTAACTCTAGGTTTCTTATAGTTTCTTCTTTTGTGAGTTACATGTAAGGGTGTATCTTGTAAATTTGTCCCATTCGTGGGTTTTGGAATATACTTACCAACTTTCCAAAAACAAAAATAATATCATGCATACTACAATGGGTTTTCCTATTGTAAATAACTTGTATAGTATAACATATACATTATACAACACACAAATAGGCTTGTTGTGATAAGTATGCTAACTACAACTCAACTAGTAGAATTGTTGTGTTTCTCCCATTGTAAAAACATTTTTTGTACTAGTGTCAGGTCTCCAATATCTTGCACAGAGTAACAATCACTTTTCTTCTCTTCTTAAGTTATGATTGAAGTTGTTCTTGCTTGTCCTCTATCAAAGCAGGGTTTAAGATGATTGGATTCCTCTCATCATCATTGAGAAATCATACTTCAATCCTTTAGGGAGCTACTTTATATATGTCTTGGGTTTAGGAGGTTCTCTTCAATAGTCTATTCCAGTGAGGCATATATTTCTGTTTCAATGACCTCATTATCTTCTTAGCTATCATCACTCTCTTGTGCATCCAGATAAACAAGTAATTTGATCACTTATGGATCTTCTTCACTAGGACTTGGGTTATTTAGTGCTCTCATCCGAGGTCTTACCATGGCGTTCTACCCTTGAACTTCCTTATAGAACTGATTGTAGTTGTCCATGAAGTAGACAAATTCAAAAAAGATAGGTCCTCATTGAGTCTTATATGTGGAATTTGATATGGTTGTTACTTACCCTTATGGTAATGATTCCAACTTCAACATCTATTAGAGCTCTTCTAGTGGAAAGGAATGGTTTCCCAAATATCATAGGGCATGTGGGGTCTTTCACAGTATCGACCACGAACACGTCACAAGGGATGAAGAATGTACCCACATGAATGAGAACATTCTCCACTATTCTAATAGGCCTTGTGAAGGAATGATCCTCCAATTGAATGTGCATCCCAATTTTCACCATGTTAATAAGTTTGATCCTCTATGGTAACGTGAGCGGCATCAAGTTGATGCTTGCTCCAAGATCTGCTAATCCCCATCTTACCTTGTTGTCCCCCACATTGAATGGGATAGTGAAATATGTGGGATCCTACTATTTAGTTGGAATCTTTGCTTGCGTAAAAGAAATAGACATCTTAGCTAACCTGAAAATTTCAATTTCATCCCCGCACCTTCTCTTTGTTATAAGATCCTTGAAGAACTTTGCATAAGTTGGCATCTATTCAATGACATCTAGAAAAGAAATATATAGATACAAAATCCTTACAACTTTGAAGAACTTTTCATACCTTTTCTCAGATGAGCCTTAATCAGCTTAAATAAAAAAGGTATCCTTGGTGCATAAAGATCCATGTTGGTCATTTCTTCCTCAGTCGTATCAAGATTTTTCTCTAGCACTTGTTTTTTCTCTTACCTTTGTCTTTTTACTTAGCTTTCTTAGATACCACTTTGGTATTTAGTTCCTCTTCTATTTAGTCATTCAAGGTAAAGAGTCAATTATGGGTGAAATTCCTTGGGTGTCCTTATTGGTTTGTTCTTCCAAGACTTTGCATGGGATCTTCCCCTATGGATTCTTTATCATCTCAAATGGTTTCCTAAGTTGTTGATCAATTTGTTTGCTATGGGCTTGTAGATCATTTATTTCAGTTGTTACACTGCCAATTGGGATTGCATCATATTCAACAAGCAAGTGTTATTTATAGCACTTTGACTTAGTTGTTTGTTTATGGCTGCTTACCTTTCATCAAAGGTGAGCATCTTAGACACAGAGTCTTGTTGATTGGAAGTACGCCTCTGATATTGAATTCCTCCTCTTGAATTTCAATTTTGTCCTTGTCCTTGAGAATTGTTTTCGTTATGTTGATAGTTCATGTTCCAGTAAATCCAAACGGTCAACCCCCTCTACCAAATCTATGTGGGTATGTTAGGAGGATTGTTCAATTGGTGGGAGTTCTTAGTAGTACATGTGTTCCCATAAGAGAATCTAGGGTTGTCTCGTCTCTTAAAGTTGACATAGGAGACATTCTTAGTGTTATCTTATTAATTATCCTCCTCAAGTTGGGTGTAGATGCAGTTATCTATTGTGTGTCCACCTTCCTTACACGTGACACACTTCATCACTATTTTAGCTCTATTAACTCCTTTGTTACCAGAATCCTTCAACTATAAAATGTTTGTATCAATCTTTTTGATCTGAGTGGTTAGAGTCTCGAGAGATTTAGATTCAAAAGTTGTCCCTTTAGCAAATATATTACTTGTTTTCCCTCTCTCAGAATCCATGATACCTTGGAGAATGACCATGTTGAAAATTATCTTCATAGTTTTCTCTTGTTTCTTACCTAGAAAATTAGTGTTTTGACTTCATTGAGAGAATTCCTTTCATCATAGGTAAGGTCATTATAGAAGGTGGTTACTAGGAGGCCTTTATCATAGTTTTTTATGAAGGAAGTCCCATTGAAATTCTTAAAACATTCTCATGCCCAATATAGATTCTCTCCTGGGTTCTACCTGAAGCTGGTGATCTTGTGCCTATTTCTAACGATCTTCTTCATTGGGTAGAACTTGGTGATGAAAGTGTTAGCCAAAGATTCCCATTGTAAGGAGCCTGACCCACATTTTGGGATAACCCATTTTGTTTTGCCTAAGTATGTTTCTAAGAACCTTTCTCTAATCATGTAAGGTGTAATTAGTTCTTATATAAAGTTTAAGTTTCTTGTTTGAGCTTGTTTGGATGATGCTTGTGTTTTTTAGTGAAGTTTTGGTGCAATTTGCAATTCACCTGGAGTAGGGATTGATGTGTAAGTTTGCCACCTATAGAGTGTTCCTTCTCTCTCTTGGCATCATGTAGAGGTGAGAGAGAGAGAGATGGGCACCTTGTTTGGGTCTTGGTTGTGTGGAGACATCCTTGGTGATGTATACAACACATGTAAGAAATGAGTTTTTCTCTTTAAGGTGTTG
This sequence comes from Alisma plantago-aquatica, assembly GCA_963693085.1. NCBI lineage: Eukaryota > Viridiplantae > Streptophyta > Magnoliopsida > Alismatales > Alismataceae > Alisma > Alisma plantago-aquatica. The sequence continues at coordinate 203,596,094 of OY856410.1, read as the reverse complement.
TCTCGGGTTTGAGAAGAGATGTGTTTTTCTCTTTGAGGTGTTGCCTCAGGTTTGAGATCCTTGGAAAGGATGTGTATCAGTTTGTGAGTGTGTAGGGTTGTACCCTATCAATTTGTGAGTGTGTAGGGTTGTGCCCTATCGATTTGTGGGTGTGTGGGGTTTTGGCATATCGGTCATGACCTTGGTAGGAGACTAAGAGGGTGAGATCTAGCCTTGACCTTTTCACCACTTCTTGCATGTTGGTGCATGTGGCTCCTTTTGTGTGGACAAGTGTCATCTAAGCTCCTAAGATCATGACACCTCTTCCGTGATCTCTCTCTCATCCCCCTAGTATATAATCTTCTTTCTCTCCATGCAAGATGATCCTTTTGGTCATCCTTGCTTTCTCTCCTTCTTGGTGGATGACCTTGAGAAGCTTAAGGAGATAGGGAGGTTTCTCTTGGAGCTTGGTGGACGAGTCCCATGTTGTGGAGTTCCTTGACCATCTTCCATCTTCTACCTTGGTAAGATATGTTTCCTCGCTTTCTTCATCATCATCTTCTTCTTGTTCTCAGCCATGGATCTAGGATACCTTCTTTCCATCTTGATCTATCTTAACCTTGGTCTCATCTTCTTCCTTGGAGGTGATCAAGTTGGTGGATCATCTTCTACCATGAGCTCATGAGCTTGAAGCTTGACCTTGAACCTTGGATCTTCGTGGTGATCTTTGAGGCGGGTCATATAACTCTTAACCTCCTTTGTTATTTTCACTCTTCATATGTTTATGTTGTTATTTATCTCTAGATCATTTATATCATACATGCTAGTAGTTTTTGGTGGCTTTGAGAACTATTTTGGTGAAGGAGTTTCATTTAAGTTGATGCCCATATTTGCACCTTCTTTCCATGTTAGTAGATGGACTAGTACCCAATCTTCCTAAGGTTGAAGATGACAAGCACACACATGCACTATGTTATGGGGTGGTCATCATGACTAGTGATCTCCAAACCAACACACCATGTGATAAGTCATCATGACTTGGAGATTCTTAGGCCGACATGTCTTGATGGGTGTTAACTCATCATGCCTTTGAGGTGCTTAAACTGATATTATGCCTAAACCAATGTGCTTTGAGGGTGCTAGCCATCATGACATTGAGGATATCTTGTGAGCTGCTATGCTTTGAGTGTCAAGCCATGATGCCCGTGGTGGAGCAAGAGGTTGAGACACTTAGAGTGTAGGGTTGCCTGATATACCTTGAAGTGGTGAACTGTGATACCTTGATGAAACCCTAACCCTAACAGCCTGTCACGCCTAGGGTTGCCTGACACACTTAGTGCTTCCTGTCACACGTTTAGGTGGAGATGCCTGTCACACCTTCATGCCCTACCAAGTTTTCCCTTGTGCCTTGCATAGAGGTGGTCGACATGTTAGGGTGGTGACAAGTCAACACCCTATGGCAAGTATCAACCTGACACCATGATAGTCTAAATCGATACACCTTTTGTGTGGTTAATACAAAACCTTACAAGTAGCTAACCTGTCACACCTTATGTGTGGTTAACCCGACATGCTTGGACATTATAGTCTAATCGATACCTTGTGATGGTCGTCATGTCACATCATGTTGATGATATGATTACATGATATGATGTGATACCCTATGGGGTGGTTGTGTGAATAATAAAAGTAGTGTTGTTTCCTATGACCTTTAATTACATAACATCCTTTATAATGATAATACAAGTGATGTGAGGTTGGTTGTTGATCCAACCTTGTAAAATCCAATCAGTTAAAGAGAACTCTTACCCTAATGATGTAGTGTGAATGATATGAATCTTGATGAAATGATAGTGGTAATGAAGTATTATCCTTTTTATTACAAATCTCTAACCATGCAGGTAACACCAGTTGATAAGAATAGCCATGTAAGAGCTATGGTGTTTGTGATATGATTGAATGGGCCTTATGTGATATGTTGGTATCATAGAAAGAGGAGAAAAATGGTCTTATGGCCTAGTGATGGCTTATTGCCTTAAATAAGATGATAATTTCTCCAGTAATGAGATGGGGTGTTGCTACCCCAAAAGTATGTAGTCCTTATGATGAGAATTATGGTGAATGAAAAGCATCAAGTGATAATGTGATGAGATCACACCTTATATGCTTAGTTACTTCTTGGTCATGTGTTATGCCCTTATTTTATAGAACTTGTTTATATTTTATATGTTATAACTTGATTGATGCTAAAAGACACTTAAATGACCTAAAAAATCAAGTGGAACCTAATAATTTAGCTTGCCCTATGTCATAGATCCATTCAGTGTCAGCATTTGCTGAATGGTGAAATGAGTTTAACTCAGAGCGTATATTTGTGAATATGTGGGGGTGAGGACGTATATCCCCTTAGGTCCAGGATATGTGACACAGGATTGGTTGTGGGCCATACCCTAGAAGAGTGTGGCTTTGTTCTGTAGCTCAGTGATATGTGACACATGATTGGCTGCGGGCCATACCTTGGAAAGAGTGTGGTTGTGGACCGTAGCTCAGTTGAATTTGGGTGGTACGACTCAAATACTCGGGGCATAATAAAATTCATAATCAATTGTGTTGTATACTTCTATAGGATCAAATAAAGAAACATTAGATGGGCCCTTGCTTGTTTTTATACATTATTGTTGGAAGGGAATATACATGTTCTTCATATTCCTTTTAAAATGTTAAGTTGCTTCATAATCTAATAGTATTTTCTTATCTTGATAATAATGCTTACCTTCCTATCATGATTATAATCTTTATTAGCCCCTTTAATCATCTTATCCATGATAATAATAGAGTTGGTGGAGAGTTATATCTCCCGCTGAGATTTGTAATCTCACCCTGTGGGTTTCCCACATCCTTTTTAGGTGGGCATGCGTGAGGAGGTAAAGATCGTGCATCAAAGGTTGAGGAGCAACAAGATAGCCAGTAGCTGACAAGGTTGGAAGTGTTGTTGGATGTCTTTTGTTGTTAGAGTCCTAGAGTCATCCCTATACACTCAGGTCGTTGGGGATGTCTTGTAGATGTGCTTTCGATATGTGGTTGGTTGTGTGCCCTTTTATGAACAAATGTAATGGATATATGTATATAAGTTCTGGAATGGTTTCCTTATAACAGGTTGGTGGCACACATTGTAAGTGCTTTGAGGCATGAAAGAACTAGTATGTAAAGGTTTTTGTTGTTTGGCAGTTTTATGGAAATGGTTTTAATTTTCAATATTTTCCAGTAATCTGTTAGCTTAAACTTTCTTCTGCGATTTTGTTTTGAGTAATCTCACTTTTATGGTGTGGAGTGTCAAAATAAGGTTGGCATCAGAGATTTAGGTTCGTTGAGTCTACAAGGACATAGGACTAGGGTTTGTGTATGTTCTTGTGTCCTCCAGTCTATATTATAGTGACTTTTTCTTATGCAGAAGAAGAGAGAAAGCTTAAAGATGTCTGGAGAACATTAGGAACATGTTGCTGAAAGTTGCTGCACCAGGTGGTGGTGCAAGAAACTAGGCACGAGAAGATCGGGTACTTGAAGTCCTCCAGTTTGACCCATCCAGGATTGAAAGTCTTGCTTTTCAATCCCTTTTTGGGTAGTTTATGGCTACTATGACTCATATGGTGGACAGGATGCCTGCACCTCATCCTAGGGCACCGGTTCCCCATACTAAATCTTCAGGTGCTGGAAAGACTTTTGAGTGGCTTTGCTATGTTGGGGCGGTGGAGTATGATGAGACGGCTGATCGAGTAGATGTGGATCTGTGGCTTACCAATCTTGAGAAAGCCTTTAAGATCCTTGGTATCCCTAAAGAGGATAAGGTGAAGCATGTGGTGTACCTTCTGAAGGGGAGTGTTGGCCACTGGTGGTCCATAGAGGAGGAGAAGAGGTCGGGTGTTGTTAGTTGGTACTTTCCTTGGATGTACCTCGATGAGAAGATCAGCCAGTTTGAGAGGATCCGACAGGGATCCATGATGATCAATGAGTATGAAGCAAGGTTTATGGAGTTTTTAAGGTTCTATCCTCACATGGCTTCCACAGAGGACGAGCAGATTCATCATTTTGAGAAGGGTTGAATGTTGAGTTGTCTACCCATTAGATACTTTGGAGAATCAAGAAAGATTTCACATGTTTGTGGAGTCTATTTGAAAGATAGAGCGATCTATAATGGAAAAGCAGGAAATGAGCACCAAGAAGAAGTCCACACAGTCCCAGGGGAAGTTGTTAGGAGGCTTTAAGAAGTTGAGGTTTTTTACACCGCTAGCATCATAGAAGTTAAGTGCTCTGACACAGTGGTCATCAAGTAAGGGAAGAGTTTGTAGCTTTCCACCTACTGGAGCTCACAATGCAACATCAATATCGGTGACGAGTCCATCTAGGTCACAGTATGAGAACTGGGCTTACCACAAGTGTGGGTATACATGACGTCTGAGGTGAGAATGTCCAGTGAGAGATGATGAAGTGACCTAGCAACTGAGGTAGAGCCAACAGGGCTCGGAGAGGTAGCAAAACAATGGAGCAAGAGGACGAGGATGTGGCCAAGAGTTGTAGGTCAAATCATCTGCTTAGGGAAGCAGAGGATGGGGGAGACAATAGGAAATGACTAGATTCTACGCTATGAGTCAGCCGGAGGCGGTGGTCAACCCATGAGTGGTGACAAGTTAGATGGAGTTATTTCATTCTGATTTGTCTTCTTCTTATTTTGTATCTATTTTGGTTGACTCGGGTGCAATACACTCTTTTATCACTTTTGAAATGCTTGATAGTTGCCTTTTGCCTATTAGTCAAAGGAAGAATATCTTGTTGTTAGAAACCTCGTTAGTCAGTTCTGTAGTGTTTTAGGAGGTTTGTCCTTCCTGTGTCTTCTCCTTTTCATGGCACATCATTCAAGTGTATCTCATACCATTTGATATGGATGGATTTGATGTAATAAATGGAATGGATACCTTGGAGAAGTATAGTGTGGTCTTGGATTGTAGGTCCAAGCAGGCGATGTTTATAAATGGTGGTGAGACGTGGATCTTCCAAGGAGATAGGAAGATTCTTCTGATGTGTTTGGTTTCAGCCATAGTGGCGAGAAAGCTTTTGAGATAGGGTTGTGAGGCATTCTTGGCACATGTGATGGATATTGACGTGAGGAGTCCTGGTATTCAGGAGGTGCTAGTTGTTAGAGAGTTCGAGGATGTGTTTCTTGAGGAGTTTCCAGGTGTTCTCCCACCCCGAGAGATTGATTTTGGGATCAATCTAGTTCCTAGCAGGCAACCGATAGCTCAGACATTGTACATGATGGCTCCGACAGAGATGGCAGAGTTGAAGAGATAGTTGCAAGAACTACTTGACAAAGGTTTCATTAGGTTGAGTACATCGCCATGGGGTGCTCCAGTGTTGTTTGTGAAGAAGAAGGATGTGTACATGAGGCTGTGCATAGACTACAGATAGTTGAACAAGGTGACGATAAAGAATAAGTATCCCTTATTGAGGATAGGCGGCTTGTTTGATCATTTGCATGGTGTGATAGTTTTCTTGAAGATAGACTTGATGTTAGGATATCACCCTTTGAGGATTAAGGAGGATGACATACCCAAGTCATATTTTAAGACGATGTATGGTAACTACGATTTTGTGGTTATACCATTTGGGATGACCAATGCACCAACATCATTCATGGATTTGATGAACAGAGTGTTTTAGTCATTTCTTGATCAATTTGTGGTGGTCTTCATAGATGACATCTTGATATACAATCATGACAATCAATAACATGATCAACATCTTCGTTAGGCGTTGACCATTTTGAGACAACACCAGCTTTATTCCAAGTTTAGCTAGTGCGAGTTTTGGTTGAAGAAGGTAGCTTTCTTGGGGAATGTCATATCTACCGAGGGAGTCCGTGTGAATCCCAAGAAAATGGAGTCTGTGACTGAATGGGAACAACCAAAGACACCGACATAAGTGTGTAGTTTTCTAGGTTTGGCATGCTATCATAAGAGGTTCATCAAGGACTTCAATGCTATCACTTTACCTCTAACCAAGTTAATAAGGAAGTATGCAACATTCATCAGGGATGACAAATGTCAATGTAATTTTCAAACATTGAAAGATAAGTTAACAAGTGCAACGATTCTGGTCTTGCCTGAGCAAGGAGTAGGATACATAGTCTTCAGTGATGCATCCAGGAATGGTTTGGGTTGTGTGCTAATGTAGGACATGCAAGTGGTTTATTTTTCTTCCCAACAACTTAAGAAACACGAGGAGAATTACCCAACCCACAATCTAGAGTTAGCTGTAATAGTTCATGCTTTGAAAATTTGGAGGCACTACCTATATGGGGTGAAATGTCAGATCTTCACAGATCACAAGGTCCTGAAGTAAATCTTTTCACAACATGAGTTGAATATGAGACAACATCGCTGGATGGAGTTAATCAAAGACTATGACTATACGATTGATTATCATCTAGGGAAAGTGAAGTTCATGGAAGATGCTTTGATTAGAAAGTCTTCATATTTGCCTATGGATAGAGCCCAGTTGATTTCTTTGGTGTGCTACAAATGAGACATTTTGGTCTCATTACATCTGATGAATGTTAAGTTGGAAGTTTCCTTACTAGTGGGTCAGTTGGAACATTTACAAGTGAAGCTTATGTTGAGACAACAGATCAAAGAGGCACAACAAACTAATATCGTGATATAGCAGATTAGATCAGAGTTTGGCAATGAGAAGCGTGATGGTTTCCATGAGTTAGGAGATGGGACAATTTGTTATCATGGTAGAACAATGCTTCCTGATGCTGGTAATCTAAGAAAGATAGTGTTGGAAGAGGGTCACTCATCCATGTATGCTATGCACCCAGTAGTACCAAGATGTATCATAATATGAAGGATATGCATTGGTGGTCGGGCTTGAAGAGGGATGTGGCTAAGTTCGTTTCGAGATGTGTTGTATGTTAGCAGGTTAAAGATGAGCATTAGAAGCCTACAAGGACGTTGCAACTATTGCCTATACCACAGTGGAAATGAGATCATGTGACTATGGATTTTGTGGTTGGTCTGCCTAGGACATCCAAGGGTCATGATCCCATCTGGGTGATCATGGATAGATTGACCAAGTCAACACATTTCCTTCCAGTGAAGATGACATTCATAGTAGAGAAACTTTCCTAGATCTATGTGGATGAGATAATGCATTTGCATGGTCTTCCAGCAACTATCATGTTTGATAGAGGTCCCCAGTTCACGAGTCACTTTTGGGAGTGATTGCACACAACTTTGGGTACACAACTAAAGTTTAGCATTGCTTTCTACCTGCAGATAGATGATCAATCTGAAAGGACCATTCAGACTTTGGAGGATCTGTTGAGAGCATGTGTTCTTCAGTTTTTAGGAAGTTGGGATATACATCTCAGTTTGATAAAGTTCACCTAAACAACAACTAACAGAGTACCATTGACATATCACCTTATGAGGTGTTGTATGGGAGGCATTTTAGATCTCTTTTGTGTTGGTATGAGACAGGTGAGTATCATCTTCTTGGTCCTGAGCTTGTGCAACAGACAATAGAAAAGATCAAGGTCATGTAACAACAGTTGAGGGCAGCACAGGACAGACAGAATTCATATGCAGATAACTGTTGTAGATCTTTGGAGTTCCAAGTGGGAGACAAGGTATTTTTGAAAGTCTCTCCTTGTAAGGGAGTTCTAAGGTTTGGGAAGAAGGGTAAGCTATCTCCTAGGTTAATAGGACCTTACCTAATGGTGGAACGTGTTGGGAAGGTGGCCTATAGATTGGAGTCGCCACTTGGGTTGTAGAGGTTACATCCAGTGTTTCATGTGAGTATGTTGAGGAAGTGTCATTCGGATACAGAGTTGATGTTGCATCCCATGGAGGTAGAGCTTCATGAGGATATGACATATGTGGAAGGCCCAATGTTGATCCTTGACCGGAGAGTGAAGAAGCTGAAGAGGAAGGACTTAGTGCTGGTAAAGGTTCTTTGGCATCATCGTGATGTTGAGGAAGCCATGTGGGAGCTCGAGGAAGAGACGAGGAGGAAGTAACCCTCCCTTTTCTCTTAGGATTTTGGGGACGAAATCCCTATTAGGGGTTTATGGCTTGTAAGGACCTCAACTCATGTTTTGGGATAACCTTATTAGTTTTTCCTAAGTATGTTTCTTAGAACCTTTCTCTAATCATCTAAAATGTAATTAGGGCTTGTAGAAAGTTTAAGTTTCTTGTTTGAGCTTGTTTGTATGATGCTTGTGTTTTGGGGTGAGGTTTTGGTGCAATTTCCAATTCTCCCAGAGTCGGGGTTGATGTGCAAGTTTACCACCTCTTGAGTGTTCCTTCTCTCTCTTGGCATCATCTAGATGTGTGAGAGAGAGAGAGATGGGCACCTTGTTTGGGTCTTGGTTGTGTGGAGACATCCTTGGTGATGTGTAGAATACATGTAAGAGATGTGTTTTGCTCTTTGAGGTGTTGTCTCATGTTAGAGAGCCTTTGAGAGGTTGTGTGTCAATTTTTGAGTGTGTAGGGTTGTTCCCTATCAGTTTGTGACTGTGTAGGGTTGTGACCTATCAGTTTGTGGGTGTGTGGAGTTTTGGCATATCGGGTATGACCTTGGTAGGAGACCAAGAGGGAGAGATCTAGCCTTAACCTCATCACCACATCTTGCATGTTGCTGCATGTGGCTCCTTTTTCATGGACAAGTATCACCTAAGCTCCTAAGGTGATGACACATCTTCCATGATCTCTCTCTCATCCCCCTAGTATATAATCTTCTTTCTCTCCATGCAAGATGATCCTTTTGGCCATCCTTGCTTTCTCTCCTTCTTGGTGGAAGACCTTGAGAAGCTTAAGGACATAGGAAGGTTTCTCTTAGAGCTTGGTGGACGAGTCCCAAGTTGTGGAGTTCCTTGATCATCTTCCATCTTCTACCTTAGTAATCTATGTTTCCTAGCTTTCTTCTCTTCTTCTTCTTCTTCTTCTCGGCCATGGATCTTGGATACCTTCTTTGCATCTTGAGTCGTATTAACCTTGGTCTCATCTTCTTCCTTGGAGGTGATCAAGTTGGTGGATCATCTTCTACCTTGAGCTTGTGAGCTTAAAGGTTGACCTTAGAACTTGGATCTTTGTGATGATCTTTGAGGTGGGCTATATAACTCTTAACATCCTTTATTATTTTCACTCTTCATATATATATTTATGTTGTTCTTTATCTCTAGATCATTTATATCATGCATGCTAGTAGCTTTTGGTGGCTTTGAGAACTATTTTGGTGAAGGGATTTCATTTAATTTGTTGCCCATATTTTGCACATTCTTGCCACGTTAGTAGATGACTAGTAGCTGATCTTCCTAAGGTTGAAGATGACAACAACACACATGCACTATGTCATGGGGTGGTCGTAATGACTTGTGATGTCCAAACTGACACACCATGTGATAAGTCGTCATGACTCAGAGATGCTTAGGCTGACATGGCTTGATGGGTGTTAACTCATCATGCCCTTGAGGTGCTTAAATGAATATAATACCTAAACCTATATGCTTTGAGGGTGTTATCTGTCATGACCATGAGGATATCTTGTGAGATTCTATACTTCAAGTGTCAAGCCTTGACGCCCTTGGTGGAGCAAGAGGCCAACACACTTAGAGTGTAGGGTTGCCTGATATACCTTGAAGTGGTGAACTGTGATGCCTTGCTGAAACCCTAACCCTAACAACCCATCACACCTAGGGTTGCACAACACACTTAGTAATGCCCGTCACACTTTTAGGTGGAGATTCCTGTCACACCTTCAAGTAGTATTTCCCATCACACCTTCATGTAGGGTTAAATTGTCACGTCCTAGCAAGGTTAACCCTTGTGCCTTGCATAGAGGTAGTCAACATGTCAGGGTGGTGACAAGTCGACACCCTATGGCAAGTATCAACCTGACACCATGATAATCTAAAATGATACACTTTTTGTGTGGTTAATTGACACCTTATGTATAGTTAACTCGTCACACCTTATGTGTGATTAACCCGACATGCTTGGACACGATAGTCTAATCGATACCTTGTGATGGTGGTCATGTTACATCATGTTGATGATAGGGTTACATGATATGATTTGATACCCTATGGGTTGGTTGTGTGAATAATAAAAGGAGCGTTGTTTCCTATGACCTTTAATTACATAACATCCTTTATGGTGATAATAGAAGTGATGATCTGAGGTTGGTTATTGACCCAACCTTGTAAACTCCAATCGGTTAAAAGAACCCTATCCCTAATGATGTTGTGTGAATAATAATCTTGATGAAATGATAGTTGGTAATGAAGTATTATCATTCTTGTTACAAGTCTCTAACCATGTAGGTAACACCAATTGATAAGCATAGCCAGGTAAGAGCAATGGTGTTTATGATATGATTGAATGGGCCTTATGTTACATGTGAGATGTTGGTATCATAGAAAGAGGAGGAAGATGGTCTTATGACCTAGTGATGGCTTATTGCCTTATATGAGATGATAATTTCCTCAATAATGAGATGAGGGGTTGCTATCCCAAATGTGTATAGTCCTTTTAATGAGAATTATGGTGAATGACAAGCATCAAGTGATAATGTGATGAGATCACACCTTATATGCTCAGTTACTTCCTAGTCATGTGTAATGCCCTTATTTTGCAGAACTTGTTTAGAGTTTATATGTTGTAACTTGATTGATGCTAAAAGACACTTGAATGACCTAACTGATCAAGTGGAACCTAATCATGTAGCTTGCACTGTGCCAAATATCCATTCATTGTCAACATTTGCTTAATGGTGAAATGAGTTTAACTCAGAGCACATATTTTTGAATATGTGTGGGTGAGGACGAAAATCCCCTTAAGTCCTGGATATGTGACACAGGATTGGTTGCGGGCCATACCCTGGAAGAGTGCAGCTTTGGGTCGTAGCTCAGTGAGATGTGATACAAGATTGGTTGTGGGCCATACCCTGGAAAGAGTGTGGTTGTGGGCCATATGTCAGTTTTACTAGCGTCGTGACTTGTACTAAGGCGGACTAGGTTTGCACAGTTGAACTATATGTCACTTGATCCAATATAACTGATAATGTAACTACATGATTCACTTGTGTGCTAACCATAAGGTGGTGAGGTCATGGATTCTATCTCTTCCACAAGACCTGGTATGGCACCGATTTTGACTTAGCGATGGTCAGATGGATTTGGGTGGTACGACTCAAATCCTTGGGGCAAAATAAAATGTGTAATCAGTCGTGTGGTATACTTGTATAGGATAAAATACAGAAAGATTGGATGAGGCCTTGTTTATTTTTATACATTATTGTTGGAAGGGAATATACATGTTCTTCATATTCCTTTTATAATGTTAAGTTGTTTCATACTCCAATAGTAATTGTGTATCTTGTTAATAATGTTTACCTACCTATTATGATTATAATCTTTACTACTACTATAATTAGCTTATCTGTGATAATAATAGAGTTTATGGAGAGTTATATCTCCCATTGAGATTTGGAATCTCACCCCATGGGTTTCCCATATCCTTTTTAGGTGGATGTGGACAAGGAGGTAGAGATCGAGCAGTAGAGGTTGAGGAGTGGCAAGACAGGCAGTAGCTGACAAGGTTGGAAGTGTTGACGGATGTCTTTTGTTGTTAGAGTCCTAGAGTCGTCTCTGTACACTCGAGTCTTTTGGGATGTTTTGTAGACATGCTTTCGATATGTGGTTGGTTGTGTGCCCTTTTTGAACAATTGTGATGGATATATGAATATATGTTCTGGAATAGGTTTCCTTATAACAGGTTAGTGGCACACATGGGAAGTGCTTTGAGGCATGAAAGAACTTGTATGTAAAGGCTTTTGTTGTTTGGTAGTTTTATGGAAGTGGTTTTAATTTTCAGTGTTTTCCAGTAATATGTTAGTTAATCTTTCTTCCACAGTAATGTTTTGAGTAATCTCACTTTTGTGGTGTGGGGCGTCACACCCATCCATTATGTATTTATCTTTCAAAGATAGGTACCAGGATAGGGCCTTGTCTCCTAGAGAGAAATTGAAACCATTGCAAGTAAATAAATTCATGTGACACGTGGTTCATCTTAATAGGGTCGCAGATGTTCTTAAAAGCATGTTGGTGATGATAGGGATTTTCATATAGAGAGTTTCCCCAAAAGTCCTTTGTTGGATCAAATTTATAACTATTGGCTTCATCTCAAACTTTACAACTTTAAATTGAGGAATAATAACTGGACATGTAGATTCATTAGCCTAAGTGGCGTCCAACTCAAAAAGATAAGGGCTTCCATCTTCATTATTATCATTGTTGTTTCCTATTTCTTCAACCGCCAACAAGTTGAATATCTTCAGCTTCATGGTAATTTTGTTCATCCTCTTCTTCCCTGTAGTGATCTTCATTGCATTCCTCATGGTTCTCCTCCACCCTTAGTATGGGAATAACTTGTGGGGAGGCATGATCCATGCAGTTGGTGGTGACTGTGGCCCGGTTTACTCTAACTTCCTAAAATGAGTTGCATAGTTGAGTTAGATACTGGATAGATGACAAATAATCAAGAATATGAGAGATATTAGATCTAAAATGTGCATTCAAGTCCATTTTTAGACTTGAGGCACATGTGTATTCTAAGTCGACTTGGGTTCTTAACAATATCGGTTGCCTTGTCCTCGACAATGACATGAAAAGTTGACCAGACTAAATAGTGAGTCCTAAAGGAGCAGTTTAGAGAAATCAAACTTTACATTTATAACCCGACTCTTAGACCCCTGCCACTATAATAATGGGGTTCAGTGTAGTAGATCGGGATACAACTCAAGGACAAGTGTGGTAGGTTTCAATATCCTTAAAGTCTTGGCTTAGTCACACCAATTGAATGGTAAGATAAGCTGTGTGTTCTTTTTGGAATGGTGATTCTCCAATAAGAAAGTAATAAACTAGTAAATCAAAATGAAAGATCAAACAAAAAAGCAAGAATGTTAAAGGATAAGGAAACAAGGATGGAAGGAAACTTGGATCAGGTTTCACCATCTACGGTCTCTCACCAACAATCAATACTCAGACCTATGGTACAACACCCTTAGCAAGTTCAAAATATCATCATAAGTTTCTATTCTCTCTTCTCTCTATCTTAGGATACATCTAGATTATAAAGTTGTCTCTCTATTGAGATGGCCAACTAACAATACAAATACAAACATATGATCATTAGCTTAAGCATTCCAACATTTTCATGCAGTCATGCAACTCCATAACTCTTATATATAGGTTAATACTACTCTCTCAAGGTACTGGCAATTAAACAAAAACAAGATGGTAGATAATCAAGCAGGTGAAACATTAAGAAAAAGTATATGGAGATAAACATTGCTAAGAGTATGTATTCCATGGATATGAGTATTTACATGTTTGGAGAGCCTTAGTGCTACTCCCAATCCAAGTTAAATGACTACTCACTCATGGTAATGAGTGACATTTTAGAATTACAAGTAGGACGTGACATGGAGATGGAGAGGGAAGAAGGAGAATAGATCAGAGAAGAAGGTGAAAGATACACCAAAACAATTGAAATGAGTCAATGGTCGATGAAGACCTCCTCCTTCTCTATGAATCTAGAGAGAGTGTTGGCCTCGTCTTCCTCCTTCTCTTGAATGGGGACTCAAGAACTATTAAGGAGTATGGAGGTGCATTGACATTTAGAGTCTCATCCTCAGAATGTAGTGAATCCATGGAATGGGTGGAGGTCTATGGCAATCTAGCATTATAGCAGCACTTCATCTTCAACCCATGACGATGTGACCCATCAATAGTATTAAGGGGTCTCATATATATTTCCCACATTGTAGGACTTGAGGTGCTTTTGAGTGTGCTTTACTTGCTCTCCAAGCCTTCTGAGCACGTGTCTCATGGAACACGCTTAACTAATTGTGTGAATGATGCACACAACACATCATCGCAGGCGCTGGTAAACAATCATTTGGATTGCCTTGTCTGTCTGGCCTTCGGTTGGTATCAATAGGAAGATTGTGAGACCCTAACCTTGTTTAAATGGTTGAAGATGCTTAATTACAATAATTGAATTCTTAAAACAATAATATGACCTTGTGATATTCTCTATAATCATAATACAAGCTTTTGTTTCAAATTTGATCCGATTTGAATACTATATGTACAAGCTCTGCAATTTTATGTACATTTTGGGCTTTTCTACAATTTTCCCAATTGATAGGTTTTCTTTGCAAATTGTCACTTGCATTATGCACATTGGATGTTCTCTCATCATTCTTGAGCTTTTTGAGTGGTGGGGTTCTCAATTGTACCTTGGTTTGGTGGTGATTTTCTTCAAGGGTGATTTAGGGTTTTACCCTTCATGGATGAGCCACCTTGAAGGCTAACAATCGATGGTACCATTGGTTTGGGCAACAACCAATGGTCAATATTAGGGTTTAAAGCTAATTTCTTCTATGAATGCATGACCTGATGGTGGTACTATTGCAACAACCGATGGTGTTGTCATCATGACAATCAATGGTGGTGACCAGGGGTGTCAACTGATGGTGACAACCAATGGTCACCCCTTAGGTTAGATTTTTAGCTCAATTAGAAGCTTAATGATCTACAACTAAGTACCCTAATGATTTTATAAATCAATGGTGACATTAGATTAATATACGGTGGTTATGAATGAATATAGTGTTGATCTAACAACTGATGGTGACTTAATGGTCCCAATAGGTTTTCTCTTATCCATGTAATCTTTCCTTTGCCCTCGTATGAACATAATTGATAATCATCATAATGGGGGAAATGCAACCCTAATGATGTATAGCTTGTTACACCGAACCCTAATGCAACTAGATGAAGACGAATTAGCATGATCAGACCTCTTGAATGAATAATAGAAGAATGAAGTGCTCTCTTATTATTGTTGAAGCCCTAGCATACTATAACATGATGGTTACACCTTGAGGTATGTGTGGATCCATACTTGAGGATAGTATGGAATGAGATTGTAATGCTTCACCTTATGCATCCATTATCCAATGGCAATGACATGAGTTAGGGTTTGGGTATGAGTGTTTATTAGTAATATCAATATAATTTATCTGGTTTAACCTAACACTAATGCAAACAGATAAATATGACTATTCATGTTTAACTTCTTTATATGATGGCATGATGGTGGAATAATCTCCCTAATGTGATAATAACCTTAATGTATTAATTGGTGGTTATCATAGCTGCGTGATTGATACTCTCTTATGCTAAACATGTGCATAATGAATATGATGAGGGTAAATCATATCTAGATTCCTTATATATATGTTAATTTAATTAAGGAATGCTCTTAAATGCTAAGATAGTCCTATGATATCATCCTATAAACATCTTTTAGTTCTTTAATGCAAATTATGTTGAGCCTGTGTATCATGTGTGGTGATATTTGTTGAGCCTTGTTATGAGGCATAAAAAGATAATGATGAACTTACAAGAAATGATATGCTGGCCTTAATGACCTTTGAGCATGGTTGAGCCCTGAATGAGGTGTAATCCTCTTATGTTGACAAGGGTTGATACCCTATGATGTTGTTATAAGGATTCATATCCTTTGATAGTGTGATGACAAGTGTAGTCTCATGAATGGCAATGAATAGTACCATGTGATGATGATGTGATGACAAATGTAGTCTCTTGATTGGTAGGTGAATAGTGCCCTATGTTGTTGAGATGAGAAATTATGTCTCATATGTTTTATATCTTCTAAAGTTGTTATATATCAATGTTTTCTAGAGATGAATTAGGGTTTGTATGTCCACTTGTTTGATGCAACCTTAATTCACCCAATGGAATAATTAATCAAATGAAACCCTAATCATGTAGTTGCTCTATGCAATAGATCCATTCTAGTGTTAGGACTTACTGGATGGTGAAACGAGTATTCCTAAGGGAAAATTGGAGCATTTACTGTGAGTATGTGGGGTGCTTGTCATTCTGACACCATGTGTTCATGGATAGGATGAATGCGGGCATAGCTAGCCCTTTGTTGAGACACCCAGGCATGAGATTCTCTCTTGTTGTGATGTGTCATGCAACTCCCAAATGAGGCGTGTAGGGATCCGACCCGAGGGCGATCGAGCGAGCGATTCTGAAGGCGACTGGGGGGCCAGGGATGGTGGCCTAGGCGGCGGCCAAGGGAATGAAGCAGATAAGGTATCGAGTGAGGTGCAGCGAGAGGAACGAATCAGTATAACTACAAGATGCCTCTTATAGAATGACCATGTGTCAGCTGTTCTCTAATGTTGTGACCTGTACCAAGGTGGTCTAGTTACAGGATTATATGTCGCTATTTTGTAGTTTGACTGATATGTCACTGTGGTGCATACGCATACTGACTGAGTGGGGAGAATATCTTGGAGTCCGACTCTTCCTAGATCTTGTATGTCACTGATTTTGATTTAGCAGTGGCCAGTTGGATTTGGGTGGTACAACTCAAATCCTCATGGCTTAATAAAAGATGTAATACAGGCGTATAACATATATGTTTAGGTTTATACACATCACTTCACATTGGATGATAATCCTTGTTTGATTCTCTCTATATAGAGATGATATTTAGTTCATTAAGATATAATAGATATGCTTATGTTGTAAATGTTCTTATGTTGTAGTTGAGTACATATAGTAGTTGTGCTTATATTAATATCTCCAGTGTTGTCTATGCTTTTTATGATAGTTACCACATGTTGTTAACTATGCTTATATTTTTAGCCATGCCTGTAATAGTTAGAGTTGTTGTAATTGCTATCTATGTCTCTACAACTTGAGATGCTTAAACAATCAATCATGTTTATGTAGATAGAAGTACTTTTGGTGTTACTTCTAATTTGATGTAGATCTGCCTAATCTAATAGACATGCTAATTCTATTAGTTATACTTATTCTTCTAAGCTTATTCATGATGTTAGAGATGCTCATGCTATTAGACTCCTTATACTATTTATAGGAATATTAATATAGTCTGGCTAATGATGGTAGTTGTTATCTGCTTCTTTATGTATCTTATGAGCTTATCCTTTTCTATGTCTATTTTTTGAATATACTCATTTGGTTTAAACTATTTGAATTACTTAAACTATTATAATCAATAAGCATTATTGGAGGTTATATATCTTGTTGGGACATGGGTCTCACTCCGTGGGTCACCACATCTTTTTAGGTGATCAGCGGTAGCTGCATCAATGAGGAGCCTTGGTGTTGAGCCTTTGAGAAAGTTCTTAGTCATCTAGTGTGTCCTAGAGTCATCCATGTACTCTCATTTCCGGTCGAGAAAGTTTGTAAATGGTGTTTCAATCAAATCAGTTTTTGCTAGAATGTTATATGCTTGTTCAAGTGATAATGGTGGAAATGTTCACTATGGAAAATGTCTATGTGGTGGATGAGGCCATGGAACAATTGTAAGAGATTCTAGGCATAATATGTATACAAGCAAGTCATTGAGCTCTTGTGTAATATTTTAGAGCATGTTGGTTATCTTGAATTGGTTTTAACTTACCCTCTTTTCTAGAGATGTGATTAATTAATGATCGATTGTGTTTTGTGTTTTGAGTAATCTCATTTAGTGCAATAGGTTCTCACAAAGACCATTTGAAGATGCAAGCTTGTAGGGCCTTCAGACGAGTAGGCCTTCTGGAGGGCCATCGAAAGATGGCATGTACGATCACGTAGGCGGAGCATAAAAAAGGCAAGGCAATTGATAACCTTCGACTGATGACTCCCAATCAAACCATCAGAAGAGGCGTGTAGGTTGGCCTTCAATTCTTAAGTTGATGACTCTTAGTTGATCCATCAGAAGTTGGCTTGTCTATCCCTTCCATAGGTGTACTTCTCGCTTCACCATCGGAATGCCATCTGTGTGATCTTCAAGTGATGGGAATCGATGGGTGTTTGGTCCCTTGCCTTCTGATGACAACATAGCATAGCCAACATTTGATGGTTGGTCATTCAATGGTCTTTTGGGAGGGAGGGATAAGACCATAAATTGTGGGAACTGATGGGTTTCAGATTGGAGGACTCATGACTCGACATTTTAGATGGTGTGTGAAAGATAGTCAAAAATCAACCTTCGGTTATGGAAGCCGACGAGAATCATGTTCAAAGGTTATAACCTTAGTTTGATGAATTTTTGGCATGGAAAGGAGTATTTAATCTTAAATCAAGGTGGGTGAGTGACAAATATGAACAAATTGTGAGAAAGTTAAAGCAATTTTGTACTATAGAAGGAAGGAAATTCATGGCAAAATTAGGTAAGAAATTTCCATGAAATTGGTTATTATCAATGTCTAGCTCTGATAGCAAACGGCAAAGATTTGTTATTACCTCAATATCAATCCTTCTACCTAGATAGATAGTGTTAAAGGGATTGAAGCATCTGTCTCATAGTAAATCAAAGATCACACACAACATATATGATAATCAAATAAAACTTTTTTTTATTTTTTGAATGATACTTTTAGGGTTTACAACATGGTCGGAAGGCAAAATTGAAAAAGATACAAGTGAACACTTAGAATTATGACTATTCAACCCTTTTTACATTAAGAAAATCCCTAGTGCATATGTGATCAAGCTTATTCATTATATCATCATCAGGGTAGTATTATTGAGTGTGGATGTAAGATCTTGGTTGTCCACTTGTACCTCAAATCATAAAATTAGATGTTCGATCATTGAAAATGCAATGGTTCATTGGTGGTATACTTAATGTACCAGAAAAAGTGTGAATGGAAGGACTTATAGGAAGAACTGTTACACAAAAATCATATTGTAGAAAGCCTTAGCATTCGATCATGATTTCATCTAATTAATATTTTTAGTCAACAAGAGTCAAGATAAGTTTATAGCCACTTTCTAATGAAGTGGGATACAATGTGTCAAATAAAGACGACAACTTCTACATGAAATGCAACCCTATCCAATTCTACATGAAGTGCAATACTAGACACTTTCAAATAAAGCACAATACTCAATGATAATGGAAGATGTTTTCATTTCTTATGTCCAAGTTTTGCCAACATATATATAAGAATTTAAAAAGATGAATCAATAGGAAATGAAGTAGCTCAGGAAAGTATATTGCAAAAAGTGGACACAAAAATAATGCTTATCAATTACTATAGGAAATGCCATTAGTTAGGTCAAATAAGAGGATAGCATGCCTTTTGATCCAAGAGATCTAGTATGATTATGTTGTCAAATATATTATTAGACATTGATTAAACAAGATAAGTGTCAAACATGGGTTCTCAACAATGTAGGTAACAAGAACCAATTAGTTAGGGTTTTTAATCCTGACTTTATGTGAGTTAATCATCCTTGAACCCAAAGACAAATTTTTTTGAGATATCATTATTTATTCAACATCACTTAAAAGGACGGTCTCCAACCTAGTTCATATAGGACACAAATCTTAGTCATAATTAAGAGTCTAATTTGTAATTTATGAAGTGTCCAAAATTCAATATTCATAATAGTGTCACTGATATTTTCAAATATTGTTCTTAAGTTGTTGAAGGGGAAATCATAAGATTTGAACATAATTTGACTTAGAACCCACAATTTGGGGTTAGAAACCACAATCGATTTCCATATTAATTTTGTCAATATCATGAACTTATGGTTAGAATTTGATTTAGAATCTTCATCTATCAAAAATATCAAGATCCAATATCAATTTTAGTCAAATTCATATCTTTATAAGTTAGAGTTATAAAAGTATAGTTAGAGTCAATTTTAGGGTTCTAGATATTAATCACCTTAGTGGAGTCATTAACCAACTTTACATAATCACAAGGGAGATATTAGGGATATCAAGGAAGAAACAATTGCAATTTTCCTTTTAAAGTATTTCTAGAATAATCCTCACATATTTATGAACAAAATTGACTACTGATTCATAAATTCTGGACATTCAAATCAGGAGATATGATTTATATAAAAGTTAGAGAAATTATAGGAATATTTGGTAGAGATACATCAATTTCATCTAAAAAGGAAAAAAGGAATGGTCGTCAGGTTGTAGTTAGCCCTTGATGAGGGCTACAATTGAATGGAACAAGTGAAGAGAAGCTAGAGGAGAGGGAGGAAGAAAATGTAGTCATTGATTCTTTTCTATGGTTAATGTTTCACTATGATCTAGCGGTCGAAGCTCTCTAAGCTCACGAGTGAATGGACACTAAGGCACAGCTGCACGCGATGGAAAGATTGTTGAGAGAAAAGATGAAGAAGGGAAGGAGAGAGAACTAGGACTAGAGAGAGCATCGTCAAGAATCATGGTGGAGACAAAGAACTTAGGATATGGGTTTTTATAGAACAAAGGAGGCTAGGGTTAGGACTATGAGTTTTGGGGAGTGTTGGCAGAGAGATTCAATCTTGGTGCCCAAGGCACTAAGGGAGATTAAATTGGGCATCATCCAGGGAGGAACAATGAGAAGGAGAGGAACAAAAGGAAAGAAAGGGGAAAGAGTGGTCCGAGAAGGCAGGAGATGTCACAGAGGAATTAGGGTATAACTGCCCCTACTTGACTCTTTCAGTGCAATCAAGGGATGACCCCAACATCATTTGATAGAGATCTAGCAGTTGTTGGATCGTTCCCAACCATTGTTCCTTCCAATACAACAGCCCGGGCTAGGTTAACCTGACTAAAGGTCAATTACAAGTAGGTCAGGATATTGGGCCATACCTAAGAGAGAAAGAAGAGAGAGAAAAAGAGGTATTAATGGTGATTTTTTTGGGTAAAATCATTAGACAATGTTAACTATCAATATTAATAGAAATCTCCCATTTATCCCAAATTTGGACAATAAGCTTATAATAATTAGTAAAACATGTGGAAAAAGTTTCAATCAATAAGAAGTACATTATTCAGGTAATTAATTAATTGATCAAGGGTTTTTTCAAACTAGGTTTTAAAATAATTTGGTGGATATAATTGATCCAAGTCATGAATTTTCATCCTATAGATCCTCATAAGGTTATTGATCATGGAAATTATCAAAAGTGAGAGAAACAAGGTAATTGAGGGAAAAAGAGTAATTAGGTCAATAATGTGCAAAAATGCACTTCATCACACCCTTATAGGTCTTGAAGAAGGAATATCAATGGAGCTCATCAATTTGTAGTAATGAAGATGTAAGAAGACAATCTCTTGTGGTTCAAGGATAAAGATGCATTATTTCTCAAATCGCTTAAATTGATGATGAAGAAGAAATTGAATAGGAAAACCAAGTCAAGGATGTACAAGATAAAAATAATACAAAGAGGTAACCTTCAATTCTATATCTAAAGTAGACTTAATGGAACTAGTATAACGCACTAGATAAAAGATTGTTAAGTTGAAACGGTTGAAACAAAAGGTTCCTACTTGAATTTTTTTGTATGCAGATTCTAATTACGTCAAAATCTGAAAATAAAATATTGAAATATTTATGCAAGATAAAGATTTTAGTTTTTGTTAGCTAGAAAACATAGAGAAAAAATACAAGTTTATTGTCCACACAATTCTGATTTACTTATTATAACTGAAGCTTATCTAGTGTAACCCATAGTTTATGATCATAACAACTTCTATTATATCCTAAATGAGAAGCAAAATCTATCTTGAATAGTTAGTGATTTTGAACAAGATATTCATAGTATAATGATTACTCAGTTAAAATCGCATATCAAGTTACTATTTTGACTAACGAGAACAACTATGAGAAGAACATATCATGATAACTATGTAACAAAAAAGAAACCTAGAGCATAGATTGCATTAATCATAAAGAATATTGGAAAAGAGAGACATAAGAGAGGATACCCATATGGATAGACCTTGATTTGTTGCTTAGAGTTCTCAGGTTCAAGCCCAGACAACAAAAAACTGCCATATGAAAAAGGAGAGGCATAGAGTACAAACAAACCAATAGTCCATGAAAGAAAATATATGCCAAACAATTTGATAGACACAAACCATATCTAGTGTCTCATATAATGTGCATTGTTGCTGCACTATGCCTACCAATGACATTTTCAAGAATCAATTGACAAAGACATGGCTTCAATCTCTAATCATTAGCTTTGAATTTTTATATATTGTCACAATTCATGATATAATTATAGCCCAATTTGAAGTATTTTTCTATAAATATAAGTCAAATTTTGCAACTATTGGGAATATTTTGAAACAATTATGGCCATTATTTATATGATTTTATCATCCATCATTATGTTACTTTGAATAATTTATGCACCTAAAAAGCTTAAAATTGTGTGTTTAGCTTATGAATGTGATCAAACTTGATTATCATTCAATATTTAAACATTTTTAATGTATTTTTATAGTGTGGTATACATGCATACTATATTCAACGCATAGAACAATCTATTACAAAAACTCAACAAAAATTTGCATAATTCATAATTCATCCAAACAGTGACAATTCTCTCCATATATATAAATAAAATATTATTTTAACTCATTATTTTATCTAATTATGTTGCCCGAGTGAATTTATAACAATGTTATAGCATGACCTAGCATAATTTTTTGCAATATGTCCATTTCACTTGTGTGCCATTGATACTTAAAATGATATCTTTCTCATGTTCAAATAATGTATAGTAAGTATGGGTGATGAACATTGTCTAGTACAATTTATATGTAGAATAGTGATGCAAACCACTATACTTAATATATCATTCATGTATCAAATATTTGTTTACAATTCTAGTAGGGTGCACATCTTTGAAAAACCATATGATACATTTCTAATGCTTTGTTATGATCATTGGACTACTTCAAAATACAAAGACGAAAGCAATAGAGTTGTTGTTGGAGGGAATTGATGATAATGTTTTGATGTGCCATTTTCTACTATACTATTGTGCTATATGATTATGCAAAAGATGTAACACATTGCAAGAAATAGGTGTCTTTCATCATATGTATTAGAACTAGAATCGTGGCCCTATGTAAATCGTATGTTCTAAGAAAAACACCTGAGAAATACCAAAATGAAAAAATACACTTTATAATAGTCCAATTACTTGATAAATTTGTAATTTGACAAGATGATCATATATTGTACTCACTTTGTGGTAGATCTTGTATTAATTTTATTTTAAATGAAATATGATATATGTATGTGTCTATGTGTGTGTATATATATATATTTACATATATATGTATATAATAATAAGAGTCAGGCTAGTGTACACTCGAGTGTACCGGAGGCACCGTACACCTCAGTCATTTTTGAAGATGCAATAAATTTTTGAAATATCTAAACTGTTGATTTTCTTAAATATCTTAATAACATACCATATAATAAATTTTAGCTCATTTGGACACTCATAGGTCATGCATCTAAAGGATGCAAAAATCAGGCATTTCAAATTAGTTTTGTGTGTCAATTTTGTTGCCCTTGGATGAGTGACTTACACTCATCCAAATGAGCTCAAATTTTGTATGTGGCCTATTATTATTGTAACCATTAAGATCAATGGATTAGATTTTAAAAAAACATGGTCTAGATAGGCAAACACCATTGGGGTGTACAACGTAATCTGTACACTCGAGTGTATTCTAGCCTGACTCATAATAATAATAATAATAATAATAATAATAATAATAATAATAATAATAATAATAATTATTATTATTATTATTATTATTCTGGAAAGAAATAGGAGATTGACAAATTCAAGTACTACCTAATGAAGGAATTTCAGTTCAAATATTCAGACTAGAATTCTTGACTTGATTCCCCCGGGGTTGTTGTGGGAAAGAGGAGGACAAATCTTTATTTATTAATCTCATATTTCTTTGAGTTAGGGATTGTGCTTTTGCGTTGCTCAATGGCTTTTGGAATGAGGAAGGCATGGACCCTAGGCACAGACGAATGCAGACATTAGTTCTTGGATCCTCCATGAGTCGACATATATTCCTAAAATATCAAACATGAATGTGGCATCATCTTGTAATTCAATGTAGATAATACTTGATGAGTAGCTTTCTTCACAACTATGTTTTTAGAGGAGCTGGTTATACCATCTTACGTGAGTCATTTTGAATGGATACAATGACACGAGAGTGGTGACACCAACCCTTTATTGTAGTTCAGAATTACTAAACTCAGATCTAATAGTCAGCACAGATATTACTCCCCTACTCTACTTTGCAGTGATTAATGGGGGATTCCTTATTTTTCTGTGACTCTTAAATGTCAATGCATCTCTAAAGTATGGGTGTGGCCTATAAATTAATCCCATTAGGATCTTGTTTGAGCCACCAAAAGCCATAGAGACTATTTAACTTTCCTAATTGAAACAATAAGCAATAGGGAAGATGGTCCATATTTGCGCAACGGAGTTTGAGAATATTAATCGATCGTTGGGCTGGAGTGGACGACAATTGAAGTGGGCGTTGCCACATTTGACCAACTATATAATGAGCCAAGTTAAAAGGTATATTTAAATAACGAATTACTGGCAAGCTGCACCGTAAATGGTTCTATGGTGTAGTGGTTAGCACTCTGGACTTTGAATCCAGCGACCTGGGTTCGAATCCCGGTAGGACCTTTTGGTAATTGAATTTTTACTTTCTTGTAATTATTGATCAATTGCCTGCTGTTTGGATTTCAATTTTGGGCGGGTGGACGAGTGCCTTAGAACTTCTATGCTGAATCTAGTTAGTAACTGTAAGTATTTTTACCGGATCTTTTAAGAGTAAAAATTCTTTCAATGGCAACCGATTTCCATCACAATTGATTGATTGCTGAAATAAAATAAAAAGTAACAGTAATAGCAACAGCTTTCGAAAAGTTTGAACGATTTTTCCTTCTAGAATAGTTCGGGCACGAAGCGAAGGACGAAGGGGTGCGAAACGAATTTCACGATTTTCAGTCCCCTTGCTGAATTTAGTTAGTAACTGTAAATATTTTTACCGGATCTTTTAAAAGTAAAAATTATTTCGATGGCAATCGGTTGCCATCGATTTCCATCACAATTGATTGATTGCTGAAATAAAATAAAAAGTAACATTAATAGCAACAGCTTTAGAAAAGTTTGAACTATTTTTCCTTCTAGAATATTTCGGGCACGAAGCGAAGGACGAAGAGGTGCGAAACGAATTTCACGATTTTCAGTCCCCTTTGCTTGTCAAGCAAGGATAATCTCCAACGCAGAGAACCAGACAGCCGCCACGTGCAGTGCACTTGTAGAACAGGACAAAAAAAGCCCGCATGCTGAAAATGAGGCCTTTGAGAAGCCCTTCCAACTCCCAGTGCACCCATGAAACTCACACCTCGCTCAATACATACTAGATGATAAAACCTGAAGGAGTCGTGCCAGTGGCGCCCGTCCCTTTCAGCGTGGTAGCTCTGATGGCCATTCTTTGTCTTACCTGGTGGGGGAAGGGACGACATCTGTAGGACAATTACGTCCATCGATAACTTTTGCCCAAATTGTAAACCAATTGCTCTCCTGTTGGTGTTGTTTTTGTTGTGTTCGTTCCTATTCTTAAAGGAAGGAGATTGCTTATTTTTTCACCCTCTTCTTATTTAATCTTTTAGTACTTTTTTTCTTAGGAAAGATTGAAAAAACATGTGTTAATACTTTCATTTTTTATCACTCGGTAGAAATTCACAATCAATGTCGATCATCCAACTAATGATGTAATATGTTTCACATCCTATCATTTTCCACATATGTCTCTTTTTTTAATATTTTCTTCACATTGTACTGCCTATTTGAACCATCCGTGTTCATCCACTTTCATCCAGTTCAGACTTTTCTACAAAGAAATTTTCTTTAAGACCTAAAGTACAATTGTTCCTCAATTATATCCTAGATAGGCTATTTTCACAAATTTTCCAATTGAATTATCTGAAATAGAATCTTTCCTTTTTTTAAACTGTTTTTCTAAAAAAATATGAAAGATAACTCTGACTTATCTTTATGTGCAAGTTTTCTCTAATTTTTGTCAGAATTCCTAAAATTATTAGAGAAATGAGATTTCCTTTTTTTCACCCAGGGACATGGGGTGATCAAAGCCATCTTCCACGTCCCACGTGGCGGATCACCTCTGCGAGCCCTATGTGGTGCATCGACATGATTTGTCATCTCTTCCAGAAGATTCTGCCCAAAATCTGACTCGCAAATCCACCTATAAATTGACCCTCATACCTAATGTATTCCAGGCCCCTCTCGTCTCTCCTGAAGCCAGAGCGACAACTATCTCCCTCTTTAGTTTTTGTGTTTCCTATGATAAGAGGATCCTTCCTATGACACCACTTACTCTACTAAATTTATAGAATAGTAAATTGTTGTATCTGTTGTGCCTAGCTGCTAAATCTATGATCTATTAATCCTAATCTATACTTGTCGCACCTGACCTGATCTACTGCTTAATTTGATCAGCTATTTACTATAAATGTCTTACCACTCTTATAGTTGTCATTTCTTCTACTTCTGAAAAATCAGATGTAGTTTTCTATGCATACTTTTGCTAGTCATCCTCTTACATCGTACACAACAATCATGATTATGAATGACAGATCTCTGCCATGGGAGGTCCTGAAGTGATTAGGATCATAACCCACCTCAAAATTAGAATATTTGAGACTATGATAGGAAGTTCACAAACATATTCAACCCCAAAACCTCACCCAAAATAAAAATCACTTTCCAATCTTATTTTTTCATGTTCTCTTTATTTCAACCATCTTGAATCACTCAATTTCCTCACAACCTGACAGTGTATTGATACTGTTACTGGGCAAGACGGGGGTGTTAATCCTTCCCCACTTGTAATTAGATCTTCAGATCAAATCTATAGTTTTTCTTTTATTTCCATTTTTATCTAACACGGATAAACACTCGGACTACACCATGGCTCAATGATCTACCTTTTTTCCTCATTTTTCTTACAAAATATGGTGACGACTCTAACATTTTCTACGTGATGTTTCACTACTGAAAATGGTAGAACATTATTTCCCAAATATCTCTATTTTCATCCCATTTTTGGGCAGGGTGTGACAGACCGGCGACTCCGCTGGCGAGTAAAGCCAAGTCGATATGAGTCAAACTCATTGTGTCCTATTTCAAAGATTCAACATCTTCAAGATTGTTTGTTTTTATTATTGTTCTTTTTTTGGCTGGGAACAGGGTGGTAGATCACCATGATCCGCCTACTCTGGGAGCACGAAACAAGGCAATCCACCATACCCGATCCCTTTCTTTTTCCTTTTTTTGTGCTTTTCAGGGTGTCCTGGTTGTGATCATGTTTTGCCATTTTGGATCTCTCTCTCCACTACCGACCTGGATTTCAGACAGGATTCTTGTCTAGGGTTTGGTGTTTTCTTCACTTGTTTTTTTAAATAATAGTAATAGAACATAGAAAAACATAAAGGATTAATAGAAGGTGTAGGTTGGAAACAACGTTCGGTCTTTCTTGAAAAATATAATATTGTTATTTTATTACCAGGATATCAGTGACTATCATCAATCATGGGTTTTCTTTCAAAAATGCTAAAACTCGTCGCATGCACTCCACACTCCTACAAACCCATGTGTCACAGAACAGGTGTCAACCTCACGTTGGATCCCTAAAACTGATGTAGGATGTCCATAAAGGTACCAACACAACATTAATATGGATGTCCAAAGACCTTGAAAACATCCCACTCTCCTAGCACTTACAACTGGTTACAACTACCGTAGTCACGAGGTGCATTGGGAACAATATCTTTTTTCATTGAACTCAAAATTCCCTTTTTTAGTGCTATCTAACCATAGAGAAGTTAAGAACCCACCCCCTCATTCAGGCATATTTTAGGGCTTCATCTTCTGTCATATTGTTATTCAATCACATCTATACCTGTTAAATTACATGTGATTTCCCTCAATATGCATATTTGTATAAAATGCACTTATGGACATTATTTGCATATTTTTCAGGCATTTGGACCACGCTTGATGGGAGAGAGAGGAGTGATCCTAGGGTTTCTCTACCTTTGGAGAGGCCTAAAGTGAAGTTTTATGCTCCCTCAACCTACCCCTAGTGGCCAAAGATCCATTGAAGCAAAGATGTCCTAGAAAATCCAAGGAAACAAGTCCAAGTGTTGATCCAGAGGTCAGCACGGTTGTGGTACCACAGAATAGCCGTGCTAGCATACTTGAAAATCAATAGAGTCACCTTGGGTCAAAGCTAGAATCACCACGGCTGTGCCACTTAGAATGGATGTGCTGAACTTACCTAGAACGGTTGTCCCACTTTGCACCTCCATGTGATAGCTGAGACAGAACGGCCATGGAGCCAAGAACAGACAACATTTTCCAAGCCACCATGGTCGTGGTGACCACCACGACTGTGCTACCCTAGCCCTACCACAATCATGCTACTTCATTTACAAACTTGACCATGCTATTGTCATCTTTCTCCATTTTTCACCACAGTCATTCCACTCCACCATGAGCATGCTCACCCCTCCCCACCATGGACGTGGTGACCACCACAGTCGTGCTACTCACAAAAGCCTAGCTATTTTTGCACTACTTTACCCATATTGCCCGTACTTGATGACATGTATTTTACTACGCGCTTAAACGCAAGTATACGCGTCGAGTAATATAGGCCTTGTGAGGCCCGAGTCGAACTCAGGGATACGTGAATTATTGGGGACTTTTACTAACTAATCGCGATCAGCTAGACCGATTAACAAAGTAGGGTTTTGTTGTTCAAATTAAAAAGAAAATAAAAATCAAACAAAGAAAACAATCGATTAAAGGTTAATTTAATCAATTCAAAGGGATATCTTTAGGATGGCGGTTTCACCGCGGGTCAACATTGTATTAGGTTTCATATAATTCCTCACACTTCTCTCTCTATCCGCGTAGTGGCCTGAAATGAGAATTACCCACTGTCGTGGTGTAATTCACTACTTAGGTTTAGGTTGATTCCACCGTCGTAGTAATCATTCCCCTAAACTAAGCGCATTAAAAACGGTCTCTCAGTTCCCACCATTAATTTTACAACTCCTTTGTCAAGGGTTTTATTAATTAATGTAGAATTTGTCTCTTTTCAACCGTTAATCCTTCTGTCGAAGTGATTAAGGGTGTTAAATTATTATTATGGTGATCAGGCATAACAATAGAAATGGAGAAAATGAATCTATACCACGGATTTGAGAGAAAAATATGAATTATTGATATAAAAATGTCATACAATGCATTCCCGGGCTACTCCCGGTCCTAAAGATTGAGGGTTTTAGCCTCTCATGTTCATCTTACACGAATACATGGTAGAAATTGGGGAATTCATAAGAAAAATGGGAAATAAATGGGAAAACCCATGAACGGAGAAGAACCGGTGGATCCTTGGCATAGAACACGAGCTTCCCCGCCTGTCGGTGGTGGAAATCGTCTTCGGCAGCGTCCGAATCACCCGAGATGAGCTTCTCGGCCTCCGTTCTCCTTTCTCTCCTCCTTGGCACTCGTGCAATGCGATATGACCGATCCTCCATCTCGGCGTCCGTCATTAGGTATAAGTCCCTAATTAGGTCGTCAAATAACAACAGCCATCCGATCGAGATCAAAACAGATCTAACGCATATCTTCCGGCGTCGATACCATCGACGCGGGTCGATGGTATCGACCCAGCGGATTAGCGGCAGCTTTCCTTTCTTTTAGTCTGAGCGCCTGTGGTGATCTCGATACCATCGACTTGGGTGTCGATGGTATCGACTCCTTTAGCGTCGGTTTTTGTCTTCTAGCGACGCTGTAGCTCTCCTTGTGTCGATGGCATCGACTTTCGTCGATGGTATCGACTGCATCCTCGCCAGCAACTTGAAGGGATCTCTCGACTTAGGTGTCGATGGTATCGACTCTGTATTGCTCTTCTCGGCTGACAACCTGTGGCTTGGTCGATGGTATCGACTTCCGTCGATGGTATCGACGGAAGCAGATACTTGTTTTTCCTGAAATTTCACAACAAGACCAAGTAAATCCACACAATTTATAATAAGATGATAAATGATGCTCAAAATAGTAAAATAAAGGGGATTTGATATAATATGATGGCAAAGACCAAATTAAGTGAATTATGCAATATTATCCATAAAAATGAGTAATTGGAGCACAAAACACATATGAAATAGGTCTATAAATGCGACTCAAAATCATCGCATCAAACTCCCCTAAGCTTAAACATCGCTCGCCCTCGAGCAACTAATCCTTAGAATAGGATTGCAGATGTGAACTAAAAATCAACACATCACCCCACATTCCACATGACCCCCACTGAACGTTCTCAAACCGGCCTTTCCTAATCACAGAACAGTAATTACCCTACAGGTGACAATAATCATCAATAAGAAAAATTATCCTTCAAACCAATGAACACTATCACATAAGGTAGTTAACATAATAAGGTTCGCCAATTCAGCATTGGTGCATCTTGTGATCGCCTACACTACGTTGCTCGCCCTAACTACCATCTACATGGAAGCAGTTCTCCTGATAAACATGAGTGAGGAGAAAATCATGGTGGCCTACCAATCCGAGCAACGGGTGGATGGAATGGGTGGTTCATGGAAGAATTTTTGGAAGTATTACACAGTTTCAACATGCACATAACAAAATGTCCTAAATGATGCAAATGCACATTGAAAATGCCCTAATGCTTAAAATTAGGTGGAATGATGCATGCACTAACCTTCCACCTCAAAAAGAGATAGAAATCTAATTAAGCCACATCATGTACTCAATTTCCTTATTATGCAAGTGATATCATGTTCCTTTCTCCCTCTTATTTCATTTCCTTCTAAATTCTCTCTTTTTTTTCTTTCTTTTCAAATTTTTTTTCAGATTTTCAGAATTTTTTTTTCTTCTAGCCCACATCTCCATAATTGCTTAGAGATACATGCCTAAGGCCATTTTCTTCACGATTGGAAATCTTTGTACTATTTTGAGGGTATGGAACAATTTAGATCACTTTTTAAGACAACCTGAGGTACATGGTGTACTTAAGCATGAAAATCATGAAAGTTATGAGTGCAACTACATGACATGCACCTAAAGGTAATGTGCATGAATCACTATACATTTTTTTCCGTTTTATGCAAAAGTATGAAAATAACAATGCAAATCCTATCTACATGCTATGCACGCAAGAAGGAATTAAAACTGTACTTTACTTCCAACTCTTTGGTAGATTATGGAAAAATATGAAGTGGAATGATCACAAGATTAAGTTACTGAACCTTAGAAAAATATCATGTGTCCCTCCTTACTGACATGTGTGGTAGTTCAAAGGGTTCTTTCTCTTATATCCAATTAAGGTCTCATTACCATTTGATTAGGTTAGGCTCAAACAACCGTTACTATCCACTTTTCATGAGTCAATGGGGGTGTAGGTGTGACATATTTCTTCAAAGTTGACATAATCAATCATTTTCATAGGACAAGTTCCCCAAGGACAACCAAGTTAAGCTATCCAAAAGACACAGAAATTTTTAAATTCCCTTAAATTTCTCATGAAAACAGCGAGATGACAATTTTTAAGACATCCACGATTACACTAGATAGATGTGGATCCTAAACAAACTAAAATTGCAAGAACAAATAACAAATCAAAAACTAAAAACAACAAAAGAAAAAGATAATCTGTTCCAGCTACCCCCCTAAGCTTGAATTCGACTATGGCCTCATAGTCAAAAACAAACTTAAGAGTGGAACAGAGATACCCTGAACAGTCTTGTGGAGGCGGAGGCAGCAACTGCCAGGGTCGTGGGGTCCGGATTTGCTCTGGATGACACTTGGCGCAAGTGGAGGAAGAAATCGTTGAAGATGTGACTTCATTTGACCAATAACCCCATCTTGAATAACTGACACCGACACTGCTGTGTGCCCGTCGATACCATCGACGGAAGTCGATGGTATCGACTCGCTGATTAGGGCAACTGCCTCGCGAGTCCGGCCGCCGCCTTTTTCACTTGAAAATGTCGATACCATCGACAGACCCGTCGATGGTATCGACTTCACTGAGTCGATTTCTTCTGAAAATCTCCAGAGATCTCGATGGTATCGACTGGCATGTCGATACCATCGACCTTTATTGCGTAGCCTGCCTGTAGGTATGTCGATACCATCGACGGGACCGTCGATAGTATCGACTCAGTGCGATTTTTGCAGCTGTCAACCTGAACCCATGTCGATACCATCGACCAGTGTGTCGATGGTATCGACCCTGCCTGTTCCTGCACATTTAACAAACAGATCAAGGTATCTTTTTTAAACTAAAATCTAAACAAAATAAAAGCAATCTACAACTTTAACTAAACTATCCTAATGTACCAATGGTTGGGTTGCCTCCCAACAAGCGCCCTTCTTTAGCGTCTTAGGCTAGACGGCTTGACAATCATCATCTTTTCACCTTGGGAACTGGGCTTAGAGGATCATTCGGTAATTTGAATTCGACTCGATCTCCTCCAATACCCAAGGACAAAGTCCCTCTGCCTAAGGCAGTCACGACATCTGCCGTAGCTTGAAACGGTCTTCCTAGGAGAATTTCACAACTTTGGAGTGGTGGCATATCCATGATGACAAAGTCCACAGGAAATATGAATCTATCCACTTTGACGAGAACATCTTCACATACTCCATAGGGTCTCACGGTAGACCCATCTGCCAATTCAATTGTTGCGGCTGACCTCTTTATCTTTTTTAACCCCATCTTTTGAAATGTAGCCAAAGGCATGAGATTTATACTAGCGCCGGAATCACATTGCGCTTTAGAAACATGTTGACCACCTATTGAACACGGAATGTAAAAACCTCCTGGGTCCTTTCTCTTCTTTGGTGAACTCCCGTGAATCATTGAGCTCACCGTCTCATTCATCCAATAAATTTCATCGTCTTCTATCTGCCTCTTATTATTAATGATTTCCTTGATGAACCTCCCATAGGCGGGTACTTTCTCGATCATTTCCACTAATGGAATATTGATGTGGAGTTTTCGAAATATCTCCAGGAATTTTTTAAAGTGATGATGCTCTTTCTTTGACTTAGGATTAACCACATTTGAAATATCTGCTGCCTCAACACGCCTATGAGGTGGCACATACGTGCTTTTCGGGGGTACCTCCCCTAAGCTTGCTTCAATCACTCTCTCCGACGTGGGCTTTGGCGAGACATCCTCAATAGTATCAGCTTGTTGTGGTTCCTCTCTCGCCTTAGATGTCTCCACATGTGCACAAACAACTTGCACTTGTTCTGCCTGCCTAGGTGGAGATACCATACTCACAACTCTCTCTGATTTTCTAAAGAAATGGTTTCCGCCCGGCAATCTATAGTAAGTGCGTGGATACGGTATCGCCGGTGTTGCATTCACATTGAAAGTCATTTTTCTTTCTTCTACAACTTCTTGCACCTGAGATTCCTCATTTCTTACCACCGACATGTACTTAACCTGATGATGTGCTTGGGCCACGTTCGCATTCTCAGCTAATTTCTGTTGATTGGCGTGCTTGATGGCCGCCACTTCACTTGAAATCTGAGCCACGGTGGTCTCTAATGTCCGCATTTGCGCTCCATGGCTTTGCAGCGTCTGCCCAAATTTGGTTAGAATGTCACCTTGAGATTTCAATTGTTTTCCAAACATGGCCATCATCTCTTGGTTTTGCTGGACCATTTGAGTTAGTAATTCAGTGTTCTTGTCCTCGGCTTTCTGCTGTGACTTGGCATCCGGATCCTGTAAAAAATTGTTCGGATCCTTCCATGAAAACTTTTTATCTTTCCTCCATGCATAGTCATTGTTTCTATAGCCCTGTTGTTGCATGTACTTTACTTGGGCTTCCTCATCCTTAGATGCATCCTCCTTAGTTAACACCTTCTTGGCTAGAAGATCTAACTTATCATTCAGCTCCCTCACTATTCTGGATTCACCAGCAGCCTTGACATGTTCCACGGCACCTCTGTCACCCCATGACTGCTTCCTAGCCATGTTTTTCAGTATCTCCCAACATCTGGTATCGGTGTTATTTAAGAAAAATCCGGAACCAGCCAAGTCCAGGTTGCTTCTATCATGCTCGGAGAGAGCAAAGTAGAAGATCTTCACTTGGGTTTCCTTGTCTAGTCCATGGTGTGGACATCTCCTCAACATGACCTGGAATCGCTCCCAAGTCTCAGAATAAGTTTCACCCGCCTGTTGGGTGAAATTGTGAATCTTCCTGATCATATCATTGGTCTTCTCAGGAGGGAAGAACCTCTCGAAGAAAACCTCCACCATGTGATCCCATGATTCAACAAACTCGTCGTCGAGGTTATGAAGCCACTCTATTGCCACTCCATCCAAGGGACTCGGGAATAACTTGAGGTAGAGCACATCCTGTGGAAATCGATCTATCTTCACCATATCGCAATTTTTAACAAACTGACTAATGTGTGCCACTAGATCTTCATTTTTCAGTCCGTGAAATGCGTTTTATTTCACCAGGTTAATCAATGCTGGATCGATCTTGTAGGTTGGAATGTTTATCCCATGTTTCTTTATAGGCCCCTTTGATGCCGAGGAAGAAGACGCCTTGATATTCTCCCATATTGTTTGTGCTTCATCCATTTCTTCTTCTTGTTCTTGCTCAGATTCAGAATTTATATCACTTTGGTGTTCCCCCTCGTAGTAGTCCTCGTCCTCTGGTCCCGCAGATGGAACCTCAGGTGTGCGATTTGCGTAGTCGGTACTACGCGTATGCACCATGCAAAGTACCTGAAATATGAAAATCGGGGTTCAGTACAATGCTTTGAACGAGTCAACACAATTACAGAGAAATAAAGGAATTTTTGAAATTGTTTTAAAATAATAAAAAAAAATGTGGCCTAGAGTGGCCGCTCTTAGCACTCAAAGTGCCAATAATTCGCCGTATCCCCGGCAACGGCGCCAAAAACTTGACGTGTATTTTACTACGCGCTTAAACGCAAGTATACGCGTCGAGTAATATAGGCCTTGTGAGGCCCGAGTCGAACTCAGGGATACGTGAATTATTGGGGACTTTTACTAACTAATCGCGATCAGCTAGACCGATTAACAAAGTAGGGTTTTGTTGTTCAAATTAAAAAGAAAATAAAAATCAAACAAAGAAAACAATCGATTAAAGGTTAATTTAATCAATTCAAAGGGATATCTTTAGGATGGCGGTTTCACCGCGGGTCAACATTGTATTAGGTTTCATATAATTCCTCACACTTCTCTCTCTATCCGGGTAGTGGCCTGAAATGAGAATTACCCACTGTCGTGGTGTAATTCACTACTTAGGTTTAGGTTGATTCCACCGTCGTAGTAATCATTCCCCTAAACTAAGCGCATTAAAAACGGTCTCTCAGTTCCCACCATTAATTTTACAACTCCTTTGTCAAGGGTTTTATTAATTAATGTAGAATTCGTCTCTTTTCAACCGTTAATCCTTCTGTCGAAGTGATTAAGGGTGTTAAATTATTATTATGGTGATCAAGCATAACAATAGAAATGGAGAAAACGAATCTATACCACGGATTTGAGAGAAAAATATGAATTATTGATATAAAAATGTCATACAATGCATTCCCGGGCTACTCCCGGTCCTAAAGATTGAGGGTTTTAGCCTCTCATGTTCATCTCACACGAATACATGGTAGAAATTGGGGAATTCATAAGAAAAACGGGAAATAAATGGGAAAACCCCTGAACGGAGAAGAACCGGTGGATCCTTGGCGTAGAACACGAGCTTCCCCGCCTGTCGGTGGTGGAAATCGTCTTCGGCAGCGTCCGAATCACCCGGGATGAGCTTCTCGGCCTCCGTTCTCCTTTCTCTCCTCCTTGGCACTCGTGCAATGCGATATGACCGATCCTACGTCTCGGAGGCCGTCATTAGGTATAAGTCCCTAATTAGGTCGTCAAATAACAACAACCGTACGATCGAGATCAAAACAGATCCAACGCATATCTGCCGGCGTCGATACCATCGACGCGGGTCGATGGTATCGACCCAGCGGATTAGCGGCATCTTTCCTTTCTTTTAGTCTGAGCGCCTGTGGTGATCTCGATACCATCGACTTGGGTGTCGATGGTATCGACTCCTTTAGCGTCGGTTTTTGTCTTCTAGCGACGATGTAGCTCTCCTTGTGTCGATGGCATCGACTTTCGTCGATGGTATCGACTGCATCCTCGCCAGCAACTTGAAGGGATCTCGATACCATCGACTTAGGTGTCGATGGTATCGACTCTGTATTGCTCTTCTCGGCTGACAACCTGTGGCTTGGTCGATGGTATCGACTTCCGTCGATGGTATCGACGGAAGCAGATACTTGTTTTTCCTGAAATTTCACAACAAGACCAAGTAAATCCACACAATTTATAATAAGATGATAAATGATGCTCAAAATAGTAAAACAAAGGGGATTTGATATAATATGATGGCAAAGACCAAATTAAGTGAATTATGCAATATTATCCATAAAAATGAGTAATTGGAGCACAAAACACATATGAAATAGGTCTATAAATGCGACTCAAAATCATCACATCACTTGACTAGTTGTAAGGACTCTGACCTGGGTTTTGGGCTAACCCTGTTTGTTTTTCTTAAGCATGTTGCTCAAAACCTTGCTCTAATCATCTAAAATATAATTAGGGAATGTTGGAAGATTGAAGTTCCTTATTTGAGCTTGATGCTTGTATATTTTTGGAAAGGTTTGGTGTAAACTGCAATTTACCCATCATAGGGGTTTATGTACAAGTTTTCCACCTCTAGAGTATTTCTTATCTCTCTTAGCATCATCTGGAGGAGAGAGGAAGTGTTGGGCACCTTTTTTTGGCCTTGGTTGTATGGTGACATCCTTGGTGATGTTTTGGGCACATGTTTGAGGTGTGCTTTGCTCATAAGAGTGTTGTCTTGGGCTTGAGAGCCTTGGTGAGACCCTATATTGGTTTATGGTTTCCTTGAGGAGGCTTGGTATCGGTTGAGGGTATCTTAAGGGACATCCTATTAGTTTGGTGGTACCTTGAGGATCACCATATCATTTTGTGGTGACTCTAGAGATGTGCCATATCAGTTTGTAACCTAGGGTTTCATCCCTATCGGTTAGTGAAGGGGATGGCTGAGTGTATTGACCTTGACCTTCCTTAGTGACCAAGTGAGTAAGACATAGATCCTATCACCTTGTTGCATGGTGTTACATGTGGCCTTTATTCTTGGACATGGTTTCTTCTAGGGTTCTAAGGTGGCGACACCTTCCTCTTTCTCTCTGTCTCATTGGCCATGTATATATACCCCTCTCTTCCCATGCAAGAGAACCCTTTTAGTGATCATTGCTTTCTCTCCTTGGTGGCTGACCTTGAGCTTGAAGAGCACTCTCCCTTGGAACTTGGTGGGTGAGCCAAAAGCTTATGGTGCTCTATTTCATCTTCTTCCTTGGTAAGCCATGGTTTTCTAGCTTTCTTTGTCTCCTTCTTTCTTCTTCTCGGCCATGGACCTTGATACCTTCTTTCCTCTCTTTTTCTCTCTCTTAACCTCAGTTCTATCTTCTTACTTGGAGGTGTTGTGGAGATCGAGTTTGGAGCTTAACCATGGAGCTTAGAGCTTGGTGGTTGTTCTTGAGGCGGGTTATATAACTCCAAACCAACTTTGTTATTATCACCTTTCTACTTGTTACCTTGGTAGTTGTCCTTATCTCGTTATTCCTTGCTTGTTAGTACCTATTCTTGGTAGCCTTACATTCTGTTTTGAGAATAGAACCTTGCTAAGTTGCTTCCATGAGATGCACCTTTCTTTCACCTTGTTAGTATCATCATCTGGAGGTAGAAGATGACTAAACCGATATGATATGCTAAACTGATATGATATTCGATATGCAATGCAATCCGACATGCTAAATTGATATACCTACCATGATGGGGTTTGTTATGATATAGTGATGACTAGTGAGGAAGAGTGTTGAATCTCCATGCTTTTAACTGAGTATGGAAGCTGACATGGGTAACCCTAATCCGATATACATATAATCTGATACATCCTAGCCTAATACACCTAGAGTAGATGTGAGAAGTACCTTCCCTTAAGGCTCTGGCCAATATTCCTTGGTGATCTTTGAGGCTGATACCCTAGTTGTTGGTATGGTCGATATCCCATGATGGTGAAGGTGGTTGATATCTAAAGAGATACACAGGATGATACCCTTTGAGATAGTATGGACGATACACTTTCTCATGTACCTCTAAACTGATATCATTTGTGGTGCTCGATAACAAGTGATGATAACCGATACCAAGTGATGGTAGACCGATACCAAGTGATGATAACCAATACCAAGTGATGGTAGACCGATACCAAGTGATGATAATCGATACCAAAGGATGATAAACTGATACTTACCTTGCGGTTGGTAGGTTGATACCATACTTAGGTTGGTTGCCTGATATCTAGGATTAACGGATACCCTATGTGATATGTAGTGATGCATCTTGTTGATGCTAGGGTTACATGGTGTTATGTGATACCCTATGGTGTAATCATGTGTATGATGTTGAAAGCTAACTCTCTCCCTTTACATATTTCATAATAATGATAGAAATATGTTTTCACATCTTCCAAATATACTTCATAACGATGAAGTGAGTAATGATCTAAAGATGGTTGTTGACTAACCTTGTAAACCCTAAATTGAGTGAGAAGAACTCTAACCCTAATGATGTAGTGGGAATGGCATAAAACTTAAGACATAGTAGTGTTGATGATGTATGATTGATCTTAACTGCTTTTCCTAGACCTAATGCACCATAGGATGATGATACTATGAGTGGTTCACCCTTAATTGAAGAACATAGCCTTAACTCTTCAACTAAGTGAAGACTAATGGATGTAGGGTTTAATGTTTGCATATCCATATAATAACCTTAATTATGGAATAATATGACTCATGTGCTCATCTTAAGAAAAGGATATAATCCATGACAAGTGTCTTCTATATTCCCTTTTCTTATAATCATAACTTGTGGAGTAAGGCTAATGATACTACAATGTGTATACACATGAGGGTGGTGACAAGTCTTGTTGAAATACATGGTGGCAACCTTGGTGTAGAAATCATATAACAAGTCCAATGCCTTGATAGGTGCTTTGTGGATAGCTTGAAGTGATACCCTCAAGTGATGTAGTTTATGGTTCGACTCTCCTTGGTTTGATATGTGCTTAGTGATTTGTAAGAAGTGATAATATGTGGGACACCTAATGTGGAAGCGTCTCACTAGTGCAATGGTCACTATGTTATTATAATGCATTTGGTAAGGCACACATAATTTGATGAAGATGATACACATATGCATTTATAAAATGGCTGATAACTGGTGCGGTAAGATTTTCATATATAACGAATGTTGTTCAATCCTTTTCGGATCAAAAAATGGGCTTTAGTGTGTTTAGGGTTTGGTGGTGTAACCATGAAGTGTAATCCCTAATCGGCATCTTGTGAAGGTAGTTGAGACATACCATGTTGATGTTAGGGTCTCATAGTGATGATATGATATCCTACAGAGTAGTTGTACATATGATGTGAGGGTTATGTTCCTATACCACATAACATGTTTTATAATGATAATGAGAAACATGCTTCTATGTCTCATAACACACCTCATAATAGTGAGGAAAGTGATAACCTAAGGGTGGTTGGTGATCCAACCTTGTAAACCCTAATCGGGAGAAGTGAAACCCTATTTGCTATGATGTAAAATGTATGATGTAAATGTATAGCATGAGTTCTATGAGATGATGCTTTGACTTCTTGTTATCAACTTCTAACCATGAAGGTGATACTGATTGATGTACATAGCCAGGTATGAGCTATGGAGGTTATGATGTGATGGAAATTAGTCCTTGTGATGGACATTGGTCCTTATGATGGACATTGGTCTTTGTGATGGACATTGGTCCTTGAGATGGAAATATAATGAATAAAAGTCATAAAGTGATGATGTGATGAGATCCCACCTACTATGTTTCAGTTTGTCTTGGTGATGAGTTATTCCCTATTTATGTAGATCTTGTTTAGAGTCTATACATTGTGACTTGATTGATGCTTAAAGATGTTTACATTGATCTAATTAATCAAGTGAAATCCAATAGTGTAGTTTCCCTATGCCATAGATCCATTCTAGTGTCAGCTTTATTGTTGGACGGTGAAACGAGTTTAACTCAGAGTGCATATTTTTGAATATGCAGATTACAAATTGAGTAATTCCTTGTATCCTTAAATACATGATGTGTGAGACGGGCATGTGTGAGACAATCTCGTTGTGATATGGATGGCCATATGTGAGCCACTCCTTTTATTAGAACTGCCACGTGTGGGTGTAAGGAGGCGGGATCACCCCTTACTAAATATTTGAAGAATAAAGCATCCATTCCAAACACACTGAAATGTATGCTGGAATAGGTGTAACATTTTCAAATTTCAATAAATGGTATTCAAAATAACCAAAGTATAGCAGCAGAATAAAAAGGTTGACTATATTTAATTTATCACAAGATTATTACAAAAGTACATCATAATATCCCCTAAGGGTTTACATGTATGATACAACAAAAGGATCTAAGTAGAGGGAAATCTAAACCATAACAACTTTGTCTCCAAGCTTTAACTTCTTAAGATAGTCCAAAACTTCATGCCTTATCATCTAAGTCCTTCACCTAGGGTTGGAAGCATACCCCAGCAAGAAGAGAAAATAAATGACATCAACAAAGGCTGATATGTGCATACTAAATAGGAAATTGAGCAATATATAGAATAAAGGACATCAAATATAAAAGGCTTCCCATAGAAAGGATAAGGACCACCCAAATGGGTATCAAGAGAAAAGGAATTGAAATCATATGATAACAAAAGAATACTTGCCATTACCAAAACATAAAGATTGTGCCACACAAGCACATGTAAAGAATTAGGGTACACACCCCATATCATCAACATGCATGCATGTGCGATAAACATAGCCCTAGAATAATATAAACACAAAGGCATCCAAGATTCATAAACTTGAAACGTGACAAATAAAAGAATACTGCCAATCTCCCAAATATATAAAACATGGGCCAATAATCTCACATCTTGCCCTGGGTATGAGGTTCCTTTCCATCCCAAAAGAGCAGGAAATATCACATCTCGGCAGGAAATAACACATCTGCCATAAAACCAATGCATTTACACTACTCTAGTGATACTGAATCACATAGTATGTTAAATGTAGAGGCAAGTAGAAAGTATAGTCAGAATATATAAACTAGTCACGACATAAGTGACCAACATATACATCCACCTCATAAGTGGGAAAAAGACATCACATGTCATCTTTTAGAGTTCCATCATGAACAAAGCAAAAGATAAGAGTTCAAAAGAATATTCATGATCAAATGATCATTATCAAATAAGGTAGTTTACATGAACCATGATTTTCAAAAGAAAAGTCATTATGTATAATCTAATGTCCATAGGACAAAGAGAATGAATAAGCATAGGTGCAACATAGAAGAATAGGGGATACATCATACCTCAACTTCAGAGTCTAAATAGTCCAAGTCAGTCCTAGATCCAAGAGTAGGCTTCCAAATAACCTCTAGAGAAGGTGGATAGGTCTAATAAGTAAGGTTCCCAAGCTTAGAGAAGCTAGTTTCTACAACAAAGCTCCTATCTCGAGCAAGAAGTGCCTTCTCCACTTTGGAGGTGAAAAACCCTAACAAAAGAACATGGAGATTAGGTGTTCATGGGTTCTAAGTGGGGTTTCACCATGGAAAACTAGGGTTCCAAACTGGAGGAAGGTGAAAGGAAGACTAAAAACATGAAAATAGGGAAGGAAAGGAGAAAACTTACTACTTTTGGTCATAATAACCAAGGAGGAGCTTTAGAAATCCTAAATAGAGAAAATTTGGAACCCTAGGAACCTTCTTCACCAAGGTAGGCACCTTCGTTTACCTTGTGACATAGCCTTTGTGGACAAATAGAGTAGGATTTATGCTCTAAGCTAGAGGAAAGAAAGAAGAGCAATATTTTTTGAATTTGGAGTTGGGAAGGGGTAGATATGTCTATATAAAGAAAGAGGTCAAGTATTGTTGGATCAATGGGCTCTAGCGGGGGGTGGGGGTGAATAGAGCTTCACAATTCTCACAAGACAAATTAGACCACCAAGTTATATAAAGTGTAAAAGCTTAAACAAGCAGCAATTTGATGTCTTAATCTAACATACATAGAAAGGATGAGAGGCAAGGATAAGCAAGCACTTGGACAGGTGGTTTAGAGTGGTTCCATGTCCTAAACTTAGGAGCAATGTCAATCCACTACCTAGAGTGGGTTAGTCTCTAGGATTTGCAATCTTGGTACTCTTATATTCCACAATAAGATTACAAGACACAACAACCACACATCCAAGGGCTTAGTACCTCAAGAAAAGATCTTCAATCTATAGAAGGAGCTTACCCACTTGAACCATGGAGTCTTCAGCCATCAACATGGACTTACCCACTCCTTCCTTCAAGTCTTCTACCTTCAAGGGATTACCTATCTTCCTTGAGCGTCGCCTTGACTATCTCCTTCACTTGGAGATCTTAAGCACCTATCTCCTTCACCTGGATATCTGGAGCACCTTGCTTTCTTCAACCTTGAAGAACAACACCTCCTTCTCCTTCACTTGGAGAATATCTTCAAACTTTATCTTCAATGGGAATTGAGGTAGGAAGATGGAGGAGGAGAACTTTACATCAACATAGGGAGTAGCTCTCTTACACAAGAACCTATCTCACTCATACTCACAAATTTGACTTGAAGGTAGAGAGAGAAAGTGGCTCAAAGGGTTAGAACACTCTCAACTATGCTAGAACCAAGTTTGGAATGAATGAGCAGCCTTGGAATGAACTCCAAGAGGTCATATTTATAGTTGAGGGTGCCCCTTTAAGTTGTGGGACACTTAGATACAAAAATAGCCATTTTTTTCTCAAAGAAACGACTCTATTTTCTCTCAAAACACACACCAATGGTCACATCACTTTTTCTGCAAAATTATGTATAGTGCAATCGGTCGAGTTTCAATAAAGTTAACTCGACCGATCAAGTAAAAGACAAAACTGATATTCAAACTATCGGTCGAGTTTGTCCTGGGGAAACTTTACCGATCACTGAAG
This sequence comes from Alisma plantago-aquatica, assembly GCA_963693085.1. Lineage (NCBI taxonomy): Eukaryota > Viridiplantae > Streptophyta > Magnoliopsida > Alismatales > Alismataceae > Alisma > Alisma plantago-aquatica. The sequence continues at coordinate 203,552,837 of OY856410.1, read as the reverse complement.
ATCATTTTGGTCAGGCACTCGATCGATTGATTTCTGTGAAAACACAACTCAACCGATGCTATCTCCAAAAAACTGACCAAGATGGATCAGTCGAGTTTGTCCTGGTGAAAACTCGATCGATCGACAACCTGTTGTCAATCTTTGAAAAATGCATCTAAAGTGATTTAACTTTGGCATTTTATGTCCCAATCATTTTTCTCATCTAAGTTACAAGTCAATTCATCATTACAAGTGATTATAGAAATGTTCTAAGAATATTTACATAGATTTCCACAAATACACACTTGTAGCTCTTTGACTTGAACTTGAGCCATTCTAGGGCTTTTGATTTTAGATCCTTTTCATGTACCCAATACCTGAAATCAATCTTAATTACATATATTAGATACATATGAGTGGAATGGTTAAGTCATTATCAAAACATGGACAATGTATAACCTCAAGGTCAACATTCTCCCCCTTTTTAACAATGACAAACCATTCCTCAAACATATTGAGAAAGGATGTATAAGTTATACCTTTGCCTTGTGAATTTGGGGGATTCATAATACGAACAATGTGAATTGCTCCCCCTTAATCTATGCTTCCTCTAACATGCATGGTTATTCTATCTACACATAGCAATAACAATCTACATGTAGTATGTTGTCCTTTACAAGTTCACACTATGAATAGTGGATGAACAAGAAAAGGATCTCACAAGCTAAAAGTAGTAGTATAACAATGAATACCAATATTATTGAGTTTCAAGACTTGAAATATCTCTCCCCCTTTTGACATTATCAAAAAGGAAGGGGGGTAGAATAGCATAAACTCAGGTCTTCTCCAAAACACAAGCAACCATATATGCATAAAGAATAAGCAATCACATAGCATATATCACACAGAGACAGAAGATAACATACAATCCAAGTTGTAAGCAAAAAGTGGCAGAAGATGGCACCAACACATACAAAAGATCAGTGTAAAAATCGAGAGTGCACATCAGATATATATAACAACTCAGAAATATGTTCACATGAGAGCAACTACAAGCATAAGATGATGAAAACAAAAAAAAATAGTACATCTCAAATATATGTGCCAAGATGTTTCTGATACAAAATAGTCTAGAAAGATGTATATGATAAGCATGCTAGACTACAAACTAAGAAACAACCTAAACATCTAATCTATCTATATCTATGGTATCATCATCATATCCAGGTGTGTAGTCCTCATCTCAGTCAAAAGGTGGAGCAACAACGCCATCATCATCGGAGTCAACACCATCACCATCATCTGAAGCATCCTCACCATCACCATCGTCATCAGCATCATTAGCCTCAACATCATCAGGTTTGTCTGACATCTCCTCATTAGCAGGAGGTCCAAAGGAGTGACCGAGCCAACAAGCATTCTGTTCAGCCCAAGACATACCAAGAGCGTGAAGCTCATTGGCCTGTGGGAAGGACAAAGCAGAGTCTCTGAAGCTGGCAAGTAGAGTGGCCAAGGGGGCAGTAGGAAACGGTAGATAGATGGGAGCGGAGCTACCACTAGCAAAAGGTGGCGGAGGTGGAGGACCATCAACAGAAGGCTCGATAGTGGGGTAGTAATGATTATATGCATAGGAAGCATAATCACTGTCGGGGTAGGGCTGGTAGGTGGGATATAGGTGAGCACATGATAGGTTCATGGTAGACATGATGGAACACAGATCTTGATGCAGATGGTCCAGAACCTATTGGATGTGTGCTTGTTGGTGCATCATATATCCCAAAAGGGTTTCATTTGATACACGAAATGAAGCACAACTAGGTCTGGGAGGAGGTTGTGGTGATGGAGCTCAGGTGGAGGAGGATGGGGCTGCAGAAGCTGAGGGAAAAGCATCGGGGGTGGAGGAGAACATAGGAACAGACTTTTAAAGTGTGGTTTCACTGATGCAAACACCCTTTCTGGCGACCAGGTAGTGGAAGTCAAAAAAGAGGGATTTGTTAGTGGCGAACTTGAAATAGCCACAAATAAAATCTGGGTAGGGAGGGTGGGTGCTTTTTGTGTTCTTACTAGTGTCAAAGTAGGTCATATGGTGTAGAATATATATGGCCCACTTGAAACCGATGTTCTCTAACAGGCAATACATAATGACAGCAGTGTTCTCTGCAATGTCCGTTTGGTATTTCTTTGGATGGACATTACAATTGATCAATAAAGCCAAGATGCACTTCCTAAGGTCAAGGGAGGAGGAAGGCAGGGTGGAGTTCTTCTTATAGGGAACGTCAATTTTCTTCAACTAACAATGAATATCAGGTAAGGTCAATTCATTTTTCTTGTAGAAACCTTCCGGGTCCAGAAGATCGAAATACTCTCTGTAATTCGTGTGCCAAGTGTCATTTTCCTCATCTCCAGAAAAAAAGACATTTAAGGTGTCCTCGGAGATTTAGAAACAGCAACCCACGATCATCGATGTGAGGATCACTTGAGTATTCGATGAGGGGATAAGCGAGTCATAGTCCCAATGCAAATTCGCGTAGAAGTCGTGAACTTTCTTAGTACTCGACATAGAGTTGTTAAAGCAATCATGTTCGACGGCTAGGATGGATAGATGGTGGACGGCTAGCAACTTAGCTACTTGGTCAATAATTGCTTGATGTCTAGGAGAGGGCTCGATTAAGGAACGAAAAGGAAAAAGGCTTTGAGGAAGAAGTTCCTTATACTGATTTACAACCTCTATCGATATAAACGATGTATCGTCAAAAGGAATCAAGTGATTAGAGGATGAAGAAGCAGGTGCATTGCTTGGAGCAGGTCGTTTCCTTCTTTGGGAGGCCATGGAGGTGAAATAGATGAAGAAAATGTGCAAACAAGCCAAACAAACCATAAAAATCGAATAAGAACCACCAAGGATTGCCCGGGAAGGTCTAGGTTAAGCTACCTAGGTCGGGAAATGGCTGGGAATGGGAGGTTTAGGGCTAGGGTTGAGAGCTCAGGGCTTAAGGATGATGGATCGGTTAGCTATTTTATAGTTGATAGGGAAAATAGTCGACCGATCGTAACTTAAAGTTGACTCAGCCCGCTGATCGTTCGAGTTTTGTGAGTGTGAAACTCGACCGAATGGTTCTTTGAAGAACAACTCTCGGCTCTTGATCGGTCGAGTTTGTCTTGGGGGAAACTTGACCGAAGGTCAACTTGACCTAAACAGTCATTCTTAATTTCTAGCCATATTCATGCCAATTAAATTCATTTTTCAATTCTATTATGTATAGTTAACATACTTAGGCACATGTAGCTCGTCATTGGGTACTATTTTGCGATAAAACATGAAATTCAATAAAAACCCAAAAACAAGAAAAAACTAAGCATGTTAACAAGCAAGTTAGGCACATACTAAGCATATATAGGTAGAAAATGTGAGGAATGTCATGAGCAAACATATATGATAGAGATAACTAGCTAGATCTTGGGATGGTTCTTTGCAAAGTAGGGAGTAGGATCCTTCTTTTCTTCTTCATCTGCTTCTATCACCTGCCTACCTTTGTTGTTGATGTTGAGGTCTTTCAAGATAGGAATTAAGTCATCAACAACATCATTATCAACAACATGCTTGCCAACAACAGGGTTAGTTTCAATAAAATTAACATTAATAGATTCTTCAATTTTAGACAATTCAATGTTGAAGACTCTATAAGCCCTACTTGTAGTGCTATAGCCTAGGAAGAAAGCCTTATAAGATTTCAGATCAAACTTGTCAAGAGAATCCTTCATGTTCAAAACAAAACAAGGACATCTGAAAACATTAAAGAAATCAATGGATAGCTTTCTACCACACCAAATCTCTGTAACATCCCTGACCTGGGTTATGAATTAACCCTAGGTGTTTTGCCTAAGATATGTAATTAAATCCTTGTGATTATCTTTTGGCATGTAATTAAGTTCCTAAGGAACATACATTTTCATTTCTGTCCTTTTTAAACAATGATTGTAGTATTGTTTGGTAATACAGGGACCTATGTGCAAATTACCCAATTAGAGGGGTTAACTTGCAAATTACACAGGTTAAGATGTTCCTCTAATAAAGAGACATCATATTAAGGAATATGATGAGGTATGATGGATTTCCCAAGTTTGGGCACCAAGGTGCAGCTTGTGGAGCAATCCTTGTGCTTAAACCCTAATTTTGGTGTAAAGTGCAATTTACCCAAAATGTGGGGTGCAACTTGTGCTATACACTTTCTAGAATATCTTTTATGACTCTTGACATCATTTAGAGAATAAATGATGAGAGGGGCTCTTCTATTAAATAATTGGATAAGAAGGATGATCTTTGTAGTGAAAACACCTAGTATGAGTAAGAAGACCCTTCATATATATATATACCTTAGTGTGCATATTGGTTTTCTTTACCCTTATATCTTGAGTTTTGATGGGATTTGATTAAGTTTTGATAGCTTGAACGTGCCTTAGAAATAAGGAGGGACTTGGATGAGAATTACATGCTTTATAGGTCCTTATGGTGAAAATCAGCCTAAACTATATAAGCACCTTTCTTTCCAAACCAAGCAAACGTTTCCCTTCACTTCCTCACTTCTCATCTTTCTCAACCGAACAAGGCAAAGCTCTGGAGCTCAAGGAAACGACCAAGCTGTTCTAAGGTAAGAAATCACCATCTTCTAGCTTGAATTCATGGGGGAAATCCTAGTATAAGGTTGGTTTCATGGTTAATTTACTTAGCTTTCTCTTCCTAGCCGATCCTTCCCAACCTTTCTTGAAGAAACAACCTTGGATGACCTGTGGAGCTCAAACCACCATTAAATTTTCGAAGCTTGGAAGCTTGGAAGCTCTAGGAACCACGTTTGAGGCGGGTTTTATAACTCTAACTCTTAGCTTTGTTATGCATATCTTTGTTCTTGTTTTTAAGATTAGTTCTTCTTCTACCTCCCTTCTTCCTTGCTCTTTTGCAAGCAAAACGGTGGAGGAACCGACCTGAACAGAGGTTGAGGATGATGGGCGTGGATTCCTAGGTCACTTTATGAAATGACCTTGGACCCTTTTGGTCCAAACGGGTGCAACTCGTTTAAGGTCAAACGGGTTCAACCTGTTTGATCTCAAACGATCCTGCAAGATCGTTTGGATCAAAACGATCCCAAGACCATTTCATAGGGTTGACCAAGGTATGACCATTTGAGGGTCTGTTCATAATGTATTGAATTTCTTTCCTAAAAAGAATTATAATCTAATTCCTAACCAATTGAGAGTTGAAGGCACTTCAACACCCTAACCCTAATCGGGTTGAAATTGCTGATTTTAATTATAGATCTTGTTGAGTTTTGGTTTGGAGGATCCAAACGGGTTCAAACCCGTTTGGGGTTCACCCAAACGGTCTCACACTCGTTTAGTGACACCCCAAGACCGTTTGGAGGTCTAGGGTTAAGGAAAATTGATCAATTGTAGGTCCAATTTCAATAGGTTGAAGAATTGATAAAAGTGCTGATTTTAGACCTAATTAGGGTTCTATCCTAATCAAATCAACTTAGATTTTGGTCAAACTTTGGGCAAACGGTCTCAAGACCGTTTCGAGGTCATCCAAACGATCTCAAGACCGTTTGGGCCAAGTTTGGGCCCAATTGAAGTTCAATTGATGGGTGCAATTACAATTTGTTTCACATTGTTGAGAATTGATGATTAGCCGATTGGAAACCCTAATTGAGTTAGACTTAACCCTAATTGGCTTTCAATTAAGGGTCAAATTGGAGTCCAATTTATTGAGCCTCATCCTAATTGACTCAATCCGTAAGTGGTTAACATGTCTTTGGCCAATTAAAGGCTTCAACATAGGAAACCCTATTCAAACATAACCTATGTGTCACCTTTTATGTTCATGCGGTTTGGACCCAAGTAAGTTCACACTCATTTCACCTCAAATGGGTTCAACTCGTTTCGCCTCAAATGGGTTCAACTCGTTTCACCTCAAATGGGTTCAACTCGTTTCACCTCAAATGGGTTCAACTCGTTTCACCTCAAATGGGTTCAACTCGTTTCACCTTAAATGGGTTCAACTCGTTTTAATCCAAACGGGTTCACACTCGTTTCAATCCAAGTGGGTCACACTCGTTTCAAATGAAATGGGTCACACTCGTTTCAACTAAAATAGGTCACACTCATTTCAATCCAAATGGGTCACACTCGTTTCAACTGAAATGGGTCACACTCGTTTCAACTGAAATGGGTCACACTCGTTTCAACTGAAATAGGTCACACTCGTTTCAATCCAAATGGGTCACACTCGTTTCAACCTAAATGGGTTCAATTAAAGGATACCTTGTTTTATGTAAACTCTAATAACATGATAGTGATGATTTGGTTTATGTAGATCAAAGGGGACTTAACTTAACCTAATCTAAGTGGTGTAGTCATCATCTACTAGTGAGAGGAGAGAGAAAGTACCATTTATGATGGAAACTCAAGTAAAATACCTTCAATATACATGAATGTGCATGATTAGGGTATGATCCACTTATGAGAGATCATGGAAACCCTAATTATGGTAATTGGTGAATCTTGATCTTATCTGAGGGCTTTAATGATGATGTTTCTCATGCATGGTGATGTAATGAGATTAATTCACCATGAGGTGAATAGTAAACCCTAATTCTAGGGTGATGACATATATTGTGAATAGTAAACCCTAATTGATGAAAATCTGGGAATCTAACCCTTGTAAGAATATAAGGGTACAACTCTTGATATGAACTGCTTACTATTATCAGTTGAATTAACCATGCAGGTTTCTATACATGATGGTGATCATATCCAGGTAAGGATTATGATTTCATATTCATTGGAAGCATGTTATTAGCTTTATGAATAATGACATATGTTGATGCCTGGTAAGTGGAATCTTATGAGAATGATAGGCTGTAAGAGCAATGAATATCATCAAGGTCATGCTTGTCAAATGACTTGTGATTGGACGATTGAGAAATGATAATTGATGTGAGTTAGACTTGATACATTTAGTATTCTACTTTCATAGCTGCTATGCTAATGATTAATGTTTAAAAACATGTATGATGCTAAAACAATACTGAAATGTACCTAATAACCAAGTTTAATCATACCATGTAGAGCCATGATCATAGATCCATCATTGTCAGAATTTAAATGATGGTGAAATAGGTTTTCCTAAGGGAACTCCTGGATCACATACTTTAGAGTATGTGGGGGAATATGGATGTGTATATCCTTACATCCTAGTGTAGGAGTTGATGTTGATGTATCTTAATCCATCAACCCTTCACTATATGTTTATACCGGGATGATGTAACACTATTCTTCTAAGGGAATATTTTATACCGCATCGATGAGAGATAAACATGAAATCTTTCGATGGCGAAGAGAGTGCAGAATGCCACTGTGACTCTAATAGCGAAGTACCAGAATACCCTGGTAAGCTATATTAGCAGGGACACTAGATGTCCTGCATGTTTATCCTCATTCTGACTGAGGTAGTTGAAGGTCATGAGAATCCGGCTCTTTCGATGACCTAGTATGATACCAATGCGACTTACTAGTGATCGGTTGGAGCATGAGCGGTATACCTCATCTCCGCAGGGCATAATGATGTTTGTAAAACATAATCAACCGCGTAGCATAACTTCTTAGGTTGAACTACGAGGAACATTGATTGATATTACATTGCTTGCTTTTAATATCCTGTTCGAGTATTAGTATACATGTTCTTCATATTCCTTAATTAAAGATGAGTATTTGTTATCAAGCCTGCTGTGAGTAACCTAAATTACTTGCTCATGATATTCCTTTGATTGCTTTTAACAAAGTTTCTGGCGGAGAGTTATAACTCTCGCTGGGACAATTATTTAAAATTGTCTCACCCCATAGATTTCTACCTTTAGGTGGACGTCGAGGTCGAAGGCACCGATCCGTAGGTGGACAGCAGCAACAACAACAAATTCAGGAGCAGCAGTGACTTCGGGTGGAAACACTGTGCTATCTAGTCTTGTAGTCAGAATAGTCTTATGTCGTCTCTGTACACTCAGGTCCTAGGAGTTTGTTGATCTGAGAATTTTGAAATCTTGAGATTTTGTATCATGACGTATATAATCACTCGAGAAGTGATTTATCATAGATGTAAACAGTTCATCTTACTTTTATAAAAGGAGTTTCAGGTTTTTAAGATCTCGTTTTCAAAAAGTTTTAATTTCTCGTGATTTTCGTATTCCGCTGTTAATTGAATCGCTTCCGCTATGTTTATCTTGTGTTTTGGAGATCAGAGCCCACAATTAGTGGTATCAGAGCTCTAGGTTCGCTGAGTCTACAGAGACATTGGACTTAGAGTGTCAAGTCTATCCTTTAGTACTTCTTTCTTATTTAATAGAGTCTTCTGCTCCTCAGAAGAAGAAGATAATTAAGGATGTCTGGAGTACAGGAGGAGTACGAGGCCGAAATTAGTGTTGCTGCGCCTCGAGAAGGTGCAAGGAACCTAGAAATAGAGCAACCTGTACCGGAGCCACCTTTGGAGCCACCTCAGTTTGACCCAGCTGATATGGGAAACCCAGCGGTTCAGACCATGTTTGGGAAGTTTATGACTGCCATGACACATATCACCGATAGGATGCCCATGCCTGCACCTAGGGCACCTGTTCAGTCTGAGGGTCAAGGTATCGGTAAAACATTCAAGCGACTTCGTCGGGTTAGAGCAACTGAATATTTTGGAACAGCTGACCCTGCTGATGCTGATCTGTGGTTAACTGAGTTGGAGAAAGCTTTCAGAATCCTTAACATCCCCGAAGGTGAGAAGGTTAGACATGCTGTCTCTCTTCTCAAAGGTAGTGATGGTCACTGGTGGACCATGGAAGAGCAGAATAGGCCTGGAATAGAGATCTCGTGGGAAGACTTTCGTCGGGAATTTGTCCGCAGATATTTTCCAAAGACCTTCCTGGACGAGAAGATCTCTCAGTTTGAGAGACTGAGACAGGGTATGATGAACATTAGCGAGTATGAGGCTAAGTTCATGGAGTTGTTGCGATTCTGTCCGCATATGGCTACCACAGATGAAGAAAGGATTAGGAGGTTTGAGAAGGGTTTGAATGCCGACATGACTACTCCCGTGTCTGCACTAGAAAACCGAGAGAGATTCTCTACCTTTGTCGAGTCAGTCCGAAGGATAGAGAGATCCGTAGTCGAGAAAAGACAAACCCAAAAGAGATATCCACAGTTCCTGGGATCTTTATCTACAGACTTTAAGAAGCCTAGATTCTCTGCACCGACACCTCCACCACCCAGATCGAGTTCTCAGACTCAGTGGTCCCCAAGTAGAGGTAGAGGACGAGGTTTACCGCCACGAGAGACTCACAGTTCAACATCAATATCGGTCACAGGACCACCAAGACCACAACAACTAGAGAGAAGTTGCTATAACTGTGGGAATGTGGGACATCTGATGAAGGACTGTAGGTCTAGGCCTGTCAGTGTGACACAGCCTCTGAGGAAGGATCAACAGGGATCACAGAGAAGGCAGTCTCAAGGAGCAGCTAGAGGACGCGGGCAAGCGTCTCAGGATGGATCGTCAGCACCAACTCAACCTCAGGCGACAGCGAGGTTCTATGCTATGAACCCACCAGAAGTAGTAGTCAATCCACGGGTTGTGGCAGGTCAGATGGAACTTTTATATTATGATATGTCTAAATCCTGTGTGGTATCTGTTTTGATTGACCCGGGTGCTACGCACTCCTTTGTCACTCGAAGAGTGATTCGTAATTGCAATATAACAGTTAGACATAGGGCAGATGGCTTGTTGCTTGAAACTCCGTTGAGAGGATCTGCTGTTTTGCAAGAGGTATGCGCTCCCTGCATCCTCTTCTTTTCTGATCATCGCATTCAAGTGGATCTTATACCACTTGATATGCAAGGATTTGACATAATCCTGGGGATGGATACCTTGGAAAGGTATAGAGTTGTCTTGGGTTGTGAATCCAAGCAGGATGTGTTTGCTGATGAGAGCAACACATGGATCTTTCAAGGAGAGAGAAAGATTCTACCCACCTGTCTTGTGTCTGCTATGGTTGCTGATAAGCTGATGAGGCAAGGATGTTATGCATTCTTGGCCCATGTGATAGATACCACCATGAAGAGTCCTAACCTTGCTGAAGTTCCTATAGTCAGGGAATTTGAAGATGTATTTCCTGAAGAACTTCCAAGTATGCCACCGCCTCGGGAAATTGATTTTGAAATCAATTTGATCCCAGATACCCAACCTATAGCACAAACACCATATAGGATGGCACCTGCTGAAATGGCAGAACTCAAGAAACAGCTTCAAGAGTTGCTTGAGAAAGGTTTTATCCGACCGAGTACTTCACCTTGGGGTGCTCCGGTTTTGTTTGTTAAAAAGAAAGATGGATCAATGCGATTATGCATCGATTATAGACAATTAAATAAAGTAACAATAAAGAACAAGTACCCTTTGTCAAGGATTGATGATCTCTTTGACCAGTTGCGTGGTGCAACCGTCTTCTCAAAGATAGACTTGAGGTCTGGATATCATCAACTCCGTATTAAGGATAGTGACATATCCAAGTCTGCCTTCAGAACAAGGTATGGTCACTATGAGTTCACAGTTATGTCGTTTGAACTAACTAATGCACCAACTGCATTTATGGAACTTATGAATAGAATCTTCCGACCTTTCCTCGATCAGTGTGTTGTTGTCTTCATAGATGACATCCTGATCTATAGTAGAGATGCTCAGCAGCATGAACAACATCTTTGTCAGGCTCTAACTTTGCTAAGACAACATAAGCTATACGCTAAGTTTAGCAAGTGTGAGTTCTGGATGCCGGAGGTATCTTTTCTTGGACATGTGATATCTGCCTTGGGTATTCATGTTGACCCTAAAAAGGTAGAATCTGTTCTACAGTGGGAACAACCGAAAACACCAACGGAGATTCGAAGTTTCCTAGGGTTAGCTGGCTACTATAGAAGGTTCATTAAGAACTTCAGTTCTATAGCCTTACCCTTGACAAAGTTGACCTGGAAAGATGTTTCTTTTGTCTGGAGTGATAAGTGTCAACAGTCTTTTCAGCTGTTGAAGGAGAGGTTGACAAGTGCACCTGTACTTGTGCTACCTGATCCAGGAAAAGGATATGTAATCTTTTGTGATGCCTCCAAGAATGGACTTGGATGTGTGTTGATGCAGGATAAACAAGTGATTTATTTTGCTTCTCGACAACTTAAGAAAAATGAGGAGAATTATCCGACACATGATTTAGAGTTAGCTGCTGTGGTTCATGCCTTGAAAATCTGGAGACATTATCTTTACGGAGAAACCTTCCAGATTTTCACAGACCATAAGAACCTTAAGTATATCTTCTCTCAGCATGACCTTAACATGAGGCAACGTCGCTGGATGGAGTTAATCAAGGATTATGATTATACAATAGATTACCATCCAGGAAAGGCCAATGTAGTTGCAGATGCCTTGAGTAGGAAATCAGCAACATCATCCTCTGATAGGGCACTCTTTAGTATGCCCTAGGAGAGATATGCTTATCTCCTTAAGGCAAGACAATGTACAGATGAAGGTGTCATGGATTGCCGGGTTGTTGGCTGAGATGCATATCAAACCCACCCTAAGAGAGCAGATTAAAGAGGCACAGCAAGTTGATGTTGCAGTTCAACAGATCAGATCAGAGTATGGTGATGAGAAGCGGGAAGGTTTTCATGAATCAGATGATCAAGTGGCATACTATCATGGGAGGATGATAGTACCAGATGTAGATAACTTGAGGAAGTTAGTCCTGGAAGAAGCTCATTCTTCAATGTATGGTATGCATCCAGGAAGCACCAAGATGTATCGAAACTTGAAAGATATGTATTGGTGGCCTGGGATGAAGAAGGACGTAGCTGAGTTTGTTCTGATGTGTCCATTGTGTCAGCAAATTAAAGCTGAACACTAGAAGCCTGTAGGAACAATGCAACCTTTACCCATACCACAGTGGAAGTGGGATCATGTAACCATGGACTTCGTTGTTGGTCTACCTAGAACAAACAAAGGACATGATTCCATTTGGGTAATTGTTGATAGGTTGACTAAGACAGCGCATTTCTTACCTGTCAAAACAACCTATTCTGCTGAAAGGTTATCCCAGTTATATGTTCAAGAGATAGTGCGTTTGCACGGAGTTCCTGTCACCATAGTTTCTGACAGAGGTCCTCAGTTCACAAGTTGTTTTTGGTAGCAGCTACATAGGGCACTAGGCACCCAGTTAAGGTTTAGTACAACCTTTCATCCACAGACGGATGGACAGTCAGAAAGGACTATACAGACCTTAGAAGATCTGTTGAGAGCATGTGTTCTCCAGTTCACAGGAAGTTGGGATCTGCACCTAAGCTTGATAGAGTTTGCCTATAACAATAGCTATCAACATAGTATTGATATGGCACCTTATGAAGCCTTGTATGGTAGACGTTGTAGATCACCCTTATGCTGGTATGAGACTGGTGAACATCAGTTGTTAGGTCCTAATCTTGTGCAGCAGACTACGGAAAAGATTAAAGTAATACAACAACATATTAAGACTGCACAAGATAGGCAAAAATCTTATGCTGACAAGCGTCGTAGACCGTTGGAGTTCCAGGTTGGATACAAAGTGTATCTCAAGGTCTCGCCTTGGAAAGGAGTCCTTCGCTTTGGAAGGAAAGGGAAGTTAGCTCCTAGATTTATAGGGCCTTATCCAATCATTGAACGGGTTGGAAAGGTAGCCTATAGACTAGAGTTACCACCAGAATTACAAAAACTACACCCTGTGTTTCACATTTCTATGCTAAGGAAATGTCATCCCGATACCGAGTCAGTTCTACAACCTATGGAAGTAGAATTGAATGAAGATATAACTTATGAGGAAGGACCGATGTCAATCCTTGATAACAGAATTAAAAAGCTAAAGAAGAAAGAGATAAGTCTTGTAAAAGTTCTTTGGAATCACCGTGGTGTTGAAGAAGCCACTTGGGAACTAGAGGAAGAGATGAGAAGGAAATATCCTACTATTTTCTCTTAATATATTTTATCGATTTCGAGGACGAAATCCTTGTAAGGGGTGGATAATTTGTAACATCCCTGACCTGGGTTATGAATTAACCCTAGGTTTTTTGCCTAAGATATGTAATTAAATCCTTGTGATTATCTTTTGGCATGTAATTAAGTTCCTAAGGAACATACATTTTCATTTCTGTCCTTTTTAAACAATGATTGTAGTATTGTTTGGTAATACAAGGACCTATGTGCAAATTACCCAATTAGAGGGGTTAACTTGCAAATTACACAAGTTAAGATGTTCCTCTAATAAAGAGACATCATATTAAGGAATATGATGAGGTATGATGGATTTCCCAAGTTTGGGCACCAAGGTGCAGCTTGTGGAGCAATCCTTGTGCTTAAACCCTAATTTTGGTGTAAAGTGCAATTTACCCAAAATGTGGGGTGCAACTTGTGCTATAAACTTTCTAGAATATCTTTTATGACTCTTGACATCATTTAGAGAAGAAATGATTAGAGGGGCTCTTCTATTAAATAATTGGATAAGAAGGATGATCTTTGTAGTGAAAACACCTAGTATGAGTAAGAAGACCCTTCATATATATATATATATATACCTTAGTGTGCATATTGGTTTTCTTTACCCTTAGATCTTGAGTTTTGATGGGATTTGATTAAGTTTTGATATCTAGAACGTGCCTTAGAAATAAGGAGGGACTTGGATGAGAATTACATGCTTTATAGGTCCTTATGGTGAAAATCAGCCTAAACTATATAAGCACCTTTCTTTCCAAACCAAGCAAACGTTTCCCTTCACTTCCTCACTTCTCATCTTTCTCAACCGAACAAGGCAAAGCTCTGGAGCTCAGGGAAACGACCAAGCTGTTCTAAGGTAAGAAATCACCATCTTCTAGCTTGAATTCATGGGGGAAATCCTAGTATAAGGTTGGTTTCATGGTTAATTTACTTAGCTTTCTCTTCCTAGCCGATCCTTCCCAACCTTTCTTGAAGAAACAACCTTGGATGACCTGTGGAGCTCAAACCACCATTAAATTTTCGAATCTTGGAAGCTTGGAAGCTCTAGGAACCACGTTTGAGGCGGGTTTTATAACTCTAACTCTTAGCTTTGTTATGCATATCTTTGTTCTTGTTTTTAAGATTAGTTCTTCTTCTACCTCCCTTCTTCCTTGCTCTTTTGCAAGCAAAACGGTGGAGGAACCGACCTGAACAGAGGTTGAGGATGATGGGCGTGGATTCCTAGGTCACTTTATGAAATGACCTTGGACCCTTTTGGTCCAAACGGGTGCAACGCGTTTAAGGTCAAACGGGTTCAACCTGTTTGATCTCAAACGATCCTGCAAGATCGTTTGGATCAAAACGATCCCAAGACCGTTTCATAGGGTTGACCAAGGTATGACCATTTGAGGGTCTATTCATAATGTATTTAATTTCTTTCCTACAAAGAATTATAATCTAATTCCTAACCAATTGAGAGTTGAAGGCACTTCAACACCCTAACCCTAATCGGGTTGAAATTGCTGATTTTAATTATAGATCTTGTTGAGTTTTGGGTTGGAGGATCCAAACGGGTTCAAACCCGTTTAGGGTTCACCCAAACGGTCTCACACTCGTTTAGTGACACCCCAAGACCGTTTGGAGGTCTAGGGTTAAGGAAAATTGATCAATTGTAGGTCCAATTTCAATAGGTTGAAGAATTGATAAAAATGCTGATTTTAGACCTAATTAGGGTTCTATCCTAATCAAATCAACTTAGATTTTGGTCAAACTTTGGGCAAACGGTCTCAAGACCGTTTCGAGGTCATCCAAACGATCTCAAGACCGTTTGGGCCAAGTTTGGGCCCAATTGAAGTTCAATTGATGGGTGCAATTACAATTTGTTTCACATTGTTGAGAATTGATGATTAACCGATTGGAAACCCTAATTGAGTTAGACTTAACCCTAATTGGCTTTCAATTAAGGGTCAAATTGGAGTCCAATTTATTGAGCCTCATCCTAATTGACTCAATCCGTAAGTGGTTAACATGTCTTTGGCCAATTAAAGGCTTCAACATAGGAAACCCTATTCAAACATAACCTATGTGTCACCTTTTATGTTCATGCGGTTTGGACCCAAGTAAGTTCACACTCGTTTCACCTCAAATGGGTTCAACTCGTTTCGCCTCAAATGGGTTCAACTCGTTTCACCTCAAATGGGTTCAACTCGTTTCACCTCAAATGGGTTCAACTCGTTTCACCTTAAATGGGTTCAACTCGTTTCACCTCAAATGGGTTCAACTCATTTCACCTCAAATGGGTTCAACTCGTTTCACCTCAAATGGGTTCAACTCGTTTTAATCCAAACGGGTTCACACTCATTTCAATCCAAGTGGGTCACACTCGTTTCAACTGAAATGGGTCACACTCGTTTCAACTGAAATAGGTCACACTTGTTTCAATCCAAATGGGTCACACTCGTTTCAACTGAAATGGGTCACACTCGTTTCAACTGAAATGGGTCACACTCGTTTCAACTGAAATAGGTCACACTCATTTCAATCCAAATGGGTCACACTCGTTTCAACCTAAATGGGTTCAATTAAAGGATACCTTGTTTTATGTAAACTCTAATAACATGATAGTGGTGATTTGGTTTATGTAGATCAAAGGGGACTTAACCTAACCTAATCTAAGTGGTGTAGTCATCATCTACTAGTGAGAGGAGAGAGAAAGTATCATTTATGATGGAAACTCAAGTAAAATACCTTCAATATACACGAATGTGCATGATTAGGGTATGATCCACTTATGAGAGATCATGGAAACCCTAATTATGGTAATTGGTGAATCTTGATCTTATCTGAGGGCTTTAATGATGATGTTTCTCATGCATGGTGATGTAATGAGATTAATTCACCATGAGGTGAATAGTAAACCCTAATTCTAGGGTGATGACATATATTGTAAATAGTAAACCCTAATTGATGAAAATCCGGGAATCTAACCCTTGTAAGAATATAAGGGTACAACTCTTGATATGAACTGCTTACTATTATCAGTTGAATTAACCATGCAGGTTTCTATACATGATGGTGATCATATCCAGGTAAGGATTATGATTTCATATTCATTGGAAGCATGTTATTAGCTTTATGAATAATGACATATGTTGATGCCTAGTAAGTGGCATCTTATGAGAATGATAGGCTGTAAGAGCCATGAATATCATCAAGGTCATGCTTGTCAAATGACTTGTGATTGGACGATTGAGAAATGATAATTGATGTGAGTTAGACTTGATACATTTAGTATTCTACTTTCATAGTTGCTATGCTAATGATTAATGTTTGAAAACATGTATGATGCTAAAAGAATACTGAAATGTACCTAATAACCAAGTTTAATCATACCATGTAGAGCCTTGATCATAGATCCATCATTGTCAGAATTTAAATGATGGTGAAATAGATTTTCCTAAGGGAACTCCTGGATCACATACTTTAGAGTATGTGGGGGAATATGGATGTGTATATCCTTACATCCTAGTGTAGGAGTTGATGTTGATGTATCTTAATCCATCAACCCTTCACTATATGTTTATATCGGGATGATGTAACACTATTCTTACAAGGGAATCTTTTATATCGCATCGATGAGAGATAAACATGAAATCTTTCGATGGTGAAGAGAGTGCAGAATGCCACTGTGACTCTAATAGCAAAGTACCAGAATACCCTGGTAAGCTATATTAGCAGGGACACTAGATGTCCTGCATGTTTATCCTCATTCTGACTGAGGTAGTTGAAGGTCATGAGAATCTGGCTCTTTCGATGACCTAGTATGATACCGATGCGACTTACTAGTGATCGGTTGGAGCATGAGCGGTATACCTCATCTCCACAGGGCATAATGATGTTTGTAAAACATAATCAACCGCGTATCATAACTGCTTAGGTTGAACTACGAGGAACATTGATTGATATTACATTGCTTGCTTTTAATATCCTGTTCGAGCATTAGTATACATTTTCTTCATATTCCTTAATTAAAGATGAGTATTTGTTATCAAGCCTGCTGTGAGTAACCTAAATTACTTGCTCATGATATTCCTTTGATTGCTTTTAACAAAGTTTCTGGCGGAGAGTTATAACTCTCGCTGGGACAATTATTTAAAATTGTCTCACCCCATAGATTTCTACCTTTAGGTGGACGTCAAGGTCGAAGGCACCAATCCGCAGGTGGACAGTAGCAACAGCAGCAAATTCAGGAGCAGCAGTGACTTCAGGTGGAAACATTGTGTTGTCTAGTCTTGTAGTCAGAATAGTCTTATGTCGTCTCTGTACACTCAGGTCCTAGGAGTTTGTTGATCTGAGAATTTTGAAATCTTGAGATTTTGTATCATGACGTATATAATCACTCGAGAAGTGATTTATCAGAGATGTAAACAGTTCATCTTACTTTTATAAAAGGAGTTTCAGGTTTTTAAGATCTCGTTTTCAAAAAGTTTTAATTTCTCGTGATTTTCGTATTCCGCTATTAATCAAATCGCTTCCGCTATGTTTATCTTGTGTTTTGGAGATCAGAGCCCACAATCTCAAAGGGGGTTTTCTTCAAAGAAGGATGTGTAAAAACTCGGTTCTACACAAAATAGGCGGTACTAACGACTTTGGCCCAAAACTTCTTAGGAATGTCATATTCAAGAAGCATTGTCCTTGCAATCTCTTGAAGTGACATGTTCTTCCTCTCTACTACCCCATTTTGTTGAGGCGTACAAGGAAAAGAGAAATTGTGTGAGTAACCAGATTTTTCACAAAAACGTTCAAAAAGATCATTTTCAAATTCTTCCCCATGGTCACTGCGGATAGAAACAATCCAGCAAGAAGCTTCATTTTCAACCCATTTGCAAAAGCTCGAGAAAACATCAAGAGTATCACTTTTTGAAATGAAAAAGAAGGTCCAAGTATATCGAGAAAAATCATCAACAATAACAAGACAATACTTGGAACCGCGAAGCGTTTGCATTCTCATTGGTCCGAATAGATCAATATGAAGAATCTTAAGAACTCTTTTGGTACCCATGACTCCTTTAGATTTGAAGGAGGATTTGGTTTGTTTCCCTTGTGTAAAAGGTTGGCATTCCTCATCCTTTTCAAAATCCAATTTGGGAAGTCCTTGAATCAAATCCTTTTTGCTCAACTTCTTCATTTGATGCATATTCACATGACCCAAATGACGATGCCAAAGAGAAATATAATTTTTATCCACTACCAAGCATCTATCAAGAATGGGCTTAAGAGCATCAAGAACAATAACATAAAGATTACCATTTATAGTTCTGTTATATATGACATTGTAAGAGAGGGAATCTAGAAGCAAACATTCTAAGGATGTAAGAAACACAAGATATCCATTATCACATAGTTGACTTACACTAATCAAATTTTGATGTAGGCCATCAACAAGAAAAATATTCTTAATACATAGCTCATTGCCTACATCACCCTCACCTATGACCTTACCCTTCTTATTGTCCCCGAAGGTTATCAATCCTTCTTTCTTTTTCACAAACTTGTTGAAATGGTTGATTTCTCCAATCATGTGCTTAGAGCAACCACTATCAACAATCCATCTATTTTTAACCTGCAAGAAAGATGTTGGAACCCAACTCAAACTTTGGGATCCAGGGTTAGCTTAGGGACCCATTTCATCTTTAGGTTGGTCCCCTTGGGCTTGTAAGGACAATAAGTAGAGTAATGGTCATCACATTTATAATGAATACAAACCATAGGGTTCTTAGAGCCAGAAGTATCTCCATCGAAAATAGGAGGTTCCACACTCTTCTTCTTACCCTTGTTCTTGCTCTTTTTCTTACCTTTGGGAGCAGTCCCATCATATCCCAAACCACTAGTACCAATTTGTTTAGTAGAGTGTTCTAGGACATCATTGAGGGATTTCTTTCCCGAGAGAAACTTTTTCAAAGAAGATCTTAACTTGGCATTATCATCACTAAGGTTAATGATAATAGTAGAAAGACTAGCAAGATCATCTCTAGCATGCAATAGGTCAGCCTCTAAACAGAGCGCTTTAGTATGAAAGGAATATTGTTCTAACACTATGCTAGCAACTTCATTACTTTGCAAAATAGGTCTAGAAGATAAATTGTTAACTTGAGCAAGTAACTTGGCATTTTCATATTTAAGCAAAAGAATTTCTCTTTGATAAGCATAAACTTCAATCCTCCTAGCATCATCAATGAGTTTGAGTTCTACATTTTCAATTTTAAGAACATCAAGCTCATCTAGGCACTTTTGGTTTTCTATCTTAAGATTTTCAATATTTTTAAGATATACACCATTCTCAACCTCTACTCCATTATGTTGAAGCTCAAGGTCAAGAAATTTCCCTTGCAAAGAGCCTATGCTATCAAGGAGCAGTTTTTCATTTTTATCAAGAATCTCAATTTTGGCATAAAGATCATCAACTATCTTGCCTAACATTTTCCTTTTAGATTTGCATTTAGTAAAGGATGATTGACATTCATTTAGAATATCAATGAGAGTTTCTTTAAATAGCTCATGCAAATTAACTTCACTTACCTCACTTACCTCACATACATCTTCACTTGTAGAGGCCATGAGTGCAAGGTGGCATTCTCCATCTTCAGAGCTTGAAGATCTTGAGGAGGACTCCTCCCAAGCTGCATGAGCTGCATCTTTGGATCTTCTTTCTTTTCTTTCCTCTTGTACTTGTCTTCTTTCTTATACTCATTGTCTTTCTTGTGGCTGCTCTTGTGATGACTCTTCTTGGACTTTGAGCAGTCACTCTTGAAATGGCCTTTTTGGCAACACTCATAGCATCTCAGAGTTGATGAAGAAGGCTTCCCCTTGTAGTGCTTGCCCTTGGAGTAATTTTCTTCATTCTCATTTGGGCCTTCGTCTTCACTTGAGGAGGGGGTAGGAGACTTTAGAGCAAGTTGTTGTTGCCGCATCATCTCTTCTATTTGTGCTTTGAAGGTTGTGTCCTTTATCTTCTTAGATTCCTTCTCTTCTCTTTTCTCTTCCTCTTCTTACTTATCAAGCCTAGGTTCATGGGCTTGAAGGTTACCAACCAGCTCCATGGTTGAAAACTCACTTAGCTTGTACACCTCTTCAATGGATGTAACCTTGGGCTCACATCTCTTAGGAAGAGATCTCAAGATCTTGGAGTTGATAGTGCCTTTGTCTAACACACTCCCAAGGGTTGCCAATCCATTGATGATCACATTGAGCCTAGTGTACATATCAGCCACTCTCTCATTCTTACCCATCTTGAAGTTCTCAAGTAGCCCACCGAGCATGTAGATCTTGTCTTCCTTTATTTTCTATGTACCTTCATAGGTGACACATAGTTTGTTCCAAATTTCATGTGTGGTGTCCCAAGAAGATATCTGGTTGAACTCAGATGGAGTGAGGGTTGTATAGATGATGCTCACTACTCTTGCATTGAGTTGGTCTTGCTTCATTTGAGCTTCAGTCCAAGTGGATATCTCCCCCTTTAGTTCTTCATACTTGAGGTGCATAACCTTCCACATCTCACAGCTCACACCTTGAAGGTAGAATTGCATTCTTCTCTTCCAATATAGGAAGTTGGTGTCATCGAAGACTAGAGGTCGCATGGAGAAGTTCCCTTCTAGGTTGAGGGATCCAAGTGTCAAATCGCCCATCTTCTCCAACTTGTTGAAGTAGCTTGGAGAAGACCTGCTCTGATACCACTTGTTGGATCAATGGGCTCTAGGGGGGTGAATAGAGCTTCACAATTATCACAAGACAAATCAGACCACCAAGTTATATAAAGTGTAACAGCTTAAACAAGCAGCAATTTGATGTCTTAATCTAACATACATAGAAAGGATGAGAGGCAAGGATAAGCAAGCACTTGCACAGGTGGTTTAGAGTGGTTCCATGTCCTAAACTTAGGAGCAATGTCAATACACTACCTAGAGTGGGTTAGTCTCTAGGATTTGCAATCTTGGTACTCTTATATTCCGCAATAAGATTACAAGACACAACAACCACACATCCAAGGGCTTAGTACCTCAAGCAAAGATCTTCAACCTATATAAGGAGCTTACCCACTTGAATCATGGAGTCTTCAGCCATCAACATGGACTTACCCACTCCTTCCTTCAAGTCTTTTGCCTTCAAGGGATTACCTATCTTCCTTGAGCGTCGCCTTGACTATCTCCTTCACTTGGAGATCTTGAGAACCTATCTCATTCACCTAGAGATCTGGAGCACCTTGCTTTCTTCAACCTTGAAGAACAACACCTCCTTCTCCTTCACTTGGAGAAGATCTTCAAACTTTATCTTTAATGGGAATTGAGGTAGGAAGATGGAGGAGGAGAGATTTACATCAATACAGGGAGTAGCTCTCTTACACAAGAACCTATCTCACTCATACTCACAAATTTGACTTGAAGGTAGAGAGAAAAGGGGCTCAAAGGGTTAGAAAAAAAATAGCTATTTTTGTATCTAAGTGTCCCATAACTTAAAGGGGAACTCTCAACTATGCTAGAACCAAGTTTGCAATGAATGAGAAGCCTTGGAATGAACTCCAAGAGGTCCTATTTATAGTTGAGGGTGCCCCTTTAAGTTGTGGGACACTTAGATACAAAAATAGCCATTTTTTTCTCAAAGCAAAAACTCTATTTTCGCTCAAAACACACACCAACGGTCACATCACTTTTTCTGCAAAATTCCATACAGTGCAATCGGTCGAGTTTCAATAGAGTTAACTCAACCAATCAAGTAAAAGACAAAACTAATATTAAAACTATCGGTCGAGTTTATCCTGGGGAAACTCGACTAATCACTGAAGATCATTTTGGTCAGACACTCGATCGGTCGAGTTCTGTGTAAATACAACTCGACCGATGCTATCTCCAGAAAACTGACCAAGATGGATCGGCCGAGTTTTTCCTGAGGAAAACTCGACCGATCGACAACCTATTGTCAATCTTTGTAAAATGCATCTAAAGTGATTTCACTTTGGCATTTTATGTCCCAATCATTTTTCTCATCTAAGTTACAAGTCAATTCATCATTACAAGTGATTACAAAAATGTTCTAAGGTCATTTACATAGATTTCCACAAATACACACTTGTAGCTCTTTGACTTAAACTTGAGACATTCTAGGGCATTTGATTTTGGATCCTTTTCATGTACCTAATACCTGGAATCAATCTTTAATACACATATTAGATACATATGAGTGAAATGGTTAAGTCATTATCAAAACATGGAGAATGTATAACCTCAAGGTCAACAAGTATGAGGTGTCTATGAGACTTTCCATGTGTCATGTATAAGGGTTTCCATGGGCATGCAAGCCTTTATGGATAAGGAACAATTCAAGCATAAGGTTTCAAGTTACTTTCCATGTGTCCAATGCTAAGGGTGCCTATGGACATGGAAACCTTTATGGATAAGGAAGAAGTCAAGCATGAGGTGTCCATGGAGCTTTCCATGATTCCCTAGCCTAGAAATTTAATGGCCATGCAAGAGGACAGCTCATAGAGGCTTCTTGAATATAAAATTTCGGTTGATGGACACTTATAGGACATCCCAACCGACCTCCAATCAAAGAAATAACCCCATTGGTTGATAGCTTTTAAAGATAAGCTCATTTATAAAGAGATTAATCCCTAAAATGCCCTCAGAAAGAAACACCTTCAAACCAAGGTGCAACTAGGTGCCCTGTGATTCAAAAACTTGAGAATGGTAAGGTAATATATAAGGATTATAATCCATGTGATAAGAAAACCTCCCAATTGGGTAAATTGCAGAAAAGTCCTAAATGTACCTAAAATTGCATAACTTGCACAAAGAACATCCAAATTGGACAAAACTTCATCCACAAGTTATCTTTGATGTGTTGAAAATTAATTTGCCATTATTTACATATTTGGAATTTATATAATCACATTATTCAGTACTTATTCCTTTTACTCATTTTCTCTCTCCTAAACTTATCCTAATATCTCAAGGTTGTCCAAATTAGATGAAATTTGACATGTAGGCTAATTTTGATATGTAGATTTCAAATTTGAAGTTTGTTTCCACTTTTGAGAATTCTTTTTATGAGATATGTCATATGGTCCATGAACGACCCATTATCTAAATTATTCATCCAACTAAGTTTCTTATCTTCATATTACCACCAAAATGAGTTATGTGGCATATTTTATGTATCCATTATAAACCTAAGATTAATGTTAGAACATTATGTTATATTAAGGTGATATATGCATGAATTATCTCATTGGGGTTATACTAAACATCTATTTAGGTCTAACCTTCAACCTTGTTTGGCTAAGTCCAAAATGTCAACTTCCAGGGTAGGGTCTGAGATCTAGTATGTTACAACACACCACCCCTTAAAGGGATTTCATCCTCGAAATCAAAACATCCACATATAAGAAAACAACTTATTCACCACCCCTCAAAGAATTCATCTTATTAAGTCAAAACTATTTTTAGGCACAAAAGGTTCAACTACACTTCCTTACATCCAACTACATAAGCATCATGCAAAAAAAACATAACTTGTAAAGACTAACTATGAACTATGGGTTAACTTGGTCTTGTCCATCCTCAAATAAGTCTTTACAGTTGGGAGACTAGTTCAACATATTAGGGTCCCTAAATATAAATCATATAGATTTCTAAGGCTACTATTGTCTAAAAGCATGCTATTTTGAACAATTCATATCAGCTCAGACCAGGCCGGTATCACATGGATTGGGGAGTCCTCGTAAACCAAGCTAGTGGTGTGGAGGAAAATCTTGCCAGCCCCCAAACCCTGATCCTTTCTAGACACCTTATCTTTCAAATTCATGTCTTAGTAGTTGCCTAAAGGCCAAGCTAAACAACCACAAGTTACTATGGTTACTTATGCATATTTTAGTTGTAAGTATTTTAGGGATATATTCATCATTATTCTAATGTGAAACTATATGATCCTAAATCAACCCTTCATCATCTATTGATCAACTCTAGGGCAACCATGTCACTTAAAGGTAAGGCAAGTATTCTAACTAGGGAGACAAAATTGAAATAGTCAGATTCCAACTACCATGGGCTCGGATACCATGCTATAAGGAGGCGGGATCACCCCCTTACTAAAGCAATTGAAGAATTAACATCCATTCCAAACACACTCAAAGGTATGTTGGAATAGGTGTAACATTTTTAAATTTCAATATATGGTATTCAAAACAACCAAAGTATAGTAGCAGGATAAAAATGTTGACTATATTTAATTTATCACAAGGTTATTACAAAAGTACATCATAATATCCCATAAGTGTTTACATGTATGATACAACATAAGGATCTAAGTAGAGGGAAATCTAAACAATAACAACTTTGTATCCAAGCTTTAACTCATTAAGCTAGTCCAAAACTTCATGCCTTATCATGCAAGTCCTTCACCTAGGGTTGGAAGCATACCCCAGCAAGAAGAGAAAATAGATGACATCAGCAAAGGCCGGTATGTGCATACTAAATAGGAAATTGAGCAATATATGGAATAAAGGACATCAAATATAAAATGCTTCCCATAGAAAGGATAAGGACCACCCAAATGGGTATCAAGAGAAAAGGAATTGAAATCATATGATAACAAATGAATACTTGCCATTAATAAAACATAAAGATTGTGCCACATAAGCACATGTAAAGAATTAGGGCACACACCCCATATCATCAACCTGCATGCATATGAGATAAACATAGCCCTATAGAAATATAAACACAAAGGCAGACAAGTCTCATAAACTTGAAACCTAATAGATAAAGGAATATTACCAATCTCCCAAATATATAAAGCATGGGCCAAGAATCACACATCTTGCCTTGGGTATGAGGTTCCTTTCCATCCCAAAAGAGCAGGAAATATCACATCTGCTCGGCAGGAAATAACACATCTGCCATAAAAACAATGCAATTACACTACTCTAGTGTTACTGGATCACATAGCATGTTAAATGTAGAGGCAAGTAGAAAGTATAGTCAGAATATATAAACTAGTCACCACATAAGTGACCAACATATGCATCCACCTCATAACTGGGCAAAAGACATCACATGTCATCTTTTAGAGTTCCATCATGAACAAAGCATAAGATAAGAGTTCAAAAGAATATCCATGATCACATGATCATTTTCAAATAAGGTATTTCACATGAACCATGATTTTCAAAAGAAAAGACATTATTTATAGTCTAATGTCCATAGGACAAAGGGAATGAATAAGCATAGTTGAATTGCTCCACATAGAAGAATAGGGGATACATCATACCTCAATTTCAGAGTCTAAACATTCCAAGTCAGTCCTAGATCCAAGAATAGGCTTCCAAAGAACCTCTAGGGAAGGTGGACAGGTCCAATAAGTAAGGTACCCAAGCTTAGAGATGTTGGTTTCTCCAACAAAGCTCCTATCTCGGGCAAGAAGCACCTTATCCACTTTATAAAAATCCTAACAAAAGAACATGGAGATGAGGTGTTTATGGGTTCTAGGTGTGGTTTCACCATAGAAGACCAGGGTTTCAACTAGGATGAAGGTGGAAGGAAGACTAACAACATGAAAATAGGGAAGGAAAGGAGAAAACTTACTACTTTTGGTCGAAATAACCAAGGAGGAGCTTTAGAAACCCTAAATAGAGCAAATTTGGAACCCTAGGAGCCTTCTTCACCAAGGTAGGCACCTTCTTTTACCTTGGGATAGAACCTTCATGGCCAAATAGAGTAGGATTTATGCTCTAAGCTAGAGGAAAGAAATAAGAGCAATAGTTTTTGAATTTGGAGTTGGGAAGGGGTAGATATGGCTATATAAAGAAAGAGGTCAAGTTTGAGGTGTCTATGAGATTTTCCATGTGTCATGTATAAGGGTGTCCATGGACATGCAAGCCTTTATGGATAAGGAATAATTCAAGCACGAGGTGTTACTTTCCATGTGTCCAATGCTAAGGGTGCCTATGGACATGCAAACCTTTATGGATAGAGAAGAAGTCAAGCATGAGGTGTCCATGGAGATTTCCATGTGTCCTTAGCCTAGGGATTTCATGGCCATGTAAGAGGAAAACTCATATAGGCTTCTTGAATATCAAATGTCAGTTTATGGAAACTTATAGGCCATCCCAACCGACCTCCAATCAAAGAAATAACCCCATTGGTTGATAGCTTCCAAAGATAAGCTCATTTATAAAGAGAGTAATCCCTAAAATGCCCTTGGAAAGAAACACCTTCAAAACAAGGTGCAACTAGGTTCCATGTGGTTCAAAAACTTGAGAATGGTAAGGGAATATATAAGGATTATAATGCACGTGACAAGAAAACCTACCAATTGGGTAAATTGCAGAAAAGTCCAGAATGTACCTAAAATTGCATAACTTGCACAAACAACATCCAAATTGGACCAAACTTCATCCACAAGTTATATTTGATGTGTTGAATATTAATTTTACATTATTTCTATATTTTTAAGTTATATAATCACATTATTCATTAATTATGCCTTTTACTCATTTTCTCTCTCCTAAACTTATCTTAACATTTCAAGGTTGTCCAAATTAGATGAAATTTGACATGTAGGTTAATTTTGATATGTAGATTTTGAATTTGAGGTTTGTTTCCACTTTTGAGACTTCTTTTAATGAGATATATCATATGGCCCATCAACGACCCATTATCTAAATTATTCATCCAATTAAGTTTCTTATCTTCATATTACCACCAAAATGAGTTATGTGGCATATTTTATGTATCCATTATAAACCTAAGATTAATGTTAGAACATTAGGGTATATTAAGGTGATCTATACATGCATTATCTCATTGGGGTTATACTAAACATCTATTTAGGTATAACCTTCAATCTTGTTTGGCTAAGTCCAAAATGTCAACTTCCAGGGTAGGGTCTGAGATCTAGTATATTACAATGGGCCTATTTTTGTAGAGCCATACCTATACTAAGATGGGATAGTTATGATTATATATGTGGATGGCCATCTGTGAGCCAATCCCTAATCTTGACTATATGTTATTGTTTCAGTTGACTGATATGTCTCTGCGGTGTTTTCTCTTATGCTGACCAAGAGGTGTGGTGAGGTCGTGGATTATGACTCTTCCATTAGACCTTGTGTGGAACTGATTTCAAATTATCAAGTGGTCTGTTGGATTTGGGTGGTACGACTCAAATCCTCAGGGTATAATAAATATGTAATCATCCGTGTAGTGTGCACATATAGTATCAAACATGGAAACATTGGATGAAGCCTTGCATTGCTATTATACTATATAGTTTGTAACAGTTATAAATATTCTTCATATTCCTTTTAAATTATTAATTTCTCTATTGCTCATTAGCAAGTGCATGTTACTGTTCTAGTTACTTCATCCATGAGATATATGCCATTTGGTTAATTCTTTTCAATCTACTTAGTATTTTAATATATCTGCTAAGTTATCTATGGTAATAATAGAGTTGGTAGAGGGTTATATCTCTCATTGGTACTGTGTCTCACTCCGTTGGTTAAATAACTTTTAGGTGGTTGTGCATACCGAGTTAAAGATGATGCGGTTGAAGATAATACAAGAAGAAAACTACACTTGGAGAACATGGCATATGGATAGTGTCTAGTAATAGAGTTCTATGTGTCGTCCATGTACACTCAGGTCCTTAGGGGTATTCTTGATGTGTTTGTAGACATGATGCTTAATATCTGGTTTATGGCTGGTGTGCCTCTGGTGGTATGTATATACATGTGGAACTATTATCATATGTAACATGATGTTTGAAATGTGATTGTGTATCACCTCAAATATAAATTATGAAATGAACATGTTGGTTCTTGTGTAACAATTCTCAACTCTTGGCGCTAGTTGCAAAACAGTTTTAATTTCTTGTGATTTTTAGTAATCCGTTGTTTATGGTTGACAGTGGTTTGAGTTTTGAGTAATCTCGTTGTGTGACAAAGGGTGTCACACTAGTGCTTCCCCAACACCTATATATATCTAGGTGGCGGCTCTAGAATGAGGTTATCTACCTTCTACCACCTCTTAGCTCCCCATTTTCGGATTCTTCCCATTTCACTCAATTTTCACCTCCATTCCACTCCATTTCACCATTTCCACCACCAAAACCCTAGTTTCCTAGTATTTTCCCCCATTCCACCACCATCCCATACCATTGTACCTTAGAGGAGAGTGGAGGATGTCCTACAGTAGCTGAAGTGGAGGAATTCTTCATCTACACCGAGCTTCATGGCTTCTTCTACCTTTATCTCCCTTCTTTTTGTATTTTGCATTGCTATGAGTAGGTAGGCCCCTTGGGGGGGATGTTTGGGGTGAAAAATGTTACTTTGATACCATGTTGGGGGGAAATGATATGTAAACATTATAATTTCATTTTCTAATGATTATGTTCTATTTCTATCTCACTCTTCATTAATTGCTTGTTGGTTTGTGCTTGAAATCACCTAGGAATTTAGGGAAATTTTTTATATGTGTGAATTTTGGGATTTTCTCCTAGGTCAAATTCTTAGATCCCTAGCTAGCTACCCATCTTCCTACATTATAATCAATTCTCCTAACACTATTTGAAAGATCTAAGTAGCTATTTTAGATGAATTTGGTGTGCTTAGCATGGAGTTTTCTCAATGTAAGAATGTGGGTGATGGGAGGTCTAAAACCTCACTTCCACTCCTATTACTAACCTCAACCCCTAATAATCCTAAGATCATATAACCTAGAAACCTAGACTTGTTTTGACTCTAATTTCATTACACCTAAACCCTAACCCAATTGAGCCTCGCAAGGGTAGTAGGGAGTGTTAGGGACTAGTTCTCCTATACACAACATCCATGGCCAGTTAGTAGTTTAGGATAATTCATTAGACTCTATCTTGTTGTTTGGTTTGATAATCTAAATTAAATCATTATGTTCATATGTCACCCCCAACCTAATTGATAAGTGCATCCCCTAAACAACCCACATTTCCCTTAATTGCTTTAAAACCTTAATTGTCTTCTTTCTTAGCTAGTGTTAGCTTAGTTGGATCTTTACTTTCTTAGTTATCTTCTTACCTTGTTCTTGCTTTGTTCTTGCTAGTTTAGGTCTTTACTTGCTCTTTTTCCCTATTTTCTATCTTAGTGTAGTGTAGACCTTTCCCTTGTTTTCCTTAGTGTAGATTGTTCTTTTCTTACCTTGCCTTGTCTTTTCTTGCTTAGTAGAATTAACTGTCTAGGGTTAAATTAGGTTTTGTTCTTTCTTGCTTTCCTTTACTTTCTTTCTTGCTAAACCCTTAGTTTCATCATCAAATCAACCTTCAAACCCTTAACCCTAGTTTCTAGAGTAGGAACCTAGCCCAAAAACTAACCTAGCTCTAGTTCCCTATTTTCTCCCTGTGGATGACCCTATAATTTCTTCCCTCCTATACTATGACACGACCTTGTGCTCTTGCGGGTGAAGTGTTTTGGTGCATGTGAGTATGTTTTTGTAGGTCCTTATAAATTTTGAAAGTCTAACCCACCGTGTGATTCTATTGGGTTGTATCTATTCAAACTCCAATTGAGTAGTGTGTAACACCATTGGCAGAAATGTACCAAGATTTTTTCCAAAACAAAAGGAGATCTACACTAAAAAGAGAGATGTCAGACAAACAGACATCAGGTGAAAATGGCCCTTCTTTCACCACAATTTTATCTATGTACCGTGTGCTAAATTTTTGCAAGATGATCAAATAGTTTGACTAACTTTCATACTTTTCTATCCTAACCTTGTGTGTATGCTTGCATTCATGCATACATGTAGTTCTTTTCCATACATTTTTTTGTAATTTTTCAAAAAATTTGCTCCTTTTGCCATTCCATCTCATGCATTGCATCTCATGTAGATTTTTGGTATTGTTTGTTTGCTTTAGCTAGGCTTTCCTACTTTATGCTTTCTTTTCCCGAAAAAGTAGTTCTGCATGTGATTGGGTCAAAGACAAGTCTGATTCAAAATCCCATCTTAAGATACATTCAAAAGGTATTGGAAAACACCATATTCGCCCAATATGAAAATCAAGGTAGTTGTACCAAGAAAGACCTCTTTGTGTTGGGATGGATGGTGTAAGGAAAGCATATAAATATGGGGTCACTTATTACTGATCACATGAAGACAATCTCATCCAAGAGCAAGAACCCTTTTATAATAGGGGGTGTAACTTCCATTGCTTTGGCCCTGGGTCATGATGTATCTGGCTACACAAAGGTAGAAGGTGGAAAGCTCATTGACCTGCACTACTTGACACACTCATCTATGATTTCAATGGTTTATCAAAGGATTTTCTACCAGGTAAACCCTCCTTATGCAGGGGTTTCATTAGAGCTCTCTTATCATGTCACACCTCTCCTAGAGGGATGTGGTCCATCTTCGAACTTTCTGGACATCTTAAAGAAGTGGGAAGAGGAGCACCCTAGAGATACATGGCAACAACAACCCAAAGATCTGCCTGAAGGGCTTGGAGAGTCACAGACATCTATCAAGAGGAGGATGACAACTGAGGAGTGAGACACACATAGGGTGAGGCTATGTGAGGTAGAGATAACCTCAACAGTCACATCATCCTTCAGTGAATGCATATTACATGTCTGCCATACATGTACAGCTGGAGGGCATCCAGAGCACACATGACCACATACTGAGCACCTAGGAGGGGATTTTGAGGGAAAAGGAGGGTTTCCACTGCACCCAGGATGCCAAGTGGTTAGACCATCAACATATTGATTATCAAGTCAACCACTTATATTCGTTCCAGCATACCTAGTCCCAGAGGAACCCCCAGTGGGGGGAAGATTGGTGGAGTTCACTGTCAGCATTTCAGGACAACTACCCGCCTCCATAGTCAGAATACTGGGGTTCCTATTACCAGCATCCTCCACCACAGGGAGGGGCACTGTCACCACATTGATCATCTACATTATCATTCCTAGACGTTAGTGTCATGCTGAGGTCAGCATGATTCAAAAGTTTAGGGTAGTAGGGTGGTATGCCCTTATCTCATTTTGCATTTCACCTTCCATTTACTTTTGTTTTGTTTGTTTTTGTTTGTTTTAATTTTGAATTTCCTACTTTGCATGCATGCCATGTAGTTACTTCCTTGCAATTTTCACGTAATTTTTAAAAAAAATCTCTTTTTTTCATGTATTGCATATCATATAGATTTTTGGTAATTTTTGCATGTTTTAGCCAGGATTTGCTTGTTTACTACTTTTTGTTCAATAACGTAGGCTTAGATGTGATTGAAGGCAATTTGGCACCATTTTGGCCCATTTTTCCCAAACTTGAAATTTCTTTCCTAAAAGTGTGTTTTAACCCAATCTCTACTCTTTGGATTAAAAATGTGGACCTTTGATAAATGCAAGTGAATTATCATTGTTTATTTCTAAATGGTATAAATTCTTAACTTTTTACATGTGCAACACCTCTCTTGTGTTTTTATTGTTTTGGTTGAATTGTGACTTCAACAAGCTATGAGCGCTTAGTTCTTATGAAATCGCTTGATAGAAATATCAATTTCATGTTGTTCATTCATGTGGTGTGAAATTGTTGGATGAAGTGTTGGATTAATTTTCATAAAGGAGAGGTTATGTTGAGAATCACACCAGTGACCCCTCTTTGACTCAACCTTTCATTCACCATCTTATTACCCCTCCGCCTCATGAACGGATGCCAAAGTGTACATATTAGCCGTGGCCACTTCCAAAAGTTTGGGGCGGCTACATCTACATCTCCCCACTTCACTCTCATCACCATATGCCCTATCTACTCCAAGGGCAAAGAAAAAGAAAAAAATGCAAAAATAAAATAAAAGATGCTCCTATTTAAGAGCATATAAATAAATAAATAAAAGATGAGTGTGTAAAAGCACTCCAAAAGCTTACCGCAATCCTTTCTTCCATTTTCATACCCATTTAGCTAGGAAACATTAAACCTAGCTCATTTTTTCCTTTCCGCAGCAATGTGGGTCATTTGGTGTGATTTGAAACATAATAATGAATGCATGAAGGTGAAACAACACTCCTAGTCATCCTTGATTAACACCATCATGAAATAGTCTACCCGAAACTATATGAGAGAAATATGGATAGCTTCTGTGATCTGTGCATATATTTGAAGTTCATATGCTTTGTGATTGTTTCATGATTGGTCTGTGAAATCAAGAGAGGAGAGAGGTGGAATGCATGCACTTAGTCATTATTGATCCCATTCATCAATAATCATCTTTTGCATTGCATTTGTCATTTCTTGATTGTGAAAATTTTGTAGAGAGATTGAGTTGGAGCATACTTGAGGACAAGTATGTTTTACAAGTCACACTTGAGTGAGGTCATAATGTGGATCTAAACTCATGGGCTAAAAAAGGAGGGATATCGGCTTCCTATGCATATGTCTCATCTTCACTACCAAAAATTTATCAAGATTGTTCCTAACCATTTTCTTGTGCAAATTTTAGACAATCGTTTTCCAAATAATTACAATGTCAAACTCAAATTTCAAACGATCTTTTTTAAAGATTAAATACCACAACATTCTTTAACAAAGATAAACAATATCAATTTCAAATAATCTTTCTTAAAGATTAACAATCTGCAAACTCAAATTTTAAACAATCACTTTCAAAGATTAAAAATCTCAAACAAAAAATTTCAAATAATCTGTTTCAAAGATTAACAATAACAATATCAATCTCAAATGATATTTTTCATAGATGAACAATCCAAATAATATTTAACAGAGATTAAGAATCTTAATTTCAAAAAATCTTTTTCAAAGATTAACAACTCAACCAATATTTAAAGATTAACAAACCCAAAAAGGGAATATGTTCCTAAAACTTGGGTGACTACAGAGTTCCTCCACATTGTAAGACATTGTTCACCAATGTCGGTCCGCCCCAAGATTGTCATGGATTATGACCTTAAACTAATCCGAATTCAACTTTCAAATTCTTTTTGCTTCATGGACCATGGCCTAAAATTGGGTCATGGATTATGACTAAAACTAGACCACAACCTTCCACTAAACACCATAAAAAGGAGAGGGCAATCCAAGGTTCCCTCCTTGCCGACCGTTCTGCACAAGAACTCTCTAGAGAAACCCCTTAAACTAGAATGAAAATAGGGTTTCATGGATGTTGCCAAGGATTTTAGTTTGGTAACCCCATTGGATGAGGGTTCCCTTGGGAAGAAAAGTTGTTGATTAAGCACAATCATTAGTTCAAAAGGGCCATCTTGATCAACCACTCAAAACCCCACCTTATAGCATACTTCCAATTATTCTTTTGGAGCATTCCCAAAGGAGCAACACATGCACCATCTTTTGCATTGGCAAGCGTTTCTTGTACATAAATTCATAGGCTCCCTCATATATCCCAATCTAGTGTACGTACAACCACTAGAAAATAATATATAACAAAAAAGAATGACAAGTGCCTTTCATCATGAGAAGATTACAAGAAACCCAGGAGAATCCCTTGCATACGCTTCCCTTGCCAGGCACGAAACCTTCTTAATTTCTTATCCAACATAATGTGTGCATAGAGACCTGTCCCAAAGTATATAGTATTTTATCATATATCGCACCCTACTTTTGAATACTACTAGTGCTAATTTTAGGACATCATGGGAACAATAAGAAGCCAATAACTCATGCGGTCTCTCTAACTGTCAATCTGATGGATGGGAGTAGTAGTGTAGGCTATCAATATGATGGCACTTCCAAGGGGGAGGACATCCAAATAAAGCCAGACAACAAGAAGAGGTGGATAAATATAAGGAAACCATCGTCGTGTTAGGAACCGCAACCGCTGAAGAAGGACATTTGTTTGCAAAACCCTCCAATATGGTTTTTCCACCTCCATCAAGTTCAGCGTATAATGGAGGGTGGAACTACCTATGGTTCACCAAACATGGAGCTATACCCGTCAGATCATCCATGCCATTCTTTCCATACAACATGTGGGGTTCCCACCTACCCTAGTTAGAAGCATTCCATCCATGGCTCTATTAGTGTTTGCCATTCATGAACATTGGGTTTGTCCTTATACCTCTGGAGGTAGCAACAACCTTCTTAATTCCTAAGGAGAAGCCAAGGAAAGAAGAAAGAGAATGAATTTGTAGTGGCACAGGAAGAGCTCAAATGGTTGAGCGGGTCAGCATCAGCACAAAGGCTCAAAGGCAATATCTAAATGGCTGAGGGTTAGTCCACATCTTGTACTCCATGTATACCACCCCACTCTTGGTACAACTCATACATAGGGGGAGGGTATGGACACCCACCACCTATATATATGGATCCTCCAATGGAAATCAAATTGCTAGTTATACCTGTGGTGGCTGAATGTCAAGAAGATGTCACAGGATCCCGCTGCCGCATATCCCCTATTGCTTGAGATCATGCAAAAGTTCAAATTGTTTTTTTTTGGTGAAAAAAAGTTCAAATTGTTAGAATGTAAAAAGGATAGTGGGAAGACTTTTAGTGACTTCTACCCATTTTTTCAGACACAAAGCTACCTGAGAACTTCATTATGCCAAAATTTCATGAGTACTCTAGAAAGGGGATCCGATGACCAACATCAAGGCGTATTGCTCCAGATAGGGTGGAAGTCCAGAATGATGGCAAGGTATTGACATGTTATTTCATACGAACCTTGATTGGTCCTAGTTGGCCTATTATAATGCATGTTACAACAAGTGGGACATGACCTTCATTACCACATACAATCAGCTTTATGAATAAAAAATTCCATTAAGAGAGGGGTTTGTCAAAACATAGGCCTCAACTACCAACCATTGTACACCTCCTTGATGACTAATTAGAAGTACAACTAGTTAAAGTAAAAGACATAATATTATAACTTGTGAGTAGTACTCATCCCCTCTAGGATCAGAAAGTGACAACAACCAACTATACAAGTCTCATCAGTAGAAATATTAGTGGCACATATTGCTCATGCCCTGACACCTCAACCACAATAGGCTAATGTGATGTTGCCCAATTTTTCATCCTTAGTACATGCCCCCGCAGTACGCATGGCTGCCTAACAACTACCATTGGTATGTACCACCACCTTTCAAGCTAGTAATGCAATAGACAACCATAAGCACTCCTCCTACAATGAGTAATCTGACATCTCATGTTGAGCCAACAACTACCGCTCCATCATCTGAGGAGCCTTATAAAGCAAAGAGGAAGTTCACACCCTTAGGAGTGTCTCTCAGGACTATCCTACTGGATATCAAACACCTACTCATGTTTCCCTCCATAAGGGATCCGCCAAATCCCTTACCAATTAGCTACAACACCAACATGTGACTACCATACAAAGTAAAGGGTCACAAGACAAATTCCTGCATCATGCTCAAACACACCTTCTAAGATCACATGGATGTTGGGGATGTCCACTCAGTCATTTTAGAAGAGATTCCTTCATACTCCAACACTATCACTATGATCTCATCACTAGAGGAGCCGTCTTGTAGACTTGTTCTTCCATTAGAGAAAGAAGTCAAAAATTGGTCCTGAAGTGCTCAAATCATTGTCTCAGTTTGGGAGCAGAAGCAAGGGATTCTTATTAACCACAAGAACCCACCTACACCCCAAGTTACCACAACAAGAAGAAGGTACAACCATTCAACATATCGGGGGCTCTCTTGGGGAAGAAGGCACAACCAAACAACATACCTAAGGCGAGTCCACAACCAAAAGGAAACAGTCCCTCCAAATTCTCTCCCTATAGTTGTAATATCAGCGATAACGACTTCATCTATCATAGAATAAGGGATACCAACATACTACCTCGCTAGAGGTACATTATCCCTTGAAAAGGGCAAAGCGAAGGTGATTACTTACATAGGAATATGTACCAACATTAAAGAATAGGGGGCTAGAAAAGTCTCCTTTCCATCCATTGATACCAAGAAGGTACCACCAATGCTCGAGCTTTACAAGGAGACAAATCCTAAAGATTCTGATTGAATTTAGTTCCTCTATGAACTAAAAGGGGAAATATCACAGATAGAAGTGATGGAGAACTCCCTAGCACACATGGATGTAGTCACAGAGACAATCAAAGGAGCATATGTCTCCAAAATATGTACAATCAGAAGATCTTAGAGTTGCCATCAGGTTAGTCACAACCCCGCACTTGATCTCATTCTCCGAGGATGAGATCCCAACATGAGGAACTTACAACATGACCTTATTTATCACTAGAACATACAACATCCTTAATATACCCACGTTTTTTGTTGACAACACCGCCAGCCTCAATATGTGTCCCTTAAAGACACTAATCATCCTAGGGAAGGATCCTTTTGACCTCCAATCAACAAAAAAGAAAGAAACCTCATTCGATGGAGTAATCAAGGACTCTCTGGGAGAAATCATGTCAGAGCTTCAAATCAGACCTCAGAAGTTCACTTTCCCATTTTTCGTCATGGAGTTCAATCGCTCCTTCAATCACCTTTTAGGGAGGTTGTGGATTCACTAAGATCGGGTAGTTCCCTCGTTACTACATCACAAGTTAAAGTAACAGTTATACCATGTCATTGTATAGTTCAAATAAAAAATCCTAATTCCATAGTATGAAACAAAGAAGACAATATCCTTCTTCACTTTGATATGCTTCACATTGCCTATAAAATTGAGTAACTCACATAAAAGGAGACATCATTTTCCCTAAGAACCCATACTATTTGCAAAACACTTGTGAGAGATGAATATCCATCCACATAGAGGACTGGGAGCCCAATGACAAGGATGCATAGATATCAGCTAGGTCTCTCCCAAATATAAAGGGGTGGGCCTTGGGTTTCATGGTCTGTCCTACACGTGACCTGGGATCACCAGGTGGATGTTGTATTGGAAGCCCATAATGTTGTGGGCCACTACGAGGGAATTAGCTCAAAGAGGTTACCTTAAAAACCTACTAATGACCCGAGATCTAAGTCATGAAGCTAGACACCTTCAACTAGAAGAAGAGAATTGACTTGAGGTACTATATCAGTGGGATCTTGACCTTGAGCGCAAGGGTCCCTACCCATATTTTCTGTTAGAGAGTCTATTTATTTGAATTGTTTACTCTAATTACTTAAGTTGTTTTAGTCTATTTTTCATACGGGCCTAGTTGTGTCTTGCCTCATTAGGGTTTGTCTTGCATCTGTATACTTCCCTCTTCTCCTATATAAAGGAGGAGGACAACTCTTGTCAATATATTGAACAACCTTCTTTTATTATTTCACATGGTACTAGAGCATAGATCCAATGCTTAACCCTAGAGAGTAAAGAAGGGTACCTCCTCCCACGGGTAGCTGCCATCTCTTCTTGGCTTGGGCACCCTCTAGGCATCATCCTGACCACCATGGTCCCCTTCTCTTTTCATATTTTTTCATAAAAATGTTAAATTTTGCCAACTCTGTCCTTCCCAGCCATAGAGAATGAGTCATCCATCCACCATAGAAATATGCCAAGGCATTGCTTTTTCTTACCCCCTTGGGGATTACATACCAACCAAAGATCCATCTCTCTCTAGAGTTGACAGAGCTCATATGATCAATATGCAATGCATTCATTCCCATAGAAATATCTCGATGGGAACAACTATCTTTTCTTTCTTACCTAGAATTGATCCTTCACATGGATCTTGTCTAACAACAATTTTTTTGTTATTTTATTCATCTTGTTTTTGTAGAATATATGTGTCATTGTGTTTTCTCTTCCTTTTGTTTTCTTGTTCTCAAAGTCACTGTGAAGAAAGCAAAGAGGAGCATGAGAGGATTTATAATCTGAGAGAAGCCATAGGATGACTAAGACAATGAAGTAATAATAGAGTAACTACAACAACCATTGATCATTTTAGTAGAGATAAATAATACAAATGAGATATGAAAAAGATAAAGCATTTCACTTATTAATATCCATTAGGACACACACATTTATAACCCTATATTCTTCACTAATTTGATGTGAGGAATTATTAACCAAATCCATGTCATCTGCATTTTAAACTGATATAAATTACAGTCTTTGACAGTAATAACCATTGTGTCCTCACAAGGGTAAGTGACATTGAACATAAATAATATGAGGGATATACATTGATTCATCCATTAATCACCAATTCTAAAAATAGTTAAAAATCTTCAAATAAAAGTAACATTTAATCTACAGTGAAATAACCCAGTTTTATTTTGATTTTAGCTGATTTCTTAGACCTACTTTTGGAAAATAGGATGGTTTGGCCACATGTGATATTTTGTGAAAGAAAATTCATCAAAGTCCTAGGTCAAAGGTTTTAATGTTATTAAACCATGCATGGAAACATGCAAATATGCATGTGACAACATGATTTCGTATTTCTTATGGAATGTGTAGATTTTAGTCCTTAAACATAAGGTTTCTAGAATATATCATAATTAACCTTAGGTTTCAATGGGTTTAACGCTTTCCATGTTTAAAAATAAAGGAGGGAGTAGTCCACTTACCTAGATCTTGTAAATCTAGCTCCATCCTTATATCTCCATCAAGAATATCACATCAAGACGTCCTCCTTGAGGCCAACTGACATCCACATGGCTAGTAACAAGATCAAACTTGTCATTTTCTAGATAAAACACTAAGCAAAGAGGGTAGTGTAAGAAGGTTGTAGTTTCTCAAGAACTAGTCAAGAACAAATTACCCATGACACCAAGGATGAATGAAAAATAAAAATGAAGAAGGGAAGAACCAACCTTCAAACATGTTCTTGTTGGTTGTATGCCCTAAGAACCATCATGTGATGATTGTATATGGATAAATTGTATATGATTTTGTTATTAATAAAAGCTAATTCCACTTATTGTGTTATTCCATTATTGAGATAGTCAATGAGATAATGTCATAAAATTTTTTTGACTTAGGCTTCTATTCGTTTGGTGTAAGTCTTGAGTTCTGTGGAACTCATTTTCTGGGAACTCTAGTACAGTTTCTAGAACTCAAGTTCCATTCACTTCCATGTGATTGGTTTGTTGTAAGTGTAAATATGGAAATAATTAAAAACATAGTTAATTTTTATTGTGTAATATAAATAAGGGAGGATGGAAAAGGCATAAAAAAGGAATCATATATGTGAAAAATCACAATATTCTTAAATCATAATAACCTCAACAAGTGGTTATTGTGCAGATGTTGTTCCTTTAAAAACTATTTTATTATGGTACAATAATAATATTAATAGAAATATTATGATTAAAATCACATCACAATATTTTTATTTCAATTTGTGTATACAAAATATTGTAATAATATTCACATTTCATGTTCTTGTAAATATAAATTTTGGTTTGCCATTGTTTAACACAATGTAGAATATTATTTTTATAGTATATTTGTAGGGAACTTTTTACTATATTACTCATTCATAGTTATAGTTAATTATCATTTTTATATCATATTGTTTAACCATAAAGAATAAAAATATGTTACGTAAATCACCTTATTTTCACATGGTGCGGGGTGTTCTTTTTCTAATTTATTATTTTGTAGAATGCACTAATAATGGTGATTATACTGCATAGTGTGATTATGGTGTATGATATTTTGTCATGTTATGTTATGATTTTATCAATGAACTATATCCACATCGTTAATATTTCTAGTCATAAATATTTTACATGTTTCTCTTATAATGAATGAAGAATATAATTTTATAAAAAATGTTGTTAGTTGTCTCAGAACTCATTTTCCACTCTTTTTTGGAGGGAACTATGGAACTATATTTTGTATGTAAGTCTGTAACTCACTGGAAGTCATGGAACTCAAGTTCCAACACTTACTTTAAACCAATCATGAAAAATTATTGAAGGAACTCCAGTTCATAATATTTCTAGACCAGTTACAACAAACCAATCAGAGCCTTAGTGACGTATGAGTTTAGTTGAGAACTTGAACATGAGATCATATTTATACTCAAGAGTATTGATTCTGTTATGTCCTTAATCATTTATTATCGTGGATATTATAAGAAGATAATAATACATAAAACTAGAGTGCATGATCAATGATGACACTATCTCTTTACTCATGATATTTGATAACGATTCAGATACATGGGTACTTATTAGAGAACAAGTTGTACTAGACATAACACTTCAAGAATGACACATGGAATTCATGTTATGGAGGTTAGAGTCATATTTCAATGTCACAGTGGTAACAATTATTCTTATACCTAAATCCACTAAATAATCATATGTTGTTTTCTGTAGTTTAAAACTATAGTGACTCTAAATAAGTGTTTCCATACATGTTGTCATTGGGGCACTGCTGTGACACTTTCACATTATTTTGAGTGATTTAGATGGAATGTGTCCCTCCTTTAGATTGATATCCTGGTCACATGATAAGTGAGAGTATGAATTGCATGGCCATGCTCATATGAGTCAATTACACAATCTCAATAGTCTGCTATAATTCAAGAAATGTAGATTAACTATTAATAGGATGAAAACTCCATGCCTTAGCACCACTATGAATATCTTAAAAAGGGATTGTATAGTCATGGTAACATTATTCACTTTATTGGTTGAAGTTGTGTTGAGGCAAAAGATGGATACTAAAGTAGTGCAATGTATCTTTCATGATTGTGGAGATCAATGGTTTGTCTATAGGTTACGGGATCCTATGAAAAAGACCATGAGTAGATACAAAGATGTAAAATTTTGTGATAGTAAGGTAGTAACGATGCTTGAAAGTGATGATGTAAAGACTACAGGATCAGGTGAAAATTCTTTTGATGATGAGTATGAGTATGCTTTAGTTTCTTCACCAGTGTAGTCTTCAAATGACAAAGAAGAGCATTATGATCACCATGACCAGTAGAGTGATGCACATTAAGTGTTCTTATCCTGGTGCACACTTGGATGACTCAGATTCATAGTTAGAGACTTATAGGTAGGGGGAGAAAGACCATCACCAAGAAGAGTTTTCAGAGCAGTAGTTAAGAAGGTTTGGAAGAGTTCATCATCCTTCATCCAAATATCTGACATCTCGGTATATTCTGCTTACTGATCAGGGTCAATCAGAGACCTTTTAGGAAGCACAAACTCATAGATATATACAACAATGGCATCAGTCAATGTAGGAGGATATTTCTACTTTGTAGAAGAATGATACCTATGAGATTGTGGTACAACCTAAGGGTCGGAGAGCACTAAATATAAAGTGGACCAATCAGATGAAGGGAGATGAGAGTAGTAAGGATATCACATACAAACACAGATTAGTTGTTGAGGTCTTTAGTCAAAGACCATGGGTGTATTTTAATAAGATATTTTCTCTTACTGTGAAGATGACTTCTATCATATTGGTTCTAGGATCAGTTGCTAGCCTAGATTTGGATCTTGAGAAATTGGATGTGAAGACGGTGTTTCTTCATGGTGATCTTGTTGAGGAGATCTTTATGGATCATGTAGAAGGATTCTAGATCAAGAGAAAAGAGCTTTTTGTCTATAGATTAAAGAAGAGTTTGTATTGTTTGAAACAAGCTCCCATTCATGGTGCAAGAAGTTTGATTCTTTCATAAAGAGTAATGAGTACCAAAATACAAGTACATCCCCATGTGTTTACATTAGGAGGTTTCCCGATGACAAGTTCAGTATTTTGTTAATCTATGTATATGACATGTTGATAATGGGATATGATGTTAATTTGATTATAAAGTTGAGTATAGATTTTTATAAAGCCTTTGGGATGAAGGATTTGGGACCAGTATAGCAGATTTTGGGGTTATAGATAACTTGTTACAGGAAGAAAAACAACTTGTGCTTGTCATAGGAGAGCTATGTTGAATGGATTTCGAAGAGGCTCAACATGAGTCCAAAGCCATGAGTACTCTAC
Source organism: Alisma plantago-aquatica (assembly GCA_963693085.1). Classification (NCBI taxonomy): domain Eukaryota; kingdom Viridiplantae; phylum Streptophyta; class Magnoliopsida; order Alismatales; family Alismataceae; genus Alisma; species Alisma plantago-aquatica. Next base: position 203,510,849 of record OY856410.1, on the reverse strand, counting down.
TATCACGTCATTTTAAAATAACCATAAAGGCATGCCCATCTATCGAGGAAAATGAAGAGATGGCCAAGATTCCCTATTGTTCTGTTGTGGGGAGTTTGATGTACACAACATTATCTACTCATCTTGATATTGATACTGTCATTTGCATTCTGTGTAGGTTTCTCTCAAACCCTAAGAAAGATCACTGGGAGGTGGTCAAGTGGATCTTTAGATACATACAAGGCATTAGTAGAAGGTTTTGATCTTTGGTGATTCTCAACCAATTCTGAAAGGCTTCGTTAATACTATCATGACAGGTGATATTGATCACAAGAAGTCTACCTCTGGGTATGTTTTCACTTTCATAGGGGGAGATATATTGGTATTCTAGGTTGCAAACATGTGTTGCATTGTCTATGAGAGAGGCAGAGTACATTGCAGATTATAAGCAAGAAAAGAAAATAATCTAGAAATCTCACTTCTAGGTGATCTGGGCATGAATCGATTTGATTCAATAATTTTTTATGATAGTAAGAGTGTTATTGAATTGAGTAAGAGCACAATGCATCATGCAAGGATAACACACCTTAATGTGAGATATCATTGGCTTCATGATGTGATTGATAACCAGTTGTTCACTCTGAGATGATCCATAATAAGAAGAATGCTTCCAACATGATGACTAAGGTGTGAACACAGGACATGTTAGAAATCTGCAAGGAGCTCTATGGCATACATTCACAGTGATGATTTTGTTGTGACAATAACATCCTTGGGTTGGAGGGAGAGATTGTTGGGCCTATGCTTATTTACAACCCTAGATTATCAAAGCCCATTAGGGCCAAGTCTTTTTGTCGTCCCATGGGATATATATATCTTTGTTCCCAGGCAGCAACTGAATTGACAAGACACAACCAAGAATTAGAAAGGGCAGTCGTCATACAAGAAAAGGAAAGTGGCTTCTGATGTTGCTCTGGAGATGGGTGATCGGAGAAAATAGCAAAGGAAGAATTAAGAAAAAGAAAGGGAAGAAGAATGACATTTTGTGCACGTAAGAGTCATTTTCACACAATCAGCTTGCACCTTTGCCCACCCTAACCAAAGACTACTAATTAGAGTTGGCATCAGCGGTGTGCCTCTTCCATGATGTCAAGCAACACACAAGCACCCCTCTCATGATCTAGACGTATGCCTCTCATCTTATAATTAAGAATTATTCTACCTAAATCCCTCCCACCCCTAATCACCCACCTAATTGTTGGGAGGCGGTTCAATTGTTGATGTGTTAGAAAAAGCAGAAATAGAAAAAATGGAGAGAGAAAAGAATTTTGTTCATAATTTTTTTATCAGTAATGAATTTTTTATTAAAGTAAAAGGCATTTTATTCATCACAAAAACTTTCAACAAGACCAACTAACTTTGAAGAAAAGAATAATATGAGAGAAAAAGTAGAAGATATATGTATAAAAGTACAATATCCTAAAATAAGGGGTATCATACTCCAAAATATTATTACTCCCATAATTTGGGGTACATTGCCCACACATTTAAGTTTCATTACTCCCATTTTGGGGTAAAGTTCCCATACTTTGAAGTATATTACCCGTATTTTGGGGTACAATACGTCAACAAGTAATTTTAATATTGTAACCCAAAAAGACTGTTATGTATTCGAAAATATTTGTACTATATTTAGGTAGATAAATAAGAGGCGTATATTACCCGTGTTTTGGGGTGCATTACGCCCATTTTGAGGGTACAATAAGTATATTACATACTGAATTACTATATCCAAAACGTGAGTATTGAACCCTAAAATGAGAGTAATGTACCCTAAAATGAGAGTAATGTAACTCAAATCTTCATTTTTATACTCACATAGATAAATAAGAGGGTTACAATACTCGTGTTTTGGGGTACCTCACTTCCATTTTGGAGGTACCTTCTAAACATTTACTTCTTGACATATTCTACTCCAGAATATGAGTATTGTACCCCAAAACATGGGTATTGTGCCCCTGCCATAGGATATTCTACCCAAAACATGGATACTATATTTTTCTCATATGATTCTTTTTCCAAAATATATCTATATTGGTATTGTTTGGAAGAATTTTTGCTAGGATCCTAATTCTTTTATTTCACCAAAAATTCCTTATAGATTCAAAGTTTTGAGGGGAAAAGTTTATCTCTTCTTTCTCATACTTCCCTCCTATTATATATAAACAATATTATGTCAAACACTTGGCATCCATGCCTAGATGGGTATCCGGGTGGTTGAATGAGGATGTCTACAAATTTTCTATAACCTACAGATGAATGAAACTAGGAACCACAATCATGATGTCTATCCTTTCACGTTTCTAGCATAGCTAGTCTTTCTTGTTTGTCTTATCCGATGGAGAGACAACGATGTACACATTCTCCTAAGCTTGCCTCAGTATATGTTAATCTCATGTGAACATAGAATAACCTACACTCCTTATTAGATTAATGTCACATGGCAACAATATGTAAGGTGCAATGATTGTAATTACATCCAATAGTACTAACAAATATGAACTCAACCAGCTCACATCTTCTTTGTTTGTTCATTATTGGTGTCCCATGTGCATAAATGTGTAACTCATCTTCAAACCTCACAAACTACTAGTCCCGTATGAACATGAAGTAGCTTGCACCCCCTAGTGGATTAGTGTCGCATGTCAACCAGATTTAAACAAACTAATGACTATTATTGTGTAAAGTCAGGGGTCCACTCCCCAAGGCTCTACTAGAGTTTCAAGAATGACGGTTGGTCCCATAGACCACCACTAGACTTAATTACGTGTTTTGTCCTCACTCACGTGTAATATGGGCTCAACTTCTGCACTGGTCACCCATCCTAATACTACTCTGGGTTGAGCACACTTAACCATAGAGTTCTTTAGTGATGGTCTCCCTGAAAAGGAGGTTCACCTTGATGATATGAGTAGTCCAATCATTCCTTCTAAGATCATTTCATCCAAGTCCTCAAGAACTAATATGTTACAATCTCCCTCACTATGACTCTTGATATCCTCATCGAGGCTCATTTGTAAAGCCTCATATTATTTTCCCATTTTAGTGAAGACCCAGAATGGCTTATGGACACTCAACTCCCAATCACGGAGTACCACTACAAGAGCGGCTACATCACCATTGACAACCCTTTCCAACATGCCCACAATGCACGACTCAAGACTCGCATGCCACATGCCCATGTGGGCCCCATATGCTGGAGGGGTTTTGGCTATAACACAATTTGTAAAGTCTAGGGCCCACTCCCCAAGGCTCTACTAGGGTTTCAAGAATGGTGACGGGCCCCAGAGACCATCACTAGCCTTAACTCTATGCTTTGTCCTTACTCATGTGCAAGTCGGTATCGACTTTGTGACTGGTCACCCATCCTAGTTCTACTTTGGGTTGAGCACACTCAACCACAGAGTTCTTTTGTGATGGGAAATCTTGAAAGGAGGTGCACCTTGGTGATATGGGTAGTCCAATCATTCATTTTGAAGATCATTTTGTTTGAGGCCTCAAGACCACAAATGTTACAATTGTAAAGAGTGAGACTCAAGTGGGGATCCACTCCCTACTTGATTTGAGGAATGAATCCAACTATTCTAAAACACTAGGAAGGTAGGTGTATTTTCCCCCCTCAAATGATGATATATAAAATACCAAAGTAAAATAAGGGAATAATATTTCATGACTATATTCAATTTTACAGAAGTACATCATCATCTCTCATATAGGGTTTACATGAAAGTACAACTTCATTGGGATCTAAGTAGAGGTATATTTGAACTATATCACATTTGTCTCCCAAGCATCAACTCCCAAAGTGAGTTCCACGTCTGCATGCCATGTCCTCCATGTCATATGCCTTGGGTTGGAAGCTTACTCCAGAAGAGAACATAAAATAGGAATTATCAGCATACAAACTGATATGTGTGATAAAATATAGATTGAACTATGTAAGGGAAACATGACTTCAAATATAACAAGTCTTCCCATAGAAGAGGAAAAGTACTAACCACACTAATATCAAAAGAGAACATGAATTGGAAACAAAATGATAACCAAGAGAACAAGTCAATGAATGTGGCATTTACCAATATGATATGATTAACAAAAGAATTATTGCCATATAACAACATGAACAAATCATAATCAGTGTATATAAGCAATTAGACTACTTTTATTTATGTAGCACGAGACCCATTAAATATCAAGCCTAAATTGGGTGGAAAGGGGCACCCTGGGTGGAAAGGCGTGCCCAATATATATTATATGAGTGGGAAGGTGTACTAAGGGAGGAAAGGCACACCCAAATATTATTGTAGTACAAATGTACATACTACAATAAATAACTTTAATCTATTTGCATACACTTGTAGACAATCTGGAATAACAAGATCAGAACATCTAACAGTTATAATGTGGGGTCATAGGACTCATAAGAAAAATTGAATCATGTCCATAGTAAGGTGCAACATAAGATAACAAAGTCCACCACAAGAAGGTTAGACTATCAAATACTCAAAACAAAATCCAATAGGAATATCCAACAAAATAAGATGATTTCAAGATCAGAATCATCATAGAATCTTTTATGTGAAATATATTCTAAGAAGAGAGAGGAATTGTGTAGGCTAATTTGCCCATATGAACAAGAGAGAGAGATAAAGGTGTTTTCTCAATAAGAATAGTATGAAATTCAACATACCTCACATGAATTCTACATATGTCCAAGGTCAAAAGCTTACTTCTATCTCAATCCACAAGAAACCTATGAAGGGCATATATAAATTAGTGTTTGGTTTACATAAATTGTATAGACCCTAAATATTGTCTTTTTGTTATTATTGAATTAGGTTATCAAAATTATATCATCTTATAGATTATATTTTTAGAGTTCATGTCATATTTTTATTTAATTTTTACTTATAAATTACTAATTATGAATTTTAGAATTTCTAACCAATTAGAAAAATCCTTCAAAAATCACGTTATTATTCAATTGGGATTGAGTTATAAAAATATATCAATGAGTGTAGCAAAACCCACAATTACAAAACAAATATTATTTTATTTTTCTAGGCTATATATGATTTACTATGGCTTTCTAAAAATCCAATCTATTAGAAAATCCCAACATGCCACATATATATTATATTATCCATTTAAACATAAGAAGCTCAGTGGGCTGGACTGGAGAAAGTTGGATGTGTGTCTCTGGGCCTGCTCAAATCCACACACTGATAGAAGGATAAAACTCAGCCCAAATGCCAAATATCCCTGCAAACAAACAATCAAAGGTAGAAATATAGAGTGGTAAGGATAGAAAACACAGAGGGCTTTGTCTCCTCCCCTTTCCCGACCATGGTTGCATGCCTGAAGCTTGAGTAAAAAGGTCTAGATGAAGAGGGGACAATACTCAAGGTCTAGGGATGATATCCCTATTCATCTCCGCTCGTAGAGAGCATCAAACCAAAATCAGATAGGAAGAGAAAGGCTCGAGAATAGCATGTGGATTGCAGGCATCAACAGGTTCTACGAGGTGTTGGCTAAATGGACATCTATAAAATCCCTTTGTTTTGATTATGACAAACATTTCATTCTTATTAATCTAACGAGCTACTTGAGTGTGCAGGATGATAAAGCAACAAGGGAAAATCTACAAGCTTACATATTTACATTTTCATGCAATGTAATCACTATTGTAAAAACTTGTACAAAAATATAATGTACAAGTACTTAGAATTGCATGTAAATCAAGCGTTAGATTCTCCCTAGCTAAACACCACAGTTAGATAAGTCATCCCATTCAAATAGGATTACTTATGCACACTCACACACATAATTAGTGCCAAAATTGAAACCTTGAAACAGGATCAATCTCGGTCGACAAACTCCTCGACCGAGACACTCTCGGTCGACAATCTTCTCGACCGAGAAAGATCCAAAGTAGCCGTTAGACACAACAGAAAAGTTAGTTGGTAGTTGAAGAAAGACGTTGCAAATCACTTGTTCCAGAGAGCCTGTCGGTCGACAAAAGTTCGACCGAGTAGGTGTCTCGGTCGACCATTTGTCGACCGAGATGGTCTCTGACAGCAACTGCAGAATAAATTAATTAGCCGTTGTTAAAGCAACAACTTTGTACCTAACGGCTAGTTAAGCACTTATAAACCCCTAGAAGTTGTCTAGAACGTCCTTAAGCATCCTTAGGCCATTCCTATAAATAGGACAAGCCATAGGACACTTAAAACTCACTTGTTACACTTGAGAAATACTTGAGCATACTTGAGCAATCTGTTGCAAGCAATTTGAGCACTGTGATCATTGGCATACTTTCTCCTTAGCTCAATTTCGTGTCCTATAGGCTAGAATCTCCTACCCACAGCAATCACAAGTTCACACACTTGGTTAGGAGATATATACGCTTGATCTAGGCATATCAAGCCTTGAGCTTAAAGGATAAGTTGTAATTTCCTTTTTTTCTTTCTTGTTCCTTTTTATTATTTGTACTCTCCTTGCTACTCCTAGGGTTGGAGGCTGCGGATTGGAGAGGGTTGACTTCTTAGGTGGAGAAGGGGACTTCAAGCTACTTCAAGAAGGCTATCGCAAGGGAAGCTACTTCAGAAGGCTGGTGCAACGGGAGTTGGTGCATCTACTTCAAGGGAAGGCTGCTTCAAGGTTGGGCGATTACTTCTAGGTGAAGGCTGCTTGAAGGGTTTGGGAAAAGAAATTGTATTTTATGTAAAGTCCTTGCGAGGTAATAAAATAAATTTCTTTTCAAATCCCGGTTGGGTAAGCAACCGGGTAGTGGACTGACGGCTATAGTATTTGCTATAGTTGGAACCACTCTAAATCCTGTGTCTCCTTGTCCAATATCTTCATTGTGGTTGTTTGAGTTTAAATTATTATTAAAATCTTTATAAAACTCTATTCACCCCCCCTCTAGTAGTTTTCAGTTGGTATCAGAGCGAGGCTTCAAGGAACCCTAACAAGGTCTTGAAGAAATGGGTGATGGAGTGCTCAACAACCTCAACATTGAAGGGACACTTGTTGCTAGGCCCCCAGCATTCGATGGGACAAACTACCAATACTGGAAGAGAAGGATGCAATTCTATTTCCAAGGAATCAACTGGGATCTATGGAGAATGGTGTCTACTCCATACATGCTCCCTCAAAATGAATTTGCAGAATGGGATGCAAACACGGTAAAACTAGCCCAAATGAATGCAAAAGTTGTAAGTATCTTATATTGTTCTATTTCGGTAGGAGAATTTAATAGAATATCAAATTGTGATACAGCTTATGATATTTGGCATAGATTGTCCATAACCTATGAGGGTACAGTCCAAGTCAAAAATTCCAAAATTAGCTTGCTTAAAACAAAGCTTGAACATTTTCGTATGGATCCTAATGAATCTATTAGTGAAATGTTTTCAAAATTCTCTATCATTGTTAATGGTTTAAGTGCCCTAGGAAAACCTGTCCTTGAGGAAGATCAAGTATCAAAAATCCTTCGATCACTTCCTCCAAAATACTAGCCAAAGGTGACAGCCATTGAAGAAGCAAACGACCTCACTCGACTCAAAATGGAGCAACTCATCGGCAATTTAGAAGCTCATGAAGCAGATTTAGAAGAGGAAGAAAGAAGAGAACGTGAACGTCAAAATGGGAAGAAGAAGGATGTGGCTCTCAAAGCTTCAAAAGTCGTCACACAAGAAAGTGAGGAGTCAAGTGAAGAAGAAGGAGAAGAAGCCTTGATCGTCAACGGTAAGAAATACAAAAGGTTTAAAACTAACAAAATTTCTAGTTCTTCTACCCCTCCTAGGTGCTTTGAATGTGGGAAGAAAGGGCATTTCAAAAATGAATGTCCCAAAGCAAAGAAGGGAAAGAAAAGCTCACACAAGAAGAAAGGAGAAAAAGCCTATAAAGCTGCATGGGATGAGTCAAGTGAGAGTGAAAGCGGAGAAGAGGTGGAATGTCTAATGGCAAGAGAAGACAATGAAGACTCTCAAGAGGTAAGCCTAATTGATCTTCCTAAAGAAGAGTTAGTTACTAACTTACAAGAAACTCATGATAAATATATTGATGCCAAGAAGAAACTAAAGAAGGCTATAAAATCAAATGATGAGCTCATTGCCAAATTAGACGAACTTTCTTCTGAAAAGAACAACACTGATCTTGAGAATCTATCTTTAAAAACATCTTTAGATGATTGTACTAGAAAGCTACTCACTTTAGAAACAAATGTTGATCTTCTTTCTAAGGAAAAGACTGAATTTTTAGCTAAACTACAAGATTTTCAAACTCAGCCTATTTTGTGTAACCATTCGAACTATGATAATCTTGTAAAGGAAAAGGACTCATTATTCTCTGATTTAGATCAAGCAAGAAAAGATCTACACAAGAAAATGAATGACATTGCTATGTTACAAAGAGAACTGTATGAGTTAAGAAGAAAAGATATACTTGATAACATACTAAGAGTTGGCACTGTTTACAATGGAAGAAAAGGTGTGGGATATGCTCCAAAGAAAAATCAACCCAAAAGAACTCAAACTAGGTTTGTACCTAAGAACACAATGGCTAGAAAGAGAAATGAAGTTGATTCTATTACTTGCCATTTCTGCTTACGTCTTGGACACTATTCCTTTTCATGCCCCTACAAGACTAAGGAGTCCGACTTAGTTTGGATCCCAAAACCCCAAACTTAGTGGAGTGGAATGTAGTTGAGATATGACCAAATGCTTTATTTTGCTATTTATATTGTCTTATCTCAACTAAACAAAAGGTGTCATGCATATTGTTATTATTTTTTCTGCATTGTTGTACTGAAACAGAAACCTTGTCGGTCGAAGTATTGTCGACCGAGCTTTAAATCGGTCGAAGTATTGTCGACCGACTGGATGACTTTAACAAATTAAAATTTACAGCACCTATTTCGGTCGAAAATTGGTCAACCGAGCAAATTTCTGCGTATCTTTGATTGTAATACAGTAACCTTCTCGATCGACAAATTGTCGACCGAGACATATGTCGGTCGAACAATTGTCGACCGACTGGACTTCTATTTCAGAACTTTTATACAAATTTGTATTTAAATGATTCTAACCATATCGGACCAATGAGGACACAATCAATTGGTGGTAAGAGATACTGCTTTGTGATTGTTGATGATTATAGTAGATATACATGGGTACATTTTATTGCAACTAAAGATGATACTATTCATGTTTTTATGCAATTTTGTTCAAAGATTGAAAATCTCTTACAAAATAAAATATGTACCATTAGAAGTGATCATGGTGGGGAATTTGAAAATCATACATTTGAAGAGTTTTGTACATCTCAAGGATACACTCATAATTTTTCTACTCCACGCACCCCACAGCAAAATGGTATAGTTGAAAGGAAAAATCGATCACTACAAGAAATGGCTAGAACTATGATGCTTGAACATAACACACCCAAAACCTTTTGGGCTGAAGCTGTAAACACTGCATGCTATGTGCTAAACAGAGTAACTGTTCACTCTTATTTAAAGAAAACTCCATATGAACTCATACATTCTAAGAAACCTAGAGTTGATTATTTTCATACCTTTGGCTCCACATGCTACATTTTAAATACCAAAGATGATAGAGACAAATTTGATTCTAAATCACACAAAGCATTCTTTTTGGGATATTCCACTTCTAGCAAAGCTTTTAGAGTATATAACACTATCTCTAGAAAAGTTGAGGAATCAATTCATGTTTCTTTTCATGAGGAGTCAAAATCTGAAAATCTAGAAATTACTGATCTCACTAATCAATTCGAAAATTTAACCATACCAAATGATAATGAAAAAGCTACTACATCAAATCCCCAAGTTGAAACACAACCTACACCTAGGCTTATCAAGGATCATCCCCAAGAACTGATTATTGGAGATCCAAATGATAAAGTCAAAACTCGGTCTTCCTTCAAAGATGTAGCAAACATGGCTTTTGTTTCTATCATTGAACCTAAAAAGATATCCGAAGCTCTTAAGGATGATTATTGGATAATATCCATGCAAGAAGAATTGAATCAATTCACTAAAAATGATGTATGGGATTTAGTTCCTAAACCACAAGATAAAACCATAATAGGAACTAAATGGGTTTTTAGGAACAAGCTAAATGAGTCAGGAGAAGTAATAAGGAATAAAGCTCGGTTAGTAGCACAAGAATATAATCAACAAGAAGGAATAGATTTTGATGAAACATATGCACCCGTAGCTAGACTTGAAGCTATTAGGATGTTACTAGCTATTGCTGCCCATAAAAACATTAAGCTCTATCAAATGGATGTCAAAAGTGCATTTCTAAATGGCATTATTCAAGAAGAAGTTTATGTTGCCCAACCACCTGGCTTTGAAATACCGAAAAAAGGTGACTATGTTTATAAACTTAAGAAAGCACTTTATGGTTTAAAACAAGCACCTAGAAATTGGTATGAAAGGCTCAAAACATATCTTTTTGATAATGGCTTTTCTATTGGAAATTCAGATTCTACTTTATTTTTCAAAACATATACATCTGATTTCCTAGTTGTGCAAATATATGTTGATGACATTATTTTTGGAGCTTCAAATGATTCATTGTGCACACAATTTAGTGATATTATGCAAAAAGAATTTGAAATGAGCCTCATGGGTGAACTAACTTTCTTTCTTGGTTTTCAAATTAAGCAAACACCTGCAGGAATTTTCATAAGCCAAGAAAAATATACTAAAGAACTCTTAAAACGTTTTGGGATGGATCAATGCAAACATGCTACTACTCCTATGGCTACTTCTGTCACAATTGATAAGGATGAAAATGGGGAACCTATTGATGATTCCTTATATAGAGCCATGATTGGTAGTTTGCTTTACTTAACGGCTTCTAGACCGGACATTATGTTTTCTGTTGGTCTTTGTGCTCGATTTCAATCACAACCTATGCATTCTCATTTTCTAGCAGTTAAACGAATTCTTCGTTATCTAGTCGGTACTACTTGCTTTGGTTTATGGTATCCAAAAGGACAATCCTTAGATTTTAAAGCTTATACTAATGCGGATTATGCTGGTTGTCGACTTGATCGCAAGAGTACTAGTGGTGGCTGTTTCTTATTAGGGAGAGCTTTAGTATCTTGGTTTAGCAAGAAACAAAATACGGTTGCCCTATATACAACTGAAGCTGAATATATGGCAGCCGGGTCTTGTTGTGCTCAAGTGCTTTATATGCAACAAGTGTTAAGCGATTATGGTTTTAATCTGTCATCTACACGTATTTTTTGTGACAACACGAGCGCCATTAACTTAGCACACAATCCTATTTTACACAGCCGAGCTAAACATATTGAAATCCGTCATCATTTTTTAAGAGATCACATCTCCAAAAATCATGTTTCCCTTCATCATGTTGATACGGAAGATCAATTGGCTGATATTTTTACAAAACCGCTTCCACTAGATCAATTTAACAACATTAGGAAGCACTTGCTTATCACTCCTTTGGAGGATGTTTTCTTTGATATTTGTGCTACTTAAACAAAAACTCTTGTTTACATTTTTTGCTTTTAAATGGACATCTTTTTCATTAGATTTGATGGGATATCTAATTAAGGGGGAGTTTTTATTCTTAACAATTATTTTTTTGAAATGACAAAGGGGGAGAGATAAATATAAAATTAACATTTAGTAATTATGTCAAACTCAATTAATGAGTTTCATAAATAAACTCTTGGCTTTACATTGAAAGTTGCTATATTCCCAAATGATCTGGATTTCATGTTCCATAATTCATGGGGAATAATAAGCACACATTTTTTACACAAGAGAAAAAGCTACAAAAGGTATGAAACTCATATGTTTTATATTTCCTTTATTTATTTTGGAAATGTTTGTCATCTTCAAAAACGGGGAGATTGTTGGCTAAATGGACATCTATAAAATCCCTTTGTTTTGATTATGACAAACATTTCATTCTTATTAATCTAACGAGCTACTTGAGTGTGCAGGATGACAAAGCAACAAGGGAAAATCTACAAGCTTACATATTTACATTTTCATGCAATGTAATCACTATTGTAAAAACTTGTACAAAAATATAATGTACAAGTACTTAGAATTGCATGTAAATCAAGCGTTAGATTCTCCCTAGCTAAACACCACAGTTAGATAAGTCATCCCATTCAAATAGGATTACTTATGCACACTCACACACATAATTAGTGCCAAAATTGAAACCTTGAAACAGGATCAATCTCGGTCGACAAACTCCTCGACCGAGACACTCTCGGTCGACAATCTTCTCGACCGAGAAAGATCCAAAGTATCCGTTAGACACAACAGACAAGTTAGTTGGTAGTTGAAGAAAGACGTTGCAAATCACTTGTTCCAGAGAGCCTGTCGGTCGACAAAAGTTCGACCGAGTAGGTGTCTCGGTCGACCATTTGTCGACCGAGATGGTCTCTGACAGCAACTGCAGAATAAATTAATTAGCCGTTGTTAAAGCAACAACTTTGTACCTAACGGCTAGTTAAGCACTTAGAAACCCCTAGAAGTTGTCTAGAACGTCCTTAAGCATCCTTAGGCCATTCCTATAAATAGGACAAGCCATAGGACACTTAAAACTCACTTGTTACACTTGAGAAATACTTGAGCATACTTGAGCAATCTGTTGCAAGCAATTTGAGCACTGTGATCATTGGCATACTTTCTCCTTAGCTCAATTTCGTGTCCTATAGGCTATAATCTCCTACCCACAACAATCACAAGTTCACACACTTGGTTAGGAGATCTATACGCTTGATCTAGGCATATCAAGCCTTGAGCTTAAAGGATAAGTTGTAATTTCCTTTTTTTCTTTCTTGTTCCTTTTTATTATTTGTACTCTCCTTGCTACTCCTAGGGTTGGAGGCTGCGGATTGGAGAGGGTTGACTTCTCAGGTGGAGAAGGGGACTTCAAGCTACTTCAAGAAGGCTATCGCAAGGGAAGCTACTTCAGAAGGCTGGTGCAACGGGAGTTGGTGCATCTACTTCAAGGGAAGGCTGCTTCAAGGTTGGGCGATTACTTCTAGGTGAAGGATGTTTGAAGGGTTTGGGAAAAGAAATTGTATTTTATGTAAAGTCCTTGCGAGGTAATAAAATAAATTTCTTTTCAAATCCCGGTTGGGTAAGCAACCGGGTAGTGGACTGACGGCTATAGTATTTGCTATAGTTGGAACCACTCTAAATCTTGTGTCTCCTTGTCCAATATCTTCATTGTGGTTGTTTGAGTTTAAATTATTATTAAAATCTTTATAAAACTCTATTCACCCCCCCCTCTAGTAGTTTTCAGGAGGAAGAACCAAAATAAAGAAAGAACAAAATGAGGGGGGAGAAGAATGCATAGGTATATTCGAGGAAACAAAATGAAGGTGAATTAATTATCTCTGGGGTCTGGCAACTACCAGGTGGGTTATGTGAATAAGGTTGTCAGTGGTTAGGTAAAATTACTCAAGGGTAGAGAAATAGAGCTATCCAAAATGCTCCCTAAGTTGGGGAAACAAAGAGAAGGATGAAAGGAAGCTTATACTAGATCTAATTTGTTTACACTAGTCTTAGGGGCTCGGGGAGGATGAGATAGTCGTTGAAGAATATGAGATCCATGGTGGTAGCACATGCATTCTTGGGCCCAATTGAGTATGAATATGACTTTATGGAGTGTTGGTGGAGGTTTCTAGGTGTTTCTATAGAAGATCGACCCAAAGAGGAAAGTTTCACATAACATGACAGTGAAGGTGTGGCACAACCAATTGGGCATTTCCTTAATCATGAGAGTTATGGTTTAAGGCCAGGGTGGTTATATGTAGAAGAATGCCAAATTCATTGAAGAACAAATCCCCAAAATTTGTTGAGAATTGTGAGAGTTATTGATGAGAAGAAATTAGAACCCAAAACTGATAACTATTGTCTGCAAAAAAGGAAAGGGACTGAGAAAGAAGAGAGTACAATCACCATTAGATGAAAATCCAAGGGTGGGTATTAAACATGAATCCTCTAAATCTGGGTGACAGTAGAGCAACTATAGGAAAACTGATATTTATTGTGTGTGACGGTAGACATCAATAAACTTAGGAAATCAAACACATAGATTAAAGAACTGGATCATTAATAATTTGATATTTAATTTTCTTTACTAATCCCATTTGAGGATGTATTTATTATCCAATTAAGCTTAAATTTAGTAGGTTAGATAATTGAGGGTTGAGGAATTCATTTTTGGCATTAGTTCTCCCTTTTGGGGTTCTTTTCTATATTATTTTCTATTTTTTACTTTAAGTTATATTCTCTCTCCTAAATAAATAAGTTTAAATTATTGTAAAAATCACACATACACTACTTTTGGTATGTAGAACTACAATTTGGGATTTATTTACACTTTTGAAGTCATTAAACATATTATTTAATATTTTGGAGAAAAACTCATATTTTCTTCTCTAAATGGAATTAGGATAGTTATAATTGTTCAAATAATGTGAACTTCTCACCCAAGCAGAATGGGACCCAAGGAACATAATTTTCACATTATATTTGGGTTTTAAGATTTGTTTTTATGATTTATGGCACCGTTAGGATTTTTGTATCATTACCATTATATATATATATATCAAAATTCACTTAATTGAGTCCTATCATATTCAATTCGTTTACAAAAGAGTTTCCTTCTATTATCATGCATGAATGTGCATATTTTTCTTATTTAGCATATTAATTTCATTAATTCAATATTCATTTAGTTGATGGAGCATTATTCATATTTATGGATTTATGTGTTATGTGTTACCATCGAGTTATTCATCTCATATGCATTAAAAATGTTCATTAAGGCATAACTTTATCCTTGTTTGGTCAAATCTAGGAAACCAAGCTTACTAACCAACTAGTCATGAAATATGATAAGATCCTAGGTTTGGTACGTTACAACACTTCACTCATTAAAGAGAATTTAGTCATTGAAATCCAAGGATCTTATTTCCATTATCTTCTCCCATTAGAAGCTAAACTTAACGAGTTAAATCAAAAGCTAGGGTTTTGCCAAAATTATCACACTTATTAGAGTTATATATTTTGTGATGGTAATTTCATCATTCTCTTCATATACATATTCTTTTAAGGATTATGCGTTTGGGTAATTGAAGAGTATATTATTAATATATATCTTTTTATGTATTAGGGTTATTAACTAAGTTGAGTACATTTACAAATCACCAAAGTGAATCAATGATTGTGTATCTTTTGACTGAACCCTTACTTATATTTCATATTAAATTTAAGATGTAAAGTTAGGGTTTCATCATATATTTAAGCAAATAATTGAATGAATTATTCAACATTTTGATGCACACCTTAGTCATATGTATTAGGATTATTTTTGTACTTTAATTTATTTGCAGTTCAAGTATTATGACCAAGTTGGTCAAGGTTACACCTACATTAATTTTAACATTTTATAAGTGTTAAACCAAGGTTTATTAGTGTTATAGCAAGTTAATAAAAAAGGGCCACAAAAACTGATCTTTTAATACCTTTCAAACCTAATTACTTTCTTGAAATATTTATCGTCACCACTTTAGCCAAGTTGAAATATGCAAAACTTATTTTAATTAGTATTTGCATCGTCAACTTAGATGAGTTCATTTATTATCTTAGTTAAGTGATCGTTATATCCATCTAACATTTATTGGTAAAGCTACTAAGAGTTAGTTAATGCATCTGTCATAATTCTTGAACAACCCTTATATTTGAATTACAACCAAGAGTCTATAAGTCACATTACTCCACCCCTTAAAAGGTTTAACCTAGTGACACAAACTAAACTAAACTAAAGGTATTAGGATTTTAGATCAAACACAAGAGTATGTTTATTATATACATAGGTCATGCCTCTAACTAGATGATCTAATCCACCTAGTTTTGAGTGTTATGTCCTTCTATTACTAACCTAACAACTGTAAGAGTCACATCTCAAAACTAAAGAACATAGTGTACAAACGGTAGGTCAATTAAACCTTTAAATAATGTCACATATTTCTATTCATTACTCCAAACACCAAAACTAGGGTTTAGGATATCTATTCTAACTAATCTCATGGTTTCAGTACCAAGATTTCATTCATATTCTCATTGTGATTTAGTTCAAAAAATCCTTAATAAAATCCAAAAAACATTTTTTGTACAAACAATATTATAAGGAAAAATAATTTGATGTCAAAATGTTGTGATACATAACTGAAGATAGGGCCCAAAATCAATGTGACAACCAAGTCATGATTTTTTATTTAAGACGTCCTTACCAGCTTTTTTCTCATTCTCATGCCAAAAACCACACTAAAATTAAACCTTAATATCTAAAGAGAAAAGTCACCACCAACCTATATAATAGGGTAAGAGAACCTAAGTCTCATCACATTAGGGTTTTCTATTCATGATTCTTATGTGTACCTCATAATGTTGTAAATTGACTTTTTATCATCTCATGAATAACATAGGTCAATTCTAGGGTAAACATCTCACCCAGAGGGTGACTATGTAAGGTAAGGTTTCTAATTAGGGAGACAAAATGGAAATAGTCAGATTACAACTACCATGGTCTTTGATACCATCTTGTAAGGAGTGAGTCCCAAGAGGGGATCCACTCCCTACTTGATTTGAGGAATTAATCTGACTATTCCAAACACACTAGGAATGTAGGTTAGAATAGGTGTATTTTTTCCTCAAATAATGATACACAAAATACCAAAATATAGTAGCGGAATAATATTTCATGAATATATTTCAATTGTACAAAAGTACATCATCATCTCCCATATAGGGTTTACATGAAAGTATAACTTCATCAGGATCTAAGTAGAGGGATATCTACAATATATCAAGTTTGTATCCCAAGCATCAACTCCTTAAGTTAGGTCCATGTCTACATGTCATGTCAATATGAATAGTAGGATGAGAACATCCAACAGTTATAATGTGGGGTCAGAGGACCCATAAACAAAATCTAATCATGTCGAGAGTAAGGTACAACATGAGATCACAAAGTCCACCAAAAGAAGGTTGGGTTATCAAATACTCAAATCAGAGTCCAAACATAATATCCAACATAATAAGATGATCACAAGATCAGAATCAACATAGAATCTTTCACATGAAATAAATTCTCATAAGAGAGAGGAATTATGTAGGCTAATTTGTCCATAAAACCAAGAGAGAGATAAAAAAATTGGTGATTTCTTAATAAGAATAATATGGAATGCAACATACATCACATGAAGTTTGCATATGTCCAAGGTTAAAACCTTACTTCCATCTCAGTCCACAAGTAACCTACTAAGGGAACATATGAACTAGGGTTAGGTTTACATTAATTGTATAAACCCTAAAAATCATCTTTTTATTATTATTGAATTAGGTTATCAAAATTATACCATCTTAAAGATTATATTTTTCTGAGTCCATAACATATTTTACTTTATTTCTTTGACTTTTAGATTATTAGTTATGAATTTTATAATTTCTAACCAATTAGAAAAATCCTTCAAAAGTCACATTATTATTAAATTGATAGTAGGTAACAAAACTTATTGATGGATGGAGGAAAAATCCATGATTCCAAACATATATTATTTTATTTTTCTGGGCTATATATTATATATTATGGCTTTCTAAAAATATAACCAATCAGAAAATCCCAACATGCCACGTATATAATATATTATCCACTTCAATAGAAGAAAGGCCACTTAGGTGGACTAGTGAAAGCTGGACATGTGACTCTGGGCCCACTCAAACCCACAAGCAGACAAAAGGATAAAACTCAGCCCAAATACCAAAATACTCTTGCAAAAAAACAAAGAGGGCATAAATACAGAGGGGTAAGGATGGGCAAACATAGATGGTTTGTCTTCTCCCCTTTCCCCACCATGGTTGCATGCTTGAAGCTTAAGGAGAAAGGTCCATATGGAGAGGGGATGATACTCAGGGTTTAGGGATGATCTCCACAATCTCCCAGTTCATCTCCACTAGCATAGAGCATCAAATAGAAATAAAAAAGGTAGAACAAGGCTCGAGAATAGCATGTGGGTTGTAGGCATTGGTAGGTTCTAAGAGGGAGAACCAAAATGAAGAAATGAACAAAATAAGGGGAAATAAAAAAAATGCATAGGTCTATTCGAGGAAACAAAATGAAGGTGAATCAATCATGCTTGGGGTCTAAAAATGACCAGGTTGGTTACGTGATGAAGGTTGTCGGTGGTAAGGGAAAACAACTCTAGGGGCAATAAGTAGAGGTACCTACATGGATCCCTAGGTTGGGGAAAACAAAGAGCATGATGAAAGGAAGCTTATCCTGGATATAATTTATTTTTGGTGGTCAGAGGGGCTCAGGGGGAGATGAGATGGCCACCGGAGAAGATGAGATCCATGGAGATAACACATGCATTCTCGGGCAAAATTGAAAATAAATATGAGTCGATTGATAGCTGCTGGAGGTTTCTGGGTGCTTTTATAGAAGTTCAACCCAAAGAGGAAGGTTGCACATAACATGGAAGCGAAGGTGTGGCGCGACCAATTGGGCGTTTCCTTAATCGTGATAGTTATGGTTTACAATCAGAGTGGTTATATGCGGAATTGAATGAAAAATTCATTGGAGAAGAAATGTCCAAAAATCATTGAGAATCAAGAGATTTATTGATGAGAAGAAATCAGAACCCAAATATGGTAATTGTTGTCTATGAAAAAGGAAAGGGGTCGAGGAAGAAGAGACTACAATCACCATTAGATGAAATTCCAAGGGTGGGTATTAAACTGGAATTCAATCTACATGATAATAGAGAAACTATAGGAAAACCGATATTTATTTCACTAGATAGCAGAAATCAACAAACTTAGAAAATCAAACACATTGATTAAATAATTTGATTATTAGTCATTTAAATTTAATTTTATTTCCTATTCCCTTTTGAGTATGTATTTATTATTCAATTAATCTCAAAATTGGTAGGTTAGCTAATTTAGGGGTGAGGAAATCACTTTTGGCATGAGTTTTCACTTCTAGGGTTGTTTACTATTTTATTTACTATTTCTTGTTTTAAGTTATATTCTTTCTCCTAAATAAAAGTAGGATAAATAAAATTGCTCATTTAATGTAAAATTCAGAGGTATACTAATTTTGATATGTATAATTAGAATTTGGGATTTGCTTACATTTTTAATGTCATTAAACATTTTATTTAATATTTTGGAGTAAAACTCATATTTTCTTCTGTGAATGGAATTAGGATAGTTATTATTGTTCAAATAATGTGAAACTTGTCACCCAAGTTGAATGGGATTCAAGGAACACCATTTCACATTATATTTGGGTTTTGAGTTTCTTTTTATGAGTTATGGCCTATTAGGATTTTTGGATCATTACCATTATATTTATCAAAAAATGATATTTTTGTTATCAATATTCACTCAATAGAGTCATATTATATTCAATTCATTTACAAAAGAGTTTCCTTATATTATGATGCATGAATGTCTATATTTTTATTATTTAACATATTAAGTCCATTAATTCAATATTTATTTAGACGATGGAACATTATCCATATTTATGGACATGGGAATTCATATTGTTATTTATATTCATGTGTTAAGCATGTTATTCCTCTAATCAAACATATCTTAGCCATTATGTGAATACTAGTTAGCAAAGAAGCATATGTGACATATTTCATGAACTTACTCTCTTGTTAGTGCATATATATGCTATTGTGTTGATATGCTACTCAATATTTTATATTTATTTTTAGGCCTTTATATGTTATGGGTTACTATTGAGTTATTCGTGTTATGTTTATTAACAATGTACATTAAGGCATAACTTTATCCTTGTTTGGCGAAATCTAGGAAACCAAGCTTAATAGCCTCCTAGTCATGAAATAGGATAAGATCCCAAGTTTTGGTATGTTACAAGAAGCAGGTGTACAAAGATAAAGAAAGATATAGCCTGCTCCTTTTCCAATTAGGAATATGTTGGATCGACACAATGGAAAGAACAATAAGCAACATGTACGCACCAAGAAAAAGAATAACAATTTGCACAAACAATGAACATGAGATTTATGTAGTTAGGTCTAAACATCCTACTCCACGAGAGGAAAAAAGAATTTCACTATTGCAAGAAAATTACAAAGGAGAGATACTCTCAAAGAGAGAACTAAAAAATCTAGAGAAGGCTACACCCAAAGAAGAGAAAAAACTTTTCTATAAAATTAAGTACAGGAAACTCAATGCCTAGGGCCCTATATATAGGCTCCATGCCATAAGGCTTCAACTAGGTATACACAATCCTCATAGGAGTCCAAATACAATCGGAGTATAAGTTGCATGTAGAAAGAGTCATCTCTAACTCCAAATAGGAATACTAATCCAAATCCAAGTAGGAACATGGGTTGGACTCAAACCAAGGCAAGGCCCAAGATAGGACTACCACACCATGTAGGATTGGTAATAGGATTAGGAGTCTTCAAGTCATAACAAATCTCCACCTTGACTCAATGTCAACATCATGCAAGAAAAATAGAAAACTTCTCGTCCTCCAGCCCCTAAGGCCATCATCATCGAGTGTGAAGGCTAACCAAGCCAAGGAAGGTCCTAATATTGAAAATTGGTAATGGCTTTGTCATCGTATCAACAAGATTATCTTTTTTGCAGATCATTTTCATAAGAATGTTCCTATTTGCAATTATTTCCCCGATGAAGTGATATTTCACATCAATGTGCTTGGTTCTTTCATGGAACATTTGATCTTTAGTAAGATGGATAGCAATTTGACTATCACAGTAGATCAATGTTGTTTTCTAATTAAGAAGAAACTATGCACCCAAGCCTCTAAGCCATGCAACCTCTTTAATAACTTCGATCAATGTCATGTATTCAACTTTTGTAGTAGATAGTGAAACTATTGCTTGTAATATAGCTTTGCAACTCACAACACAACCGATAACAATTAGCAAGTAGTTGGTAAGAGATCATCTTTTACCAAGATCATTTGTAAAATATGAATCAACATAACCAACTAAGAACACCTTTCTCCT
Source organism: Alisma plantago-aquatica (assembly GCA_963693085.1). Classification (NCBI taxonomy): domain Eukaryota; kingdom Viridiplantae; phylum Streptophyta; class Magnoliopsida; order Alismatales; family Alismataceae; genus Alisma; species Alisma plantago-aquatica. The sequence continues at coordinate 203,489,696 of OY856410.1, read as the reverse complement.
ATTAAACTCTAGACATGTAGAAGGTGTTCCCTTAAGGTACCTAAGAATGCACTTCATTGCATGTCAATACTCTTTCCCTAGGTTGTACACGTATCGACTCACCATGTTAACAACTTGTGCAATGTTTGGAAGTGATAAAATCATAGCATACATGATGCTATCAACAACACTAGTGGAAGGAAATTGTGACATGTAAATTTCATCCTCTTGAGATTGTGGTGACATAGAAGATGAGAGCTTTTTGAAGCAATCATCAAGTAGAATAGGTACACCAATCAACATCAAACATGTGGAATTGTTGTAGAACTATTTTATGTATTTCTCTTAGCTAAGGAGCAGTCCTCCTACGTCATGTTGTATGATAATTTACATGCCCAAAATTTTCTTTGCAGCTCCCAAGTTCTTCATCTCAAATTCACTATTTAGTTAGATTTTAGCTTGTGATTTCATAAATATCCTTTACTGGAATTGACATTTCATCAACATAAAGAAGAAAATAGATTAGAGAACTATCAGAAAGCATCTTCAGATAGACATAAGTGTCATATCTTATCTTGTTGTATCCATGTTTGATCTTAAAGGTATCAAATTTCGTGTACCACTGTCATGGAGATTGTTTCAAGACATAAAGAGACCTCTTCAATAAGCACACATGATCTTTATTTTTCTCAGACATAAATCCTTCTAGATGTTGCATGTATATTTGCTCCTCTAAATCACCATGCAGAAAAGTGGTCTTCACATCTTGTTGCTCAAGATCCAAGTCATGAATGGAAACTAATGCCAAAAGAATATTGATGGAGGTATGTTTGATAACAGGAGATAAAACATCATTGTAGTCAATACCTTCCGCTTGACAATAGCCTTTTGCAACTACCCACACTTTAAACCTTATGTTTTTATCTCTAAGACTAGCTTCTTTTATTCTGAATATCCATTTGCAACCAATGATCTTTTTATAAACATGAGGCTTGACAAGCTCCCAAGTTTTATTACTATGAAGAGATTCCATCCTTCATTCAAAGTAGAAACCCACATAGTACAATCTGGAGAATCTACAACTACAATTTAAGTAGATGGCTCACTATGGATCACTTATCTCCTCGGTAGTGTCTAAAGCATAAGAAATAATATAATCTAAATGTCGTGTTGGTGACCTAATCTATCATTTTTCTCTTCCATGAGCAACACTATAGGGTTATGCACTAAGTACTTCATCTTCAACATTATCTAAGGTATCTAGTCTAATTCCAATAGGTGGTGTCAAACTGCCATGTGGTGATGATGACACATCATGAATCTCTAGCTCCACCTGTACGGTGGCACTAGGAGAAGGACTTCTATTAGATGTAGCAAAAGAATCTTTTTTGTTCAAGGACATAGCGGACTCATCAAAGGTAATATCCTTTCAATCAATGATTTTGGAGACTTGGGGTCAAGAAAGCAGAATCTATACCCTTTTAAATGTTTAGCGTAACCTAGAAAAATGCATGTCTTAGCCCTAGGGCCAAGATTTCCATCTTTGGAGTGGGTACAAAAGTAGGACGACCAAAAATATAGAGATTAGTGTAGTTTGCAGGATGATCAAACCAAACTTCTTCTGGAGATTTGAAATTGAGTGGAGTAGATGGTGAGCGGTTAACAATTTAGGAAAATTTTAAAATAGCTTCAGCCCAGAATTCTCTCCCAAGTCAAGCATGTATCAGCATGCATCTTGCTCTCTCCAAGAGTGTTCTATTCATACACTCTACAACACCATTTTGTTATGGTGTATATTTAATAGTGTAATGTCTAATAATGCCTTCAGATTGGCAAAAATTCATGAACTCATATCAGCGGTACTCTAAATTGTTATCAGTCCTCAATGTCTTGATGCACTTTGTGGTTGACTTTTCAATCAATGTATTCCACTTCTTAATCTGTTCAAAAGCTTCAAACTTATGCTTCAGGAAGAAGACCCAGACTTCCCTTGAAAAGTCATCAATAAAAGTGATCATGTATCTAGCACCCAGAACTTGAGAGGGATACTAAATCTTAGAATGAATGTAGTCAACAATACCCTTTGTGGTATGAAGTAACACAGAGAAGCTAACTTTCTTTTGTTTTCCCATTACACAATTTTCACATAAATATAACTTTCCAGTAATACTGCCATTTAAGAGTCCTCTTTTGCTTAGGATAGCAAGACCTTTATTGCTCGTATTTCCAATTCTCATATGCCAGAGCTTCATGGAAACCAGATCAAAAATGGATGAAGAAGAAGAAACAGTAGATCTCCTATTAATGGTTTCACCAATAAGTGAGTAAAGATTTCCATTTTGTCTTTGAACTTTGTTAACAATAGTTTCACCTTTGAAAATGGACATGATTCCATCTCTTGCAACGTGCAAAAAATCTTTTTCTTCAATTGTTCTGAAAGAGATGAGAACATGATGGGAATCAGAGATGGTTCTAGTAATTGTTGGGGTATATGTAGGCGACAGGCATGGTGGAAACAACAAAAAAATTTCTCCACATACCCTACTAGCATATCTCATTGATAACAACCTATTAGGAAAGAGGGTGTGTGGGATATACCTTGTTGTGGATCAAATCCGGTGATGACCGTTAGTGGGGAGATGTACATCGCTCCTAGCGTGCACAAACAATCTTTGTCAATGTCCTCCAAGGGCAGGCACTTCAGCGTATGTGTCTCTACTTCATCCACGCAGATGGATTGGAACTGCACATCCATGGCATGAAGGAGTAGCCTTCTGCTTGATGACATGCTAGCATCATGGTTTCTCTCCTTCTCTCTCTCTCTCTTTGGGATAATGACAACTAGGGTTCACATATACGAGAGTCTCTATTTGTGTTAACAAAATCCAACCGTCATGCCCCCTTATAAATAGAAGTTGAAAGAAAGTAGGGTTTCCCAAAATCCTTAGATAAACAAAAGGCTCAAATTGCATTTAAAATGAGCCGCTCATGGACTATTAAAAGAATATTTTAGAATCAATTAATGACCAAATTAACCATATTAATTGATTAACTAATTCTCATCATCCAACATTTGTTAATCATTTGGGATTAGCCAACCGACTTAATGATTTAAATCTATTTAATTGGCTTAAACATTTTAACTAATTAAATTAGATTACATTCTAATATTATTCTAGTAGAACTCCTAAACATTTTAGTAATCAATTTGATTCAGAGCATTTCCAGTCGCACCCATGATTATACTCCTATTCTAATGCATCCTATGTGTGTGACCTGGTAGGCTCCAAATTAATTTGGTAGTGATATTCATAATCATATTATTATTTCACAAGAAATGATTGGTATCTAGCAAGACTTCATTGCTACCTAAGTAATTGGAGAAGTTAGAGAACAACTTCAACCTACAATCTACCATTGGTGTTACAACGACTGTATAGTTCCTTTGTATCTGATATCCAAATTGAACTCAAGGCATGGAATCATCATCCTCTTCAACATTCAATTCATGTTCCTTTAACTAGAACAGACTGACTGAGATATGTGTACGCTCAATATCACATATTGAATCACACAAGGATGGTCATGCATTTCTCAGTCTTTCTTATCAAGTGGCCAGGATATCAAACTCCCTTAGGAGGTACAAATCCCAGCTACATCACTCGCAGTCATCCCCATGTGCCACAGTGCACCCGAGAACCACCTTTATGGAAACCCTTATTTAGGATCATGGTGGATGATGTCAAAGTACACCGAAAGACATGTGATGAGTGTAGTGATTTCAGGTCTAAGAACCACAATCACCACCATTACTATGATAGATGACTCTGAATACCAATCATGGTTTCCATGTGTCACTCTTAATGTGTGTTTGTCTGATACACTATTCTTCAACAAGTATCTATGTGCTTAGTTTGATATCACATATCATGACTAATGAGATTTTGTCATCAACCAACACACTCTAGTCTTGAGTGTTATTGATGTCTATTAGCCTTCCATAATAACATCTGACTAGGGACAATAACAAGAATGCATATACTGTTGACATTCATATGATCTCATCCTTCAGGTTCTCAACCTGAAGAAATATATCATTGAGTAATATCATTCTTTAAACACTTATTATGTTTCATCATTACCTCATAAATAAATAAAACAAAACAAATAGGAAGATTACCTTTATTACTAATCAAATTATTTACAAGATATGCCATTACAATCATCATATGATTGCCTCTCTGGGCATGCATACCAACAATTATGCCATCAAATATATTGATGTGGACAGATCCATTTCTAATAGTTTTGTAGGTGGAATCATTTTCAATAATGATAAGTCCACCTTGAACTGCACTATATGTAGAGAACCAATCCCTTATAGGATGCATATGATAGGAGAAAGCAAACTCAAGAATTCATGAATTGTGTGTTGGTATGTATGCCTAGAGAGCCAATCATATGATGATTGTACTGACATAACTTGTAAATGATTTTATTAATAATAAAGGTAAGCTTCCAATTTATTCTATTTATTCAATTTTTGAGATAATGAAATAACATAATAAATATATAGAGAATGATATTACTCCATGACGTATGTCTTCAGGTTCAAGACCTGAATAATGAGATCATACAGATGTTAAGAGTATATGCATTCTTGTTATGTCCCTGATCAATTGTTATTGTGGAAGGTAAATAGACAAGAATAACACATAAGATTAGAGTGTGAGTTGGTTCATGAAAAAATCGCATTAGTCATGATATGGCGATATCAAACCAAGCACAAAGATACATGTTAGAGAATAGTGTATCAGACAGACCCATCATGAGAGTGATACATGGGAACCTTAACTTGGTAAGTAAGAATCATGTCTTATAGTGATGGTGGTGTTTGTGATTCTTTAACCTCAAATAACTACACTCATCACATGTTGTTCGGTATGCTTTGACATCATCAAATGCAATCCTGAAACATGGGTAGTTAAAAAGATGATGATTTGGTGAATGTGACACATGGGGACTGACTGTGGGTGACAGATATGGGATTTTTCCCTCCTATTGGAGTATGATATCTAAGGACACTTGAGTTAGTGAGACTAAGAAATACATGGCCATGTAAGTTTGAGTCAATATATGATATTGAGCTTACATATATCTTGTAAAGTCTGCTATAGCAAGAAATATAGATTGAATGTTGAAGAGGATGACATATCCATACCTTGAGTTCAATCTAGATATCAGTGACAAAGGAACTATACAAACACTATAACACTATACACAAATTTTAGTTTGAAGTTTTTCTACAACTTTCCATTTATTTGGGTAGCAATGATGTGTAACTAGACACCGTTGATTGCTTGTGATGTCATAAGTTGTTATAGACATTCACTGCCAACGTAATATGGGACCTATAGGGTCACACATATAGGAACTCATCTAGAAGAGGATTTTGATGTTGAATAATGATTCGATTGATTACTAAAGTGTTTAGGTATTCAATGTACGCAACAAATTAGCTGATTGGACTACCAAACGATCAGTTCAAGTGTTGAGATGACCGTTTGGAGTGTCAAGCTGATTGTATTGTGCATTGGCTAGAATTCAACCTGACCCACTTGCGAGATGCCCATCTCTCTTGTGCAAGATGACCATCTCATGTGGTGCGAGACACCCGTCTCACATGCACCTAATGGCCATTTTGGGGGTGCAATTTGATTGCATCAAGGATTGGTGTTGACATCATGATGTGCAGTAATTGAATTGAAATTTTGACATATGTACAAAACTTGGAAACTTCAAAATGACCATATCGCAGTGCGAGAAGACCATCTCATGTTCCAAAGATCATCCAGGTTTTCTAGATGGCCGTTTCAGATTCAGCAGATTGAGAAAATTTCAAAATTGTTGTGAAAACTCAAGATCTTCCTGTCCCTTCCACCCCCACACAAAGTGGGAACCCTAGCCCTAAACCTGACTATAAATAGAGGGGTACTGTGGGCTTCCCAGAATACAACATAGAAAATTGAGAATCAATTTCTATAACAACTATTGTCCTCTATAGTTATGGTAACTAAGAGAGCCCAAGCAAGTCCTACCAGACTAAGGAGGGATAGCTACGTGAGAGGAACAACTGAGGATCATTGTTGTGGGAGAGCAGGTTGGTGACTAGTACACCAACGGTAGGGAAAACACCTTCTTATCCATTCTAGTAGGACGAAATGAGTTCTAGTTGGTTCGTGTAGACTTCTTTAGAGGTGAGGTGGCTTTTTTCAACCGCTAAGGAGGATGACATCGGCCAGCAGTCTGTGACGAGAAGAGTTGATGTAGACAACGGCGTTCAAGTTTGCTGTCATTGGAGTAGTATTTAGACGAGTCTCGCTACTACCAGGAGCTACACAGACACCGTCCAAGATAGAGTGTACATCTAAATTTACTAGAATTGTCACTGGACTTGCTCCTGGATTAGGTCCATCTTTATAAAACCATCCTTTTCAGTGCATAGTTATTGCCGCAATCCCCTGGTTAATGAGAAATATGTTAGTAAAAATTTTGTTTATGCTGCCTATCTGATGTTGTATTTTCCTACAGTGGTATCAAAGCCACGTCAATTAATTATGTTTTGGGATAACTGATTTGATTAGATTTTTGGTTTTATCAAGTTTATTTATTGCATGCGATGTGAATATTTAAATTGGTTGATGTGCATGTCCGATTAATCACTACGTAATAACCCAAACGATATATATATATATATATATATGTGTGTGTGTGTGTGTGTGTGTGTGTGTGTTAGTATGTACTAGTAAGTCCACGTGCTTTGCACGTGTCTGTTATATATGTATAAATGTGAACCATATTCTAAAAAGGTATTCACAAAGTTAATTAGCTTCTACGATATTTTATCTACTCCATATTTGATAAATACAACCGAAATTTATTTCAAGTGTAATAACTTCACAATAGGAACATCAATTAATTTGGGTATTTTATCTAGTTACAAGGTAGATCGCTTCAAAGGTAGTAAAGCATCATGTGTATGAGGGGGCATTACATCCAATTTTTTATGTTAGCATTTAATCCCTCAAACAACCTAAAGGCCTCAGGGACCCATCTCAAATGATAAATTGAATGGGCACTGTTGGGGTTCAAGTTAATCAAGAATGCAAGAATGAGTCAGAAATGAATAATGGTTACCTTATAAATGAGAAACCATGACACCTGATCTATACAATGAAATCTCAAAAAATGACATTTAGTATTTCTCTCAACTATGTCTTCACATCAAAAACACCCACTAGATTGTATAGAATTGAAAAATAATGTTATATACAAGAACAAAAAAACTAAGTTTATTTTTGTTCCATGTATAAAAATATAATATAGTGCATTAAGGAAATGAAATGTGAGTCATGTTGATCAAAATATTATTTTAGTTGTAAGATAGGTACATGTATGTATATCTTCATGTATTTTATTTTCAGTAAGTTCATTATTTTTTATATCTAATATATAATTTGAGTGCATTATGGCTAACTCTTAGTGTTTCTTGTCTTATTTTATGGTTTTTTCTACTTAGATCTAATTTTAGTTGAAGTATAACCAAAGAAGAGGATATAGATCACTATGTTGCTTAAGAAGAAAATACATTAAATTATATTTTGTTATATATATGCTAAATCATTAAGGTAAAGATCATTTTGTGAACTAAAATGATATAGATAAGAAAAGAAGACCAAAATGAACAACATATTTAACAATTTCATGTCAAGGAGATTTCACAATCATGAATGATCTGAATCCGATTAGAGGATGCAACTCTGTTGACCTCCTCAGCATCATTGTAATGGTAGGATTCTCAGGAACCCAAGAAATCTATGGTAGCACGACGATATCATGAGTAACAGGAATAGAGAAGCATGGTGGTTGGAGATATTTAAGTGGAGGAGTCTATAGATATTGGAGTCATGGAGAAGTCTCTGAATTTTAGGAGTAGAGAACAGAATCGAAAGGAGTCTAAGGATTATTGGATTGGTGGAGGATGGAAATGAGTGATGGCTCTTAGTAGAGTAGAATAGTAGATCAATGTATGTATGCAATATACACACATCACCTTAAAAGCGAGTTTTTATGGTGGATGTGTAGCGTAGCTATATTATCTGCGCATGGTTGTGTGATTGGTTTATCCTATTTATATCAATATTTGAACTAAGTACCCAATGTAAAAGTATTATTTTCTTCTACATTTTCTCCCCTCAAATGTAACTTGAGGTTTCTCAATAATTATGTAAAATTAAGATAGTTTACTTTCTTATTTTGATGAAGAAGAAAGACACCAACCGACCGCACAGAGGAGTCGATCTAACTGGTTGGAGGGTCCGAGCTGACCGAATGGCAGGCTCAAGATGACCATATGGGGGGATGAGATGACTGTCTAGCAGGATCGAGACTACCGACTGACGAGATGGCCAGGAGAGCGAAGCACCAGATAAGATGACTGTTTGGAGGAGCCAAACAATCGACTACATGACAACCAATCGGTCATTTGGAGGAGCCAAACGACTGGCTAGAGGTGACCAACCAACATGCAAAGAGGCAAGCTGACCGATTCAAAGGTTGAACCACTCAACCCTAATTGGCAAGCACATATCTTCATAAACAACATGTTTCTTCTCTGATGTGGACCTAGGTTGTGGTAATTCCTTGTGGCTCTATGGAATTACATTAGGCTGGCCATAACCATCGCTTTTTGTTTATTGTATATATTTGTTGTGGGTTACAACATGTATAAGATATATACTATATATATGTGGTGATTGGTTAATGCATATGTATTTATACAAACTCCCTCAATTAAAAAATTAAGTCTCAGATGATTTCCATAAGGAGAACACATGAAAATCTTGATCGACTAAGTGTGGGCACACTCTAGCATGGTGTGCCGTCTATCTCATGGAAGTGTGATGGTAGATATGTGGGTCTAACCTAGCAAGATGCATAGTCTATTGTGTTATCTCATGAGTCAGGTTTAACTTGACGATCTTAATTGGTTAAGCACCTAGAAGTGTACAAATGATAAATGACAAAGAGTTATGCATAACATCTATCAAGAGTTGCATGTGATGCAATTGGCAAAAAGTTTCCTACCTGATAGAATGAAGTTGTAGGTGACAGCCCTAGCTAGCTCATGATTTTGATGAAATTAGGATCTTGGCCCACTAGAATATTGTACGCTACAATATTCTGAATTGATATTGAAGGCTATAAATTTGAATAAAATAGTAGGAGTGATAGCTAATTTAAGACCTAATTAATACTGACTTTTCAAATCAAATCAAATCACAATTGGTTTTTGATAGATGCAAATTTTCTCTTGTAGAATCAAATGGAAAACATTCAATCATCACAATCGGATGAGCTAAATGGGATATATTTTTGTAACTGGTTTAGGACCTTGAAAAGTGTTCTACATATTCCTGAAACACCAGTGCCAGTATCCACTCCATATTCGTCTAAGACTGACATGGATGCTTCTTTGAAGCATGCCAATGATGGTGTGAACATCAAGAACCTTATGCTAGGCGGTATGAACTATGAGTTGCATAAACAACATGATAAGCATGAAAGGTATAATGTCTCTAAGGTGCCATTTGAGTGCAAAATGACAGAGGGAGAACTAGTAGAGCCTCATGTGCTCAATATGAATGGGCATATGAAGCAGCTAGAAAGACTGGAATTTCCTTTAGGTCAAGAGTTGGCAACGGATATGATTTTATAGTCGTTGTCTAAATCATATAGCCAATTTATGGAGTGTTATCACTTGAGTAACATGGCTAGACTCTGTCTGAGTTGCTTAATATTTTTGTAAGTGTCAAAGCATGAATGAATAAGGACATATCTGTGATGGTGATCAACGAAGATGAGTCTAGGGACAAAGGCAAGGCCAAGAAGCATTCTATGGCTAAGCTAAAGTCCAAATCTTCTGCACTCAAAATAACAAGAAGGAAAAGGGAACCTAGGAAGATGAAGCAAGGGATTGAGATCTCTACTTATGGTATATATATTATTGTGTTAACTTCACTACTTCCTCAATATGGGTACTAGATACCATATTTAGATCACACATTTACTCAAATGTGAAGGATCTAAAAAGAAGTAGACCTTTAGATAAAGGTGAGGTAGAACTACTAGTTGTAAATGGCACAAGAGTTGTGGCCAATGCAGTTGGAACCTATGAATTATCTCTACCAAGTGGGCTAGTAATAGAGTTAGAGAACAGATATTGCATACCTTCCATTATTAGGAACATCATATCTATATCTTGTTTGGACAAGAATGGATTCAAATTTCTTATAAAGAATGGAAGATGCTCTACTAGTAAAGATGGGATCTTGTATGGTAGTACCCCAATGCCTTATGGTATATACTTGATAGATCTAGAGACAAGTGTAATAACATAAATACCAAAAGACAAAAACACAATTACTCAAACCAAGCATACCTTTGGCTTTGTCGTCTAGGGAACATATATGAGAATCGCATATCTAGGCTCCATAAAAATGGTTATCTGGACTCTTTTGATTTTGAATCAATAGAGTCATGTGACTCTTGTTTGTTGGACAAGATGACAAAGAATCCCTTCATTGAAAACATTAAAAAGGCTAGTGATCTATTAGGACTCGTACATATGATGTATGTGGCCCTTTTAGAACAAATGCTAGAGGTGGGTATCAATACTTCATTACCTTCACAGATGACTTTAATAGGTATGGCTATGTTTGCCTATTGAAACATAAGTCAAAAATTCTTAAAACATTTGGAGAGTTTATGAATGAGGTATAGAACCAGTTTGGCAAAAGTATTAAGGAACTTCAATCTGATCGAGGTGACGAGTACTTAAGCCAAGAGTTTGAGGACCTTTTGAGAGCCCGTGATATTGTATCACAATGGATTTCACCTGGAACACCAGCATAATGGTGTGTCAGAAAGAATGAATCACACATTATTGGATATGGTGCAATCAAACATGAGTTTTTTTTATCTTCCAAATTCCTTCTGGGGGTATGCTCTTAAAACCTCCACGCTTACACTTAACTAAGTACTATATAAGACAGTTCAAAAGGCACTGTATGAGATATGGCATGGGAAATGTCCCGATGTGTCTTTTATGAAGATTTGGGGATGTGAAGATTATGTTAGGAAAATTTTTCCTGAAAAGCTTGGCCCTAAGTTTGATAAATGTTATTTTGTTAAATATCCCAAAAGAGACAAGGGGATACTACTTATACAACCCAACTGAGAACAAAATAGTTATTGCCAAAAATGATGCATTCCTAGGAAAGGAATTTATTTCCAAAGGAATCCTTGGGAGGAAAGTGGAACTTGAAGAGGTTTGAAACCAACAAGAGATCATTGAACAGAAAGATGTACAAGAGGAACAAAGAGAGTCACAACTTGTTGTAGAATATCAAATTCCTCAAGTAACACAGGAACCTCATAGATCTAGTAGGCCACACCTTGAACCTGAGAGATATGGATATCTTGTGACTCAAGAAGGCAATGAATTGGTCATAGTTGATGAGCCAATTACCTATAAAGATGCTATTGAGGGACCAGAATCTGAGAAATGGCTTGAGGCCATGCGATCTAAGATGTAATCCATGTATGCCAACAAGGTATGGACCTTGACTGGCCTAAATTGCATGTCCAAAATGGAGTGGTTCTAGAGTAGTCAGACTCTTGAGTTTATAACCCGACACTCAAGCCCCCACAACTATTATACGGGGCCTGATGTAGTATTCGGGGTTGAACCACAAGGACAAGATTGGTAAGTGTTAAGTGCGCGGATCCTCACACTCTTACACTCCAAATGAAAAGGTGGATTAAGGTGGTGTTCCCTAAGGAACAATGGTACACCAGACAAAACAAAGGAAGGCAAAAGAAAGACAATAAAGCAAGAGAATAACATCAAATAAGAGGTAAGAAACAAAAGGATGGAAGAAAACTTGAATCGGGTTTCACCTACTAAGATCTCTCACCAACATGCAAAACTCACATCCCTCTGTATACTTTTGTCAAGATTACAAGCAATCATCTCAAATTTCAATTGCATCCTCTCTTGAGATTAGGATAGATCTAGGTTTTAAGGTAGCCTCTCTCTCTCTCTCTCTCTCTCTCTCTCTCTCTCTCTCGAGATGACGACCCAACAACCGCAAAGAAAACCATATGACCGTTAGCTTTAGTATTTCAACACTTTCATGCATTCATACTACTCCATAACACTAGATAAGGTTGGTACTGTTCTTTTGAGGTACCAAGAATCATACATCACAAGATGGTAGCTAAGCATACAATTTAAGCATTAAGAAAAAGAGTATGGAGATAATCTTAATAAGAGCATACACACACACAGATATATATATATATATATATATATATATATATATATTAAAAGGGAAGCAAGAATGTACATGTTGGGAGAGCCTTAGTGGCTACTCCCAACCCAAGTTTAATGTTTAGCCACACATGTTAACACATAGAATAACAGCGTCATGGAAGGATAGATACATCAATAACCACAAAGAGGGATGGTACAGAGTGATGGAGATGGTAGATCCAGATAGAGAAAAAAGAAGGTAATACCCCAACTATAATTCTTCAGATCTAGATCTAGAGTTGGCATAGTCGTGATAGCTTCTTCCTTCAAAGGAGAGGACGATCAATCTCCTCTCTCTTCCAACTCCCATCTTTGGAGATCCAAGACTGATGGGGATGAACGTGGATGGCTCGGGTGTTTAACAACACTTTGTGGCCCTTGATGATCTGATGATTTGAGGGGTGGAGGAGGGGGGTCTATTTATAGATGTTGTCCACCGATTTAACCTTTGGGTCACGGTCGCGACATATAGACGAGTCACAACCTCCATCACGGTCACAGTACGCTGGTGGTCTACCTCTGTCACGGTCATTGCTCGATCGCGGTGTGGCTTCAGTTGGAGGGAGGGGTCGTGATCATCGTGTGGGGTCGTCAAAAAGAGGCAACGACCATGGTCACAATGTGGCAAATTGTCTAGCCGTGGTCGCAGCTCACATCACGGTCATAGCTCATGTCACGATCATGACATAGCATGGACCTGCTCAGGGTAAGAAATGTATGAATTCAAGATTTTGGCACTAAGATACTCAAATGAAAAGAGAAATTTATAAAATCTACGCTAAAATAGAAAGTTCACAAAATAAAGTATTATCAACTCCCCTAAACTTAGGACTTAGCATGTCCTTAGTCTAATGGGTAGGATTGAAATCTTTGAGAGATGAGCTATGGTTAAGGAATGTAACGACCCTTAAAACTTAGTCCCAAATTTTTTTACCTTTAATAAAGATGAAATCCTAAGTTGAAACAATTCATCTTTAATTTGTTGACTTAAGTTGAGATCATGCTTAGTTAGTATGCCAAAATGAGTTAATACAATACCAAGATATCATGTGAACCCTAAATGAATCATATACACAATGCATCAACATTTATTCACATCAATGTCATTTAATGCACAAAAACCTAACCCTAACTATGCAATGGTGACTAGTTAGGGTTGAATGATAGTTTGGACCCACATATATGTCTAATGTATCCCACTTTTTGGTAAATGAGTAGATGATAAAATAATAGATCTTCCATCGAATTTTGGTAATACAATTACTCTTCAGTGATTATTAATGTATTAATTACCTTAAGTATTTAATAAGGTAAAAAACATGTTTACTAAAATCATATCTAAAATCTAATTGGATAATTGAATTCCTCATGGTCGAATTAGCTTGTCTACCAAATTTGGTTTGTATTGGGTAATCCTAGATGCCTCAAATGTTATTAGGAAGAAAGTAGGAGATAATGCCATTTCTTTGATTAATCAACTTGATAATACATACAATTATCCTAGGATTTTCCAAAGTCCTGGATAAATGTGTGTTACACATAGCTTAAGTGAACTGGGCTCTTTGTAAGCTGTCAGATGGGGATCTGGGGGTAGGACCTTCATCCCCTACCTCCTGCAATGTCCACGCAGAGAGAGGGAAATGTTGCCTGATCCTTTACCCGACCATACCTCGGTATTCCCTCAACGGTTTCTTGTTATTTCAATGCCAACGAAACTAGGATATCACCCCACATCCATTGATATATAGAGCAAACCCTAATACCTCTTCTGTGAGAAATGCCCAATTTGCCTTCATCTCCAGTAGTTGTGCCCCCCCCAACACGACAAGGTTTCGTCGAGCCTACTCCCAACGGCCCAGAAAGCAACTGCATGATACAAAGGATCCTCCTCCACCATCAATTTTGGACGAGACCAACCGATGAACCGTCACAGACTCAATCTACTCTACAGGTGTCGGTGAGCTCGAGTGAGGGACTTAGGCTACTCCAGTTCGATTCTGCTTCCAGACAATTAGGGTTGATCAGGATTCAATTCATAGTTAGTAAACTCCTCAAGATTAGGTGAATGGATCATGCACACTGAGTATATTTATAGGGTTTTGGGTTACATTATTCACTCATGTATTTATGATTACTCAATAAAGTGCAACTAGGCTATTATTCAATTTATGCTTATGAAAACCATGCAAATGCTATGAATTTATGTTTTCTACTGATTTAATGAATGTGCTTTCATTTGGAACACTATGAATCACTGCCATGCTAATTGATCAAGAAATCATGATAACTATGTTCAAGTATAATAAATCATGTTATGTTGATATAGTCCTCTCAATCATGTTATGTGAGCCTTCTTCGGCCTTATGTGGGCCTTAATTGTCCTTATGTGAGCCTTTTTTTTTTAAAAGTTCATTGTATTCATAGAGGGCATAGCAAGCAAACACATGCTTTGCCGATAGTTACATGGCATAATGTTCTAGAGAACATCGCTGAAACCTGACATAGATTATCTGATAAAAGGGAGCATGAAATGAAAACAGAAAGAAAAAGTTCATGGGGGAGGCACCCCATAACATCCCTCTTTGAGAAGGTAGCATGCAGAAATAGATGAAAAATAACAAAATGTTGAAAAATAACAATATGTTGATCAGTTCTGGATGATCAGTGCTAGTTTAAGCAAAAGGTGCATATATTGTTACACCAAACTGATGGCAGTCTCATCATCCACCATAGCCTTCAAATCACAGAGAAAATGGGCCTCCGATTCACCTTCAATTGATTCCTCAGTCTCCTCCTAGTCATGCATTCCTGCACATGGTCAGAATATGAAGATCTGTATATATTAGAGAAATGATGATATGCCTCACTCTTGACATGTTGTTAAAGTATCTATTGTTTCTTTCAATCCAAATGTTCCAAGTAATGGTGACTAAGAGATCATCACCACTAAAGGATGTGAATGGTCTGTTTGGTGACAGGTCTAATGGAAAGTTAGCTGATGAGAGATCAAGCTGAAAATTACTGAAAAAATGTGAAATTATGTTGAGTGAGAAATAACATTTGAAGAAAATGTGATCCACTGTATCCAAGTTGTTATAACATAAAGAGCATCTGGAGGGACCAATGAAACCTCTCTTAAAGAGGTTTTGATCAGTGAGCAACTTATTGTGTAAAAGAAGCCATAAGAAAATTTTGTGTTTTGTTGCCATTTTTGTTTCCAGATTTTAGCGGTGGGGCGTGAAATACCTATATAGGAAAGGTAAGTGTAAGCTTTCTTAACTGAGTATGTATTACCCCATTTCCATGTGATGTTATTTGATGAATTGTGTTTTAGGTTTTGGATCATGGTTGCAAGGCTTTCTGGTTGGAGATGTAAAAGAATGCATCTTTTGAGTGCATTTGATTTGTTGCTTGTTAAAAGGCTTAGAGCTTTGGTTGTATGAATTTTGGTGAGGTTGTTGGGTATGGACCAGTTTGTGTAGATTTAGGATTGAGTTGTTGTTGAACCATGGGTCTTTCCAAAAGGAGATTTTTAGGTGTGAGTGGGGGGTGTTATGATCTGGATGGTTTTTTGAATATTTTTGTTTATGTATTTCCAAAGGGGTGAGGCAGATTTTTTGAAAACCTTGTGCCAAGGAGGGGAATTTTGATAGTATTTAAGGTTAATTAGATTGGTCCATATTTTCCTCTTATTTTTGGTTAATCCGTTGATGATTTTTGTGATAAGGAAGAAAGAATGGGTGTCTAAGTTGAGAATGCCCCAACCACCTTGATCAATTGGGGCTGAAATGGTGTCCCAGTTAACAAGGTGGTAGTGGTTGCCAGAATTTGTGTCAGAAAGATTGTTGTTCCAAAGGAATTTTCTCCGAGTTTTATCTATTAGATTTCTAGTCTTAGATGGGAGGGAATGCAGCTAAGGTAATGAGTGGTGATTGGTGTGATGACACTATTTAGGAGTGTAAGTCGTCCAGCAAGATTTAGGAAGTTATTTGTCCAGGATAAAAGTCTCCTATTTATTTTGTCTAAGATGGGAGTCCATGTGGAGTGTGTGATGTTGTGAGGGGTTATAGGGAGTCCCAAGTATTGTATAGGAAATTCTTCAGTCTTGCATTTAAGGAGTTCCTTGAATCTATTCAGCTCAAAATTTACAACATGAACCCCAAAGATGGAGGACTTATGGAGGTTTATTTTGAGTCCAGATATGTACGAGAAGATTCCTATTATTCTGATGATGTTTAGGATAGAGGAGTCTTCTAGAGATTTGAGGATGATTGTATCATCTGTGAATTGTATTATGTTTTCCTGACATTCCATTGGTGAGAGAATGAGGCCATTTTCTTTGCCAAGTTGATACATTCGGGAGAGAATGGTTGTGACAATAATGAACAAATATGGGGATAATGGGTCCCCTTGTCTTAGGCCATTTGTGTTTCTAAAGTAGCCAAAGGGGACACCATTTATGAGGGTGGAGAAAAAGTTTGTAGAGATGCAAGCATGAATCTAGTTGACCCATTTTTAGGAAAACCAAATCCAGAAAGTGTTTTTGTGATACATTGCCGATTAACAAAGTCAAATGCTTTTTTAAAATCCAATTTGATAGCTAGCAATGGTGTTTTGATTATGTAACAGAGGTGTATGGTTTCATTAACCATCAGGTAGGCATCTTGTGTGCTTCTTCCTTTGAGAAAGGCATTTTCATTTAGTGGGATGATTTTGTTGATACGAGGTTTTAGTCTATTGGCTAGTGTTTTGGCTATAATCTTGTAGGATGTATTAATGAGGTTGATGGGTCTAAATTGAGAAATGTGGTCGGGTTGGTTGATTTTTTTATGAGAGCAATAAACGTGCGGTTCAGACGTTTCATGATGTTGTGGACGTTATCACTTTCATGAAGAGCCTTAA
Source organism: Alisma plantago-aquatica (assembly GCA_963693085.1). NCBI lineage: Eukaryota > Viridiplantae > Streptophyta > Magnoliopsida > Alismatales > Alismataceae > Alisma > Alisma plantago-aquatica. The sequence goes on along the minus strand of OY856410.1, from coordinate 203,472,379 downwards.
GTAATGCGAGAAAGTCTATTTTGTAGTTCTCCCAGTTAGCAAGGTTGAATTCAACATTAAGTCCATCTGGCCCGAGTGATTTATTTAGGCCTAAGGTTTTGATATCCAAATCCAACTCTTTTGATGTGAAAGGTTTAATAAGATCTAAAGGGTGTTCTAAAATAGTGGGACAAAAAGATGGCAAAACTATGTCATTAAGGTAGGAGGGTTGGTAGTTTGTATTGAAGATGTTTTTGAAGTGTTCTGTGATATGGTTCGTGATTGCATCTTGATGGGTTGTGATTATGTTATTGATCTGTAAGTATGTAATGGAGTTCTTTCTGAAGTTATTTTTGCACATTTTGTGGAAGAACTTAGTGTTCTTATCCCCTTCTTTAGCCCATGTGATTTTTGCTCTTTGTTTCCATGTTATGTCTATGCAGTTTTTTGTAAATTCCAGTTCAGATTAGATAGAGAGGACATGTGCTGGATCAGCAGTAGGATCTTGGTCAACAAGATGGAATTGTTGTTCAAGGTCTTTGAGGGTGTAAGAGAGCGGGTTTGGGTTAAGGAGTTTCCAATTTTTTATGTGGGCTTTGATCTTTTTTGTGTTATGAAGAATGTGAAGTCCAAGGTTTGTTGTCTGGGTGTCATCCAGCTTCCATTGTTCAGCACATTTGTGTGAGAAGTTGCTTAATGAGAGCCAGAAGTTGTCAAAAAGAAATGGTTTTTTTTCCCATGATACCGTGGTGGTGTCAAGGATTAGGGGAAAGTGGTCTGAGATGTCTTGGTGGGATGTGTGAACAGTGGAGAGGGGGTGTTGGTCTTCCCAAGAGGGAGAACAGATGAAGTGGTCTAGTATGGCGAAGGTATGATTTCTTGACCAAGTGAAGGAGGCGTTTGATGGCTTGAGTTCAATCAAAGCATGTTTAATTAGAAGGTGACTAAAGTGTTTGTCATATGTGGACATATGTTGAGATGAGTTGGTGGAGTTCATTCTATCCGAGTTTTGGGTTATGAGGTTGAAATCACCACCAAGAACCCAAGGAGATTTTGACAGAGAAGACATAATAGATACTAGTTCAGAAAGGAAAGTAGTTTATTATTTCCAGGTTCCCCATATACTCCTGTGAAATTCCAGCAAAAGCCATCAGAAGAATTTTTTATGGTGATAGTTATAGAGAAATCAAGGATGGAAGAGTTGGTAAGGGTGAAAGTTTGGTTGTTGTACCCCACTACAATGCCTCCTTTAAAGCCGGTGGGGTGAATTTGGATCCATTCAGTTATCCTGTTGCCACCTATGGTTTTGAGAGCAAAAGGAGAAAGACAAGTTTTTGTTTCCTGGATATTTATTAGGTCAATTCTATTTTTGTAGATGTGAGATCGAATTTCCTTACGTCTATTGAAGTTAGTAGCCACATAGACGTTCCATGATGAGATTCTCATTGTGGTAATTAATCAAATAGATTTGAAATCTTGGGGGGATCTACTGGATTTTGAGAGAGTCGAAGTTGACTTGGGTTGTTTTCAAATCCCTACAATTATCCCAACCCATAAATAGATCAATATCGTCTAAGGATTTGTTTGTTTTATCCTCATCCTCAAATTGAATACCAATTTTGCTAGCAAACTTAGTAAAGCTAGTTATATTAGACCAAGATGCTAAATCTTCAATGTTATCCAGATCTTGATCTTTTTCATTTGTCAATGTGGATGAGGAATCATGAAGTACATGTGATAAATTGCACGAAGAGATAAAAGAGGAACTTGTAGAATTACCTGGTACTTGACGATTGACAATATGTTTCATTTTTACCCCTTCAGGGCATTGTAGCATGATCTTTTAGAATGTGGTGGTTCCTTCTCCTTTCCCAACACTCTTCGACTGTGGACTCTGTGAAGATCTGATCTCATTTATTATAACAATTTTGATCTTTTTCAAGGTGTTTGGTCTAAAGCTTCTATCTTGATTGTTGTCTTTTGTAGCTATTGGAGAGGTTAGGTTCATGCTGGTTGGTGGGGAGCTAGACTGTGTTTGGGGGTGGCTGACGATTTGGGTCTCTTGTGGTTGGACGGGATGTTTGAGTTGCCAGAGGAAGTTGTTTTGGAGTTATTTCTTACCCAGACAAGGTGTATATCGCCTACTTTACGAGAAGGGGTAAAGGTATTCTTACCTTTGTTTGGATAGAACTAAGAGGCGGATGGGTGGATAGGTCTAAGAAGGTAGTTTTGTTTTTAGAGGGATGTTCAACTGATAATTTGATATTGTATATCAATTCTCCTATTCTTATGTTGATAGCTGGAGGTAGTGACATGGATGCTTTGACGGAAAAGAGGTAATAAGCTTTGATGTATTGCATAGGGTGTAAGGTTTCCAGGCTGATATACTGTAGGGTTGCCCCTATGGTGTGGGCTATCCCCCTGAAGATCTCAGCTTCCCATAGGTGAGGTGGGAGGTTTGATATGGCTACCCAATCTGATCCTCCTGTTGGTGCTGGAAAGGCCCCTAGATCGGCCGACCATTTGGAAAGTCTTTCTTGAATGAAGCTAGACCCACAGGGGATGGTGAGAAGTTGGTTGAAAAGATGATCTATCTTGGTGCCTTCAGGGACCGTGTAAATCAGTTGAGTAGGGGAAAGGATCATGGGTTTGAGAATAGTCTATCCTGACATCAGGAGTGCAATGGCTTGGGTGACGTCTAGGACCTTAATCTGATTGTTGTCAAGGTTGTTTACGATGGAAACCAAAATGATTCTCAAGGTGAAGACTTTTAGAAGTCTCATTGAGTTGGCAGGCAGGTCTAGGGCTATGGCATACTCCAAATGTCCAGGAGCTTCCATATTCGATGAAGAGGAGTTAGTTTTGGGAGCAGATGCTTTGGGGGTGCAAAGAGTATGCTAGGTTCTTGAGATGAAGGTTTGTGATCTGTGGGTTTGTGGTAGGGTTTTGAAGAGGGCCAACTTATGGTGTATATATTCTTGGAAAGGGTTGGAGGATGGTCTGCATGTTTGGGCGGGAGATCACCCAGACATGTAAAAGCATTGTTTGTGAGTGGGTAAGAGCGATATGAGAGGTCTTTGTGTTCAGATGTGCCTTTTCTGGGAACTCATTGGTAATCTTTAAAAGTAGTGTCTTTTTTAGAAAATTGTATAGGGAAAGGTCGCTTAGAGACTGTGGTAGTTCGGTGATATCCCAGAGGAAAGTGTGCCTTGCAGTTTCTTCTAAAATGTCCAGTTAGATGACATCTGAAACATGTTAAACAAGAAGGACATCTGGAAGTTGAGTGGCCTCTACTTCTGCAGATGTGGCAGATGAGGGCCCGAAAAGGCCTACGAGGAGGGGCTTTTTGCCATGTTTGGGAGCTGGGACATTTTTCTAGGATTTTGTTAATGAGAGAGATGGAGTTTTCCTTCCCTAGAGTAGGAAAGGTGTGATTTAGGAGATGGGAGATTTTTGGGATGATATCGACCTCTGGGGTGGTTAGATAGTTCAGGGTTTTGTGGTGCGATTTTAGAGAAGGGTGCTTAGTCTTTGAACTGTTGGTAGGAAGAAGTTGATACCTAGATGTGATGGAGTCCGAGCAATGTGGTGATGTTGTTGTGTCTTCCTCATCAACCTCCTCAAGGCTGGAGGATACAGAGATGGGCCAGCGCTTGGTGTCGATCGGCAGTAGGTGGATATCCTGAACAAAGAGTTGATCTGCTGAGTTTGATGATGATGTACTCACTCGGTCTTTTTTTTCATAGAGGTGTGTGAGCTCAGGAGGTGTGTCAGCATTGAAATCCCTTACCCTGATCAGGAAAGTACGATTCCCAGAGGGTTTAATGTGTATTGTCCATTCCGACTTCATCTTGAGGTCGGTTGTTAACTGAGCCCTGCCCTCAGAGATGATTAAGGTCGATGCTATGTTCTTCTAGTGGTGTTCTTCTGGAGACGACCATGAGACAGTCACTAGGAAAGATCGGTTGTCAATCTTGACTTCGCAAGAGCCAGGAGAGATGTCGAACTTATGGTAAATCCAAGCTTTGGGTATAGGGATGCATGTGGCATATGTTGGGTTTGAAAGTGGGTATTCCATGAAGGTGAATCATGAGTCCATGGTGGGTGGGCAAGGAGGAGCTATGGAATGAGAAGTTGAAGCCCTAGCTTGTTTATGCATCAGAGCTTTCCTAAAGATCGATGATTTACAAGTAGAGGGTTTGTGAAGCTTGTTGTAACAGTTGGCCAGGGAAAGCAAACCCACTGTTCTCATGATGTGATCCCTACAAAGGTGTTAACTGGGGAGGTAATCTGTTTGGGGGAAATAAACCCCTGATTAGCAGAGGAAGACCCTAGAGAGTTCGAAGTGGGAAGACTGAGAGACCGAAAGAGAGGTCAAAATAAGGGGGGATCGCAGTAAGGGGATGTAACCACACAGTGAATCTTGGGAAGGGGATGTAGTTCCTGGGCCATCAAGAATGAAAATTGGTTTAACCGCCAACAGATGTGGAAGGTCAATAGCTGTTATTTGTTGATCTGCATGTCGCCATAAAGGCGATAGTAAGCACCGAAGATGCCCAAGATGTGACCATGGCTACTGAAACACATGATGAGGAGTAATGAGGTGGGAGAAAGTGTTGTTCTGGGGGAAAGAGGTGAAGTTGTTACCTGCTAGACCACGAGTTTGAGCTCTTGAGAAGAGTAGAGTGGAGAACCCGAAGGTAGGAAGAAGATGAACCTTTGCTAATGAGCTGAAGAGAATGCTCGTTGGATGGTAGGAAGGAGCAAAACGGTGAAACCCTATCGGAGAAACCCTGAGGATGATACTAGAGAGAAGTTGGAGCTTTCTCTCACTAACCTTTCAATGGTCGGCTTTTCTGACTTCACAGTTCGTAAAGAAAAATGCTACTACGATAAGGGCTTGATAAAGAGGTTCAATCCTCATCATCCACTGCCTTATGTGAGCCTTAATTGGCCTTATGAGCTTTGTGGGAGCATTATGTGAGCCTTGACTGGCCTTATGTGAGCCTTAAATGGCCTTATGAACATTGTGGGTAGAAATCAAGAGAGCGACTATATCAACTCAAGTAAAAATCCATCTTATTATGAAATCATGTTAAGTTAATCATGTTCTCATGTAATCATCTTAATTATGTTAAGTAATTATGTTCCAAGTGATCCCTCATGTTATTTCAATTATAAGCTATTCTTCTTATATAACTTCTCAGTGCCATTCACATAGTTTATGTTCCCTTGCATGGGTTGGGGATGAGATTTCCTCCGACAAGGAGAAGGAGAAGAAGTAAATCTCAAGGACATCAACACATGCTCAAGGACATATCCTACCTGGTGGGGTGCCATTCTAAATAGTTACCTTTTATTAATAGTATTTCATGTGGAAGTTTTTAGTTTAAAACTCTCTTTATGTTGGACTTAGAGTCCCTTAGTTATGGCATGTAACAACGTACGCTGTGGTTCTTTTTATTCTATAGATTGTGCTTGGTTAATGATATAATTTCATGATTTGTCATGATCTCCATTATGTAAAAATGCTTCCGCTATGGTTGTGTTAGTTTTAGAAAGGAGGTCGTGACAAAAGTGGTATCAGAGCAATCCTAGAATGGCCACCATAGTAGGATCTTATATCTTTCTCCACATGCTTACGACAGCCTTCTTTCCTATTCCAAATGGCCCCTAAGTATCTCCCTGAGCATGATAAGTAACCCCCTCACTCTGATGGAGAGAGTGAGCATGACTTTGAGCATGAGGAGAACCCACATGGAGCAGACCTCCCCTCTCGTATAATGTGTTGGTCAGAGCTTTATCCAATGCAATGGGAGGATGAGTGGGAGGCCATCATTAGAGGAGGAATGAAGTCACCCTGATAGACTTCATCAAGATGAAGCATGTGACGTTCATAGGAGAAGAAGAGTTGGATGTTCTGGGTAAGGATGAAGCCTAGATCCGCAACTTGGAGCATTACTTCCATGACTTGGACTTCTCTGAAAAGTCCTGTGTTAGGTTTGGGACGCACATGCTTAGAGGACCATCTCGTGTCTGGTGGGAGAACTTTAGTGATGCCAGAGAACCAAATGAAGATTTTCTCACATGGGAGGAGTTTGTAGAGGCTTTTAAGAGCCACTATGTGTCAGAAGAGATGATGGACAAAAAGGAATTAGAGTTCCTTCATTTGTGACAACGTGGTGACATGAATGTTACCCAGTACGCCATGAATTTTCACATCCTCCAGAAGTACAGAATCGAGATGACTGAGCTGAAGCAAGACAAGAAGTTCATATGAGGTCTCAAGGATGAGCTCAGCTACTCACTTTTTGGGTGAGGCCATAAGACAATGCAGGATGCCCTTGATGCTTCTCTGGAGCTTGAGGATCACCCAGGGAGGCCTTAGAAGAAGAACTCCCACAATGGACAACGTCACCACCATGGCCACAATGATTGGGACCAATGCCGCAATGATCACAGGAAGCGAAAGGCCCCAGAGGATCCTCCAATGAAGGATGAATGCCCCAAGTGTGGCAAATTCCATGCTGGGCCATGAAGATTGGGCCTAGGTGTCTACTTCTACTATGGAGAAGAAGGGCACTTCAAGGACAATTGCCCTAGGTTAGCTTCAAAAAAGAGTGTAGGTCAAAATCCTAACCCAGGTCCCCTAGAGAAGAGAAAAGCTAGGATTTTCACGATGGTGGATGATGAAGGTAAGTTTCAGTTTTCAAATTACATTAGTGACTCATGCACTCATTAGTATTACTAGTCATGTTAAATATAATGTAAAAGTTATCTATGGGAATACCATATCATGATTATGCTTAGTGTTGGCTTGTGAAATGTTATGATCAAACAGTAAGTTAGGGTACATATATGTGAAACCCTAAGGTGGGTAGTACCATGAAAATTTTTAGGAAGAAATTTCTATAAGGTGGATAGGCTGTAATGACCCACAAAATGTAGTTTTGAAAATTTCTTACCTTTAATAAAGATGGAATCCTAAGTTGAAAGAATTCATCTTTAATTTGTTGACTTAATTTGAGATCATGCTCAGTTAGTATGCCAAAATGAGTTAATATAATACCAAGATATCATGTGAACCCTCAATGAATCATACACACAATGCATCAACACGTATTCACATCAATATCATTTAATGCACAAAAACCTAACCCTTGCTATGCAATGGTGACTAGTTAGGGTTGAATGATAGTTTGGACCCACATACATGTCTAATGTATCCCACTGTTTGGTATATGAGTAGATGATAGAATAATAGAGCTTCCATCGAATTTTGGTAATACAATTACTCTTCAGTGATTATTAATGTATTAATTACCTTAAGTATTTAATAAGGTCAAACACATATTTACCCAAATCATATCTAAAATCTCATTGGATAATTGAATTCCTCATGATCAAATTAGCTTGTCTACCAAATTTGGTTTGTATTGGATAATCCTAGATGCCTCAAATGTTATTATGAAGAAAGTAGGAGGTAATGTCATTTATTTGATTAATCAACTTGATAATACATACGATTATCCTAGGATTTTCCAAAGTCCTAGATAAATGTGTGTCACACACAGCTTAAGTGAATTGAGCTCTTTGTGAGCCATCAGATGGGGATCTGGGGGTAGTACCTTCGTCCCCTACCTCCCGCAATGTCCGCGCAGAGAGAGGGAACTGTTGCCCAATCCGTCACTCGATCATACCTCAGTATCCCCTCAATGGTTTCTTGTTATTTCAATGCCAACAAAACTAGGAGATCACCCTCCGTCCATTGATATATAGAGAAAACCCTAATGCCTCTTTTGCGATAAACGCCCAATTGGCCTTCATCTCCAGTAGTCACACCCCCCACGATAAGGTTTCGTCGAGCCTACTCCCAGTGGCCCAAAAAGAAACCGTAGGATACAAAGGATCCTCCTATGCCATTAATGTTGGATGAGACCAGTCGATGAACCTCCGCAGACTCGATCTACTCTGACGACACCAATGAGCTCGAGTGAGGGACTTAGGCTACTCCAGTTTGATTCTGCCTCCAGACAAATAGGGTTGATCAAGTTTCAATTCACATATAGTAAACTCCTCAAGATCAGGTGCATAGATCATGCACACTGAGTATATTTATATGGTTCTAGGTTACACTATTTGCTCATGTACTTATGATTACTCAATAAAGTGAAACTAGGCTATTATTCAATTTATGCTTATGAAAACCATGCAAATGCTATGAATTTACATTTTCTACTAATTTAATGAATATGCATTCATTTGGAACACTATGAATCACTGCCATGCTAATTGATCAAGAAATCATGATAACTATGTTCAAGTATAATAAATCATGTTATGTTGATATAGTCCTCTCAATCATGTTATGTGAGCCTTCACCGGCCTTATGTGAGCCTTAATTGGCCTTATGTGAGTCTTAATTGGCCTTATGAGCTCTTTGGGAGCATTATGTGAGCCTTGACCGGCCTTATGTGAGCCTTAAATGGCCTTATGAACACTTTGGGTGCAAATCAGGAGACATATCAACTCAAGTAAAAATCCATCTTATTATGAAATCATGTTAAGTTAATCATGTTCTCATGTGATCATGTTAATTATGTTAAGTAATTATGTTCCAAGTGATCCCTCATGTGATTTCAATTATAAGATATTCTTCTTATATAACTGCTCAGTGCCACTCACATAGTTTTATGTTGCCTTGCATGGGTTGGGGATGAGATGTCCGCAAACGAGGAGAAGGAGAAGAAGTAAATCTCAAGGACATCAACACAAGCTCAAGGACATGTCCTACCAAGTGGGGTGCCATTCTAGATAGTTACCTTTTATTAATATTCATTCATGTGGAAGTTTTTAGTTTAAAACTCTCTTTATGTTGGAATTAGAGTCCCTTAGTTATGGCATGTAACAATGTTCGTTGTGGTTCTTTTTATTCTATGGATTGGGCTTGGTTAATGATATCATTTCACGATTTTTCAAGATCTCCATTATGTGAAAATGCTTCCTCTATGGTTGTGTTACTTTTAGAAAGGAGGTCGTTACAAGGAACTTTTTTAGAAAATCTACCATTACAGTGTTATCTCATTCTTACATCAAAACCCTCATGGTAGGATTGGTTTGAATCCTGAAATTCTATTCCTCCTTTTTGTACCCAAAGTTGCATGACTTTGATTCCTTGCCAATGCCTTTTTGTAGTAAAGGTCTCTCCACCTCAATGACTTCCCCCTTCTCTGCACTAGGTCGCTAACTGTACTTGTACATCATCCCTATGAGGGGTAGATTTCACACCCTTCCTTTATTTTAGTTAACCCTATGCTAATGTGCTCAGGTAGGTTTGGGGCTTTAAATGTTTTCCCTACCCTCCTTGGTTTTTCCTCACCCACAAGCTATCATAAGGATAGTGTTGCCCCAAGGGCTCATGATGTTAATTCATTTGGTTGTGTGATGGTTCCTTGGGAGTGTAAGTGGATATACTTGGCTTCAGGATTCCACTTACATGCACAACATATCTGCATTCATGAGTGCAGCAATACACCATCCGTGTGGGCTCCTTTGGCATCTTTTAGGCACAACTCTCAATATTTTTTTCTTTGGCTTTTCATATCTCCTCTCCGGTTCAGGGGAAGGGTTTTTGAATGATTTTCTGGGCGGTCAAGCCTCTTTTCATCCCAAAGCGGGGATAATTAAACCTGGAAGGGGTAGTTGTTTCCTTCTCGAGGGAGGTGAGGACTTTCTAGCTAGAACCGTCAGGTCAGGGTGATTGGTCGGGAGTATGGCTTGGTAAAGTCTTCCAGTTTTCAAGGATTCCATAGTTTAGGATTGTTCCGCACACGACATTTTGCCATAAGAATGAGATAAAACCTTATTATTGGGCTTCTTGTTTATACTTTTATGTGTATTGGAATCTCATTTGTGCCTCCCTAGAAATGATTGCACTACATCATACAGCAGGAGGGCTGACAAGTCTAAGAAGAGGCTAAGCAAAACTGTGACTTATAGCAAACTTTTGAAAATTTTATTTGGGGTATTCTCTCATACTTAGTTTGCAGCAGAAGTAAGAATATGCACAAGAAGCGGGAGTTAAATTTTTGTGACAAAATTGTACCTCTCACGCCCGTTTATAACTCCTCCCCCAAACTTATCACTCACCCTGACCCAGGATGTCAAAATAGGAGTTGGAGGTCTAAACGGGCTTTCTTTATTACTGTTGGCTGCTTGTTGTCACCCATTTTGATTTGAGGAGCATGATGGCATATACTCCGTGTAGTGGGTGGCATTGTTCATGTTGCATGCCCTCCACCTTCATGTTCATCGTAGTGAGGGTGATCATCCATGCTAGATAATAGAAGTCGCATTCATTTGATAGTGGTACTTGTTGAGGGCATCTATGGCAAAACTGCACCTTTCTGAAGTATTTGCCTTCTTTATGCTTGTACCCTCTTATGTGATTTTTGATCATTTCTATGACTGCTTCGGCGCACATGACTATCTTCTCTTCTGTAGGTGTCTTTGCAGTTTTCATGTTCGTGCGTTTGTTCAGTGCAAAGGTTGCATCTGAGCTGTTATACAAAACTGCAATCCTTGCTATAATAATGACTACTAGTAGAGTCCAATAACTATCATGTAGGATGGGTAGGAATATATAATCAGGGAGAGAGGTCTTCGGGCATTGCAATAGGCAGTCTTTTTTGCCTGACCTTTTGTCTTTCAAGATATCGTCGACTAGGAGTAAGTAGGCCATATGTACGTTTGGCATGTTGTGGCTCAGAAGTGATTGATAGGCCGACATAGTGCTAACTAAAAGGTGTCCTCCTATTTTCAAAGTATCTCTGAGGTCATCCTTTAGTACACAGATGAAATCCCTTTCAAAAATTACTTCGGTCGTGGAATCACCTTCTTTTAAACATTCCATTATCAACTGTAAGGATTCTAGTGACAAGCTTTAGCAACTCCATCTATCAAAATCTTTGAAGGTTGGCACTATTTCTCCCACTGGCCCATCATGTTTGATCTCTAGCATATCATCTTCATCTATCTCCCCTTCTTCAGGCTCATGAATTGGAGGTTGTTCTTTGTCTTTTTCTACTAAAGGGGAGTGTTCTGGCTTGCTTTCAGGTTGATGCTCTGCTTTGTCAGGAGTGTCTGCCGCCCATCCTTCCTTCCAAGTAGTTGCCCTAGTAGGTTCATCCAGATCAACCCATCGGGTTTTTAGATGTCACCTCCATATTTTCTTTTTAGGTAGAGGTATTTCATTGTGAAGTCTATGTGGTATTGTGACTGAAGGCATCACTGGGTCATTGAAGAAGCGGCGATCATAGATAACTTCCATTGCATAAACACCAAGTAAGCCATGTAAGTCTTCTATGCATATGTCTTCCAGTGGGATTCCCTTGTTGATTGATTCCATCATTCTCAGTACTATAAAAGCACAATCCCATGTCTCATCCTTTTCTTGAGGGACCTTTTTATAGATGGAGAACTATTTCCATATCCCTTGGTGTCAGTTGTCCATTGTCTGAATAGCCCACTGCAGAAGTAGTGGCACCTTTAGAATATCCCTTGCTTCCTTGTTTTTGTAAACCAAGGAAGTGTTGTCCATTTCATTTGTGCAACAATTGAACACTATAGTACGTCAGTCATATAGGTTGACGACAATGAGGGCCCAATGCTTTGCATTCCTTATAGTCATAACTACAAACTTTGTTTCTGCTCTGCTAACTTCCCGTTGTAGTTCTTTCACATCGGTAGATTCGTAGTTTTTATCAAAAAGTTGACCCGCTAGATGTGTGGTTTTGTTGAAAATAGGTTGTATTTTCTGAGGATGTAGACATTCTTCCAACAAAGTTGCACAGAGTACTTTGAAGAATTTTTTGTGCACCCATACTTTCTTTAAAAAGATCCCTCTAAAATGGTCCATGTTAAGTGACCTTCCTTTGTTGTGGTAAAGAATATATGTGTCTGGCAGATTGTCACCGAGCACATCCACTAAAACATGGATGACACGCTTTTACCGTGCGTAGAACGCAAGTGTACACGTCAATGTAGTATAGACCCTTGTGAGACCCGAGTCAAACTCAGGGACACTAAACTATCGGTAGACTACTACTAACTGTTCGCGATCAGCTAAACCGATTAAAAGAGTTTGAGAGTTTTTGTAAAATTAAAAAGAAAATAAAATAAAACAAACCAATCGATTAAAGGTTTAATTTAATCAATTCAAATGGATATCTTTAGGATTGCGGTTTCACCGCGGGTTTTCATTGCATGAATTTTTATATAGTTAAACAAGTTCATCTCTCAATCCGGGTAGTGTCATGTAATCAGAATTGCCCACTGTCATGGTACAATTCACTACCTATGTCTAGGTCGGTTCCACCGTCGTAGTAACCTATATCCTAAACTAGGTGCATTAGAATCGACCTCTGGATTTCCACCATTAACCTTACATCACCTTGTTCAAGGGATTTGTTAATTAATGTGAATTTCATCTATTTTCAACAATTAATTCTTCTTTTAAAGTAATTAAAGGCATTAGATTATCATTATGGTGATCAAGCATAACAATATAATTGAAAAAACAAAATCATACCACGGATTTAAGAGATAAATGATGAATTACTATGATAAAAATGTCATACAATGCTTCCCCGGGCTACTCCCGGTCCTAAAGACAAAGGGGATTAGCCCTGCATGTTCATCTCAGAGCAAAACATGGTAGAGAAAAGGGGAAACATGGAGAAAAACATGAATAAGTAAAGAAACCCCTGAACGGAGAAGATCCCAGCGTTCCTCGGTGTGGAATGCACGCTCTACAGCCTTTCGGCGGTGGAAAACGTCTTCTTCGGCTTCCGGAACGGCTGGGGCGTGCTTCTGGGCTCCGTTCTTCTCTCCACACCTTCTCGGGACGTGTGCAGCGGCTAATGACGTGATATATATCTCCTGGCCGCCGTCATTAGGTATAATCACCAAGTTAGGTTGCAAAAATATCATAGCCGTCGGATTTAGATCAATCTGAAACAAGCTTGCATCTGACGGTGTCGATACCATCGACGGTATCGACCCTGCGCGATATCGACAAGTCTTCTTTTCTTTTCTTCGTTGCGCCTACTGCTGACTCGATACCATCGACGAGGGTCGATGGTATGGACACCCTTAGGCGTCGGTTCTATTCCTTTACCGTCGCTAAATCTTCTGGGGTCGATAGTATCGACTCTATGGTCGATAGTATCGACTATCTGCTCGCCAGCAACCTGAAGGTACGTCGCTACCATCGACTTCCCTATCGATGGTATCGACTCTGTGCTGCTCCTTGCGGCTGGCAACATGTGGCTGTGTCGATGGTATCGACAGCCGTCGATAGTATCGACAGCTGCAGATATGCATTTTTCCTGAAATTGCAACACAAACCCACATAAGCCGAAATAAAACATATTATTGTAATCATTTATGCTCAAAACAATAAAATAAGGGAGAATTGATGTTGAGAAGGCTCATAGAGTAAAGTAAATGAATTATGCAATATTAACCACCAAAATGACCAATAAATGCATAAAGCACAAGTAAAACAAGTATATAAATGCAACTCAAAATCATGGCATCAAACTCCCATAAGCTTGAACATTGCTCGCCCTCGAGCAACTAAACTTTAGAATAGAATTGCGAGGGTCAACTAAAGAATAGATCATCACAACAAACATCACTATATGATTCCCACCAGACATTCACATACCGGCCCTTACTAACCACGGAGTGATAATTACCCTAAAGGCGACAATGATCATCCATAAAAGATATCTACCTCAAGATTAATGAACACCGTCATATAAGGCAGTTAACATAATAAACTTTGCCGGTCCATACGGGTGCATCTTGTGATCTCCTATTCTACGTTGCTCGCCCTAACTACCATCTACATGGAAGCGGCTCTCCTGATATTCACACATGAGGAGAAAATCACATTGGTCTACCAATTCAAGCAACAGGTGGATGGAATGGGTGGCTCATGGAAGAAATGGAAGCATTATACGGTTCTAACATGCACAAAGCAAAAATGGCCTAAATGATGCATATGCAAATGAAAATGCCCTAATTCCTACATTTGGGTGGAATGATGCATGCACTATCATTTCGTCTCCAGGTGAGATGGAATATCTAAGAAAACTACATCATGTACTTATCCTTCTTAATATGCAGTGAGAACATGTTCCTTTCTCCCTCTCATTCCTATTTATTTCTCAATTCTTTTCTCTGTCTCTTTTTTTCCAAATTTTTCTTCTTGTTTTTTTCTTTTAAGGCCCTTATATCCATAAATGACAATGAATTATTTGTCGGGCTCACTTCTTGTTGCACAACTATATACTTGAAGCATTCAGAAGGTATGGAACAAGTTCATCACCTCTAATGTTTTAGAAGAAATAAGATACATGATGTACTGTATGCACAAGAATGTGAGTGCAACTACAAAATGATATTATGCAACTAAATGATATGCACCTAAGGATAATGTGCATGTGTAGCTAATCTATTTTTTTTATTTTCATGCAAAATATGGAAAAATAGTTGCAATGCAAGTCCTATCTTAATGAGATGCAATCAAAGAGATTAAAACCATAATGTACTTCCAGTTCTTAAGGTGGAGTATGAAAACAATGAGGTGGATAGATCACAAGACTAATTGACTGAACCTTTGTAATTATTATGTGTCCCTCCTTACTGACCTATGTAGTAATTAAGAGGTTTCTCTCTCTTACTTCAAATTAGAGTCTCATTATCATTTGATCAGTTTAGGCTCAAGCAACCAGTTCCTTCCACTTTTCATGAATCCTAGGAATGTACAGTTGTGATTTCCTATTTTATAGTTGACAAACCCAATCATTTCCTTAAGCTATGTGCTCAAAGTTGAACAACACAAGCTTGCAAAACACTAAAAAAATTTAAATTTGCCCCTGATTCCCATGTACAAGCAATGAGATGACACATGACTTAAGACATCCACAATTACACTAGATAGAGTGTGGATCCTGCAAACAAACTAAAAATTGCAAGAACTAAAAGACAAAAGATAAAACAATAAAAACTAAAAACTAAAGGATAGAGTTGTTCCAACTCCCCCCTAAGCTTGAATCTGACTATGGCCTCATAGTCAAAAACAACCTTAAAAGGTGGAATAGAGATACCAATCATTCTTCCGGAGGAGGCGGGTACTGCGGGGCCGAGGGGTCCCAAGATGGGTACTGCCCATGAAAACTCGAATCATACTGGGGCATAGGAGGAGGTTGTGGATACCCCCCCAAAGTAATTCTGGCTCCAGTAATGATCGTAGAAGGGCTGCTGCTGCATCTCCATCCTATGCAACCTGTCGTGGATGTGTTGTTGGTTGTCGAGGAGGAGGCGCTCATTTTAAAAAAATAGCCCTCTGATTATCTAACAGCCGGTTCGTCGTATCCTGAATACCAGCATATGAAGTTGTGTGCTGCAGCTGGGTGTGTTGGATCTCTTGTAGCATCGTATACATCCCCTGCATGGAGTAGACATCCTCACTTTGTTGTGAGGGCTGTGGTGGTGGAGGCTGCGAAGAAGAAGATGCACACTGATGCATGCGGGGACGCTTCCTGGGTGCCACTCGTGTCCAAAGAGCAGTGAAAGCCTCCTCTTCCTCTTCATTCTCGTCGCCATTATTGTCGTTGTCGTTGTTGTCACCGTCTTCATCCGAGCTCTCGATGGAGATGACAGGACATCGAAAATGTTGAACGTCCTCGATGTTGAAGACTGGGTCTGGAAGTGAACACTCTTAATAGGCATGATTAACATGGCAATGTGCATATGCCAGGCCATCACGAAGCAGGATGAGGCTAGAGCGATGCAGATGTTGCAGGTTGACTTTGCTCTGGTTGGAGAGGGGAGTAAGCTGGGAGAAATTTAACACAAGATAGTTGGCTAACGGTGTGATGAGCCCTCCAAAGTGGATTGGAGCCTTCCGCGTACTCCTCTTTACATCCAACACATGTTTCAAGAAAAACGTGCCCCAATTACATTCTTCTCACTTCAACAACTTGTGTAGGAAAAACAAGTATGTCTCTTGAAACTTGATGAGTGACAGATCACCACGAGCGAACAAGGTGGTGTAGAGCATGCGGTGAAGAATCTACACGAACGGATGTTTGAAATCCGCCACCGCCGCATTGTGGTAGCTCAAGGATTTGTCGGGCGGCGCAGTCACTAACTCAGCGAAAATGGCATCGTAGTCTGTCCTATTGTCTGGACGCCGGTACTGATCTCGCCCATGATTCCAGTTGTAGATGGAATTGAACTTCCATAGGGTGAGAGTGTAATCATTATTGTACATCCGGAAAGAAATGCGGCCTTTGATCCATTCCCGATCAGTGGCGATTATGTCGTTTGGCACGACGCATATATCCAGCGACGCCATGAACTCCGCCACTAGCTCTTTGTATGTGGGCCGTTCACCGAAGAATGGCTGGCCGTCGGTGTGGAACTCTATCTCATCGTGCCTCCTTCCTGTATGCCTTGTCTGCCCCTTGAGAACGTAGGCAAGATTGGGCTCAAACCCAAGATAACGAACCATGTCCCGATTGACATAGTGTGGGCTCGATCTTTCTCTTCATCAATTCCTCATAGACCTTCTTGACCTCCGCAGAAGGATGGACAATCCGCAGATGTGGAATAGATGTAGTCGATGGAGGAATGAACACTGGGATCTCCATTAGTGTCGCGTGTGAAGAAGATGCGCCGGCGGTATGGACCATTGTCGAAGAAGAAGGGATAGAAGACGGAACTTGGGGGAGGTCAGAGAAGACAATCTCTGCTCGGTGAAGGCTCGTGGAAGAACGCACTCCTTGGATGCTCGTAGTTGGTCTCTGATCACTCAACAAGATGCTCGGCACAAGTAGAGGAAGAAAGCTCTGAAGATGTGACGTCATATATAGACAATCCATCCCTTTTATAACTGTGGCCGACGCTACTGTATGACCGTCGATACCATCGACACGAGTCGATGGTATCGACTCCTATAGCACAATCCGTCTTCCGCTAGTATCGACGGTTGTCGATAGCCTGATTTGGGGGCCCGGATCGATGATGCATTGATACCATCAACGGGTGTCGATGGTATCGACCCATCCCACAGATCGACTCTCTTGATGTAGCGATCGCCGTTGATTTCCTCTCACGGATCGATGACATGTCGCGTCGATACCATCGACGTGAGTTGATAGTATCGACTCTTCTTAGGGCACATACCCTCGTGAGGCCCGGCCGCCGCTTTCTACCTGTAACTGGGTCGATACCATCGATAGGCCCGTCGATGGTATCGACTTGACTGAGACAAATTCGTCTCAATATCTCCAGAGATCTCGCGAGTATCGACACCTATGTCGCCCTATTTTGGCGAGCAACCTGATGGTGGGTCGATACCATCGACGAGGCCGTCGATGGTATCGACGCAGAGAGATTTTTGCAGCCGCCTACCTGTGCCCATCTCGATACCATCAACTCAAGTGTCGATGGTATCGACCCTGCCTCAGTCCTGCACATTAAACAAATGATCAAGGTATCATTTTTACACTAAAAACAAAATCAAATCAAACCAAAGTACAAACGTAAAAGAAACTAAATGAAACTACTGATGGTTGGGTTGCCTCCCAACAAGCACCCTTATTTAACATCTTAGGCTAGATGAATCAAGCTTCATCACTTTGGAGCTTTGGAGAGTGTGCCCAGGGGATCATGCGGCAGTTTGAACTTGACTCGATCCTGGCCAATCCCCAAGGTCAAAGTACCTCTCCCAATGGCAGTGACAACATCGGTCGTCACTTGGAACGGCCTTCCTAAGAGCATTTCACAACCCTTGAGTTGTGGCACCTCCATAACAATTAAATCCACTGGAAAGATAAACTTGTCTACTTTGACAAGTACATCCTCGCACACTCTGTATGGCTTCACAATGGACCCATCCGCCAGCTCGATAGTCATACTAGACTTCTTTAGTTCCTTTAACCCAAGCTTTTGAAACGTGGACAGTGGCATAAGATTAATACAAGCCCCTGAGTCACACTGTGCTTGTGGAAAATGTTGACCGCCTATAGAACATGGGATGTAGAAACCTCCCGGATCTTTCCTCTTCTGTGGTAGACTCCCTTGGATAATTGAGCTCACCATCTGGTTCACCCGACAAACATCTGTGTCTTTGATCTGCCTTTTCTTGGTGATGATTTCTTTAATAAACCTTCCGTAAGCTGGAATTTGCTCTATCATTTCCACTAACAGAATATTGATATGGAGTTTCCTGAACATCTCCAAGAACTTCATGTAGTGCCGATGCTCTTTCTTCGGCCTCGGGCTATCCAGAAAAGACACGACTGCCTCATTTAGACGCTTATGAGGTGGCACATATGGGCTTTTCGGGGTCTCCTCCCCCAAGCTGGCTTCAATGTCACCCTTAGGCATAGACTTTAGTACATCATTTGCAACAGGTGCAACTTGTGGCGGCTCCTCCCTCATAGGGAATGTAGCTTCACCATGACGCATGACCTTCACCTGCTCTTCTTGCCTAGGTGCAGGCGCGACCGTTTTGGGCTCTTGGCGGGTTTTTGTAAATGGGACATATCTGCCTGTAGACCATAATGACTACGAGGATACGGTATTTTCAGTGTAGCCTCTGTATTAAAAATCATTCTGCTTTTATCCTGGACTCCCACCACCGGGGGCTCTACCTCAGTAATCACAGATATGTACTTTACTTGATGATGTGCTTGAATAACCTCTGCATTCCCAGCCTGTCTTTGTTGACTGGCATGCTTCATTGCCGCCACTTCATTAGAAATCTGGGTCACAGTCGTCTCTAATGCCCTCATCTGTGCTCCATGGCTTTGCAATGTTTGCCCAAACTTAGTCAAGATCTCACCTTGGGACTGCAACTGCTTACTAAACATGCTCATCATCTCTTGATTTTGCTGCACCATTTGACTAAGCAACTCGGTGCTTTTGTCTTCAGCCCTTGGTTGTGACTTTGCATCTGGATCTTGTAGGAAGTTGTTTGGATTCTTCCATGAGAATTTCTTATCCTTCCTCCAAGCATAATCATTGTTTCTATAGTCCTGTTGTTGCATAAATTTTACCTGGGCTTCCTCATCGGATTCTGCATCTTCTTTGGCAAGCAATTTCTTGGCTAAAAGGTCTAATTTATCATTCAGCTCCTTGATGGCCCTGGACTCACCTGCAACTTTCACTTGTTCTGGTGCATCCCTGTCGCCCCAAGATTGCTTCTTTGCCATATTTTTTAGAATCTCCCAACATCTCGTACCTTTGTTGTTTAGGAAGAACCCTGAACCTGCTGAATCCAGATTACTTCTATCATGTTCGGAAAGAGCAAAATAGAAGATTTTAACTTGTTTCTCCTTGTCCAAACCATGGTGTGGATACCTCCGTAGCATAATCTGAAAACGCTCCCAGGTCTCCGAATAAGTTTCTCCTACTTTCTGACTAAAGTTATGAATTTTTCTGATCATATCATTTGTCTTCTCGGGTGGAAAGAACCTTTCAAAGAATACTTCCACCATGTGATTCCATGATTCCACATACTCATCGTCAAGATTATGCAACCATTCTCGTGCATTTCCCGCCAGGGAGCTCGGAAACAGCTTCAGGTATAGTGTCTCCTGCGAAAACATGTATATTTTTATCATATCGTAGTTCTCCACAAACTGGCTAATGTGAGTCACCGGGTCTTCGTTCTTTAGCCCATGGAATGCATTTGACTTGACCAAGTTGATTAATGCAGGATCAATCTTATAAGTCAGAATGTTGATCGCCTGCTTCTTTATTGGCCCTTTTGAAGCGGATGAGGAAGAAGCTTTTATCTTCTCCCATATCGTCTGCTCTTCGGCCATGGCTTCTTGTTCTGAGTCGGAATCTATATCTTCCAGTTGGTCTTGATTGTAATCTTCCTCGTCGTCAGGTCCCGGCAGTGGAACCTCTGGTGTAGGTTGTGTGTAGTCAGTGTTACGCATCCTCACCATGCATAGTACCTACAAAATAATAATTTCAGTTCAGTATTGTGCTAGATGATTACAAATTGTGCAAGATAAACTATAAATTTTAAAATGATTTATGAATAATAAAAATTAAAAAGTGGCCTAGAATGGCCGCTTGCAGCACTCGTAGTGGCGACAATTGTCGTGTCCCCAGCAACGGCGCCAAAAACTTGACACACTTTTATCGTGCGTAGAACACAAGTGTACGCGTCAATGTAGTATAGGCCCTTGTGAGGCCCGAGTCGAACTCAAGGACACTAAACTATCGGTAGACTACTACTAACTGTTCGCGATCAGTTAAACCGATTAAAAGAGTTTGAGAGTTGTTGTAAAATTAAAAATAAAATAAAATAAAATAAACCAATCGATTAAAGGTTTAATTTAATCAATTCAAATGGATATCTTTAGGATTGCGGTTTCACCGCGGGTTTTCATTGCATGAATTTTTATATAGTTAAACAAGTTCATCTCTCAATTCGGGTAGTGGCCTGTAATCAGAATTGCCCACTTTCGTGGTACAATTCACTACTTATGTCTAGGTCGGTTCCACCGTCGTAGTAACCTATATCCTAAACTAGGTGCATTAGAATCGACTTTTGAGTTTCCACCATTAACCTTACATCACCTTGTTCAAGGGATTTGTTAATTAATGTGAATTTCGTCTCTTTTCAACCGTTAATTCTTCTTTCAAAGTAATTAATGTTGGATCCTAGATGGGTGACTTAGGTGCTCTAGAGGGGGGGTGAATAGAGCTGAAAGCACTTACACAAAATCCATTAAACCTTCAAAATATATGACAAGATAAGGTTGCTAAATAGGTAATTTGAGTACAACTAAATCATGCATAGCAAGGATAAGAGAGATTGAACATGCACCAATTAGACAAGCTATTTGGAGTGGTTCCACACTTCAAACGAGAAGTGTGTCAGTCCACTTGCCTAGAGAGGTCAACCTCTAGGACTTCAAACAATTGCACTCTTATATTCATTAATAAGACATACAATACATGACCAACAAAGGACTTACCTATCCAATACAAAGAGTCTTCAACCTTACCAAGGACTTACCCACTTTGCAAGAGTCTTCGGCCTTCTCCAAGGACTTACCCACTCTTGCAAAAGTCTTCGGCCTTGTAGGAATTACCCACTCTTCTTGGATCTTCCGCCTTTGACTTCACCTTCACTCGGAGAAGCTTC
This sequence comes from Alisma plantago-aquatica, assembly GCA_963693085.1. Lineage (NCBI taxonomy): Eukaryota > Viridiplantae > Streptophyta > Magnoliopsida > Alismatales > Alismataceae > Alisma > Alisma plantago-aquatica. The sequence goes on along the minus strand of OY856410.1, from coordinate 203,451,153 downwards.
CACCAAGGTCTTACCTACTTGAGCTTGAGTCTTTTGCCTTCTCCAAGGGATTACCCACTCTAGCTCCAAGTCTTCTATCTTGATCTTCACCAAGGGACTCCTTCCCTTGTTCTTCTTCACCTCTCTTGGACAAGAGAGAGAACCTTCATCTTCATGATTGCAAATGAGAGATGGGGAGGTGGTGGAAGTGAGAGCCTCACAAGATATATACATATAAAACTAGCTCTCTTACAAATCTCCTACTCACTCTAATGGATGTTGCAAGTGATTAAGCTTAGAGAGAGAGAGGAGGCTGTAGGAAGCACTCAACTATAGAATAGGAACCTCACAAAGAGTTTGCAATGAATGCTCAACCTTGGAATGAAGCCCAAGGGGTCCTATTTATAGTTGGGGATGCCTCTTAGCCTTTGGGAACACTTATGAACGAAAACTAGCCGTTTTGTGGCTTGCAACAGATCTATTTTCACATGTTGCAACTCCACAACGGCTAGAAACACTTTTCTACACTTTTCCGTATAGTGCAATCAGTCGAGTTCTGATGGGTGTAACTCGACCGATCAAGTAGGAGGCAAACCGATGTTCAAAGGATCGGTCGAGTTTGTCCTGAGGAAACTCGACCGACCATTTCAACTGGAAATGGCCTACTACCCAATCGGTCGAGTTCTGTGAGTGCACAACTCGACCGATGCAATCTTTAGAAAATCGACCAAGGTTGATCGGTCGAGTTTCAGGGTGGGAAACTCGACCGAACAAGTGCCTGTAATTGATTTTCAAAGTTGCATTAAAAGTGCTCTAATATTCGATCTAAGTGTTCCTGATATTTTTCTAAGCTTAATTACAAGTCGTACAATCATTACAAATGATTTACAACATGATTCTAATGGATATACATCATATTACAAAAACGTGCACTTGTATGACTTTGACTTGTCTTTTCTCCAATTTGAGATGCGCAAGTTAGGGCAATTGGAGTGTGTCTATACCTAATCTGAAATTACTCAAGTAGAGACATTAGACACCAATGTGTGGAATGGTTAGTCATCATCAAAACACGGGTTTAGTCAATTTAGACGTGAGTCAACATTGACCTAATTGACCTTGAGTCAACAATTAAAGGCATTAGATTATCATTATGGTGATCAAGCATAACAATATAATTGAGAAAACGAAATCATACCACAGATTTAAGATATAAATGATGAATTACTATGATAAAAATGTCATACAATGCTTCCTCGGGCTACTCCCGGTCCTAAAGACAAAGGGGATTAGCCCCGCATGTTCATCTCAGAGAAAAACATGGTAGAGAAAAGGGGAAACATGGAGAAAAACGTGAATAAGTAAAGAAACCCCTGAACGGAGAAGATCCAAGCATTCCTCGACGTGGAATGTGTGTTCTACAACCTTTCGGCGGTGGAAAACGTCTTCTTCGGCTTCCGGAACGGCTTGGGCGTGCTTCTGGGTTCCGTTCTTCTCTCCACACCTTCTCGGGACATGTGCAGCGGCTAATGACGTGATAGATTGCTCTTGGCCGCCGTCATTAGGTATAATCACCGAGTTAGGTTGCAAAAATATCATAGCCGTCGGATTTAGATCAATCTGAAACAAACTTGCATCTGACGGTGTCGATACCATCGACGCGAGTCGATGGTATCGACCCTACGCGATATCGACAAGTCTTCTTTTCTTTTCTTCGTTGCGCCTGCTGCTGACTCGATACCATCGACGAGGGTCGATGGTATCGACACCCTTAGGCATCAGTTCTATCCCTTTACCGTCGCTAAATCTTCTGGGGTCAATAGTATCGACTCTATGGTCGATAGTATCGACTATCTGCTCGCCAGCAACCTGAAGGTACGTCGCTACCATCAACTTCCCTGTCGATGGTATCAACTCTGTGCTGCTCCTTGTGGCTGGCAACTTGTGGCTGTGTCGATGGTATTGACAACCGTCGATAGTATCGACAGCTGCAGATATGCAGTTTTCCTGAAATTGCAACACAAAACCACATAAGCCGAAATAAAACATATTGTTGTAATCATTTATGCTCAAAACAATAAAATAAGGGAGAATTGATGTTGAGAAGGCTCATAGACCAAAGTAAATGAATTATGCAATATTAACCACCAAAATGACCAGTAAATGCATAAAACACAAGTAAAACAAGTCTATAAATGTGACTCAAAATCATTGCATCAATGGACGTGTTGCATGTGATTCTGGATAAGGAGGTCATGTCCATGTTTGCCATTTTGTAGGGTAGAGGAAGGGCAACACCTAATGGTACAATATCAATCAATGTGCTCTGCTTTCTGAATGACTCGTTTGTGAAGAAAGAGGCATGTCCCCCTTCATCGTCTTCTGAGGTTCCATCTCCTACCATTTGTGTTGTTTGGAGTTGTACTTTCGTGGTGGGAAGTTGTATCTCTGCATCCAACTATACTTGTTTAGCTGCTTGCCTTTCATTGTTCACAGATGTCTCACTATTCTTTATCTCTCTAGTAAAGTCTTCTATGGGTCTATCTCCCTCAAATGGATGCTCTTGTTCTGCTGAATTGATAACGGGTAATGTTGCAGCCATCTTTCCGTCGTAGACGGTGTCATTGTGCACATAATGCAAAGGGTCCTACAGAAAGTCGTCGCAGATATCCATGCCAAAAGTCATGTCATCCAAGAACTTGTTGATATCCCTGATTTCTCTTGATGTGAGCTCTTCCATGGCAGTGCTCTCTTCCCTGACGATGACATTAGCTTGGTGTTCTTGATGAGATTCTAATTTTTGCGGTGCCTATTTCACAGAAGGTTCCACCCTTGGGGTAGTCTTTATGTTGGCTCTTTTATCTACTGAAGTTATGGCCATACCCGTTCCTCCTACATCATCGTCATCCTTATCTGGGCTCAAGGGACTTAAGGAGGCTTGTGATGTGGAAGGACTGGTTAGACGCTTTGACTTCTTTCTTTGCCACCAGTCATCCATCTCCTGACGTTGACAACTAGTTATTGGCATTCTTCTTCTAAGAATTAGCATCCCTTCTTTAAATCTTTCAACGCCTCTTTGTACCCCCTCCGCATCATTTCATTGTTAGCTATCATGGCATCACTTTCTTTTCTGAGGTCTGACATTTCTTCTATCAGTGACTTCAGAGCCCCCAACATTGTGTTTTGGTTGTTGACGATCTCCCGTATGAACCGAGGGAGTACCTCGGTTCTTGCATTCATATTTTGTACATGCATTGTCAGTGTGTATAGGCTAGAAGTAATATTAAAGTTAACCTCAGAAGTATGTTGCATGTGTAACCACATGGCATCGAATTTGTGCCCTAGTACATCACTGAATGTCTGTGGGCATTGATTTTGCTACTCTACAGGCATCGTTGATGGTGTCATTGATTCTTTAGGTTCCTTAGGTTGCGGAGCTAACCTATCCTTCTCGGAATTAGCATTGGTTGCATGGGAAGTGGTGCTTGTGTCTGGTTTCTCAAGTACTTGCAACAATACCTCTAGGCTCATAGGGTTGGGTGCAACTTTGGGGCTTTCTGATTATTGACGTGGCTCTATTTTTCCCTCTATGTGTTGTTCTTGTTTGACAACATCGACACGTGTTGGGTCGCCCCCGTCGTCTATTTCTACATCAGGTTGGTCTTCAACCTCTGTTAACTTATGTGGTGAGGGTAGACTTGTTGTGACAGATTTGTCTGATGTTTTTTTCTTACACTTCCTTATCGCCAACTTCTTCCTTTCTTCTGGCTTTTGCATCTCCATTTCTGGTGTCTTATCCTTTATGCTCTTCTCGCCAATGGGTGATATGGGACCTGCGGATTTGCGGATGGCGCCGGAACACATTTTCTCTACAACCTTCTGTGTGGGCCGCAACTTATGGGCATCATAGTATGCCATCTCTAGTAGGGGTAGTAGGACTTTGAGTAGCTCTATTTGTAGAAAATCTTGCTGCCTTTATGTGCCAAGATGCATATGTTAATAAGGGACTTAATATCTATCTTTGTATGTCCTTTGGTCTACTAATACTTCATCATTTAGCTCGATATCCATGAAAGGGTAAGCAATATGGGTTATCTAGCCTCCCATATAGAATTCTTTTGTCTGCTTTGCCTCCCCTCCTACAACAGTTGATAGCTTCTCGATTAGTATTCTTCCGATGTTCACCGATTTCTTATTGAGCATGGACCATATTAAAAATAGGTATCCCTTAGTTACTCCTCCAGTTTCTAATCTTGTAAAGACTCTATTGGTTGTTATTTTCTGTATCACTCTAATGTAGGAGGAAGTGATGAGTGTCGTGTTAGAGTTTTTGAGTTGTGCTCATGTTCTCCTATCAGCTTGTCCCACATCTTGTGACTGTTGTATCTGATGACTTCTTTTTCTCTTGGCACACTTAAGCAGGCTTGTCCTTCTTCTGTCATCTTTGTAAAGATAGTGTTGAGTATGGCTTCAGTAATTACATGAGCTTTGCCCCCTATTCTCACTTCAAGTTTGAAGTCTCCACCACCCTTTTTGCACTCGCCATCACTGATGGGAAATTTCTCCAGTGACATCATGAACTTTGTCGTTAGTTGAGTGAGGGAGGGACCTTCTGACGTACACATGTTACATAGGTTGGCTCCTTCCAAGAATTTTATTAACCTGTCGTATATTCCCATCTTCTTGAAGTCATCGACGTCTATGTACCACATCGGCTTGAAGCTTTAGGTCTTCATCACCCAGTCAAAGTGTGACTTGTGCACTTAATCTCTCGGTATGAAAGATGACATGTGTTGGTTAAGGGCCTCTTATTCGTCCTCTCTGACCTCTTCAGGGAATGCTTCTTTTCTCGACTCTTCAGTTTTTCCACAACTGTCAATTTTCTCTTTTTTTCGTCCTTTGTATCCTTGGCTTCGAATTTGCATTTCTCCAGCTTCTTTAGTCCTATTTCAGATGGCTGGTACTCGGAGGTGTCTGTTTGTGATGTCTCCTGAGATTCTTTGGATTCCTATGGCGTCTCATGGGCCAGGATGTACTCATATTTCTTCTTCATCAGTTGCAACAGAGGCTTCTTCGTTGTTGAGAGGTTGGGGTGATCCTTCAATGATTTGGTTATCTTCTCTAGGTTTTATTCTGTACCCCTCAGTGAAGTTACCTTCTTCTTCAATGTGTCATCAGTTGAGGTCAGCATTCTGATATTTTTCACATTCAAATTATTGTCAACAAGATTGTACTTTATATTTTATTCATGGCATTAGCATTTATTTCATTTCTAATTATTTGTTCTTGATATTGCATTTTCAAAAGAGCATAATCGCATTAGATGCCATGACCGTTGCAGAAAGGGCAAACAATACCGCGACCGAGAAAGGAGTCATGACTCTAGTAGGTGATCGTCAAGGAAAAAGACATGATACAACCGCAAAGGGTGTCACGACCGCGGTGGATGCTAGACGAAATTAAGAGAAGCTAGAATGGAGGGGTGTGACCATGACCAAAGCCACAACTGATACCACGACCACAATCATGAAGGTAGCCACGACTGCGATCATGGCCATCGCGGTAGGTCCTCACCCAAATCTTGACCGCAACAGTGGTGCTACCCTAAAAGCGTAAGAGAAGGGAATCAACTGAAGCTTCAGGTAAAGAGAAAGGGAAACGACGGTGAGATAACCAAAGCTTCGGGAAAAGAGAGACAACGTTGATGGAGATGCTCGTAGTCGCTGCACGATAGGGAAAATCTACTTCTAGGGTTATAGAAAGAAGAAAGGCAATGAATCCTGGATAGGCAAGGGATAGGGAGAATGATAAACAAAGAGAGCATGCAATGGTACCTCGGCGTAGCTAGGAGGACGAAACATAAGGCTAGGAAAGTAGCGGCGGAGGTGGTGCTATCACGACGAGGTTACGACGGTAGCAATTTGGTTCACGGTGAATATCCCTTGATGATTGAGTGTCATCATGGTTTCTTGTGTCTTCATTGTTCTTCGATTAGGGCTCCTCAAACGTTCAAGAATCAAAAAACAAAAAAGAGAAAGAAAATCGTGGCGTCGAGAGCGCCTTGCTTTTATACTTGGAGGGAGTTGCAATCGCAACTGAGTAGGCTTCCACGATCGTAGTCAAGCCGTACCTACGATCTAGATATGAATGTGACCTCAAGACATGTAAATCAACTATCATGACAGCGACAGGTGTCACGACTGTGATGCACACATAAACATGTTGATAGAGACAAAGATTTAAAGCTATAACACCTCCAAAAACCTATGTGAAAAGATAGCAATCTACATATTATACTTATACTTACTCTAGATGCAAAAAAATTAAAATACCTAGATAGAGAGAGAGTAGATGTAGATAGGTACATAGCTCTTAGATTAAAAACATGAGATAAAGGAAAGCTTGAATTACAAAAAAAGTAGGAAAAACTTGGGTTGCCTCCCAAGAAGCGCTAGTTTAAATTCTTTTAGCTCAACTCTCTCTCATTCCAGTTTCATCCTCCTTTAGCTGGTGTTGGTACTTGCTCATACATTTCATTTATTACAGGACTGGGTTCTCCCAAACTTAGCTCGGAACTTCTTACAAAATTCTCATCTTCATAATACCTTTTTACCCTCTACCCATTCACCTTGAAAGTGTCTATCTTGTCTCTAGTTATTTCCATCATCCCTGATGGGCATATTCTCACCACAAAAAAGGGGTCGGACCATCTTGTTCTCTGCTTTTTAGGAAACAACTGGATACTACAATTGAACAAAAGAACGTTGTTTCCTTCATGCACAACCTTGCTCTTTAGGTGGGCGTCATGTCATACCTTAGTTCTTTACTTATAGATCTTTACATTCTCATAAGCATGCAGTCTCAACTCTTCAAGTTCCTAAAGTTGGAGAAATCTTTTCTTTCCTGCTTTGTCAAGATCCATGTTCAGAAATTTGATAGCTTAGAGGGCTTTGTGCTCTAATTTGACAAGAAAATGATAGGAATTCACATAAATCAACATGTAGGGTTTCGTACATGTAGGCATCTTATACGCTATGTGGTAAGCTCATAGCACATTGTCAAGCTTCATAGACCAATCCTTCATTATACGACTTACAATCTTCTCTAGGATTTGTTTGATCTTCCTGTTAGACACTTCGACTTGTCCTGATGTTTGGGGACGGTAGGGTGTTGCAATTTTGTTTTTACTCCATACTTTCTCAATAGAGATTCAAATTGTTTTTCTCTGAAGTTAGACACCCTGTTGCTTATAACAGTGTATGGTACCCCAAACCTTGGGAAGATAGTTTTCTCGAACAACTTGATTATTGCCTTGGAATCATAGGTCTGGGTAGCAACATGTCACAGAACTATTTGTTACCCTCATCCTACCCCCACTGACTACAGAGTCAGAGGAAATAGGGATTGGGCACCTATCCATAGAATGGCACATAGTTTCACACAAGCAATATATATGAAAAAGGAAATAACAACAACACAACAAGATATTAAATATGGATATAAGAGATATGTACCCATTTCTAGATTTAAGCATACCCATTTGTATTGCATTTCAGAGCTTAGAGTCTTGAGTGTAGCGGATCTTCATTTGGCAACTACAAATTCGATAAACAAAATATATTAATGCTAAAGCATTAAGTACGCTATGAAAAGGCATGTAAACAGTTCAAGAGTACTATAAAACTTGCTTGGCTAGAAACATCATATAAGTAAGAAATGGAAGCAAGACGTGAACATTTAACAACAATCTTTTATACAAAGCATTTTTTAAGTGTATATTCCATTATACTCAACAACATATCATGGCCATTGACCAGCTTCCCATTGGAAGGGTGCATAAGGGTACTCAAGATTAGCCAACCTTTTTTATCGACATGGTCTTCCTTACCTGGACATCTCCAGTAAGGCGCCCAACCCTATGCCATTACCCTGAGAATTCAGGCAGGTACACCAGGTTTGTATAATGGACAAGTTCAATTATGTTCGGGGTTTGTTCAACGTATATCAAGCAAAACGAACGTACTAGTCATAGGGAACAAGTAGCTCAGACAAGTAATTACTAGACAAGCATTCATATGATCATACATACAAACATGCCAATACCATGGTAGTGTCAAGAGAGTAAGTGTACCTTGATTAGAGCACACGATAAACCATTGATTAGAAAACCATGAGTAGAAACCTGACTAGATCTTAGAAATTGAATCATCATAGAGATCCTAACATTACAAGTGAGTACAATTGAGTTAATATCATCAAGATTAGGTCTTATTAATTATGACCTTGGTGGTTGGATGTGTCACCTAAGTCTAGTTATCATATCTTTCATCATTGATTTCATTATCTCAACTAGGTTATGCATCAGCATTATCAAGAAACATAGCACGTCATGAATTCATTAGCACTTAGAGTGACACATCACAACTAGATCAGGGATATATTATTAGAGTTCTAAGATCTGAAATATGGAAATCATCAAATTTGAACAAGCTTAGTCAACATAAGCATCAACATTGGCATAACAAGTCATATTGAGTTACAATCATGCAAGATTGTCATCATTAGAGTACATATGGGGTATACTTGAGTTAGGAGTCACTATCATCACTAACATACTGATTTGATATCATTATATAACATGGATGATCCTTCAAGCAAGACTTGCTCAAGATTAGAGATTTAGATATCCAGAAGCGCACTAGATGACATATCAAGCCAAGATCGGGTGTTTAACCACATAAGCACATAAGAAACTTCAACAAAACATATAGGGATACAAGACATTTAGGATAATGATTTCAATCCACATTAACATCATTGAGTAGCTTTAGATCAATAAAAGAATAAAGTTTAACATTCATCACAAAAGTGCACATAAGACCATATTAGGACACATTAAGAATAACAAGATCATCATTAGTGTCAAGGAAGGGTCATGAAAAGGATAGCAATTGAGGGTGAAATCTACTAATTTAGAACAATCATAGATATTTGAATCACCTTTGAACAAGTTTGATCATTAAAGAAGTGGTCTTTAACATTGAAAGCCCATTTTAGGTCATTCATGCAACATTAGATCATTTGAGGGTGCAAGGATGGATAAATCTCAAAACCTGATGTATAAGATTGTTTAAGTTACTTCTATAAGGCTAAAATTAAAGCCTTGGGGCATCAAGGATCAAGATTAGGAATTCAAAAGCATAAGCCATCATAAAAGACATCAAAAGCATATATTTTGAGATATCAGTAAAAGTATGAGAAGATTTAAGTCCGAAAACTTAGTTCATTGGGTAGATCTCATTTTCTAGGTAAAGATTTATATATTTCATGCCCAAAAGGCTTAAGAAATGATTTATTTTTATTTTCCAAAGGAAATACCTCATTCAGGTCCTTCTGGGCCATTGGATTGGATCCGAACGGACGATCCAAAGGAGTTGGGCTCCTTGGCCTATGGTCGGACGCCGCTCACTTCCCCTCAGCAACCATCGGCCGCCATTCACCGCTCGTGGGCGCTCCACTGGCGATCGCCTCGCACTGAGCGCCTCTGGTGTGGTCAAGGGTGGCAGACAACCGCCCGATCTATAGTCCACTCTAGGGAAGTCCATTGATCCAACGGTGTCTGTGTGTGTTTTGCTTTGCGAGACAGCAGCGCCAGAGCTCCATGCCAAGACGGAGGCCAACAATAGGGGATGAAGGGCAAGGGAGCATAGGGCCTCAGGGTGCCTTGCCGAGCCGCCGCACAGCTACGAGCTTGCCTCCAAAAGCCATTTCTATTCTTGGACCTCGTCAAGGTGGTGTATGGAGGGCACAAGACCTTGCCGGAGTCGGTGGCATCCTGGTGGCCAAAGGTAGAAGGAAGAGAGGAACTGGAGCCAAGGAGCACGGAAAGGATAGATATGAGAGGGGAAACTGAGAGGGGGTAAAGAGGAATAGAGAAGTGGCGGTGATTGTCAACGAAATGGGCGCGTGAGGCACCGATTGGCATTCGAAAAGTGGCTGCTACAACTGTTTTGTGCAGTGTACGGCCGGAGGTTGAGGATGGCACACAACCATTGGATGGAGGGAGGAATCTAAGGGATACAAGATCCAACGTCCGAGGTGTATCGCTTTTGGGTTTGAGGCACGCTATTGGTCAACAAAAAGTAGTCGGATTGCAAAAGAAAGGGGAAAAGCAATTGGGCTGTGCGCCCAATTTTGGCCCATTAAGGCTAAAGAAGCACCATTAGCAAGGTTAGAACGTGATTAAAAAGAGAATTTCAAATGGCCATAACTCAAGCCGTGATGATCCGATTGAGGTGATATTTGAACCATTGTGTTCGCAATGGAATCCTCTATAACATGGGATACCATTCAAGGAAAGAAATTTCCATTTAAGTGTTTCAATTTTGATTGCAAGATTAAGATACAAAGGTATACATCCAAACTCAAACCAGGGTCATAAATATGTACAGAGTGACACTTAATCAAGGCTAGCTTGTCAATTGAGAATAAAGTGACTCTAAGTCATCAAATTAGGGGTGATGGAGTGTTTGAGTACATCAAGCATCAAATGGGTCAATGTGCACATAAGTTGAAATAGAGAGAGGAAATCCATGCCGTCAAATCTTCCCCACCTTAAAAGGAATTTTGTCCCCAAAATTAAATCCACTCATCAATCGAGATTGAAATTTTCACATTCAATCATCAAGATCGTCCTAGTATTCTCATAAGGTATAAACACCACTTACAATATCCATCTCATTTTGAAATCGAGCAATCGAGTATCATGGTCAACAAATAGTCCCCTGGATCGTCAAATTGGGGGAAATCATCAAACGAGTCCTATATTTGTAAAGATTGTCATATAGATTACCAATATGGAGAGATCACATATAAAGTCAATCAAATAGAGTTCAAGAGTAAGGCATGACTTTCATTCCCAAAATTTTAGGGTTCTAGCTTCTACATTGGCCTAGGTGGAGTCCATGATTGAGATTTTTCATTTCAACAATTTAAGACCAACACCATATTTCAAAATCATGATTTCATGCTCAAAATCAATGGAAGGTCCCATTCTGGTCCACATGGAGCTCACCCTTTAGTCATAAATTGAGCAGTTCATCATAGTCATCATTTCAATTTCGAGATTTGGGGACATGAAGGTCATTAATCATATATCGAGGGTGATCTCAAGATTCAAGAGGGATGGTCATGGGGGATCAAGTCAAACCAAGATCAATAATCATGAGTCAAGATTTCATTATGCAATATCGAGAGTCGAGTTTGGACATAAAAGTCATAGATACAAACATCTCAAAACTAGGGTTTAGATTCCTAATTAGACCTTAGGGGGATCATTCATCTGTATACAACAATCAAGCAACAATCGAGCAATAATTTGAGCAACATTCGAGATACGAGAAACTTTTCGAGATATCAATTTTGAGTCCATTACCATGGTATTTCAAGGTAAATGAATGATCTAGACCTAGGTTTTTCTAGGAACCTAACCACTAACTATAGTCAACTATATCATATTTCAAGATCATCATTAATTTAAGAATCAAGATCGAATGCCAAATCCTTATGTGTTTGACCTATAAGGGACTTAGGTTAAGAAATCATAATCGGGTGGAAGGGGTTACCTTCCTGAACTCTAAATGATCAATCAAGATGTTGATTTAGAGATAATCAAAGTAGGGATGTGGTGTAGATTAGGGAATTCATGTCAACTACCACCCTAATCTAGAATAGTAGTCCATATTAATCATGAGTCGTCAAGCATATACTATTAGTCCATACTCTCTTTTAACTTCTATATGAATTAGTGTTTTGCATGTTATTATAATACGCCATAGTATCAATTCCCAAACCATATTTCACAAGATCACGAGTCAAACATCAAGATCATAATAGGGTAACCATATCTTAGAATTTTTCAAGTTCAAGGTCAAAATAGAATTCCCTTCCTTTCAGGATCAAGGCAAGGGTAGAGTTTGGAAATCGAGAAGTCAAATTGAGAATTCAATGATTCGAGCGTAATAGGGATAGAGTAATATCTATGTCCATCATGTTTTTCTGAAATTGAGCTTACAAAGAGGCATACAAGTCAATAGGGGATTACCTCTTGTATTCAAGTCATCACATCATGATCTGGGGTCCAGAGCCATGGTCATACCAGAGTATGTGGGATGACGCATATGAATTGGATGATTTTTACTTTTCTATGTTTGAGGTTTGGTCAAAATAGGGACAACATAGGTATAGTCAATAGGGACCTCATCAAACATGAGGTATAAAACATGAGTTCTGCTTTATTTCACCATATCAAGAATTTACCTCAAACATGGAAAGCACTTATGTCCAAACGAGTAATATTGAGTTTTCATAAACTGTGTGAAAACCTCTAGAGGGGGGGTGAATAGAGTTTTATAGAGATTTTAAGGTAATTTAAACTCAAACAACCAAACTAAAGATTAAGAAGAGGAACACAGGTGTTTAGAGTGGTTCCACCTTAGCAAATACTAAGGAGTCAGTCCACTACCCGGTTGCTTACCCAACCGGGATTTTGAAAGTACTAAATTTTATTACCTCTCAAGGATGTTACATAAAATTTACAATACTTTCTAAACACCCTTTGGACAGCCTTCACCTTGAAGTAGTCTTGCCAACCTCGAAGCAGCCTTCCTTGAAGTAACTTCAAGCTCCCCCTTGAAGTAGCCTTCCTCCCGAAGTAGCTTCCCATCAAGACAGCCTTCTGAAGTAGTCCAAAGTCTTCCTCTTCACCACGAAGAGCTTCACCCTCTCCAATCCGCAGCCTCCTACCTGGAGTAGCAAGGAGAGTACAAATAATACAAGGAACAAGAAGGGAATAAAAGAAAATACAACTTATCCTTGTAGCTCAAGGCTTGATTTCCCTAGATCAAGCGTTTGGATTTTCCTAGCCAATATGATGGACTTGTGATTGCTAGGGTTAGGAAAATCTAGCCTATAGGACGAGCTTGAGCTAAAGGGAAAATGGCCAATTGATCACAAAGCTCAGTTCACACAGATTGCACAAGAGGGCTCAAGTATTTTCTCAAGTATAGCAAGTGTAAGAAGTAAGTTCTAGTGTCCTATGGCTTGTCCTATTTATAGGAATAGCCTAAGTATGCTTAAGGACATTCTAGACAACTTCTAGGGGGTTCCTAGTGCTTAACTAGCCGTTAGGAATAAGTTAGGCCCATTAGCAACGGCTAGTTAATTAATTCTGCAGTTGCTGTCAGAGACCATCTCGGTCGAGGACTTGTCGACCGAGATGCCCGGTCGGTCGAGGAATTGTCGACCGACAGGCTCTCTGGATTAACGTTTATTTGCAACTGTCAACTGCTGTGTCTAACGGCTACTTTTGGATCTTTCTCGGTCGATAATGTGGTCGACCGAGAATATCTCGGTCGAGGAGTTGGTCGACCGAGAGAGATCCTGTTTTAAGGTTTCAAGTTAGGCACTAGTTATACGTATGTGTGCATAGGTGGTCCTATTGAATGGATGACTAAAGTGTTTAGCAAGGGAAAATCCAATGCTTGATTTACATGCGATTCTAAGTACTTGTACATTATAATTTTGTACAAGTTTTTACAATGATTACATTTGCATGAAAATATAAATACTTCATGTTGGATTTCCCTTATAGTTGTGTCATCCTGCACACTCAAGTAGCTCGTCAGATAACTAAAAATGAAATGTTTGTCATAATCAAAACAAAGGGATTTTATGGATGTCCATTTAGCCAACAATCTCCCCCTTTTTGAAGATGACAAACATTTCCAAAATATGAATAGAGGAAATATAAAACATATAAATGCCATACCTTTAGATTGCTGTTTGGAACTTTTCCTCTTATTTGTATAATGTGTGCTTAGTATCCCCAATGACTTATGGAACATGAAATCCAGTTCATTTGGGAACATAGCAACTTTCAATGTAAAGCCAAGAGTATATTTTTGAAACTCATTGATTGAGTTTGTCATAAATATTAAATTATAGTTTTATATATCTCTCCCCCTTTGTCATTTCAAAAAGATAACCGTTTTACTAAAAGAAACTCCCCCTTAATTAGGTATCCCATAAAAAAAACGAACAAAAAAGATGTCCATTGAATAGCCAAAATGTAAAGACAACAATTTGCAAATTTCCAATTTAAACTTTCATATCAATTTTGATACTAATCATAAAAGCATAAGTATTTGTTTTAAGAACCGCAGATATCAAAGAAAACATCCTCCAACGGAGTAATAAGTAGTTGCTTCCTAATGTTGTTGAATTGATCTAATGGAAGCGGTTTTGTAAAAATATCAGCTAATTGATTTTCCGTATCAACATGATGAAGGGAAACATGATTCTTTGAGATGTGATCCCTTAAGAAGTGATGACGGATTTCAATATGTTTGGCCCGGCTGTGTAAAATAGGATTGTGTGCTAAGTTTATGGCGCTTGTGTTGTCACAAAAAATAGGTGTAGATGAAAGATGAAAACCATAATCGCTTAAAACCTGTTGCATATAAAGCACTTGAGCACAACAAGACCCAGCTGCCATATATTCAGCTTCGGTTGTAGATAGGGAAACCGTGTTTTGTTTCTTGCTAAACCAAGATACTAAGGCTCTACCTAATAAGAAACATCCACCACTAGTACTTTTGCGATCAAGTCGACAACCGGCATAATCCGCATCAGTGTATGCTTTAAACTCCAAGGATTGTCCTTTTGGATACCATAAACCAAAACAAGTAGTGCCGGCTAGATATCGAAGAATTCGTTTAACCGTAAGAAAATGAGATTGCATAGGCTGGGATTGAAATCGAGCACAAAGACCAACGGAAAACATAATGTCCGGTCGAGAAGCGGTTAAATATAACAAACTACCAATCATGGCTCTATATAAGGAATCATCAATAGGTTCCCCATTTTCATCCTTATCAATTTTAATAGAAGTAGCCATAGGAGTAGTAGCATGTTTGCATTGATCCATCCCAAAGCGTTTTAACAGTTCTTTAGTGTATTTTTCTTGGCTTATAAAAATTCCGGCGGGTGTTTGCTTAATTTGAAAACCAAGAAAGAATGTTAATTCACCCATAAGGCTCATTTCAAATTCTTTTTGCATAATGTCACTGAATTGTGTGCATAATGATTCATTTGAGGCACCAAAAATAATGTCATCAACATATATTTGCACAACTAAGAAATCAGATGCATATGTTTTGAAAAATAAAGTAGAATCTGAATTTCCAATAGAGAAACCATTATCAAAAAGATATGTCTTGAGTCGTTCATACCAAGTCCTAGGTGCTTGTTTTAGACCGTAAAGTGCCTTTTTAAGTTTATAAACATGATCGTCCTTTTCTGGTATTTCGAAGCCAAGTGGTTGAGCAACATAAACTTCTTCTTGTATGATGCCATTTAGAAATGCACTTTTGACATCCATTTGATATAGCTGAATGTTTTTATGGGCAGCAATAGCTAGTAACATCCTAATAGCTTCAAGTCTAGCTACGGGTGCATATGTTTCATCAAAATCTATTCCTTCTTGTTGATTATATCCTTGTGCAACTAACCGTGCTTTATTCCTTATGACTTCTCCTGCTTCATTAAGCTTGTTTCTAAAAACCCATTTAGTTCCTATGATAGTTTTATCTTGTGGTTTAGGAACTAAATCCCATACATCCTTTTTAGTGAATTGATTTAATTCTTCTTGCATGGCTATTATCCAGTAATCATCCTTAAGAGCTTCGGATATTTTCTTAGGTTCAATGATAGAGACAAAAGCCATGTTTGCAACATCTTGGAAAGAGGACCTAGTTTTGACTTTATCATTTGGATCTCCAATAATTAGCTCTTGGGGATGATCCTTGATCAGCCTAGGTGTAGGTTGTGTTTCAACTGGAGGATCGGATGTGGGAGTTTTCTCATTATCATTGGGAATGGTTATAGTTTCAAACTGATTAGTGAGATCAATGATATCTAAATTTGTGGATTTTGATTCTTCATGAAAAGAAACATGAATGGATTCCTCAACTTTTCTAGAGATAGTGTTATATACCCTAAACGCTTTGCTAGAAGTAGAGTATCCCAAGAAGAATGCTTTGTGTGATTTAGAATCAAACTTGTCTCTATCATCCTTGGTGTTTAAAATGTAACATGTAGAGCCAAAAGTATGGAAGTAGTCAACTCTAGGTTTCTTAGAGTGTATTATTTCATATGGAGTTTTCTTCAAGTGAGAGTGAACCGTGACTCTATTTAGCACATAACAAGCAGTGTTTACAGCTTCAGCCCAAAAGGTTTTAGGTGTGTTGTGTTCAAGCATCATGGTCCTAGCCATTTCTTGTAGAGATCGATTTTTCCGTTCTACAATACCATTTTGTTGTGGGGTACGTGGAGCAGAGAAATTGTGAGTATACCCCTGAGAAGTACAAAAAGTTTCAAATGTATGATTTTCAAATTCTCCACCGTGATCACTTCTAATGGTACATATTTTATGTTGTAAAAGATTCTCAATCTTAGAACAAAATTGCATAAAGACATGAATAGTATCATCTTTAGTTGCAATAAAATGTACCCATGTAAATCTACTATAATCATCAACAATAACAAAACAGTATCGTTTACCACCAATAGATTGTGTTCTCATTGGTCCAAATAAATCCATATGAATTAATTCTAATGATCTACTGGTGCTAAGTACATGTTTTGATTTAAAAGATGTTTTGGTTTGCTTTCCCATTGTACAAGGTTCACAATTTGCAACTTGATCAAAAGACAAAGCAGGTAATCCACGAACAAGATCATATTTTACTAACTTTTTAATAGCATGTGAACTAGCATGACCAAGCTTTTTATGCCACAGTTGTAAGGTGTTTTCATTTGCAAGTAAGCATTTACCTACTACTGATTTCATAGAGTTTGGTTTAAGGATATAAAGATTTCCAACTCTATTTCCTTCATAAACAACAGTTGTAGTATTTTCTATCAATAATTTGCAGCAGGTTTTGTTAAATAGCACACCATAACCACTATCACATAGTTGACTTACACTTATTAAGTTATGGTGCAATCCATCAACTAGTAGAACATTTTTGATTTCAAGATTTGTTCCAACATTACCTATTCCAACAATTTTGCCCTTACCATTGTCTCCAAAAGTAACCGTTCCACTTTTCTTTTCTTCAAAGGTTTGAAAGGCGTCCTTGTTCCCGGTCATATGTTTGGAGCAGCTACTATCAACTACCCATTCCTGCATTAGAATTTAGATTTTGGTACCCATGTGATGGTCCGATAAGGTTAGAAACTTTTAAAATGCATATGTGTATAAAAGTTCTGATACAGAAAACTAGTCGGTCGAC
The DNA here is from genome assembly GCA_963693085.1 of Alisma plantago-aquatica. NCBI lineage: Eukaryota > Viridiplantae > Streptophyta > Magnoliopsida > Alismatales > Alismataceae > Alisma > Alisma plantago-aquatica. The sequence goes on along the minus strand of OY856410.1, from coordinate 203,433,820 downwards.
AATTGTTCGACCGATATAATTCTCGGTCGACAATTTGTCGATCGAGTATGTTACTGTGTCACAATAAAAAAGAACAGAAAATTTTTCGGTTGACCAATTTTCGACCGAAATGAGTACTGGAAGATTTTCGATTTGTTAAAGACATCCAGTCGGTCGAAAATACTTCGACCGACCCAGAGCTCGGTCGACAGTACTTCGACCGACGAAGTTTCTGTTTTATTACACCAGTGCAGAAAAAATAATACCATTAAGCATAGCATCGTTTGTTGAGATAGGACAATATAAATTGCAAAAATTAAGTATTTTGTCATATCTCAACTACATTCCATTCTTCTAAGTTTGGGGTCTTGGGGTCCAAACTAAGTTGGACTTCTTAGTCTTGTAGGGGCATGAAAAACAGTAATGTCCAAGACGTAAACAGAAATGACAAGTAATAGAATCAACTTCATTTCTTTTTCTAGCCATTGTGTTTTTGGGTACAAACATAGTTTGGGTCTTTTTGGTTTGGTTTTTCTTTGGAACATATCCCAAACCTTTTCTTCCATTGAAGGCCGTACCACTCTTCAATATGTTATCAAGAATATCTTTTCTTCTTAACTCATAAAGTTCTCTTTGCAACTGAGCAATGTCATTCATTTTCTTACGTATATCTTTTCTTGCCTGGTCTAAATCAGAAAGCAATGAATCCTTTTCTTTTACAATATTGTCATAGTCCGAATGATTGCACAAGATAGGTTGAGTTTGAAAAGCTTGTAGTTTAGCTAACAAATCAGTCTTTTCTTTTGATAGAAGATCAACATTAGTCTCCAAAGTAAGTAGCTTTCTAGTGCAATCATCTAAAGATGTTTTTAAAGATACATTTTCAAGATCAATGTTATTCTTTTCGGAAGAAAGTTCATCTATTTTGGCAATGAGATCATTGTTTGATTTTATAGTCCTTTTTAGTTTCTTCTTGGCATCAACATATTTATCATAAGTTTCTTGTAAGCTAGCTACTAACTCTTCTTTAGGAAGATCAACTAGGCTTACCTCTTGAGATTCTTCATCTTCTCTTGCCATTAGACATTCTACTTTATCTTCTCCGCTTTCACTTTCACTCGTTTCATCCCATGCCGCTTTATAAGCTTTTTCTTTCTTCTTATGTGAGCTTTTCTTTCCCTTCTTAGCTTTGGGACATTCATTTTTGAAATGTCCTTTCTTTCCACATTCGAAGCACCTGGGAGTGGAAGAAGAGCTAGAAATTTTATTAGATTTAAACCTTCTATATTTCTTACCGTTGACTATCAATGCTTCTTCTCCTTCTTCTTCACTAGATTCCTCACTCTCTTGTGAGAGAGATTTTGATGCTTTGAAAGCCACGTCTTTCTTTGGCCCACGTTGATGTTCATGTTCTCTTCTTTCTTCCTCTTCTAGGTCTGCCTCATGAGCTTCTAAGTTTCCGATGAGCTGCTCCATTTTGAGGCGAGTGAGGTCGTTTGCTTCTGCAATAGCTGTCACCTTTGGTTTGTACTTTGGAGGAAGAGATCGAAGTATTTTTGATACCTGATCTTCCTCAAGAACAGGTTTCCCTAAAGCATTCAAACCATTAACAATAGTAGAAAATTTTGAATACATTTCACTAATAGTTTCGTTTGGATCCATACGAAAATGTTCAAATTTGGTTTTAAGCAAACTAACTTTAGAGTTTTTAACTTGAACAGTACCCTCATATGTTATAGATAATCTATGCCAAATGTCATATGCGGTATCACAGTTTGATACTCTATTAAATTCACCTACTGAAATGGAACAATATAAAATGCTTACTGCCTTTGCATTCATTTGGGCCATTTTTACCGTATTAGCATCCCATACTTCGAACTCGTCTTGTGGGAGTGTGTATGGTGTAGATACCATTCTCCAAAGATCCCAATTGATTCCTTGGAAGTAAAATTGCATTCTTCTCTTCCAGTATTGATAGTTTGTCCCGTCAAATGCCGGAGGTCGAGCAACGAGCGTTCCTTCAATGTTAAGGTTGTTGAGCACTCCATCCCCCATCTTTTCTTCAAGACTTTGTTAGGGCTCCTTGAAGCCTGCTCTGATACCAATTGAAAACCTCTAGAGGGGGGGTGAATAGAGTTTTATAGAGATTTTAAGGTAATTTAAACTCAAACAACCAAACTAAAGATTAAGAAGAGGAACACAGGTGTTTAGAGTGGTTCCACCTTAGCAAATACTAAGGAGTCAGTCCACTACCCGGTTGCTTACCCAACCGGGATTTTGAAAGTACTAAATTTTATTACCTCTCAAGGATGTTACATAAAATTTACAATACTTTCTAAACACCCTTTGGACAGCCTTCACCTTGAAGTAGTCTTGCCAACCTCGAAGCAGCCTTCCTTGAAGTAACTTCAAGCTCCCCCTTGAAGTAGCCTTCCTCCCGAAGTAGCTTCCCATCAAGACAGCCTTCTGAAGTAGTCCAAAGTCTTCCTCTTCACCACGAAGAGCTTCACCCTCTCCAATCCACAGCCTCCTACCTGGAGTAGCAAGGAGAGTACAAATAATACAAGGAACAAGAAGGGAATAAAAGAAAATACAACTTATCCTTGTAGCTCAAGGCTTGATTTCCCTAGATCAAGCGTTTGGATTTTCCTAGCCAATATGATGGACTTGTGATTGCTAGGGTTAGGAAAATCTAGCCTATAGGACGAGCTTGAGCTAAAGGGAAAATGGCCAATTGATCACAAAGCTCAGTTCACACAGATTGCACAAGAGGGCTCAAGTATTTTCTCAAGTATAGCAAGTGTAAGAAGTAAGTTCTAGTGTCCTATGGCTTGTCCTATTTATAGGAATAGCCTAAGTATGCTTAAGGACATTCTAGACAACTTCTAGGGGGTTCCTAGTGCTTAACTAGCCGTTAGGAATAAGTTAGGCGCATTAGCAACGGCTAGTTAATTAATTCTGCAGTTGCTGTCAGAGACCATCTCGGTCGAGGACTTGTCGACCGAGATGCCCGGTCGGTCGAGGAATTGTCGACCGACAGGCTCTCTGGATTAACGTTTATTTGCAACTGTCAACTGCTGTGTCTAACGGCTACTTTTGGATCTTTCTCGGTCGATAATGTGGTCGACCGAGAATATCTCGGTCGAGGAGTTGGTCGACCGAGAGAGATCCTGTTTTAAGGTTTCAAGTTAGGCACTAGTTATACGTATGTGTGCATAGGTGGTCCTATTGAATGGATGACTAAAGTGTTTAGCAAGGGAAAATCCAATGCTTGATTTACATGCGATTCTAAGTACTTGTACATTATAATTTTGTACAAGTTTTTACAATGATTACATTTGCATGAAAATATAAATACTTCATGTTGGATTTCCCTTATAGTTGTGTCATCCTGCACACTCAAGTAGCTCGTCAGATAACTAAAAATGAAATGTTTGTCATAATCAAAACAAAGGGATTTTATGGATGTCCATTTAGCCAACACTGTGCACATTAGTACAACACTTTTGAGAGTACTTTCTTACATCAAATAGGGTTTCCAATTTAAAGTCAGATCATGGCATTAACATCTTAATCAACTTTCATGATTTAAAGTGAATTTTACTTTTCCCATGCATAAGCTACCCAAAATTGAGATTTCATGTGATTAATAGTGTTGAGAAAACAATCACATGAGGAGGTGAGGAACTACATGATCATCATCTACTTGGGTGTCTTAGGTGGTCCTTCAAGAAAAGATGAGATGTTAGAAGACTCTCTAAACTTGGGGAAAGGATTTTAGTTCTTTCTAAGTTCTCAAGATGTGTTATGCCTTAAACATATATAGAGGCCAATGTGTTTGGATCGGATACCATTTGTCACGGAACTGTTTGTTACCCTCATCCTACCCCCACTGAATATAGAGTCAGTGGAAGCAGGGTTTGGGTGCCCATCCATAGAATGACACATAGTTTCACACAAGCAATATATATGAAAAAGGCAATAGCAACAACAAAACAAGATATTAAACATGGATATAGGAGATATGTACCCATTTCTAGATTCAAGCATACCCATTTGTATTGCATTTCAGAGCTTAGAGTCTTGAGTGTAGTGGATCTTCATTTGGCAACTACAAATTCGATTAACAAAATATATTAATGCTAAAGCATTAAGTACGCTATGAAAAGGCATGTAAATAGTTTTAAGTGTACTATAAAACTTGCTTGGCTACAAACATCATATAAGAAAGAAATGGAAGCAAGACACAAACATTTAACAACAATCTTTTACACAAAGCATGTTTTAAAAGTATTTTTTGTTATACTCAAAAACATATCATGGCCATTGACCAGCTTCCCATTGGAAGGGTCCATAAGGGTGCCCAAGATTAGCCAACCCTTTTTATCGATGTGGTCTGCCTTACCTGGACATCTCCAATAAGGCGCCCAACCTTATGCCCCTACCTTGAGAATATAGGTAGGTACACCAGGTTTGTATAATGGACAAGTTCAATTATGTTCGGGGTTTGTTCAACGTATATCAAGCAAAACAAATGTACTAGTCATAGGGAACAAGTAGCTTAGACAGGTAATTACTAGCCAAGCATTCATACGAGCATACATACAAACAAGCCAATACCATAGTAGGGTCAAAAGAGTAAGCATACCTTGATTAGAGCACAAGATTAACCATTGATTAGAAAACCATGAGTAGCAACTTGACTAGATCTTGGCAATTGAATCATCATACAGATCCTAACATTACAAGTGAGTACAATTGGGTTAATATCATCAAGATTAGGTCTCATTAATTATGATCATGGTGGTTGGATGTGTCACCTAAGTCTAGGTATCATATCTTTCATCATTGATTTCATTATCTCAACTAGGTTATGCATAGGCATTATCAAGAAACATAGTACATCATGAGTTCATTAGCACTTATAGTGACACATCAAAACTAGATCAGGGATATATTATTAGAGTTCTAAGATCAAAAATATATAAATCATCAGATTGGAACAAGCTTAGTTAACATAAGCATCAACATTGGCATAACAAGTCATATTGAGTTACAATCATGCAAGATTGTCATCATTAGAGTACATATTGGTCGATACTTGAGTTAGGAGTCACTATCATCACCAACATACTGATTTCATATCATTATATAACATGGGTGATCCTTCAAGCAAGACTTGCTTAAGATTAGAGATTTAGATATCCAGAAGCACACTAGATCACATATCAAGCCAAGATTGGGTATTTAACCACATAAGCACACAAGAAAGTTCAACAAAACATATAGGGATACAAGACATTTAAGATTACTAATTTCAATCCATATAAACATCATTGAGTAGCATTAGATCAATAAAAGAATAAAGTTTAACATTCATCACAAAAGTGCACATAAGGCCATATTAGGACACATTAAGAATAATAAGATCATCGTTAGTGTCCAAGAAGGGTCATGAAAAGGATAGCAATTGAGGGTGAAATCTACTGATTTAGAACAATCATAGATATTTGAATCACCTTTGAACAAGTTTGATCATTAAAAAAGTGGTCTTTAACATTGAAAGCCCATTTTAGGTTATCCATGCAACATTAGATCATTTGAGGGTGCAGGGATGGATAAAGCTCAAAACGTGATGTATAAGGTCATTCAAGTTACTTCTATAAGGCTAAAATTAAAGCTTTGGGGAATAAAGGATCAAGATTAGAAAATCAAAAGCATAAGCCATCATAAAAGACATCAAAGGCATATATTTTGAGATATCAGTAAAAGTATGAGAAGATTTAGGTCCTGAAACTTAGTTCATTTGGTAGATGTCATTTTCTAGGTAAAGATTCATATATTTCATGCCCAAAAAGGCCTAAGAAGTGATTTATTTTGATTTTCCAAAGGAAATACCTCATCCTGGTCCTTCTGGGCCGTTGGATTGGATCTGAATGGATGATCAAAAGGATTTGGGCTCCTTGGCCTATGGTCAGACGTCGCTCACTGCCCCTCAACGACCATCGACCACCATTCACCGCTCGTAGCCGCTCCCTGTAGCTAGCGATCGCCTTGCATTGAGCACTTCCGGTGCGATCAGTGGTGGCACGAGAACCGCCCAAACTCTAGTCCTCTCTAGGGAAGTCCATCGCTCCAACGACGTCTGTGTGTGTTTTGCTTTGCGAGATAGCAATGCCAGAGCTCGATGCCAAGATGGCGACGAATGATAGGGGAAGAAGGGTAAGGGAGCATAGGGCCTCAGGGTGCCTGACCGAGCCACCATACAACTATGAGCTTGCCTCCTAAAGCCATTTCTGCTCTTAGACCTCATCAAGGAGGTGTATGGAGGGCACAAGACCCCACTGGAGTCGGGTGGCATCCTGGCGGCCAAAGGTATAAGGAAGAGAGGAACTGGAGCTAAGGGGCACGGAAGGGATAGATATGAGAGGGGAAACTGAGAGGGGGTAAAGAGGAATACAAAAGTGGCAGTGATTGTCATCAAAATGGGCACGTGAGGCACCTATTGGCATTCGAAAAGTGGCTGCTAAAACTATTTTGTGCAGTGTACGGCTGGAGGTTGAGGATGACACACAACCATTGGATGGAGGGAGGAATCTAAGGAATACAAGATCCAATAGCCAAGGTGTATCGCTTTTGGGTTTGAGGCACACTATTGGTCAACAAAAAGTAGTCGGATTGCAAAAGAAAGGGGAAAAGCAATTAGGCCGCGCGCCCAATTTTGGCCCATTAAGGCTAAAGAAGCACCATTAGCAATGTTAGAACATGGTTAAAAAGAGGAATTTCAAATGGCCATAACTCAAGCCATGATCATCTGATCGAGGTGATATTTTAATCGTTGGATTTGTAATGGAATCCTCTATAGGATGGCATACCATTAAAGGAAAGAAATTTCATTTAAGTTTTTCAATTTTGATTGCAAGAATAAGATAAAAGGTATACATCAAAACTCAAATTAAGGTCATAAATATGTACAGAGTGACACTTAATCAAGGCTAGCTTGTCAATTGAGAATAAAATGACTCTAAGTCATCAAATTAGGGGTGATGGAGTGTTTGAGTACATCGAGCATCAAATGGGTCGATATGCACATAAGTTGAAATAGAGAGAGGAAATCCATGTCATCACACAACAACCTCTACCCAATTTGAGATGTAGTCCACAGAAACAAGTATATATTGGTTCCCTTTTGATGATGGGAAAGGTCCCATATAATCCATCCCCATACATCAAAAATTTCACCTTCCACCCAATCGACCATCAACATCTCATTCCTTTAGCTGATGTTCCCCATGAGTTGACACTCTTTGCAGGTCTTGACAAATGATGTAGCATCTTTAAAAAGAGTCAGCCAATAAAATCCTGACTGTAAGACTTTCACGGTTGTCCCCCCCCCCCCGTGGTGGCCCCCATAAGGTGAGGAATGGCATTCTTTGAGGATTAGTGGAACTTCTTATTCTGGTATACAACGACGATATAAATTGTTAGATCATATTTTGAACAAAAGGGGATCATCCCAATAGTAATTTTTTAGATCCGGAGAACAATTTCTTCTTTTGATTATAAGTGATCCCAGGTGGAAGTTTTCCATAGGCTAGATAATTGCAGATGTCAGCAAACTAGGGTAGGCTTCATTCAATTGACTGAGCCATCAAGAGAGCTTCATCAATGTAGTTATCATTTAAAGGGCAATTTATTTTCTTCATCAAAAACTATTCTTGACAGGTGGTTTGTGACCACATTCTCCTTTGCATTTTATCAATGATCTCATGGTCAAATTCTTGCAGTAATAAGGCCCATCACATTAGTCTCGGCTTTGTATTCTTCTTCTACATGAGATATTTTATAGCTCTGTGATCAGTGTATACTTTCACTTGCAATCCCACTAAGTTTGACCTGAACTTATCGAAGGCAAATACAATAGTCAGCATTTCTTTTTCCATGGTGGTGCAGTTTACTTGGGCTTCGTCCAATGTTCGGCTTGCGTAGCAAATCACATGGTGCCTATTATCCTTCTTTTGTCCTATGACAACTCTGATAGTGAAATCATTGGCGTCGTACATACTTTCAAATGGTAACTCCCAATCTGGTGGTTTTAAAATTGACGCTGTTGTTAGTGCCTTTTTAAGGGTCTTGAAGGCATCCAAACATTCACTAGTGAATTCGAATTCAAAATCTTTAATTAGGAGATTCAAAAGGGGTTTATCAATCTTCGAGAAGTCTTTTAGGAATCGTCTATAATATCCTACATGCCCTAAGAAACTCCTTACTCTTGTAACTGATTTAGTTGGTGGAAGCTTAGATATGTCCTCGATCTTGCTTAGGTCCACTTCTATCCCCTAAGACGATGCCGTCTTGGACCATAAAATGGCATTATTCTCAGTTCAGGACTAGGTGCTTTTCTTCACAATGTTGCAAGACTAAGGATAGGTTTCTTATACATGCTTCAAAATTTGTTCCATAGATAGAGAATTCATCCATAAAAACCTCCATTATGTCTTCTACAAAGTTCAAAAACATAGATATCATGGAGTGTTGGAAAGTTGTGGGTGCATTGCACAACCCAAATGGCATTCTTTTGAAAGCATATGTTCCATAGATGTAGGTGAAGGTTGTCTTTTCCTGATCATCGGGATGAATCAGTACTTGATAGAATCTTGAATACCCATCCAGGAAATAGAAGTAATCATGATGAGTGAATCTTTCTAGGACTTGATCGATAAATGGCAGAGGGCAATGATCTTTTCTTATAGCAGCATTCAGTTTGTGATAGTCAATGCACATACGCCAACCCCTTATCATTCGTGTTGCTACTTCATATCTATCCTCACCTCTTATCACTGTCATTCCCCCTTTCTTGGGCACCACATGAATAGGGTTTACCCAATTACTGTCACTTACGGGATAAATAATCTCGGCACCCCACATCTTGATAGCTTCATTCTTCACGACGTCCTTTAGAATTTGATTCAACCTCCTTTGCAGTTGAGCTAAAGGTTTAGCAGTTTCTTCAAGATTTATTATGTGCATGCATAAGGCAGGGTTGAGACCTATGATGTCCTCAACCGAATACCCTATAGCCTTTCTATGCAATCTGAGTTCCATTAGAAACATTTCTAGCTGATCAACTGTCAAGTTAGCAATAACGATCACATGATTCCTCTCCTATTTTTCGAGGAATTCATATTTCAACCCTTTAGGAAGTGGTTTCAATTCTGGTCTTGGTCTCGACACTCTCTTTTCTTCAGGTGTTTGTTCAAATGATGCATAATTTACAGTCTCAAAAGTTTCTTCATCCTCACTGAACTTTTCTTCAGGTTGATTTAGGTAATCCAAAATTTCCACAACTTATGGGTCTTCCACGCTAGGGTCAATACTATTCAAAGATTGCATAAGTAGATTGACAATCACCTTATCCTCTTGCACCTCTTCACAGTATTGATTATAGTTATCCATAAAGTAAGCTGACTGAAAGAGAGATGGTCCTCTTATAGCGTCATGTACTTGAAAGTCAATGTGATCATTACCAACACGCAAAGTAATGATTCCTTCTACTACATCTATTAGAGCCCTTCCACTTGTGAGTAAAGGTCTCCTGAATATTATTGCACACTTAGAGTCCTTGACTATGTCAATCACTACTATATTACATGGTATGAAGAATTGCTCAACCCATATTGGGACATCCTCCACTATTCCTATAGGTCTCGCAAAGGTGTGGTCAACTAATTTGATTCTCGTTCCCGTCTTCACCGTATCCATTAACTCAAGCCTTTGTTCTACAATCAAGGTAATACGGCTAATGCTTGCTCCTAAGTCGACTAATCCCTTCCTCTTCACATTGTCTCCAACATAGAAGGGGTTGTTGAATGCCCCTAGATCTTTCTTTTTGGTAGGTAGATCAACTTGAACGAAGGCACTCAACATTTTTTCCAATTGCACGGTCTCGACATGATCTCCTCTCCTTCTCTTTGTGATTAAATCTTTAAAGAATTTTGCATACGTTGGCATCTCTTCAATTGCATCGAGAAATGGGACATCTAGATGTAATTTCTTTACTGCTTCCAAAAAAATTTTGTATCTCTTCTTCAAATGTGCCTATGTCAATTTGTAGGGAAAGGGGACTATTGGGGCATAGGGATTTCTCTGTGAAAAAACTTCTCCCAATGAATTTGGGTTCTTGACCTTTTCATCCTTCTTCTTTCTGCTATTTTCTTCTTCTCAGCTATCTTCACCTGATCCTTGTCCTTTGGATTCTTCTGGTATAATTACATTGTCAGATTGTTTCTCACTACGACTTCTTTCTTCCTTGGTGTTGTTGATACTAGGATCTTCCAACATCATCCCTGATCGGAGAGTGGCCATCTTCGCAATCTCTACATTTTATGGAATCTTTCTAGAAGGGTTTTTCATAAGTTCTGCTAATTGGGAAAGTTGTTGATCAATTTGCCTTTGATGGGTTTGCATGTCTGCCATCTGAGTTGGCATTGTGGTTAACACTCCTCAATTGGTGATGGAACTTTGGGTAAGCTGGCCGTTTACCGAAGCTTGCCTTTTTGCAAAGTCGAACAATTGAGTGATCATGTCTGTTTGGTTGTATCCTTGGTCTGGCTCGATCCATGGACTTATCCCTAACCTTGTTGACTCATATTTTTATATTGACTCAAATAGCTATTTTTGTTTGTCTGATAACTAGTAGTTCTAGTATATTGAGTCAGTCCTCCTTTTTTCTCAAAACTCCTGGAGGCGGTTTACACAAATTAGTTAGTTTATGAGTGTTTTCAGCAACTTCTTTGTTGTCGTAGTTAAATCTAAGATGTTCTGGTCGTTTGAAATTGGCATAAGAGACATTTTCGATCTCTTCTTCTCTTTCACTTTATTCACTCTCTTTTAGTCGTGTATAGATACAATTGTTGACTCCATGCCCTCCTTCGCCACATGTAACACATTTCTTGACTTTCTCTACGTGTTTCTTACCTTTGCCCCTAGTGTCTTTTAATTGTTTGACATTTGTAGCGATTTTCTAAATCTGAGCTGTAATGGTTTCCAGAGTCTTGGCTTCGATTGACGGTCCTTCAGAGCCCTCCTTATTAGCTGATCCTCTATTGTTTCTATCATATTCCATGCTTGCTTGCAATGTAGCCATGTTATCGATGACTTTCATGGTTCTACTCGGTTTCTTACCAAAAAAGTTACTTCTGGTGGCTGCATTCAGTGAAGTTCATTCCGTGGGAGGTTAGCCGGTTGTAAGATGTGGTTACTAAGAATCCATTGTAGTAGTTATGGTAGGGGAAGTCTCTTTGGTATTCTTAAAATTGTTCCCATGCCTCAAGGAGATTTGCCCGTGTTTTTGCACAAAAGAAGTGATCTTTTGCATATTACAAATAGTTCTTTCAGTGGGATAAAATTTAGTGACAAAAGCATCCACAAGGGGTATCCATCCATCTATGTACTGGTGAGGTAAGTTAAGGTACCAGGATAGAGCTTTATCTTTAAGAGAGAAATTGAATCCCTTGCAATATTTGACTTCTTGGGGCACTCCCCTCATCTTGATGATATCACAGATATTTTTGAAGGCGTCGAGATGATGGTATGGGTACTCATTCCTTGAATTCCGTCAAAAAGGTTTGTTCTGGATCATCGAGATTACTACAGGTTTCAACTCAAAAATAGCCGCATTGAAGTGTGGGATGACAATTGGGCCCTAGTTGCGGCCATCTCTCTAAGAGTCTTCTCCTCATCATCATCATCATTCTCACTGTCTTGGTTATCACATTCTCATTCATGGTGATTCCTATGGTTCCTTCTACAGCGGTGATCATGATGGCGATGTTGATCCTCCTCGTGTCACTCTTCCTCATGATGGTGACCATCTGAGTGATGCTCTTCTCTTTCTTATTTCATCTCACTAGTAGGTCAATTGTGTTGAACCCTTAAATTTTGATCGTCCCTAGTAAGACTGCCATCCACACGAGGTGGCATGACGGCTTAAAAGTGAAGAATTGAATAGACCTACTCCCCTCAGAGTTCCCTGAATAGACCACACAATTGAGTTAGAAAACTAGATGTGTTAAACGAACTATTTATGTAATCGTAGGGTAGCATATTTAAAGCTTTTATGTAGTCAAGCTTATGGCTAAGCTTGAGGCACGTGAGTATAGTGAGTGGACTCATGTTCTTCATAGTAATGCATTGCCTAGTCTCTGACAATGGTGCCAAAAAGTTGACCAGCCTAAATTGCATGTCCAAAATGGAGAGGATCTAGAGTAGTCGGTCTCTTAAGTTTATAACCGGACACTCAAGCCCCCGCAACTATTATACGGGGCCCGATGTAGTACTCAGGGTCGAACCACATGGACACGGTTGGTAAGTGTAAAGTATGTGGAGCCTCACACTCTTACACTTCAAACAAAAAGGTGTATTAAGGTGGTGTTCCCTAAGGAATGATGGTGCTCCAGATAAAACAAAGGAAGGCAAAAGAAAGAAAATAAAGTAAGAGAATAACGTCAAACAAGAGATAAGAAACAAAAGTATGGAAGAAAACTTAGATCGGGTTTCACCTACTAAGATCTCTCGCCAACATGCGAAACTCACACCCCTCCGTATACTTATTTCAAGATTACAAGCAATCATCTAAAATGTTTATTCCCTCCTCTCTCGAGATTAGCATAGATCAAGGTTTTAAGGTAGCCTATCTCTCGAGATGATGGCCCAACAATCGCAAAGCAAACCATATGACCATTAGCTTTAGTATTCCAACACTTTCATGCATTCATACTACTCCATAACACTAGATAAGGTTGGCACTATTCTTTCAAGGTACCAATAATCATACATCACAATATGGTAACTAAGCATACAAGTGAAGCATTAACAACAAGAGTAAGGAGATAATTTTAATAAGAGAATATACATATATATATATATATATATATATATATATATATATATTCAAAGGGGAGCAAGAATGTACATGTTGGGAGATCCTTAGTGGTTACTCCCAACCCAATTTAATTGTTTAGCCACACATGTTAACAGGAAACATAATGACATCACAAAAGGATAGATACATCATGAACCACAAAGAGAGAGGGTACAATGTGATGGAGATGGTAGATCTAGATAGAGAAGGAAGAAGGCAATACACAAAATGTACTTCTTCAGATCTAGATCTGGAGTGGGTGCGGTCATGACAACTTCTACCTTCAAAGGAGAGGATGATCAATCTCCTCTATCTTCCAACTTCTATTTTCAAAAATCCAAGATTGATGGGGATGAATGTGGATGACTTAGGAGTTTGACAACACTTTGTGGTCCTCAATGATCTAATGATTTAACGGGTGGAGGCGGGGGGGGGTCTATTTATAGATGGTGTTCAGTGACTTAACCTTTGGGCCACGATCATGATGTATACACTGGTCGCGACCTCCATCGTATTCGCAGTGCGCCGGTGGCCTGCCTCGATCACAGTGTGTCATCGGTTGGAGGGAGAGGTCGCAGTCACGGTGTGGGGTCGTCGAACAAAGGAAACGACCATGATCACAATGTGGTGGATTGTCTAGCCGTAGTTGCGGCTCACATCATGATCATGGCTCACGTCATGTTCGCGTCTCACATCACAGTCGTGACATAGGATGGACCTGCTCGGGGTAAGAAATGTATGAATTCAAGACTTTGGCACTAAGATACTCAAATGAATAGAGAAATCTATAAAAGTTACACTAGAATAAGAATAAAACATATGCAAAAAGTTCACAAAATAAGGTGTTATCAAACCTTGGTGGATCTACCTACAGGGGTAAAACCCATAGGGTGCAAGTGGGTTTTCAAGAAGAAGACCGACATGGATGGTAAAGTACAAATCTATAAGGGAAGATTGGTTGCAAAGGGTTTCAGACTAGTTCAAGGTGTTGACTATGAAAAAACCTTTTCTCCAATGGCCATGGTTAAGTCCATCATGATCATGCTTGCTATTGTAGCTTATCATGACTATGAGATCTGGCAGATGGATGTGAAAACCACATTCCTTAATGGAAATCTTCTTGAGGATGTGTATATGCCACAACCTCAGGGTTTTATAAATCCAAAGTTTGCAAATAAAGTCTATAAGCTACAAAGGTCAATCTATGGGCTGAAGAAAGCATCTCGGATCTAGAATCTTCATTTTGATGAGATAGTCAAAGAGTTTGCCTTTGTTCAAAATAAAGATGAACCTTGTGTGTACAAGAAGGTTAGTGGGAGCATGGTAGTATTCCTCATATCGTATATAGATGACATACTATTTATGGGGAATGATATCCCTACTTTATAAAAGGTAAAGACATGGCTTGGAAATACATTTTCAATGAAAGACTTGGGAGAAGCATCCTACATATTTGGGATAAAAATCTATAGAGATAGATTAAGAAGACTTCTTGGACTAAGTCAGATCAAATACATTGACAAACTATTGAAGCAATCCAGCATGGAGAACTCAAAGAGAGGAAACCTACCTATGCTACATGGAGTTACCATCTCTAAAGTTCAATGTCCCCATTTATGTGAAGAAATAGATCGCATGAGTATGATTCCATATGTGTCGATAATAGGATCCATCATATATGCAATGTTGTGCACCTATCTAGACGTTTCATATGCCCTGAGCATGACAAGAAGATATCAGTCAGATCCATGTGATGCTAATTGTATAGCAGTGAAGAACATCCTCAAGTACTTGAGAAGGACTAAGGATCATTTCTTGGTCTACTGTGGAGAGGAAGAGTTGGTGGTAAAAGTTTACACTGATGCAAGCTTCCAGACTGAAAAGATGATTATAAATTGTAATTAGGATTTTTGTTTTTCCTAAACAACAAAGTTTTAAGCTGGAAGAGTTCAAATTTAGAGACATTTGTCGATTCTACAATAAAGTTTGAGTATATTGCTGCATCGAATGTAGAAAAGGAGGCTATATGGATCAAGAAGTTCATTTTAGAACTTGGGGTCGTTCCAAGCATCAGTGACACAATCCATCTATATTGTCACAACAATGGAGCTATTGCATAAGCTAAGGAACCCAGATCGCATCAGCACTCAAAGCATATACAAAGGCAGTATCATCTCATACGAGAGATCACACAGTGAGGAGATGTAAAGTTTTGCAGAGTACCAACTGAGAGCAATGTTGTTGACCCCTTGACAAAGGAACTTTCATAGCAGAATATGATGGTCATGTTAGGTAACTCTGAATAAGATTTGTGTGTGATTGGCTCTAAGTGCAAGTGGGACGTTGTTGTTATATATGCCCAGAGAGCCAATCATATGATGATTGTAATGGCATAACTTGTAAATAATTTGATTAATAATAAAGGAAATCTTCCAATTTATTTTGTTTATTCAGTTTTTGAGATAATAAAATAACATAATAAGTGTCTAGAGAATGATATTGCTCAATGATGTATGTCCTCAGGTTCGGACATGAAAAAGGAGATCATACAGATGTTAAGAGTATATTCATTCTTGTTATGTCCATGATCAGTTGTTATTGTGGAAGGTAAATAGACATCAATAACACATAATATCAAAGTGTGAGTTGATTTATGATCGAATCTCATTAGTCGTGATATGATGATATCAAACCAAGCACATAGATACATGTTGGAGAATAGTGTATCAGACAGACCCACCATAAGAGTGATACATGGAAACCTTAACTAGGTAAGTCAGAATCACATCTTATAGTAATGTTGGTGTTTGTGGTTCTTTGACTTGAAATCAATGCACTCATCACATGTCGATCGGTACGCTTTGACATCATCAAACACAATCTTGAAACATGGGTTGTTATAAAGGTGATGATTGGGTGACTATGACACATGGGGACTGACTGTGAGTGATAGAGATGGGATTTGTCCCTCCTATGGGAGTTTGATATCCAAGTCCACTTGAGTTAGAAAGACTAAGAAATACACATCCATGTACATGTGAGTCAATATATGATATTGACATTACACATATCTCATACAATCTGCTATAGAAAGAAACATAGATTGAATGTTGAAGAAGATGACAGATCCATACCTCAAGTTCAATCTGGATATCAGTGACAAAGGAACTATAGAAACGTTATAAAACCTACACAGAATGTAGGTTGAAGTTGTTCTCCAACTTTCCATTTACTTGGGTAGCAATGATATGTGACTAGACACCGCTCATTGCTTGTGATGTCATAAGCTGTCATGGACATTCACTGCACATTTTAATATGGGACCTATATGTTTATACACATAGGAACTCATTTAGAAAGGGAGTTTTATCTTGAATGATGATTGGATTAATTACTTAAGTGTTTAAGTATTCATTTCATGCAACAAATCAGCTGACTAGACTGCCAAATAATCAGTTCAAGTGTTGAGACAACCGTTTGGAGTATCAGGATGATTGTACTGTACATTGGCTAGAATTCATCCTGACCCAGCCTGTGAGACGCCCGACTCACTTGTACAAGATGAAAGTCTTAGGTGGTGTGAGATTCCCATCTCCCATGCACCAAACAGCTATTTCGTGGGTGTAATTTGATTGCATCAAGAATTGGTGCTGACGTCATGACGTGCACTAATTGGTATTGAATTGCTGACATATGTACACAACTGGAAAACTAGAAAATGATCGTCTCACGTACCAGAAGACCGTCTGGGTTTGCTAGACTGCCGTTTAGGGTGCTGTAGGTTGTGAAGTTTTTAGAATTGTAGCGAGAATTTAAGATCTTATGGTCCCTTCCACTCATGCACAGACTAGGAATCCTGACCCTAACTCTAACTATAAATAGGGGGATACTGGGGGCTTCCAAGAACACAACACAGACAATTGAGAATCAGTTTCTTTGACAATTGTTGTCTACTCTAGTTATGGTAACTAAGAGAGCCCAAACAGGTCCTACCCAACTAGGGAGGGATACCTACGGGAGAGAAATGACTGAGGATCATTGTTGTGGGAGAGCATGTTGGGGACTAGTACACCAATGAGAGGGAAAAATATTTCTTGTTTGTTCTAGTAGGACAACATGAGTTCTAGTTGGTCTGTGTAGACTTCTCTAGAGGTGAGGTGGCCTTTACCCATTGCTAAGGAGGATGATTTCAGTCAGTAGTCCGTGATGAGAGGAGCTACTGTAGACGATGATGTTTGAGTCTACTGTCTCTAGAGGAGCAGTTAGACGAGTCCCAGTGTAACTAGGAGCTACACAAACATCGTCTAAGATAGAGTGCACATTTACATCAATGAGGATTGTCACTCGACTTGATCCATGACCATGTATATCTTTATGAAACCATACTTTCTATTGAATAGTTATTTACGTGATCCACTGGTTAATGAGAAATATGTCAGTAAATTTTTTGTTTCTACTTCCTATTTGATGTTGTATTTCCCTACATTGTGATATCATGAAATAGATGATGCCATGAGAACAAAATTACCGTCTTCTTGTATGATGTTGACACAACCATGCTGTTATTGCAAATCTTTATTTTCAGGCTTCTGCTTGTTTTATAACTTATAACATTCTTCAACTATATGACCCTTGTTTTTGTAATATTTGCATGATTTGTTGTTCTTAGGATTGGACTTTGATATGTTGTATTATTTGTTCTTGTCCTTTTCTTTTGGATGACTCCTTACATTAAGAGCCTCTGCTTGGATGCCACTAGAAGAAACAACCAATTCCTTATCCATCAAATATTTAGACATGGGAGAAGACATTACTTCTTCTAGCTTGATGGACTCTTTGCTATAGATAATGGTCTCACAAAATTTCTTGTAAGAATGGGGAGGAGAGCATAAAAGAATCAAGATTTTATCTTCACCTTTCACTTTGATGTCAATATTTTCAAAATCTATAAAAATGGAGTTGAACTCATCAATATGATCATGAATAGATGTGCGTTCAGTCATACAAAGTAGATATAGATGTTATTTATGATGTAATTTTGTTTGGAAAGTCTTTGTCATGTAGAGAGATTCAAACTCTGCCACAACTCTGTCTTAGTCTTCTCTTTAGCAACTTCACCAAGAACCTTCCATGAAATTGACAACTGGATGGAAGTTAGAGCTTTCTCATCCATCTTTTATTTCTTCTCAGTAGTCAAGGCAGATGGTATATTCTCCACTCTTAGTAACATTTTAGCGATGCGCTAGTAGGCCTTGGATCTTGATCTGTCATAGCCCGAAGCTGATTGTGCGGTCAAACTTCTTGATGTTGTACTTCCTCATCATTGTTGTTGATCACCATCCTCTTATACCATTTTGTTGATTCAGCACAATAGAAAGAACAACAAGCAACATGTATGCAGCAAGAAGAAGAATAACAATCCGCACAAACAATGAACATGGGATGTACATGGTTTGGTCTAGACGACTTACTCCACAAGAGAAGAGAATTTTACTATTATAAGAAAATTACAAAAGAGAGATACTCTCAAAGAGAGAACCAAAAAACCTAGAGAAGGTTACACCCAAAGAAGAGAAACAACTCTATTATACAATTCAGTATATGAATTACCTACTTATCCACCCTCTCCTAGCTTATTCTTCCCATTCTTCTCCACCTAATATTTTGCATTTGATAGTATCTCCTGCAAATTATTTTCTAGCAATGTTCGAGGGCCAAATATTTGTACCACACTATTCTCTTGATAGCACTAGGAGGCAGTACCTGAGCTATGGGGGTGATTGAATCTGGGAGGAAAGAAGCTAGTAAAGATCATGCATAGGAGAAGTGGATTTTATCTTCACGAAAACAATCTTCATGATGCACCTTCACCAACAGGTTCATCTAAATGTTGTTCTTTTTTTATTGATTGGATTAAATTATTGCCATATATTGATAGTATTGTTTAAACGGTAATTGGAAATTGAATATTTCCTAACAAAAAGTAGCATTCGGGTGCAACAGAAATGTTTAAGAGCATTCCACATGAAATTCATGTGGAAATATTTGGGGCAGAGAGATCTACCATATATCTATATTGTATAATAAAGCATGAAGGCTAATTATAATTTTCTTCCTAAAAATTATAATTTTTAAATATCTTTTGAAATTACAAACCTATTTTTGTGTCTATAAGCTACACTTTTGTGTTTATAATAGAAGTCATATATTATACATAAGACTCATCTGTACTATATAAGAAAGATCACAGAGAGGTCCAAGTGTATTTTTTTAAAGAAATAATTGGTCCTTGTGTGTAAGCTACATTTAATTCTTTATTTTTGAAAATTATATCATATATAAAAGATTCATCTATATTATATAAGAAAGTTCACAGAGGAGGCTAAGAATAAACATTTGATTATTTTTTAGAATTATCTACTGATCCATGTGCGTAAACCACACTATTTTCTTTACTTCTTAAAATTACATACTATATAAGAAGACTCATATGTACTATATAAGAAACCATGTAGAGGAGGATAAGTGCAATTCTTCATTATTTTATAATTATATATGGATGCATATGTGTGAGTTGGGTGCAATTTTTAAGATTTGGAGTGAGTTTGGTAAAAATATTTATATTATTTTATAAAAGTACAAATTGATCAATTATAATGTCAGGCATGTAGAAGGAAATAGTATGGATGACATATTGACAATGTGTGAATGTGGGTTAGACATGAGAGAAATCCTCTCCTTTATATAGGAGAAGGTGGACATGACTTTAGAGACTTCAAGTCCTAACTAGACTCTATATGGGCCTACAAGCTCTGCCCCATATATCTTATGACATGATATGACTTTTACTTTTGACACTTCCTATCAATCTAGAGCATGGAAGAATCACATACCTAGGTTGGATGACAGAAAAAAACAAGACATACAAAAAAAATTAAAGACTAAAACATGACATCCCCTGAGTTAGCTTGACATGTGATTTCCCCCATGCTTCAACATTTTTTATTTTGAAGCTTCCTTGAGATTGAGAAATAGAGTATCGGTTTCAACGTCATTTTTCTCATTCAACATAAATTCACTATTAATGTAAAATGTCTAGATAATAATAAACTCCATTCTAGATTCCACACAATTTATCATTTTTCCGCATTTATTCACTTTTTCCACATTCTGCCTATTTAATCCACCTATTTTTACATACTTTTACCTATTTTGGGGCTTTCTGTAAAGAAACCTTCTTTTTAGACTTAAAGTGCAATTTAGTCATCAATTCTTCTTTATACAAGCTTTCTTTATAAACCTCCCAGTTGAACTATCCAGAATAAAATACCTTCTTCCACATGTATTTATTTTTTTATAGATCCTTGGGATAATCTTGAATTATCACTATTTACAGTTTTCTACATCTTTTTCCAAAACATTTAAAAAATTACTATAGTATTAGGAAAATGAGTGTTATCCAAATCAGGACACCATGCAGATCAAAGTCATCTTCTGCATGCCACATGGTGGTTTGCCTCGATATGAAAATCAGGTGGAGCATCAAGACAATTTGTTGCCTTTTTCAAAAAGGTTTTGTCTAGAACCTCGAACCTTAATTCCATCCTATAAATACCTCATGTATCCACCATATTCTGATCCGTTTTTCAAACCCACCCCCAAACCGTAGGATCAAACTACCTCTCTCTTTACTTTCTGCATAATTCATTATCAGGGGATCCTTTTTCTACCACCACTTGCATTGTTAACCCCATTAGGCCATTGAAACGATAATTTGATCATTTTCCTAACTGGTTTAACTACTTTGTCTACTTCAAATTGTTGTAATTTTTCATATATTCTTAGTGTTGCATATGTGATACTTCTATCTATTCATGTTCATCTATTTTTTAAGAAAAAAAGATAGTATCATGTTCATAATGCACACATGCTTATTCTCCTCTAGAACATCATATGTATTGGTCCAAATCACTGGTGTGGGATTTCAATCATGGGAGGTCCTGAGTTGATTAGGATCTAAAGTACCTAAAAAGGGTTTTTACAAAAATGATGGGAAGGAAGTAGATATCTCTAGACCTTAAAGCCATCCACAAATAAAAATAGTTTTTGTTAATGCTTTCCTTTTTTTTAGTTTCAATTGGCCTGAAATCGTCGTTTTCCAAAAACATAAAAAAGACTCAATACTGGTTTAGTGGGAAAAATGAAGGTGCTAAACTTTCCCCACTTGTATCAAGATCGATGGACATAAATAATATGATTTATTTTAATGTTTAATTTTTCAACCTATCCCACTCAGATAACCCATCAACATGTGGCATATCTAACGCGTGTTTAATTGCGTTTTCCATCGTGGACTCACAACATCATATTTTGTTTTTCATCCTATTCTAAATAAAATATGGCGGTGACTTGCAAAACCATTTTTCCATATGACCGCCAAACTAAGTTTGAATACCAAAGTATATAATTAAATATAGATAATTTTTTAGACGGTCATATGATTCCTTTAAGGACTCTCAATACAATTTAAACCAAACTCCCATTTTTATTTCAAAGATTAAGCATTTTTGGGACTTTTTTATTATTATTATGTCCTTTTTGGTTTGGCTTGGGGGCTAGGACATGTCAATCTAATCTGTGGGGCCTTGGCTCATAGATCGAGATATTTGTTGAGCTCCCTTCCAAGTTGTCCTTAGACAATTTTGCTAGATTTCTCTTTCTTTTGTAATGTTCACAGATTTTTCATCTCTGACCTATTGTTTTAGGATTTCAAGTGTGCTTCCCTCCTTAGGGTTCTAGGTTCTCGTCCTTTGCTTTTTCTCCTTTTTCTTTTCTTTTTTCTAAAACATGAAAAAAAGATACAAAGAAGAAAATAAGAAAATTAGGGAATAATAAATGAGAATATATGGGTTAGAAATGGGACCTTTTCTTTCTTGAGTAATAGTATAATTGGGTCTAAATTTATATATTATTGTTTTCATGCTTCGTGAGCCTGCTTCAAAAAATATTGGAGGGTTTACACTTTGCATTAACACTCCTACAAACCTATGTGTCATGCAATGGTGTCAACTTCATGTTGGATCCCTGAAAGTGATGGGAGGTGTTAGTAAATGTACTGGCGCATCATTAGGTTGAATGTTGAAAGGCCTTAAAAATGCCTCCTTTCCTAACACCCATGACTCATTACGGCCGCTATAGACACAAGGTTTAGTGTGAGTAGTACCCATGTTTATTGAACCCAGGTAAGCCCCTTGACGAATCCCACCTTTCTATAAGGAAGTCTAGGACCAACCCCTACTATGCATGTCACGTTTGAGTGGGGACGTAAGCTAGATCTAAACTTATGGGTAAAATGAGGGTTATTTTCTTCCTATGCATGCACCCTGTGTTGGTTATCGGAAAGTTTGATGTTCTTGATAACCCCTTTGTGTGCATATCAACAATCATTTCAAAAATAAACAATCTCTTAAAATTTAAAGATTTTCTCATAACAGAACAATCTTTTTAAAGATTAACAATCTTTTCAAAATTGAACAACTTTTTTCAAATATTAAAATTCTTTTCAAGACCAAACAATATTTTTAGATATTAATAATATTTTCAAACCAAACAATCTTGTTAAAGATTAACAATCTTTTCAAAACAAACAATCTTTTTAAAGATTAACAAACTTTTCAAACCTAACAATCTATTTAAAAGATTAACACTTTTTTTAAAACTAAACAATTTATTTAAATATTAACAATTTGTTCAAAACCAAATACTCTTCCTAACTATTAACAATCATTTCAAAACTAAATAATTTTTTAAAAGATTAGTAATCTTTTCATATCGAACAATATTTATAGAGATTAACAATCTAATCAAGACCAAACAATCTTCCAAGGATCAACAATACAGTTCAATCTTGGATGATCTCTTTACAAATGAACAATCTTTTCAAAAGCTCTATAATCTTTTTAGCAAAAAAATTCCCAAAATACTCTCAAGGTTAGTTAAGTTTGGAAATTAAACCGTCATTTTCTCAGCCTTTTTGCACAATCTCTAAAAGAGTAAAGTAACTTTCTAAGTATTTTTCTCTAAAACCCTATTGCATCATATGGTTTTTCAAACTTGACTAAGATGTCACTTGTCAATGTCGGGTCCACCCATCTCTATGGTCTTGGAGTAGGACCTTAAACTAGACCATCTTTTGCTTTTCATTCCTATTTTTATGGTCTTGTACTATGACTTAGAATAGGAACCACCAAGATCCTTTCAAGCTTACATCTATGGTCCTCAACTATGAATTTAAACAAGATCATCATTGTTTTCATGCCTATATCTATGATCCTAGACTAGGACCTAAAACTAGACTACCCAGATCCTTTCATACTTACATCTATGGTCCTGGACTATGATCTTAAACTACATATCATGTGTTTTTCATTCCTAGATCTGTAGTCTTGAATGTGACCTAAAATTGAACCACATATCTCCTACCACACTTACATATATGGTCCTGAACTATGACCTTAAACTAGACCAACCTATGTTTTTCATGTTTATATATATGCCCTTGGACTATGACCTAAAACTAGACCATGTACATCGGTTCACACTTACATCTATGGTCTTGGACTATGACCTTAAACTAGACCATCATGTGCTTTTCATGCCTATATCTATAGCCCTAGACTATGACCTAAAACTAGACTGTCCAACTCCTTTTGCACTTACATCTAAGTCCTATATTGTGACCTTAAACTAAACCAACTTGTTCTTTTTCATGCAAATATTTACGGTCCTTGACCCAAAATTGGGCCACCATCTATACCTATTTCAGGATCAATTTGGAGATGCGAAGTCAAGGCTTCCTCCCTGTAGAATGCTCATCGGTTCAAAAGGGTAAGACCCCCTGGAAAATACTCGATCTAGGGATAAATTAGTGCATCATGGATGTTGCCAAGGATTTTGGTTTGGGGACGCCTCTAGACAAGGACGCCTTAGGGAGGAAAGTGATTGATTGAGCATAGGCACTAGCCTAGAAGGGTATACATTAAACTTGATCAACCACTCAAACCTCCATCGCTCCCTCCTATTTTGACTAACCCTCTTGGGATAACTATGTAACAGATTTCTTACCCCACTAACACCACACCATATCATTCCATTTGCACCATCTTTTACTTTTTCCCTACCACAGTAGTGGCAAGTACATATTATGCTAAAGTTGAAGTTTTTAGTTTATATATTTTCCTAGCTTTATTTATCTTATTTTACTCTTGTTATTATGTTATGGGCCTTTGTTTATTATCCCATTAGCTTTTTTACTTATTCTATAAATTTCTTGTTCTAGACTATTCCTATTCTCTAAACTCCTATATAAGAGAGTCTCTTGTACTTATTTTGATTTTCTAATACAAACCTATTTCATATTTTAGATTGTATCAGAGAATGATCCATCTTAAGCCCCTCCTATCTCCACCCTAACCCATGCCCCCCTAAACCCTAGTCGTCACCTTTCCTTTCTTCTGCTTCTTTCCAATATCTTCTCTCAACCATCACACCCCCACACACCATCTACTTTATCCAAGTTTTCAACTATGTTCCCTAGCTTGTTCTCGGCTACATACCCCAATCATGCACACAATCATCCCTAATCCCACCCTGTCCCATGCCTTCTTGATCTCGTCAACGCATCTTGCAGCCTCTCATCACTGCCAAACTACAAAAGCCTATCGCTAGATCCTCTACCCTACCCTATCATCCGACCCGATCCGCCTATCCACCACTTGCACCATCATCCATCAGAGCGTCTTGTACCAAAGAACGATCCTCCTACCGCCATCACGTAGCCCAAGCATCCTCGATCCCTACTGCATCCCATATTTACCCAATCCCACCAACACCATCACTCCTGCTTGTCCTACCATCACCCAACCATATGCCCGATCCCACCCGCCCGTCAACCTGCAACCCTCCTCGCAACATCCAATCACCCCGCTCCATAGCCAATTCCACTAACCCTCACCCTGTAATCCCACAACAATAGCCCCGACCGCCTCTTTCTTCTCCACTTTTCCTCCACCTTTTTTTAGTTAATCATATCAAATTGAAGGCTTAATTGGATCGTGTCTTTTCTCTGATTATGCATCATGGTAGGATAAGTCTTCCTCGATGTTGGCATAGGTTATCTATATAGTGTACTTCCCTATGAGGGTTCTGCAATATGATACGTCAAATCTCTTTATGCTCGCTTCTGCCTGCATATGTGTTCTCTTAGATCTACCCGTGAGGGGGTCTGCTACATTAGGTTATTGATTGTTGTGTGCCAACTTCTGCTATTTGCTTTCTTGTTGATCAGTGTGCTAACTGTGTCTTTGAAGTCCTTCTTTTGTATTCATCATGGCATCATCTGATCCTCTATGCAACTTGTGTGTGAGATTGCCAAGTTGGATGGTTCTAACTATCACCCCTTGGAAGAATCTTTTACTCTTTATGTCAAGGCTTAGGGATGATATTCCCATATGTATAACTGTCTGGATGTTGTGCAGGCTACTGCTTATGACAAGACTAAACAGGCTTATGACCTTTAGTCTAAGGATGGCTCTAGTGTTATGACCTGGATGGCCAACAATGTGGAATCCAAAATCTGCCAAACCCTTATGTGCCTACACACAACCAAGGATATCTGGATCCAAATCTCTCATGTATATTCTCATCAATAAAATCCAAAGAAGGTGTTTGATCTTTTCAAACAACTGACCAAGAAAGAATACACTAATACATATTCTATTTTGGATTACTACAATTAGTGTTGTGCGCTCTGGGATGAGTTTGATGTGTATCAACCTATATCTTCTGATATTAAGGAAGCCCACTGACAACGAAATGAACTATAGCATGTTTAGTTTCTTACCGGCCTATCACCATCCTTTATAGGTGTAGTTGATCAAATCCTCTCCAGTGATCTTGTGGCATCCAACTCACAAAAATAAGATTTACTTAAGCGGAAGCAAATCATTTGCAGTGGATTACTGAAAATCACTAAAAATTAAATCTTTTTACAAAGAGATCCAATCATAGGAAAACTCTTTCATCAAAACCAAAGTATACATTTACATCATGGCTCTTAAGTACATAACTTGTATCATCTCTTCACGAGGGTTACAACATCACCTGCCCTATTAACATTATATACAGATAGCATGAGAACCTTGAGGCATCAAGCCAAAATCTCAGATCAATTCATTAAAAATAGCAACTATAACCTCCGAGGACCTGAGAGTACAGAGACGACACATAGAACTACTATCTATACAAAACTTGAAAACCAGTGCCTCCACCTGAGTTATCACAGCTGTCCCTGTTGCTGCTGCTGCTTTTCCCTTGCTATAGGGTTCCTGCTTCTTCTTCTACGTTTACCTAAAAAGTTGGATCCCACGGGGGTGAGACAATTGTAAATTGCCCCAGCGGGAGATATAACTCTCCGCTAAAACATTGTTATAATAGTTTATTATACTAAAACTGAGCATGAGTTCTTATATATTAATAGCATTATTAATCATTAAATGAACAGACTAACGTAATCTCCTTTCCTAAGGAGAGCATTGCATCTACTCATGGTAGATTCATAATTCGTACATCTACCTGCATTGAATGTAAAGAGATATGAATGACATTTATCAACTTAGAGATGCATAAAAGAAATATAACATCAGCCAATGAATTTCCATATTCAATCCTTAAGCAAACATGCTATACGGCTGATTACATTTTACAATCACACTTATGCCCTGAGGAGATGAGGTATACCGCTCATACTCCAACCGACCATTGCGAAGTCGAAATCGGTACCATACAAGGTCAATGGTAGAGCCGACTACCAAGACCTCCCTTATCTCGGTCAGTACAAGATTAGATGCAGGACATCTTGTGTCTCTACTAAATACCTTTCTAGGGTATACTGACAACTTCGCTATTAGAGTTACAGTGGCGTGTTGCACTCTCTTCGCAATCGTGAGATTTCTTGTTTATCTCATCGATCCGGCATTAATATTATTGGGAGATGTTCACTGCATCTGTCCCAATCATCGGGAGATTCGTGGTACATCCATCCTAGTACAATAATGAAGGATTGAGAGGTTTAATGTTTACCTTTCCTCAATTTCCTAATTAGGACGTCAGGATACATTCACCCATTGCCCCCACATATTCAAAATATGCATTCTGGGTTTTGCCGCGGATCACCCGTTTCACCATCCAGCAAGTTCTGACACTGATGGTTATATGTCCAGGGCTCTACATGATATGATTTCACTTGATTAATTAAGTACAGTATCATATTCTTTTAGCATCACTCAAGTTCTCAAACATGAATTATTATGAAAAATGCTATAACGAAACATGTAATCTCTTATTTATTACTTTAACAAAACTTATAATACATTGGGATCATAATCCCTTTCTCACCATACTTTAAAGATCATAGCTCTCAGCAACATCATTATCTTACTTATCAAAATTGGGTATTCATTCCCTCAGTTCATAACTAATCAATGTTACCACTTATTAGGTAACTATTACTTCCAGGTCCTCAGAATGAGGTATACATGATACTTTTTATACAAGCATCTCACATGGCTCACAAGGCCATAAAGTATCTTGTCACCTCTCTCTAGGCAACATCTTATTCATATGACTCATAAAGTCCATGCACATTTTGTTACTCTTACTAAGAAACAACAACATTAAGGCATATAAGGCCAATAAACATTTTGTTATATAAATATCATAGCTCAAATCTAGCTATGTTCATCATCTCATAATACCTGCATGGTTATTATACATGATAATAGTCATACAAGGCATTGATCACATCATGTGATACAATAGTAACACCACTATTCCTTTACCAGGATCAGGGTTTACTATCAAATAAGGCTTTTCATTCCCTTTACCCAAAATTAGGGTTAGGGTTTCCCATCTCACGTTAATTAGGGTTTCATGCTCATATTATTAGTTCAACCATAATGTATTACTCCACACTTTTAGGAGCATCCAAAGATATCATAAGTATATGCTTATGATAACTATTCTCAACATACTTCATTAATGATCATCAATTCAAGGTATGGGTTCATTTCTCATCCTTGTCATGGTATGATTACATCATACTTATTGATTTGTCTTAACCCCATTCTCAAGGTATATTAGTCAACATTTATCAAAGTACATTGAGTTCATTACATTTTTATTGTAACAATTGCATATCACACACTTCATGTGTTTCTTATCCAAGAATATTGGATTAGAAGTTCATCAAGGTATGTCTAACCTGAAATGCTGAATGTGATATCCATCATGTCATGATGTATCACTTTATTCTCATTCCCATCTTACTTAAGTTAATCAACTAACCTTGTCATTTCCATATTACTTAAGTTAATCCATCATGTCATGAGGCATCATCCTGGATTTAAGTCTCACTTCACATCATTCTTCAGGGTTTCCATAATATTATTCTTAATTAAGGATTCACATGACATTACCCTAGATTAAGGTCTCTCATAACATTAATCTCAATTAAGGATTCTCATAACATCACCCTCAATTAGGATTTCTCATGGATTCACCCTCAATTAGGGTTTCACATGGAATCACCCTCAATTGGGGTTTATATTCAATAACCCATGATTAGGGTTTACTATTCACATCACATCACCCGAGATTAGGGTTTTCTATTAGAATACCCTAAATTAGGGTTTCTCATATCATTTCCCTAAATTAGAATCATACCATCATCATGGATTAGGATTTCACCTATCATTGCCTTCAATTAGGGTTATGATTCATTAACCTTCATAATTAGGATTTCATGATCTCCCTATCAAGGATCATACCCTAATTATACATTCACTTATATTGAAAGTGTTAGTACTTAGCCATTATATGGTTAAAATTCATGTAGGAAGTCCTCTCTCTCTCATCTTCTATAAGATGATACTACTTCAGACTTGATTAAACTAAATCAACTTAACTTGAAAGAAGAATTGACACTTAATCCATTATGTCATTTCTCTCATAATCATTAAAGATTAATTATCCAAAGGGTACTAATCACCTTGTCTCATTAAGGGTACAATTATTATAATCACCCTTGGTTCACATCATGTAATGTTCAATTAAATAATTGACCCTTACTCACTTTAAGTGTTCATACGATTTGGTTGATTAACTTCCAAACGATCTTAGTCTCTTAAACTTCAAATGGTCTTGACCAATTAGACCTCAAACAGTCTTGGTCTAAGGGTTTGAAACCGTTTGGTAAAGGTGGTGCTTGAAAACGTTTGCCAAAGCAAGTACTTGAAACCGTTTGCTAAAGCAAGTACTTGAAACCGTTTGCTAAAGCAAGTACTTGAAACCATTTGCTAAAGCACTCATGAGATCGATTGGGCCTCAAACGGTTTGGGATCATTTGGTCCCAAATGGTCTTGAGACCGTTTGGTCCAAACCTCCTCAAAACCGAATGGACCAAAGATGGTCTCAACCATTCCAATCAGTTTAGGTTTTCCAAGGTTAACTCCCTCATCAATTGAATTCATGTAATTACACATCAATTGGACCTAAGAACCATACTTCAAATGAGTTAAATGAATTATCCTTCACCAGATTTGAATCCCAATTAACCATCAATTAGGGTTATGAATCCAATTGGATTAGGGTTGAAATCAATGAACTCTCAATATTAATCATTGTGAAATGAATTACTTTGAAATCATTGGATCACCATACAAATTGAACATGACCTGACCTCAAACGGTCTTGAGGTCGTTTGGATGACCTCCAAGCGGTCTTGAGACCATTTTCCCATCATATCATCAAAATCCATAACATCCAATTAGGGTTTGGGTCATTGGAGATCAACAATTCTGCATTTAATTGCATTTCAATTTGGTATCTCTAGACCTTCCAAAACTCAACCATACTTAACCCTAGACCTCTAAACGGTCTTGGGTGACCCTCAAATGGTCTTGATACCCCAAATGGTTTTGAAACCATTTCGGCTAATCAACCCAAAGTTCCAAGTCAATTGATTATGAAATCATCACTTAACCCGATTAGGGTTTGGTGATTGATTGTCCTTCAACTCATGAACCAATTGGAACTAATCAATTATAATTAGTGGGTCATTAACCAACATTATTATAAACAAATATCCACACGGTCAACCCTGGTCAATACCTCCAAACACTTTGAAACTGGTTGCCCTCAAACGGTTTGATGAAACCGTTTCCTTTCAAATTGTTTGAAACCGTTTGCTCCCAAACAGTTTGTGAAATCGATTGAGAAACTTTGTTGAAAATGTTTGCAATTGATATTTGGGGAGGTGTGTGCTTAGGATGATGTCATCATCATCAATCTCTAAACTCACAAAACCTGCTGTGGTTTCCATGGTAATTGCATCACTCAACCAAATCAATTATCGTGAATGAAGAAATGATCATTATTTGATAAGGAATTGAATGCAATAACAAAATCAAGGGTTCAAGTCATAAAACCTGCCTCCAATTGAGATCCAAATCTCCAATATCATGCCAAAAATGGTGGATGAAGCTTTTGCAACTCCCCCTAGGCTCGGCCTCAAGCTTTTGGTTGAAAAGATTGGCTAGGGTTGAAGATGGAGTGAAGAAAAGAAGAAATCAATGATTTATTTTCGATTTCCACCATGGAATCAAGGGAAAAAGAGGTCAAGAACCTTACCAAAAGGTTGGGGGTCTTCCTCCTGATCCTCCCAAGATCCTTGGTCGGTTTCCAAGCAAAGAGAAGAGGTGGGTTCTGAAAAAGCCTTTGTTTTGGCTAGGAAAGGATCTTTTTATAAGAAATTCAATGAGAGAGAAAATGTTTTATAAAGACCTTTTAATTCCAAAATTGTTGCCACCTTATCCAATTTGGTTTCTTGTATGCAAATGCATATCTATCCCCACCGATCTCCCTTCCATTATCCAAGAATTAAGGGAAAAGAAATTAAGCACCTTAACCCTTATAATAGTAATTTCCATATTTGAGTGGAAATTCTTTTTCTTATAATAATGGTGAGTGGAGTCTTCACCTCCTTGGGATATACTCGTTCCTTTGAAATGCTCAAGGATGTCCATACACATCTGAAATCAACCATATTAATTTTGGTTGAAGGCCCCTCAATTATTTTATTTATTTTTGCATTAAATTGAATTAGGGTACCAATTAGGCTTAAATCTTGATTATTTTAATATCAAGATTTTCTCTCCTCCAACTTAATTCAAATGAGGCGCCCCTTTCATTTTATTTGCTCTAAATGACACCAAGAAATATTAGGGACCTTATTGAAGTGGTAATTTGCATATTGAACCCTAGGTTTTGGGTGAATTGCACTTTACACCAAAACTAGGTTTTAATGCACAAACATTATTTTATCATTTCTTTCTTGGTACTCAGGCTTTCATAAGACATTCCTATGCATCATCTTCATTCTCATGATGCCAAACTCCTTGAGGAACATCTTGCCATGTAACATTTGCAATGTAACCCCTCAACTTGGTTAGTTTGCACTTTAGTCTTAAATAAGCAAATATTGCTTCAACATTATTCAAACATGACCAAAATTGAAACATAAGTTCATCTTGAGCCTTAATTACTTTTCACAAAATAAAATTAAGGATCTAATTAACTTTCTAAAGCAAAACTCTCAGGATTAAGGCATAACCCAGGTTAGGGATGTTACAAATTATAAACCCCTAATAAGGATTTCGTCCCCGAAATCCCAGATAAAGGGAGATAGATATTATTCATGCATAATATCATCATGACTTCACATAACACCTCATTATTATGGAGACACCATAGAGTTTTGATCAATACAAATTTATTCCATACAAGTTTATCATGGAAAGATTCACATGGGACATATACTCCCATGATCCTTAGTTAGTTTATCATTTCTCTTTCAAGATCACAATTATATTCTGTCATCCACTTGAAACTATAAGTCTTTTCATACCTTGATTGTGCCATCTCACCTGATGACACCATACTAGCTTTCCTTATTACTTACACTAACTATCTTATTAGTTGTACATCCGTTTACCACAAAGAGAGGTTACATATCAACCAAGAACTTTTCTCAAAGATATCTTCAATTGTTATATTTATGCAAAACATAAACCCCTAACAAGTGATGTTCATATTATTTTACATGTTTAATTTGGTTCCATGGTTGACCATTCCAGATAGTCAACATAGATCGTCTGATATTCTTTAGATACCAGGATTTCTTACCTTGGTTGGTACCTATTATATGTGTTAAAAACACATCACGTCTTTATCTTCCTTTCAGCTTGGGACATTACTTGTTACATATATCTTCACCTTGGAGACAAAGTCTAAGATAAACTGATACCTTTCTAAGTATCCATCACATAAACATATTTATATTATGCACATAAAGTGTCCTATGACCCACTTGATTGCCATGTCCCTGAAAGGAAAGAGAACAAGGAATCATATTCCTCTTATTATTTCATCTATTTTCAACTATTCATGAAACATTTACTCTTTATCTCATCCTAGGTTCCTTTCCCTAACATAGGAATTATAAGGATGATTACATGACATTATTCCTTTCTTTGTTATTATCTAACATGTTCATGAGCACCTTGTGATCTTTATCACATTTCCCATTTCCACACTATGAGAAAAGATCTTTATTATATTCACAAACTTTATTGGACAGGGATCATATCCCTTGTTCCCATTCTTGTCTTATGAGGAGTATACTTTTAATTCCTCATACACACATGCTCGTTTGAGATTATCCCAGACTTCTCTTTCTTATGCTTAGGACATGACACATTTATTCATTCCATATTTCTTATTTCATGATACTCATTAGATTGTCTCAGAATGATTGCTTGATCAGAGCAATCAAAAAGACAACAATCTAAGAGTTTCCATACTCACTTTATCATCAATAGTTGTATACCTGGCCAGGGTATATAAATACTGAGATTAAGTAGTATGCACTTTTTATACTATCATATTCTTTCCTTTTCATATTATCACAAGTATAAGATTTGACATCACTGGATTTTATCAAGGCATCTCTTCAATAACTCATATTCTTCTCATAGAGGTAAGAACAACATAAAATATCTATAATGTTTATTATGCAAAATGTAAGTCCTCATAGGACTAATCAAGGAAAACTCAATCAATTATTTTCTCAGTTTAACTCAGGAAATCATAAAAAGACATATCAGAATGACATTATTTTGTCTAACCTATCATGGTTCATGGATGGTTTACTACCTCAGGCTGACTCTACCTCAGAGGTTGATTCACCATAGCATTTCTGGCTGAGCAATCTCTTTCCAGATGTCCTACCTGTCTACATTGGTGGCAAATTCTGGGTGCTAGATATGGTCTAGAGGGTTCTTTACCCTTTCTAGATGACCATTGCCTTGGTGCACTAGGCCCTAGTTGTACTGATGGTACCAAAAACTTCTTCTTTTTAGAACTACTAGGCCTCTGTTCCTGGATTTGGATAGGCCTTTTCTCAATTCTCCCTTTATATTCCTTTTCTGGACAATTAGGTCTGATATGTCCAGGCTTCCTACACCTATGGAAGATCTTGGTTTCAGATTGCATCCTATTCCTTTCATCATTATTCATTGCTCCAACAGGTTGATGCTGACCAGGAAACCTATTGGAGTTCAACACTTTATGGGGGCTAGTATTGTAGGTTGCATTGCTACTGCACGATCTACTATATGTATCATAGATGTCCTAAATTGCTCAAACAGAGCAAGGAAAGTTGGGCTCTCTATCATGTCTAGGTCAAACTGGGGATGTGCATGTATATATTCTTCTCTACTATGATCCCCTGCATCCCTTCTTGATGCAACATTGCTAGTTTTTGCAGCAAACTCCTCATGTGACCCAGTCATCTTCAAGTTCTTCTTCTCCTATATGAGTAGAAGACACTATCAGATGCACTGGAAGATACTAGAACAAACTCTACTACCTTAGTCCTATGGCTCTGTAGACTCAGTGAACCTAGGGCTCTGATACCACTAAATTGTGGCATCCAACTCACAAAAACAAGATTTACTTAAGCAGAAACGAATCATTAATTTGTAGCGGATTACTGAAAATCACTAAAAATTAAAACTTTTTACAAAGAGATCCAATCATAGGAAAACTCTTTCATCAAAACCAAAGTATATACTTACATCATGGCTCTTAAGTACATAACTTGTATCATCTCTTCACGAGGATTCGAACATCAGCTTCCCTATTAACATTATATACAGACAACATGAGAACCTTGAGGCATCAAGCCAAAATCTCAGGATTCATTAAAAACACTAACTATAACCTCAGAGGACCTGAGAGTATAGAGACGACACATAGGACTACTATCTATACAAAACTTGGTAGCCAGTGCCTCCACCCGAGTTATCACTGTTGTCCCTGTTGTTGTTGTTGCTTTTCCCTTGCTATAGGGTTCCTGCTTCTTCTTCTGCATTTACCTAAAAAGTTGGATCCCACGGGGGTGAGACAATTGTAAATTGCCCTAGAGGGAGATATAACTCTCCGCAAAAACATTGTTATAGCAGTTTATTATACTAAAACAGAACAAGAGTTCTTATATATTAATAGCAGTATTAATTTTTTAAATGAACAGAGTAACGTAATCTCCTTTCCTAAGGAGAGCATTACATCTACTCATGGTAGATTCATAATTCATACATCTACCTGCATTGAATGTAAAGATATATGAATGACATTTATCAACTTAGAGATGCATAAAAGAAATATAACATCATCCAATGAATTTCCATATTCAATCCTTAAGCAAACATGCTATACGGCTGATTACATTTTACTATCACACTTATGCCCCGATGAGATGAGGTATACCGCTCATACTCCAACCGACCACTGTGAAGTCGAAATCGGTACCATACAAGGTCAATGGTAGAATCGTCTACCAAGACCTCCCTTATCTCGATCAGTACGAGATCAGATGCAGGACATATTATGTCTCTACTAAATAGCTTTCCAGGATATACTGGAAACTTCGCTATTAGAGTTACAGTGGCGTGCTACACTCTCTTCGCAATCGTGAGATTTCTTGTTTATCTCATCGATCTGACATTAATATTATTGGGAGATGTGTAATGCATCTGTCCCAATCATCGGGAAATTCTTGGTACATCCATCCAGTACAATTATGAAGGATTGAGAGGTTTAATGTTTACCTTTCCTCAATTCCCTCATTAGGACGCCAGGATACATTCACCCATTTCCCCCACATATTCAAAATATGCGTTCTGAGTTTTTCCGCGGAGCACCCATTTCACCATCCAGCAAGTTCTGACACTGATGGTTATATGTCCAGGGCTCTACATGATATGATTTCACTTGATTAATTAAGTACATTAGCATATTCTTTTAGCATCAGTCAAGTTCTCAAACATGAATTATTATGACAAATGCTATAAAGAAACATGTAAGCTCTTATTTATTACTTTAACAAAACTTATAATACATTGGATCATAATCCCTTTCTCATCATACTTGAAAGTTCATAGCTCTCAGCAACATCATTATCTTACTTATCAAAATTGGGTATTCATTCCCTTAGTTCATAACTAATCACTGTTACCACTTATTAGGTAACTATTACTTCCAGGGCCTCAGACTGAGGTATACCTGATACTTGTTATACATGCATATAACATGGCTCACAAGGCCATAAAGTATCTTGTCACCTCTCTCTAGGAAACAACTTATTCATATGACTCATAAAGTCCATGCACATTCTGTTACTTTTACTAAGCAACAACAACATTAAGGCATATAAGGCCAATCAACATTTTGTTATATAAATATCATAGCTCAAATCTGGCTATGTTCATCATCTCATAATACCTGCATGGTTATTAGACATGATAATAGTCATACAAGGCATTGATCACATCATGTGATACAATAGTAACACCACTATTCCTTTACCAGGATCAGGGTTTACTATCAAATAGGGCTTTTCATTCCCTTTACCCAAAATTAGGGTTAGGGTTTCCCATCTCACGTTAATTAGGGTTTCATGCTCATATTATTAGTTCAACCCTAATGTATTGCTCCACACTTTTAGGATCATCCAAAGATATCATAAGTATATGCTTATGATCACTATTCTCAACATACTTCATTAATGATCATCAATTCAAGGTATGAGTTCATTTCTCATACTTATCATGGTATGATTACATCATACTTATTGATTTGGCTTAACCCCATTCTCAAGGTATATTAGTCATCATTTATCAAAGTACATTGAGTTCATTACATTTTTATTGTAACAATTACATATCACACACTTCATGTGTTTCTTATCCAAGAATATTGGATTAGAAGTTCATCAAGGTATGTCTAACCTAAAATGCTGAATGTGATATCCATCATGTCATGATGTATTACTTTCTTCTCATTTCCATCTTACTTAAGTTAATCAACTAACCTTGTATTAAGGCATTTCCCTCTTAATACTTTATCCACGAACTTGTCACTTTAATCATACAATGTATAGGTTACACATTAGAATTGTCCAGCTATCTTTAAGGATATGGACTTATCCAATGGTTAGGCATTGTTGAATATAGGATAAACCAGTATCCACCACTTTAGGCATTTCAACTCTTATTATATTATCCATATCACTATTTAGTATAACATACATCATTCCTAAGAGTTTCATATTCTCATCATTGTAGAGTATATAGGGTTGTTACACATGCATAAAATTAGATATATAATAATCTAGGCATCATTTTGTCCTTTAGACCCTTAATCATTAGGGTATCAACACTATCATTTATATAGTTCATCAACTTTACCCTTCATGGTTATAACATCCTTATCTTACTTAATTGTAATAACCACATCCTACTTTAGTGTATTGGCCATTATACCATTACTATGGTTGGACATATCATCATATGGCATCATCCTGGATTTAAGTCTCACTTCACATCATTCTTCAGGGTTTCCATAATATTATTCTTAATTAAGGCTTCACATGACATTACCCTAGATTAAGGTCTCTCATAACATTAATATCAATTAAGGATTCTCATAACATCACCCTCAATTAGGATTTCTCATGGATTCACCCTCAATTAGGGTTTCACATGGAATCACCCTCAATTAGGGTTTATATTCAATAACCCACGATTAGGGTTTACTATTCACATCACATCACCCTAGATTAGGGTTTTTCATTAGAATACCCTAAATTAGAATCATACCTTCATCATGGATTAGGATTTCACCTATCATTGCCTTCAATTAGGATTATGATTCATTAACCTTCATAATTAGGGTTTCATGATCTCCCTATCAAGGATCATACCCTAATTACACATTCATTTATATTGAAAGTGTTAAGACTTAGCCATTATATGGTTATCATTCATGTAGGAAGTCCTCTCTCTCTCTCTCATCTTCTATAAGATGATACTACTTCAGACTTGATTAAACTAAATCAACTTAACTTGAAAGAAGAATTGACACTTAATCCATTATGCCATTTCTTTCATAATCATGAAAGATTAATTATCCAAAGGGTACTAATCACCTTGTCTCATTAAGGGTACAATTATTATAATCACCCTTGGTTCACATCATGTAATGTTCAATTAAATAATTGACCCTTACTCACTTTAAGTGTTCATACAATTTGGTTGATTAACTTCCAAACGATCATAATATCTTAAACTTCAAACGGTCTTGACCAATTAGACCTCAAACGGTCTTGGTCTAAGGTTTTGAAACCGTTTGGTAAAGGTGGTGCTTGAAACTGTTTGCCAAAGCAAGTACTTGAAACTGTTTGCTAAAGCAAGTACTTGAAACCGTTTGCTAAAGCAAGTACTTGAAACCATTTGCTAAAGCACTCATGAGATCGATTAGGCCTCAAACGGTTTGGGATCATTTGGTCCCAAATGGTCTTGAGGCCGCTTGGTCCCAAATGGTCTTGAGACCATTTGGTCCAAACCTCCTCAAAACCGAATGGACCAAAGATGGTCTCAACCATTCCAATCAGTTTAGGTTTTCCAAGGTTAACTCCCTCATCAATTGAATTCATTTAATTACACATCAATTGGAACTAAGCACCATACTTCAAATGAGTTAAATGAATTATCCTTCACTAGATTTGAATCCTGATTAATCATCAATTAAATTTATGAATCCAATTGGATTAGGGTTGAAATAAATGAACTCTCAATATTAATCATTGTGAAATGAATTGCTTTGAAATCATTGGATCACCATCCAAATTGAACATGACCTGACCTCAAACGGTCTTGAGGTCGTTTGGATGACCTCCAAACGGTCTTGAGACCATTTTCCTTTCATATCATCAAAATCCATAACATCCCATTAGGGTTTGGGTCATTGGATTGATCAACAATTCAGCATTTAATTGCATTTCAATTTGGTATCTCTAGACCTTCCAAAACTCAACCATACTTAACCCTAGACCTCAAAACGGTCTTGGGTGACCCTCAAATGGTCTTGAGACCGTTTGGGTGATCCCCAAATGGTTTTGAAACCGTTTGGGCTAATCAACCCAAAGTTCCAAGTCAATTGATTATGAAATCATCACTTAACCCGATTAGGGTTTGGTGATTGATTGTCCTTCAACTCATGAACCAATTGGAACTAATCAACTATAATTAGTGGGTAATTAACCAACATTATTATCAAAAAATCTCCAAATGGTCAACCTTGGTCAACAACTCCAAACGATTTGAAACTGTTTGCCCTCAAATGGTTTGATGAAACCATTTTCTTTCAAACGGTTTGAAACTGTTTGCTCCCAAACAGTTTGTGAAACCGATTGAGCAACTTTGTTGAAACCGTTTGCACTTGATATTTGGGGAGGTGTGTGCTTATCATGATTTCATCATCATCAAGCTATAAACTCACAAAACCTGCTGTGGTTTCCATGGTGATTGCATCACTCAACGAAATCAATTATCGTGAATGAAGAAATGATCATTATTTGATAAGGAATTGAATGCAATAACAAAATCAAGGGTTCAAGTTAGAAAACCTGCTTCCAATTGAGCTCCAAAGCTCCATGATCATGCCAAAAATGGTGTATGAAGCTTTTGCAACTCCCCCTAGGTTCGGCCTCTAGCTTTTGGTTGAAAAGATTGGCTAGGGTTGAAGATGGAGTGAAGAAAAGAAGAAATCAATGATTTATTTTCGATTTACACCATGGAATCAAGGGGAAAAGAGGTCAAGAACCTCACCAACAGGTTGGGGGTCTTCCTCCTGATCCTCCCAAGCTCCTTGGTCGGTTTCCAAGCAAAGAGAAGAGGTGGGTTCCGAAAAAGCCTTTGTTTTGGCTAGGAAAGGGTCTTTTTATAAGAAATTCAATGAGAGAGAAAATGTTTTATAAAGACCTTTTAATTCCAAAATTGTTGCCACCTTATCCCCCTTGGTTTATTGTATGCAAAGGCATATCTATTCCCACCGAGCTCCCTTCCATTATCCAAGAATTAAGGGAAAAGAAATTAAGCACCTTAACCCTTATAATAGTAATTTCCATATTTGAGTGGAAATTCTTTTTCTTATAATAATGGTGAGTGGAGTCTTCACCTCCTTGGGATATACTCGTGCATTTGCAAGGCTCAAGGATGTACATACACATCTGAATCCAATCATATTAATTTTGGTTGAAGGCCCCTCAATTATTTTATTTATTTTTTCATTAAATTGAATTAGGGTACCAATTAGGCTTAAATCTTGATTATTTTAATATCAATATTCTCTCTCCTCCAACTTAATTCAAATGAGGCGCCCCTCTCATTTTATTTGCTCTAAATGATACCAATAAATATTAGGGACCTTATTGAAGTGGTAATTTTCATATGGAACCCTAGGTTTTGGGTAAATTGCACTTTACACCAAAACTAGGTTTTAATGCACAAACATTGTTTTATCAGTTCTTTCTTGGTACTCAGGCTTTCATAAGCCATTCCTATGCATAATCTTCATTCTCATGATGCCAAACTCCTTGAGGAACATCTTTCCATATAACATTTGCAAGTTAACCCCTCAACTTGGTTAATTTGCACTTTAGTCCTAAATAAGCAAATATTGCTTCAACATTATTCAAACAGGACCAAAATTGAAACATAAGTTCCTCTTGAGCCTTAATTACTTTTCAAAAAATAAAATTAAGGATCTAATTAAATTGCTGAAGAAAAACTCCCAGGGTTAAGGCATAACCCAAGTCAGGGATGTTACAGATCCGTTGCCCACCTTAAGCGACATTCTGAAAGGCGTACAATGCTTACATTCTATCTCTTAGGCGACACCCGATCTGTCAGATACTGCTTCTCTAGATGTCTATTTAGGGGACTCTTTCCATGGTTGCGGTTGTAGCCGTGGCCATGGATGCGGTCGCTCCACTCCTAGTGTTGGTCACGGTTCATATCTCTCTGGCTCTAATGCTCTTGTTGAATCATGTTACTACAACTTCTGTAAGTGTAACAACCATACTGAGGGCCGTTGTTGGATCAAGCATGATAAACCTACTTGGGAAAATTAGGTTTCTTCAAAGCAACTTGACACTGCTACCTTTGCAATTTCTCCACCTACTGTTTATTGGCTCTGATCTGAAATTGAGAAGCTGCTTCAAGAATGTCATGCTTCCTCTATTGAAACCTTTGCTACTGGTAGTTTTTCTCTTCTGACACAATTTGCTCTTCTAGCACAATCTGGTAAAAATACATGAGTTATTGACTCTGATGCCACTTCTCATATTACTGGCAATCCATCTTTATTCTCTACTTTACAAAAAACTACTAGTATTCCATTAGTCACTGTAGCACCGTCAAACAAAACAAATAAAGAAATTTTCATTTTATAAAAATGTTAAATCATACTCACACACTGAGAGGTTTGAAATACAACTGAAATGTGAATTGGAATACAACAACCCCCCTCATATTTCATAAACATGGAAAAATTATAAACAAAAAAGAAAAAAGAAAAAGAATTTTGACTAAAAATTATGTTTTTCAACATAGGTAGCTTGTAGCTTTGAACCTTGCATAGCAATGGTTCATCTACATCCTGAGAGACACGGTGAACTATGCATTGAACCAAACTCTGTGATTTGGATTTTAATAAATAATGCAGAAAATAGTAAGGGTATGAGGACTTGTTCATATCTGTGTGCGCATTACGACTTTCACAGAAATTTGTTTTATGAGAGCTCTAGCGAGTATTTCCAACTCACATAAACCCTGATCTAGGATTACACTCACATAGTAGGAATCTCCCAAGGGTGTACTATCCAGTACTACATGCTGGCAAATGTGTGGCTTCAACCCCATTCAGAGCAAAGGATCGTAAGGATCGTCCTCTACTAAGAAAATCCTGAAGAAAAAAATGCCATAGAGAAGGGTCCAGAGTATAATTCTAAAAAGTGTGATTCTGCCAAACACATACACAGCTTGTTGTCCTTTTGAATCATTCCTCATGAAATCTCCAGTTTTGGGATGGTAGGGTTATCAATGTGGTGTTTAACTCATGGAAAGAAGACCCATCCCCCTTGACGCACTAAATACTAGCTTTCTAGCTAGACCTTTTTTTGAGAGGATCAATAATATTTAAAAACGTCATTGATAAATGTCATGAAATAGTGCATGCATGTGGCATCCAACTCACAAAAACAAGATTTACTTAAGCGGAAGCAAATCATTTGCAGCGGATTACTGAAAATCACTAAAAATTAAAACTTTTTACAAAGAGATCCAATCATAGGAAAACTCTTTCATCAAAACCAAAGTATACATTTACATCATGGCTCTTAAATACATAACTTGTATCATCTCTTCATGAAGAATACAACATCAGCTTCCCTATTAACATTATATACAGACAGCATGAGAACCTTGAGGCATCAAGCCAAAATCTCAGATCGATTCATTAAAAACACTAACTATAACCTTCGAGGACCTGAGAGTACAGAGACAACATATAGGACTACTATCTATACAAAACTTGGCAGCCAGTGCCTCCACCTGAGTTATCACTGTTGTCCCTGTTGCTGCTGCTGCTTTTCCCTTGCTATAGGGTTCCTGCTTCTTCTTTTGCGTTTACCTAAAAAGTTGGATCCCACGGGGGTGAGACAATTGTAAATTGCCCCAGCGGGAGATATAACTCTCTGCCAAAACATTGTTATAGTAGTTTATTATAATAAGACTGAGCAGGAGTTCTTATATATTAACAACATTATTAATCATTGAATGAACAGAGTAATGTAATCTCCTTTCCTAAGGAGAGCATTACATCTACTCATGGTAGATTCATAATTCATACATCTACTTTCATTGAATGTAAAGAGATATGAATGACATTTATCAACTTAGAGATGCATAAAAGAAATATAACATCAGCCAATGAATTTCCGTATTCAATCCTTAAGCAAACATGCTATACGGTTGATTACATTTTACAATCACACTTATGCCCTGCGGAGATGAGGTATACCGCTCATACTCCAACCGACCACTGTGAAGTCGAAATCGGTACCATACAAGGTCAATGGTAGAGCCGGCTACCAAGACCTCCCTTATCTCGGTCAGTACGAGATCAGATGTAGGACATCTTGTGTCTCTGCTAAATAGCTTTCCAGGGTATACTGGCAACTTCACTATTAGAGTTATAGTGGCATGCTGCACTCTCTTCACAATCATGAGATTTCTTGTTTATCTCATCGATCTGACATTAATATTATTGGGAGATGTGTACTGTATCTGTCCCAATCATCGGGAGATTCGTGGTACATCCATCCCGGTACAATAATGAAGGATTAAGAGGTTTAATGTTTACCTTTCCTCAATTCCCTCATTAGGACGTCAGGATACATTCACCCATTGCCCCCACATATTCAAAATATGCATTTCAGGTTTTGCCGTGGAGCACCCGTTTCACCATCCAGCAGGTTCTGACACTAATGGTTATATGGTTAGGGCTCTACATGATATGATTTCACTTGATTAATTAAGTACATTAGCATATTCTTTTAGCATCAGTCAAGTTCTCAAACATAACTTATTCAAACAAATGCTATAAAGAAACATGTACTATCTTCATCAATCATTTCTCAGTCTTTATAAGACATTGGGATCTCAGTCCCTTATTTCATTTCTTTGAAATTTCACATCCCTCAACAACATCATTATCGTACTTATCAATTTTGGGCATTCATACCCTCAATTCATCATTATCACTGTTACCACTTGTTAGGTAACTATTACCTCCAGGTCCTCAGACCGAGGTATACATAATACTTGTTACACAAGTATCTCACATGGATCACAAGGCCTATTAAGTGTTTTGTCACTTTTCATTAGGCAAAAACTTATTCAAGGAACTCATAAGGTCCATACACATTTTGTTACTTTTACTAAGAAACAACAACATTAGGCACATAAGGCATTACAACATATTTATTATATGAATGTCATAGCTCAAATCTAGCTATATTCATTATCTCATGATGTCAACATGATTAATAGACATGATAACGGTCATGTAAATCATTTATCACATCATATGAAACAATAGTAACACCACCATCCTTTATCAGGATTAGGGTTATCTATCAAATAGGGCTTTTCATTCCCTTTATTCAAAATTAGGGTTAGGGTTTCCCATCTTACATTAATTAGGGCTTCATGCTCACATTATTAGTTCAACACTAATATATTGCTCCACACCTCTAGGAGCATTCAAAGATATCATAAGTATTTGCTTATGATCACTATTCTCATCATATATCATTAATGATCATCAATTCAAGGTATGAGTGCATTTCTCATCCTTATCATGGTATGATTACATCATACTCATTGATTTGACTTAACCCCATTCTCGAGGTATATTAGTAAACATTTATCAAAGTACATTGAGTTCATTACATCTTTATTGTAACAATTACATATCACATATTCCATGTGTTTCTTATCCAAGAATATTAGATTAGAGGTTCAACAAGGTATGTCTACACTGAATGATGAATGTGATATCTATCATGTCTTGATGTATCACATTCTTCTCATTTCCATCTTTCTTAAGTTAATCTACTAACATTGTATCAAGGTATTTCCCTCTTAATACTTTATCCACTAACTTGTCACTTTCATCATATGGTGCATAGATTACACCTTAGAATTGTTCCACTATCTTTAATGATGTGGACTTACCCAATGGTTAGGCAGTGTTGAATATAGGATAAACCATTATCCATTACTTTAGATATTTCAACTCTTAGGATGTTATCCACATCATTATTTAGTATAGCATACATCATTCCTAAGAGTTTCATATCCTCATCATTGTAAGGTGTATAGGGTTGTTACACATGCATAAAATGAGATATATAATGATCTAGGCATCATCTTGTCCCTTAGACCCTTACTCATTATAGTATCAACATTATCATTCATATAGTTCATCAACTTTACCCTTGATTGTAATAACCATATCCTACTTTATTATATTGGTCATTATACCATCACTATGGTTGCATATATCATTATATGGCATCACCTTGGATTTAAGTTTCTCATAATATCATTACATCAAGGTCTTACATAACATCATTCTAATTTAGGGATTTTCATGGAATTACTCTAGATCAGGTTTCTCATTCAATAACCCACAATTTGGGTT
Organism: Alisma plantago-aquatica; assembly: GCA_963693085.1. Taxonomy (NCBI): domain Eukaryota; kingdom Viridiplantae; phylum Streptophyta; class Magnoliopsida; order Alismatales; family Alismataceae; genus Alisma; species Alisma plantago-aquatica. The sequence goes on along the minus strand of OY856410.1, from coordinate 203,389,134 downwards.
TACTATTCATTCCAACTAAGTTTTCTCATAACATCACTCTCAATTAAGGTTTCTCAAGATTCACCCTCAATTAGGGTTTCACATGGATTCACCCTCAATTAGGGTTTAACATGGAATTACCCAGAATTTGGATTTCCCATATTATCATCCTGGTTTAGAGTCACAACATTACCCTTGATTTGGGTTACATCTGATATTGCCCTAGATTTAGGTTAGAGCTCAACAACCTCCTTAATTAGGGTTCATATTAAGGATCATACCCTAATTACTTAATCATTCATGTTGAAGGTGTTGAGACTTATCCATTACATGATTATCATTCATGTAGGAAATCCTCTCTCTCTCATCCTCTATAAGATAATACTACTTCAGACTTGATTAAACTAAATCAACTTAACTTGAAAGAAGAATTGACACTTAATCCATTATGTCATTTCTTTCATAATTATTAAAGATTAATTATCCAAAGGGTACTAATCACCTTGTCTCATTAAGGGTACAATTATTATAATCACCCTTGGTTCACATCATGTAATGTTCAATTAAATAATTGACCCTTACTCACTTTAAGTGTTCATACGATTTGGTTGATTAACTTCCAAACGATCTTAGTCTCTTAAACTTCAAATGGTCTTGACCAATTAGACCTCAAATGGTCTTGGTCTAAGGGTTTGAAACCGTTTGGTAAACGTGGTTCTTGAAACCGTTTGCCAAAGCAAGTACTTGAAACCGTTTGCTAAAGCAAGTACTTGAAACTATTTGCTAAAGCAAGTACTTGAAACCGTTTGCTAAAGCACTCATGAGATCGATTGAGCCTCAAACGGTTTGGGATCATTTGGTCCCAAATGGTATTGAGACTGTTTGGTCCCAAATGGTCTTGAGACCATTTGGACTCAAACAGTCTTGAGACCGTTTGGTCCAAACCTCCTCAAAACCGAATGGACCAAAGATGGTCTCAACCACTCCAATCGGTTTAGGGTTTCCAAGGTTAACTCCCTCATCAAATGAATATATGGATTTCCTCATCAATTGAACCTAACACCTTACTTCAATTGAGCTTAATAGATCATCCTTCAACTAATTTAACCCTCAATTGATCATCAATTAGGGTTTTGAATCAATTGGATTAGGGATTGAACCAATGAACTTCAATGTTAATCATTGTGAAACTAATTACTTTGAAATTATTGGATCACCATCCAAATTGAACATGACCTGACCCCAAACGGTCTTGAGGTCATTTGGATGACCTCCAAATGGTCTTGAGACCATTTTCCCATCATATCATCAAAATCCATGACATCCAATTAGGGTTTGGGTCAATGGATTGATCAACAATTCAACACTTAATTGCATTTCAATTTGGTATCTCTAGACCTTCCAAAACTCAACCATACTTAACCCTAGACCTCCAAACGGTCTTGGGTGACCCTCAAACGGTCTTGAGACCGTTTGGGTGATCCCCAAACGGTTTTGAAACTGTTTGGGCTAATCAACCCAGAGTTCCAAGTCAATTAATTATGAAATCAACACTTAACTCGATTAGGGTTTGGTGATTGATTGTCCTTCAACTCATGAACCAATTGGAACTAATAAATTATAATTAGTGGGTCATTAACCAACATTATTATCAACAAATCTCCAAACAGTCAACCCTGGTCAACACCTCCAAACGGTTTGAAACCGTTTTCCTTCAAACGATTTGATGAAACTGTTTCCTTTCAAATGGTTTGAAACCGTTTGCTCCCAAACGATTTGTGAAACTGATTGAGCAACATTGTTGAAATCGTTTGCACTTGATATTTGGGGAGGTGTGTGATTAGGATGATGTCATCAACATCAATCTCTAAACTCATGAAACCTGCTGTGGTTTCCATGGTGATTGCATCACTCAACGAAATCAATTATCGTGAATGAAGAAATGATCATTATTTGATAAGGAATTGAATGCAATAACAAAATCAAGGGTTCAAGTTACAAAACCTGCCTCCAATTGATCTCTAAAGCTCCAAGATCACGCCAAAAATGGTGGATGAAGCTTTTGAAACTCCCCCTAGGCTCGGCCTCAAGCTTTTGGTTGAAAAGATTGGCTAGGGTTGAAGATGGAGTGAAGAAAAGAAGAAATCAATGATTTATTTTTGATTTCCACCATGGAATCAAGGGGAAAAGAGGTCAAGAACCTTACCAACAGGTTGGGGGTCGTCCTCCTGATCCTACCACTCTCCTTGGTTGGTTTCCAAGCAAAGAGAAGAGGTGGGTTCCGATAAAGCCTTTATTTTGGCTAGGAAAGGGTCTTTTTATAAGAAATTCAATGAGAGAGAAAATGTTTTATAAAAACCTTTTAATTTCAAAACTGTTGCCACCTTCTCCCCCTTGGTTTCTTGTATGCAAAGGCATATCTATCCTTACCGAGCTCCCTTCCATTATCCAAGAATTAAGGGAAAAGAAATTAAGCATCTTAACCCTTATAATAGTAATTTCCATATTTGAGTGGAAATTCTTTTTCTTATAATAATGGTGAGTGGAGTCTTCACCTCCTTGGGATATACTCGTGCCTTTGAAAGGCTCAAGGATGTCCATAAACATATGAATCCAACCATATTAATTTTGGTTGAAGGCCCCTTAATTATTTTATTTATTTTTGCATTAAATTGAATTAGGGTTCCAATTAGGCTTAAATCTTGATTATTTTAATACCAAGATTCTCTCTCCTCCAACTTAATTCAAATGAGGCGCCCCTCTCATTTTATTTGCTATACATGATAAAAAGAAATATTAGGGACCTTATTGAAGTGGTAATTTTCATATTGAACCCTAGGTTTTGGGTAAATTGCACTTTACACCAAAACTAGGTTTTAATGCACAAACATTGTTTTATCAGTTCTTTCTTGGTACTCAGGCTTTCATAAGCCATTCCTATACATCATCTTCATTATCATGATGCCAAACTCCTTGAGTAACATCTTTCCATGTAACATTTGCAAGTTAACCCCTCAACTTGGTTAATTTGCACTTTAGTCCTAAATAAGCAAATATTGCTTCAACATTATTCAAACATGACCAAAATTGAAACATAAGTTACTCTGGAGCCTTAATTACTTTTCACAAAATAAAATTAAGGATCTAATTAACTTGCTAAAGCAAAACTCCCAGGGTTAAGGCATAACCCAGGTCAGGGATGTTACAATGCCATCATGAGTAAGAATACTATTTAAATCACACATGTTAGTGTGAACAAGCTCAAGTACTGATGCATTCCTTTTTACTAACCTAAAAGGTTTCTTAGGTAATTTGGCTTAAAATCATATTTGGCATCTAGTATCATTAGAGATTGGAGTCTTGGGAATTAAGTCCATGTGAACCATTTATTACATAGTGTTCTTGTTCACATTTCTTAGATGAGCATGCTAAATATCACAAGATATTGAAGTAGAAAGGGTACTCAAACAATTATCATTAATATGAGAAGTATGATTACAAGAAGAGGCACATATCTTAATTAAGCCCCCACAGGTGTACCCGACGCCTATGTAAGAACCAAATCTATAGATTACAACTTTTTTCCCTTGACATAAAAGATTATAACCAGACGTCATGATCAAGACTTCACTAACTAGGCTTTTCTTAAAAATAAGAACATGTAAAACATTTTGTAGTCTAAGGAGTTTCACAGATGTGAGCTTCAGATCCATACGTCCATATCCTACAATCTTTTTCATAGACACATCATCACCCTAAGAGATCATAGGACCGGTGTCTGCCTATTAGGTAGAAAAAGAAGAACGATCTTAGCAGATGTGAGAAACCACACTAGAGTCCACCCACCAATTTTCACTAGAATAAAAGTTAACACTAAGAACAAGAAAATTGGTGGTATCTAACCTTTAAGAAGAGGATGCATCAATGCATCAACCCCCACAGTGATCAAGTTCACTTATGCATTCCTAGGGGCCTAGTAAGCTTACTTTCTTTGACCTTTGCGGTCCTCACAAATATTTACAAGATGACCAGACTTACCATATGCATAACAAATATGTTGGCCCCCAGAATCAGAGTTCTTATAATGACCAGGATGCTTGCCTTTCTTGAAAGATTGCTTAAACTTAGGATTGAACTTGTTTGGTTTCCTCATGTATAACATAGCTGAATTTCAATTTATGGTATGATCCTCCCTTTTTCTAGGCCCCTCTCTGGTTTTATTAGAATTTAATCTTCTTCCTTAAAATATATTAAATTTGGACTAAGATCTAAGAAAATTTAATATTCTAACAAATTATTCTTTTTATAAGATCAATGATCAATTAATAAATTAAGTAATCAATTGGAGGTTAATTATTCAAATCGATCAACTAATGAACCATTATTGTAATTTGACACTCGAAAACATTTCTATGACTTTTGATGAAAACAAATAGGTGAATTACAAATAAATGTATCGTTTTGACTAATAGGAGAAAATAAACACAATAAATGAGTACCTATCACCAACATAAAGAAATAAAATATCAAACATTATTTAAAAGAGAAATTGACTTGAAAATAAGTTTTGTCACATCTTGATTAGGCTACCTATGAAATTTCAAATCAAATGGACATTATTTTATCTTTAATTTAGTTGATTACTTTTTTTAATCTTTTATACATATCAATGTATCAAAATGTCTTTTGACACTTAGGTCCATCTCATTTAATCTATAACCCGGACCTCTTCTCCCCTATTCTCACATCCATCACCAAAACTGTGGTTGAAGACCGCACTACTCTTCCTCTTCCCCATTCAGTTCTTCATCGTTCCCTCCTTCCTCTCTCCCTCTCCTTTCCCAATAAAACCCTAGACTACACCATGGGATATTTCCAATCCCCAACTCTTAACTAGGCTTCATCTGCCCCTTCTATCTTCTTCTTCCTTGCACACTAACCTGCAACTTGGACCTCATCTACCACCAGCTGCAACGACAACCAGCGGCACCTTCGGCCACTAACAATCTATAATGTTGCCCCATCCTCAAGTCCTAGCAGTGCCACCCATCCCTTCTCACTACCAAAAAAACATAGTATAGATGCCAGTCATGTAAAAAGCTATGCACTTTAGGTGACATGTTTGTACATGACTTATAATGTATGTAGGCCTACGTAAAATAGATGACATACATTTTTGTATATTTGAAAGGGTGACATACTTTAGGTGACATGCATGTATGTCACGTGTAGTCTGTGCAACATAGGTGACATACATTTTATCATACTTGAAAGGGTGACACACTATAGGTGACATACATTTGAATCACCTATGTTCTAATGGGGGTTTACACATGTATATTAGTCAAGTGTAATATACAAAGAGACATAACATTTAGGTGACATGTATGTGTGTCACCAAAGTTATAGATGACATAAATTCATGTCACCTAACCTTAGAATTTTTACAGAATTACTATGAGAGGACATTGTTTTGATATGGGCCTTGAATTATCACAAATGCATTATAGGGGACCTGTTGTTAGAGGAAATTCTCGTGATATGGGCCCCAACCCTCACATATGCATTTTTAGAGAATTGTTGTGAGTGGACATTGTCACTATATGGGCCCCAGTTCCTAAGAATGCATTGAAAGAGACTTTTTATGAGAAGAAATGTGTCATGGCTCCTCCCGAGTGTATTTTTGTTGGAATATATCAACACTTATTTGGTCACCGTGTGTTGGACGATGATGCGATGCGAGGGCTCCGAGCCGCTGCATGTGACATGAGCACCGACAATGATTTTGTTTGGCTCCCACCTACCTCTAATTAATTATTGCACCTACCCTAATGTCGTTGATGGCATGGGTTCTATGCTCGTCTTGTTCCCCCACACCATAGTATCCAGATCCGACTTACCATAGTGTCTCCCGAATGCGGACAGAAGGTGACAAGAAAGGTTCGGCGATAACTTCAAGTCTGATTCAACTTATCAACTTTTGTTGGACTTGGCCATATTGGTGGTGGCTGCCCTTTTTTCGACAACCACACCCATAGCGGTAAGGGATTAGGGCAAGAATGCGCTCGAAGTGTCCCTGGTGCCTAGCCGTCCAGGTCTCAACACATCGAGGATCGATACGATAGAGTCCAACATCGATCCCCTGAGGCGGCAGCCCATACACGGTTCCCTACAGTCATGTGTTAAGCAGGCTTGGCCCTGGTCAACTCAACAGGAAGGACTACCCTGTTGTCCTCCATACACGAGAGGGTTCCCTCCATGTCTCAGTTTCGCTTTCTTTAATGGTAAAATTCAGTTTTCCCACATTGCCAATGACACATTATGACCATCTTGCTGCGTCACAAGTGAAAAGCCGTGAGGTTGTTCCTGTGGTCCTTTACCGCGCGGGGCCTACATCTTGTATGGTTGGACCTACTGTACAATTTCATGTCCTTTTAGGAGCCTCCATACATGTTGTGGCAAACCGTTAGTAGCTAACCATTTTGGTAATCATCTTCAGATTGTTCATTTATATTCACTGATTCGTGTTGATGGAATCTGTAAGGCGTTGGAGTATGCAGATGTTTGGGAGGGCTTGGTGTTTGCTCTTTGTTCTTCCAAACATTGGATGTGTGGTGTATGCCTTGGCATCGTACCATGGTCTAAAGCATGTCCTCATAAATCTTATGATGGCTCTGATGTTACTACCACTCTACCTCGATAGCCTGGTGAGACATCGCTTGATGTGATAGTTGGTTTGCCTGCTCCCATCAATTATGGCTTCGCAGATTTTGTTCCTTACACCTTGTCAGCTCGTCAGCGTATTAAGCCACCGCCTCTGCCTGTTGACTAACTATAGCTCGACACAAATCTTCTAGATTATGTCTTCTACACAGGTGTCCCTACCGTAAAGAGCATCCCTCTTCTTTGTCATTTTCCCTTTGCCGACACTCTTCGTGCTTGCTTACTCTAGGTGGCTTCTTGCCCACGCTCTATTGATGCATGGATTCATCTTTTGTTGATTCTAGCATGTGTTCTGTATCGCTTCTCCCCTAAGTCTGCTCAAGAACAATCTTCTCGAAAACACATCTCTCTACAACAACTTATGATCCTTAAGGCTTTGGAGACTTGGAATTCAGGACCTGATGGCATTCAACAACTCCTGGCTCAGATTTTGGCTCATTGTTGTCCTACCAGGCGAGAACATTCTTCTAAGCTTGTATTTCATGTGCCAAATCTAAGATCAAAGATAGCCAATTTTCTACTGTCATTCGTGTTCTATCCTCTAGTGGTGTTACCCCCACAAAATTTGCTAATTATTCTTATCTTGAAGCTAAACACCCTCAACCTCCACTACCATTGGTACAACCTCAGTCTGAAATTTCTAGCTCTCCATTTTTTGCTTCTTGCTCTATGATTGAAGAAGTCATTTTATCATTCAAGAAAGGGACCGCTTGCACACGTGATGGCCTAGGATCACAACATCTTATTGATTATATGTGTGGGACTGCCACTGCAGTGAAAGATGATTTTTTTAATGTAGTTTCAACTGTGGTGAATCTTTGGCTCACTGGTCGTTGTCCAGATTCCCTACATCCCTACATTGCCAGTGCTGTATTGAATCCTTTTCTCAAACCAGACAATGGCATTCAGCCTATTGCTATGGGTACTATTTGGCAGCGCCTTGTATCCAAAGTTGTGATAAAGGATGTAAGTTCTGATGTCGTCCCTTATATTATGGATCATCAGTATGGTGTTGGTATTTCTGGTGGTGTTGAGGCCCTTCTACATGTTGTCACTCGACTTGTCTATGAATAGAAACACCACACTACAGTCACCATGGCTCTTATTGACTTCAACAATGCCTTCAACATGGTTGATAGATCTACCATATTCTGAGAGGTTTGTATTCATTTCCCTTCTATTGTACGATGGGTTGATTTTTTTTGTAGCTCTCCATCTCCTCTCTATATGGATCATGGTGAGCCTCTTTTTTCTTCTGTCGGGGTACAACAAGGTGACCCATTAGGCCCCCTACTTTTTCCCTGGGACTCCACCCTCTTATTTTACAGGCAAAAGATGCATGTCAACTTGACCTCCTTTCTTTCTACCTTGATGATGGTACCCTCATTGGGGACACAAAGGTTGTTTCAAAGGCTCTATCCCTCATTCAGGAGTGAGACCCAATGTATGGTATTCATCTCAATACTAAGAAGATAGATTTTTTGGCCATCTGATGACCCTAGAAGAGTCTCGAATGTGGGATTATTTCCAACTGACATCTCTCATCCAGAGCATGGAGTGAAGATTCTAGGTGGCCCAATTTTCTATAGACACATCCTTTGTGAAGGAACTTCTCCAGAAACGTGTGATGAAGACCCTTGATATGATGGATCACATGTCCTCACTCCAGGAACCACAGTGTGAGCTTCTTCTTCTTAGGTCTTGTGTTGGGATGCCCAAACTATTGTTTGATCTTCGTACAACAACACCTCCTTCTTCTATCACACATGTGTTGGATATTTTTTATCACGGTCTTTGTCGTTGTCTGGAGCATATTGTGGTAGGTGACGACCTATGTTTTGGTGATTTACAATGGTGTTTGGCTACACTTCCTATGCATCTAGGGCGATTGGGGATCAAGTCCTCTCATGATGTCACTAAATTTTCTTTTGTTGCCTCTCAGATACACACTAAAGATCTCCAAGACCATATGTTGCGTGAGGTCACATGCGTGCCTGCAGGTCTCTCCTTTGTCCAAGCACATGCTTGTATATGCAATATCTTGCCATCTTTATGTTGGTCTATGTTGACAAGTATGCATTCTACCACCCCAAAGACCCAGTCTATTTTGGTAGATGCTTACTACAAAACGGTCATCCAGCAAATCATGGCAAGTGACCTATCCTTGTGGCAACATGCTATTCTCACTTCTTTACAAGCCGATCATGCACAATTTTTTTTAGGGTTGTTCCTATTGATGGCCTTGGTCTGTCTATGTTACCCATTGTGTATCGAGCTATCCTTCAATATTGGCTTTTGATTCCCTTGTATCGAGGTGATGAACGTTGTCTAATTTGCAACATCACAGATCTTGATGCCTTTGGTGATCATGCAGTGCACTTCCGCTCGCAGTCTGGTTATAAGTTTCGTCATGATGTTGGCACTCGATCTGGGTTAAAGGTTTTGAAAGAAGCTCCTTTGGCCTTCCTTGGAACTCAATCTGATGGTGTTCATTCGTTGCGACCTGTAGACATTCTTTTATTTCACTGGATGAATGGAAAACATGTCTGTGTTGACCTAACAGGAGTTTCTCCCTTGGTATCCTTTCAAAAAACTTTAAAGTAGGGCAGGCAGCGTCTGAGGCAGCAATACAAAAAGTTCATAAACATGGAACAACATGTGAGGCCAATCAACATCATTTTCTACCTTTCGCCTTTGACACCTTTGGGGTGCCTGCCGCTCATGCAGTTTCTCTTCTTTGACGCCTTCAACATATATAAATAGTAATCTTATGATGTCTTCATATACATGTAATGATTTTATTTTTGGGTCCTTGGGTTTTGCCATCCAACAAGGATTGGCAACCCAGTTTGTTGCATGCGCTTCTGTGAGAGCTTTTATGTAATCTTTTGAGCAATTATATGAAACATATTAAGTGACATGTTGTGAGATGACACCATCATGATATGGGCCCTAACTCCTTAGAAATTTATTTTTAGGGGCTTACTATGAGAGCACACTATCATGATAGTGGTCACATATCCTCCCAAATGCAATTACAATGACATGTTGGGAGAGGACATTCTCATGATATGTGATGTGGCTCCTCTCAAATGCATTTTCAAAGACCTGATGTGAGAGGATGCCATAATGATATGGGCCTTGGTTCCTCCCAAAAACATATTCAGTGACATGTTGTGAGACGAAACCATCATGATATGGGCCCTGGCTCCTCAAAAATTTATTTTTAGGGACTTACCGTGAGAGCACACTATCATGATATTGGTCACATATCCTCCCAAATGCAATTACAATGATATGTTGGGAGAGGACATTGTCATGATATTGGAGGTGGCTCCTCTCAGATGCATTTTCAAAGACTTGATGTTAGAGGATGCCATAATGATATGGGCCCTGGTTCCTCCCAGAAACATATTCAGTGACATGTTGTGAGACGACACCATCATAATATGGGCCCTGGCTCCTCAAAAATTTACTTTTAGGGACTTACCATGAGAGCACACTATCATGATAGTGGTCACATATCCTCCCAAATGCAATTACAATGACATGTTGGGAGAGGACATTCTCATGATATGTGATGTGGCTCCTCCAAAATGCATTTTTGGGATCTTCCCGTGAGAGGACACCATCATGATATGGGTCATGGCTCCTCAAAAGTTTATTTTTAGGGGCTTGCTGTGAGAGCTCACTGACATGATATTGGTCATAGATCCTCCCATATACACCTCCATCCACATGCTATGAGAGGACATTCTCATGATATGGGATAGAGGGTCACCCTGGCGAAGTCCACGTGTAGGCTTTGTGCTTTTGGTCCGATCCCCATTTATAGCAAAAGTGTGCTGGACAGATGTGATGAAATCTTTGACTTTACTCCTCCACTTCATCCCAAAACCCATATTCTTTATCACCACATTAAGGAAACTCCACTCCACCATGTTGTATGCTTTGGACATGTCCAACTTGATAGCAAGACTGCCTTTTTTATTCCCCTTTTCTCTCTTCATAGAGTGGAACACTTCATAGTCTATGAGAGCTTAATGTTATGATATAGGTCATACATCCTCCTAAATGAATTGTTAGAGACTTGATATGCGATGATATTTGTCATGATATGGGCCCAAGTACCTCAAAAATGTATTTTTAGAGACTTGTTGTGAGAGGACACTTTCATGACATGGGCAATGACTCCTCTCAAAAGAATTTTAGGGACTTGTTGTGAGAAGAAAACATCATGATATGAGCCCTGACCCCTCACAAATTCAATTTTAGGGACTTGTTGTGAGACATCGCTATCATAATATGGGTCTGAGCTCATCCCAAATGCATTTTGAGGGACTTGTTGTTAGATGATACTATCATGATATGGGCCATGACACCTCCCAAATGCATTTTTAGGGACTTGTTGTGAGAGGACATTGTGGTGATATGGCCCCCAAATCTATCCAAATGCATTTGTAAAGATTTGTTGTGAAACGACACTGTCAAGATATGGGCACTAGATCCTCCTTAATGCATTTTTAAGGAGTTGTTGTAAGAGCTCAATGCCATGATATAGGTTGTGGATCCTCCTAAATGAATTGTTAAAGACTTTCTATGAGATGACATATGTCATGATATGGGCCCTGGTTCCTCCCAAAAACATTTTTAGAGACTTGTTATGAGAGGACACTTTCATGAGATGAGCCATAGTTCTTCCTAAAAGCATTTTTGGGGACATGATGTGAGAGGACAACATCATGATATGGGTTGTGACTCCTCACAAATTCATTCTTAGAGACTTGCTGTGAGCAGACATTGTCATGATATGGGTCGTGGGTCCTCCCTAATACATTTCTAGGGACTTTCTATGAGAGGACACTGTCATGATATGTGACATGTCTCGTCCTGAATGCATTTATAAAGACTTTATGTGAGAGGACAATGCCATGATATGGGCCTTGGATTCTCCATAATCCATTTCCATGGACCTTTTATGAGAGGAAATTATCATTATATGGGTCGTGGCTCCTCCTAAATGTATTTTTTGGGACTTACTATGAGACGACATTTGTAATTATATGGGCCCCAAATACACTCAAATGAATTTTTGGGGACTTGTTGTGAGAGGACACTATCATGATATGATCCCTGGATCCTCAAAAATGAATTTCAAGGGACTTGTAGTGAGAAAAGAATGTCATGATAGGGGGCTTGGCTCCTCCAGATACATTTTTGAGAACAAGGTCCATAGAAATGGATTATGGGCCCTGATTCTATTTATTTGAAGGGACATGTTATGAAGGACACTGTCATGATATGGGCCATGTATCCTCCATAATGCATTTGGAGGGACATGTTATGAAGGACACTATCATGATATGGGTCGTGGAACCTCCCAAATGCATATTTAGGGACTTGATGTGAGATAACATTTGTTATGATATGGGCCCTGACACCTCCCAAATATATTTTCATGGACTTGTTGTGATAGGACGTTGTCATGATATGGGACCTGACACCTCCCAAATGCATTTGTAAGAACTTACTGTGAGATGACATTATCATCATATGTTCCATGGTACCTCTGAAATGTATTTTCAAGGATTTGGCATGAGAGGACATTGTCATGATATAGGCCCAAACTTGAGAGGACGTTGTCATCATATGTGCCATGGCACCTCCCATTTTCCCTTAAAACTTGTTGTGAGAGGAAACTGTCTCAATATTCATCCCAAATGCAATTTTTGTGAGTTAATGTGAGAGGACACTGTCATGATAAGGGCATGACACCACACAAATACATTTCTAGGGACTTCGTGCAAGAGGTTAGTGGCACAATATGGGCCATGGCTCCACACAAATGCATTTTAGGGAGTTGGTTTGAGAGGACACTCTCATGATATGGGCCATGTCTCCTCTCAAATGCATTTTCATGGAGTTGCTTATGTGAACCAAGTATGACAAAGGTTATTACATCTATATCCTGTTGAAATAGATGAACCTAGATAGGGAAAGGAGGAAGTAAATTCCTGGTAGGGATGACCTAGAAAGTACCTTGATGGTTTTTGTGATATGAGGCCCTTGGCTGACACAATCGTGAGGCTGTCTAATCAAACAGGAAGTTAGATGTGTTGGTTGAGCATGGAACCTGACATGCTTAAGATCTATGAGTTGTCTAATATCTGAGAAGGTGGTTTCTTAACAGCAATGACCTGAGGTATTTCTGGGCAATATGGCTCTTTGGAGGTGTTCTTGCACAATATGCCTAGATGCATGGTGCTTAGGGTTGTTGGTACCCGATATTAGGACATAATAATTCATAATCAAGCCGTATAGTATCTTGCTTAGGGAAAATACAGAACATTGGATGAGGCCTTATTTGTATAGTGCTCTAGTTATAATATGTAGTTTATTATATGAACCTTATATCATGTGATGAGTTCTTATAAAGCTTATCTTGTCAATCATGTTCCATAAAGAACATCAACTCCATTTTGGTATGGTCTGGTCACGTCGCTGCATTTGTTATGGTCGCGGCATTGTGTTGTGAGGGTGGGTCGTGACCTTGTGTTGTGGGTTGGTCGCGAAGCCTATTGTAATGCTAATGATGATGCCTTACTTTAACGTTGTTGTATCACGTTCTATCTTTGTCACGACGTGCGTCATGGAGACAGTCACAAAGTTGCGTTGTGAGATATGGTTGTGGCACCTCCCAAATGCATTTTTAGGGACTTGATGTGAGATAACATTTGTTTAGAAATAGACCCTGACACCTCCCAAATGCATTTGAAGGGACATGTTGTAAAAGGACACTATCATGATATGGGTCGTGGCACCTCCCAAATGCATTTTTAAGGACATGATGTGAGATAACATTTGTCTTGAAATGAGCCCTGACACCTCCCAAATTAATTTTCATGGACTTATTGTGAGAGGATGTTGTCATGATATGGGACCTGACACCTCCCAAATGCATTTTAAGGTCTTATTATGAGAGGACGTTGTCATAATATGGGGACCTGACACCTCCCAAATGTAGTTTTAAGGACTTTCTGTGAGATGACATTATAATCAAATGTGACGTGGCACCTCCCAAATGGATTTTTATGGACTTATTGTGAGAGGATGTTGTCATGTTATGAGACCTGACACCTCCCAAATGGATTTTTAAGAGTGATTTTTTTTGACAAAATGTAAACAGGGATATGAAGAAATAGAGTTGAGAGAAGAGTTAGTATTCACATAAATTTATATTTTTTCCTTGTTTATTCTATTTTTATTTGAATAAGAGAGAAGAGTCAACATTCACATAAACTCCCTTTTTATTATACAAAAAATCCTAGATAATTACATATATAATGTCACATATACATACATATTATATAATTTTTATCAAGAAAATGTTTCCCCAATATTTTAGAACACCCATAATATAATTTTTATCATTTAATATTATGATATAAATATTGTCACGTCTGTCATCCATAAATTCTTTCATTTTATTTAACATATAATCAATTAGAATAATATCAAACACAATTAAATATTTATATAGTAGACTATCACCAATAATTATATTATTTTTTTATAAAAATAAGGAAACTAACAATGTTGAAGGAAATAACTTGGAATTGACTTTAATACATTTCAATTGGTTGAAGAAAGAGAGAGAATATGAGTCAACAAGATTTCAAATTGAGACATAAAAGAAGACTTGTATCAAGAAAACATTTCCCTAATATTTTAGAACACCCATAATATAATTTTTATCATTTAATATTATGATATAAATATTGTCACGTCTGTCATCCATACATTCTTTCATTTTATTTAACATATAATCAATTAGAATAATAGCAAACCCAATTAAATATTTCTATAGTTAACTATCACCAATATTTATATTATTTTGTTATAAAAATAAGGAAAGTAATAATGTTGAAGGAAATTACTTGGAATTGACTTTAATGCATTTCAATTGGTTGAAGAAAGAGAGAGAATATGAGTCAACAAGATTTCAAATTGATACATAAAAAAAGACTTGTATCAAGAAAACGTTTCCCCAATATTTTAGACCACCCAGAGTATGATTGTTATCATTAAATATTATGATATAAATATTGCCATGTTTGTCATCCACAAATTATTTAATTTTATTGAACATATGGTCAATTAGATTAATATCAAACCCAATTAAATATTTCTATAGTAGACTATCACCAATATTTATATTATTTTGTTATAAAAATAAGGAAACTAATAATGTTGAAGGAAATAACTTGGAATTGACTTTAATGCATTTCAATTGGTTGAAGAAAGAGAGAGAATATGAGTCAACAAGATTTCGAATTGATACATAAAAGAAGACTTGTATCAAGAAAACGTTTCCCCAATATTTTAGACCACCCATAGTATGATTGTTATCATTAAATATTATTATATAAATATTGCCATGTTTGTCATCCACAAATTCTTTAATTTTATTGAGCATATGGTCAATTAGATTAATATCAAACCCAATTAAATACTTTATAGTAGATTATCACCAATATTTATATTATTTTTTTATAAAAATAAGGAAACTAATAATGTTGAAGGAAATAACTTGGAATTGACTTTAATGCATTTCAATTGGTTGAAGAAAGAGAGAGAATATGAGTCAACAAGATTTCAAGTTGAGACATAAAAGAAGACTTGTATCAAGAAAACATTTCCCTAATATTTTAGAACACCCATAATATAATTTTTATCATTTAATATTATGATATAAATATTGTCACGTCTATCATCCATACATTCTTTCATTTTATTTAACATATAATCAATTAGAATAATATCAAACCCAATTAAATATTTCTATAGTAGACTATCACCAATATTTATATTATTTTGTTATAAAAATAAGGAAACTAACAATGTTGAAGGAAATAACTTGGAATTGACTTTAATACATTTCAATTGGTTGAAGAAAGAGAGAGAATATGAGTCAACAAGATTTCAAATTGATACATAAAAGAAGACTAGTATCAAGAAAACGTTTCCCCAATATTTTAGACCACCCATAGTATGATTGTTATCATTAAATATTATGATATAAATATTGCCATGTTTGTCATCCAAAAATTCTTTAATTTTATTTAACATATGGTCAATTAGATTAATATCAAACCCAATTAAATATTTCTATAGTAGACTATCACCAATATTTATATTATTTTGTTATAAAAATAAGGAAACTAATAATGTTGAAGGAAATAACTTGGAATTGACTTTAATGCATTTCAATTGATTGAAGAAAGAGAGAGAATATGAGTCAACAAGATTTCAAATTGAGACATAAAAGAAGACTTGTATCAAGAAAACATTTCCCAAATATTTTAGACCACCCATAGTATAATTATTATCATTAAATATTATTATATAAATATTATCATGTTTGTCATCCATAAATTCTTTCATTTTAATTAACATATGGTCAATTAGAATAATATCAAACCCAATTAAATATTTTTATAGTCGACTATCACTAATATTTATATTATTTTGTTATAAAAATAAGGAGACTAACAATGTTGAAGGAAATAACTTGGAATTGACTTTAATGCATTTCAATTGGTTGAAAAAGAGAGAGAATATGAGTCAACAAGATTTCAAATTGATACATAAAAGAAGACTTGTATCAAGAAAATGTTTCCCTAATATTTTAGACCACCCATAGTATGATTGTTATCATTAATTATTATGATATAAATATTGCCATGTTTGTCATCCATAAATTCTTTTATTTTATTTAACATATGGTCAATTACAATAATATCAAACCCAATTAAATATTATTATAGTTGAATATCACCAATATTTATATTATTTTGTTATAAAAATAAGGAAACTAACAATGTTGAAGGAAATAACTTGGAATTGACTTTAATGCATTTCAATTGGTTGAAGAAAGAAGAATATATGAGTGAACATGATTACAAATTGAGACATTAAAGAAGACTTGTAGCAAGAAAATGTTTTCCTATTATTTTTCACCACCCATAATATAATTGTTGACGTTAAATGTTATAATATAAATCTTGCCATGTTTTCCATCTGTAAAGTCTTTCATTTTATTTAACATATGATCAGTTAGAATAATATCAAACCCAATTAAATATTTCTATTGTAGACTATCAGAAATATTTATATCCTTTTGTTATAAAAATAAGGAAACTAACAATGTTGAAGGAAATAACTTGTAGTTGACTTTAATGCATTTCAATTGGTTGAAGAAAGAGAGAGAATATGAGTCAAAATGATTTCAAATTTAGACATAAAAGAAGACTTGCAACAAAAAAATATTTCCCCATTTTTTTGACCTGGTCACATGTATAAAAATAAGGAATTGTGGGAATATTATATTACAAATCTTGTCATGCTTTACCATCTATAAAGGCTCTTATTTTGTTTGATATATAATCTTAAAAAAGAAAGAATAGAAAAACATTATTGAGAGAAATTTTGGAGAGAAAATGGTGGGATGTTCATTAAGGATATTAAACTTATACATATGACAATTAATACAATATACTAGATACCGATTTAGTATATCCTGATTTTTTAAAATAACAAATTATTTACACTTTCATATTTACCTAACTATTTATACCCTCCCTATTTTCTAATCGTTCCCCTGATAGTGCACCTAGCATGGTCAGCGTACAAATTCCAGTGTCCACTCACGCTTCCTACGCAATTCCCAAACGTCTTCCCGCATTTCCTCTCTCCTCTGTGCCTCCCACGTCACGCATGTCTCCCATAGTGCGAAAAGGGCGTCGTCAACCCCATCTTCCTCTCCCAATGATGCACACCATCTCATCCACGATTGAAAGTGCTGCCTTCAAGGCTCCGAAGTCATGCCTATGTATTTGTTGCGAGTCCAGGAGTCCTTCCCTTAGTCTTCTGTGTGCCCTATCTTGGAATGAGAGAGACGATGCCCTAGAATTGCTCTAGCAGTAATGTCCTGAAAGGTTGTTCTTTTCCTCAGCTTTGATTTCCTCAATCTCATAGATTTCTATTACTTATAACTCTTATCAATTTCTTCTAGTGTAGTGACGAGCAACCACTGTCCCCTACAAACAGACTCAGCCACCATCTCCAACCGAGCCTCAGAGGTCAATAGTGGGGGAAGGTGAGGTAAAGAGGACTATAACATCGGAATCTGAGATCTAGAGGACAACTGCTTTGGTAGCAACAATAGAGAGATATTGCAGAAAGTCACAAGTACTTTTAGGGTTTTGTTTAGTTTCTCAGGTCATCAGTAAATCGTCTAAATTGGTTTAATTCAGACTTAAAGTAAGGTAGTTTCTGCATACAATGCTTTAAACTAGGCGTAAATTGGTTTAATTCAGACTTAAAGTAACTCTTATCAATTTCTGAACGATTGATCTTGCCTTTTAATAGGCAAGTTTTTTAAATTTCTAAAATGTGTATGCAGATTTACTAAAAAGATTTGTGAGATTTTCATCTTGATACTCCAAACTCATAGCTCTCGCCTTTTAAAATGGGAATCAAGCTATGTTGCAAAGTTGACATACGTATTGACAACTGACTTTTTCTTCAGCATATACTATAGGACTATGCTCGTATAACTTCCATAAAAGGTCTGATATGAAAAATATTGTATTCTATAGTAGTAGCACTTTGATTAGGAGATGGTAGAATAAAATGAGAGAAATCTATTGATCATGTGCAAGGCAGATATACTATAAATAGATAGAATCTAGTACACTGCAGAACAAATAAGAATACACACCCTATGTTATAAACCCATCATCATCACTCAAAAATGCCTGTTTGATGATAACGACACACATATTCAAACAACATAATCGCACACACCCCTTCATAAAGAAACACATGCCATATTACCTTCCAACACCTCGTTTCAACAGACAGTTCTTGTTTGAATGAATTTCCAATATGACGTCGTAGCATTAAATCTGTCTTGGAAAATAATTACCGATGAGAGAAAGCATTGGCAGTTATATAGGTTTCCTCCACAAAAATTTTAGGTTGCTCCTAGATATCAAGATTGATGTAAACTAATTCCTAATCCATCTGACAAACCGAGGAGCTGCGTGTTCTGGCTTACTTGTAGTTGGGATGTCAATCCTTGGATCTGGATCACGCTCTTAATTTTGTATGCATAATTCTCGAGCTGTTCCTTGGCTACAGCCACCTGTGCCCTCCTCTACTTCTCAATTTTATCAGCTCTAGCCTCGTCACACTGCAGAAAAAACGTTCATATTCCAAATGCAAAGCAGTAGAACATGTTAAACCGTCTACACTCAATGCAGTAATATATATTTCACCAGTAGAACATGGGTGTGGCCTTTCTAGGTGTAGGACATGACGTAACATCTACTGCGTTGACAGTACCAAATTGAAAACATGTAGAGCATTTTATATTAATAATCAAACAGGTGGGTCTACATTAGAACATATAGTTTATCTTAAACACTGAGCCAAATGACCGTGCCTTCTTCCATTAAGCAACATGCATTACAGTGAAATTGTAGCAAACACAATCAAGATCTATTGCTCATGATCCTTTAACTGACTACAAGAACACACCACCAATAAATGACCAATCGATCCACACAGGCTGGGATAATAGTATAGTTTCTGAAAATTCAGAATAAGATGACATTGATACATTTTGGCATGTACAAAGTCAGATCCAAATACTTGCTGGTGATTTGTATCAAGCAGCATAGTGTCATTTTTTTACTGAACTAAGCAACATTTACAAGTTTAAAAACTACGTAAATGAGCCAACATCATACAATTATACTAGAATTAAACTATAACTATATCCGATGACATGGTTATGCATCCAGCCTTCACTACAGCTCCCCTGAAGTGATCTTTTCTTTTGCAGCTGATCTGGTTTGATAGACCATCTCCAATACATACTTGAAACATGTTGTCTTTGAGATCATAGTCAAAAGAAAACAAATAAATGTCCTTCACCTGCAACACAAATCCCAAGCAGATGTTAGCTATAAAAAGATTGTGAAATGTGTATTGCAGAGTAGTCAACCAGATGAAGTACAAACACATATTTAAATTTGTATTGCAGCTTATAAAATGGCTCCCTTCTTATACATGTGATGTCTAAATCTAAAGAAATTAAAGCGTACAACATATTCCCAGAGGCAATGCCCTAAAAGATAGTCTCAAAATAAACATACATATACCAAGGTAGCTCATTTAGAATAACTCCAATTCCACCGTATGACATTAAAAACACGGACATTGAGTCTGGATTTTAATAAGAGAAGCTCACTCCTGACCGTAGGAGAATGGAATTATACATTTTAAGGAGTTTGAAATACTTAAATATGTCTTAGAACTGCCAAACTAGTAGATACATCAATTGTAGTAAACAAATGATCTCACATTTTAAGATGAATCATAAAGTATAGTAAAAGATAGCATGAGTGAGAGTAATATGATGAGCCTGTAATATGTTTCCAAGCTCTTCATTGTAGACACACAAGCATGGGTTGAAACACATTTTTAAGATGAGCAAACACTTACTAATATTGTTAAAACAAATATAAGATCTACTTATTCTTCATAGAGAAATGTCACACAATTAAAATAATCCCAAGTAATAAAACAGATTAGTGGTCCAGGCAACCACATAGATACAATGGGCACTGAAGGAGGATCCGAATTGTAAGCCCTAGTCCAGTTGCCTACATAAAGGCCAAAGACTTACAAGGCTAGAATTATGCCACCTTAGGGATAAATTAATTTAGTTCAGGTCTTAGTTTAGGGTAATCGTCAACATAAGAGTAAGCACATAGTTAAACCACGACCAACATAAGAGTAAGCACATAGTTAAACCACAACTATCAAGAGTGGTTTAACTAAAGCCTACAAAAAATCCCAAATCTTAGTGTCACGGTTCTTCAGTGGCCTAAACAGACTATCAGTAGAGTTGAATGGCCACCCAACCTTATACCATAAATAATGCATATAATTACTAAAGAGCTAGGAAGCACAAACACTTCTATACAGTCCCCGTGTCTGTGTTCCACACGTTTTGAACACAGACGCTTCTCGAACATAGCCCAAAACATTTTGGACACCACTAAGACCTAACCTGTCCATTTTTGTCTTTTTTTGCAACCCAGACACTCCCTGGATACATCAAACAAACCGTTTCTATTGTAACAACTTATTTCAACGTATATATTTTGAAAATGCAGCTACTCCCTGGGCATATCAGCCTAGCAACTGCCGCAGTTGAAATCTATTTCTTTCACTGTGTAAATTATGGACACGCAACTACTTTTTGATTATGTCTTGTCATTGAAAATTTACATTAAACAAACTGAGATATAATCACAAAACTGCAAACAAAATGTCTTTGAAAGAATCCACATGTAAAATCCATGGTTAGGTATCATAAATCACATTGTAACAACTACATTGATTAAATGAGTAACATGTACTCATGTATTCAGTCTGGAAATCTACTATGTTTACTATAAAAACTGCAATAATGTGTTGATGTGTGCTTGATATCGTTTATACTACACAGAAACACACATTCATGTTCATATACAATTATGAATACATTCGTAAATATTTTTCTAAGTAATTCCAATTCACATGTGCATGCATTATACACATAAATGTATATACTTTTAAAAAATTTCCTCCCATCCAATGTCGTGTCCGTGTCCTATATTTTAGAAAATTGTCATGTCACGTGTCCGTACGCGAGTCAGTGTCCGTGTCTAAAACCTTGTCTGTGCTTCCTTGTAGAGGATTCATCATCAATGGAATAGGGAAATTAGAGTACAAAGGGGATTATATTGTGTTCTCATGCCTCTTCATCATGGGTTTAAACGAGCTGTTTAAAGTCAAATCTAAGAAGAGAAATCAATTACAGGATAAAGAAGTGCAAGTCCTAGTTAGGTCTAATTTATAGAGTCATCTCAGGGAAAAGAAGTGCAAATCCTAGTTAGGTCTAATTTATAGAGTCATCTTAGGGCAAAGAAGTGCAAGTCTTGGTTAGGTCTAATTTAGAATAAATTAGGGTAAGTTAGATACAAGAAATATCAACTTAGGGATAATATAGGTCACATTGACCACAAATTTGCTTAATTAATATGAAGTGAGATTGATAAACATAATATATATAAAGTTATTAACACAATCATGTAGACCTTATACACTTATATTGAAACCCCAAGTGAGGTATACATAATAATATTGAAACCCCAAGTGAGGTATACACCGGAATCTGAGATCTAGAGGACAATTGTTTAATTTTCATATCGTCCCTCGCTACTGTCTAGAAAATGTCTAATTTGAACAGTGCTTCTGCTGATCCATATATCAAAGTTGATGATATATTGCTGAGTTAGTACTTATATAGGTTCTCTCCTTTTCTTTATGGATAATATGGGTTGATGTGGTTTTTATTTGGCGTTACAATAGGTGGTTTTTGAGGGATGTGGTTTGTGCAATATGAAAAAGTAGGCAATATGAATTTTCTGTTTTTGAATATTGAATCATCTTTGCTCGGCAACCAGTTAGATGCATCAATTAAATATTCTATATGCTCCACCTAGTCATAAAGAAGGGATATTAGCAAAACTTTATAGCTTATGTGACAGGAGACATTCCTAAAGGGGAAAAATTCTTTAGCATTCTGGCTTTTTCTCTGCTGCCCTACGTATTGTCCCTCTTCCAATATAATTTTCTTATCTCCCCTCTCACTGTGGTAGAGAAAATGTCTAACATGAATGTTTTTTCTATTGAATCCATGTTATTTAACTGATATTAAAAATAACTATTTATTTTTACTACTTCCCTCGTAATCAAGAAAAGACGTAACCTCTTCTAGTGCACTTGCCTTCAACTTTATTGAATCCTCTATACAACAACTCATGCTTCTTCATTGGCCTAGTTTAATAAGTTACGTCATTCTATAATTCATAGATTATTTGTTTGGTGTTTTTTAACAAAACAGAACACACTGTTATGATGCTAAAGATCATATAAAAATATGTGACAGTGCTTCGTTTGCTAACAAGGATCTGCACCTCGCCTGCCTCATCTTTTAATGCATTTACCATAGTCACTTTGGTGCCACAATATGCATATTATGCTTGTCCATTTGTCTAGCTTAATTAAGTCTTTCCAAGGGAGTTTTGAGACCAAATTTTTTTTGGTTGGTTTAATGATCAAAAGGGTACATTGTAAAGCACAAATCATAGAACAAACAAACCAATTTCTTAGTAAGGACTCCCTATACCTCTAAAACATCTAAGTAGGAGAATTATATAATTTTTTCGATAATAATAGATACATTCCTTCTCCCCTGATCTTTTAACATCAGCCGCATGAAACCCACTTGCATTTAATCATGTCATTGATTCTGAAAATCCTCTTTTAAAGAACAAGGACTCATGCCTCAACTAACAGTACAAAACAATTCGAGCAGAAAAAGTTATAACCAATCTACTCCCTTTTTCCCTTCATATTTAAACATCGACCCATGATACCACCTTCATTCAAGTAAGCCACCAATTCTAAGAATCCTATTTTAAAGAACAGGAAGAAGTCATGACCTCAAATAATATTATAAATAAACTTTAGTAAAATGAACAATACTACAGCCTCTTACAGTGTCACAACTCAATTCTATCTTAGAGCAATAGACTTGAAACCCCTTTCTTAGCAAGGACTCCACAACCCTCTGATAAACCCAACTAAGAAGGAGAATTATAGAATACCATAACAAGATAATAATGGGTTTGTTCCTTTTTTAAACTTCAGTAAAATGAACAATACCACAGCCTCTTACAGTGTCGCAACTCAATTCTATCCTAGAGCAACATAATTGAAAGACCTTTCTTAGCAAGGACTCCACAGCCCTCTTATAAACCCAATTAAGAAGGAGAATTATAGAATACCATAACTAGATAATAATAATCAAGCCACAAGACTACAACATGGCATCAAGTCCCAAACTAAGATTATCCCCTTCTTTAACATTACAAGGACAACTACATCATATACTGGCCTTTTAGATTGTATATATCACTATATTTATTCAACTTGTACTCTATATCATTTCTGAATTTCTTATTTTATATCAAATATGGTAGACTTGCTACTATATTTAAATGATATTACACGATTTTTCAGGAGACATGGATAAAACTTGGATTAGTAGAGGAAAATATAAATATGAACGTTGCAAAAGTGCTTTCATGACAGGATTTAATTCCTTTCTGGATTTGGCTTTTAGGAATCATGTTGAGGCAAATTTCCCATGTGTGAAGTGTGAGAACAAATTTTTCTATGATAGAAAAACAATTCAATGGCATGTTATCAAGTATGGATTTCTATCAACCTACACTAATTGGGTGTATCACGATGACAACCAAGATACTTTTTACAACCAACATGTTGATAAACCTTTTGATGATATAGAGGGCTTGATTAATGATACTTGCTATGATCATTTAGAAATGACCGAAGACGATGTTGAGAATAACAATGAACATACTCTACATGATGATGATAAATTTGATAAATTATTAAAAGATGCTTGTGAACCACTATATCCGGGTTGTGATAAATATTCTATATTATCATTTATTGTTCACTTATTTAGACATAAGTTCTTGAATAAAATTAGCAATAAGGCAATATCAGATTATTTGGAACTTCTTAATCAAGTATTGCCTAAGGGACATAAGCTGCCAATGAAATGGTATGAATGTAGAAAGCTCATGTCTTCATTGGGATTGGATTATCAGCTTATCCACGCATGTCCCAATGATTGTGTATTATTTAGAGGTGAATACTTGGACTTGGATAGGTGCCCAAAGTGTAATACTTCTAGGTGGAATGATACTTACAAGGGAAAAAGGATAAAGGTCAAGAAAAGTACACCACAAAAAGTGCTTCGGTACTTTCCCTTAACTCCTAGACTTAAAAGATTATATAATTCTAGAAAGACTGCTCCTCTGATGACTTGGCACTCCACTAGCCAGACTGGTAAGGATGGTGAAATGGCACATCCTAGAGATTCCGAGGCTTGGAAGGATTTTGATACTAAACAACCGTCATTTAGAAATGAGACACGCAATGTCTGACTTGGCTTAGCAACTGATGGATTTAGTCCTTTCAATATTGCAATGGGAAGTAGTAGAAGCATATGGCCTGTAATCTTAATGTGCTACAATCTTCCCCCATGGTTAGCTATGCATCAATCATTTTTAATGTTGTCACTTCTTATCGATGGTCCTAAATCACCTGGAAACGATATAGATGTCTATCTCCAACCATTAATTGATGAATTGAAGATGTTGTGGGATGGCGTTAACACCTTTGATGCGAATACAGGAGAGGTATTTTGTATGAGGGAAATGCTTTTGTGGACCATTAGTGATTTTCCAGCATATAGCATGTTGTCTGGTTGGAGCACTAAAGGATACAAGGCGTGCCCTTATTGTCATGTTGATCATGGGTCCATTTACCTCCCATATTCTTGAAAGTGTGTGTATTTAAGGCATTACCATTTTTTGCCTACAGATCACCCATGGCGTGTTGACAAAATAAGCTTCAATGGTGAGGAGGAAAATGAACCACCTCCTCACCCTATAGATGGGGAACAAATTCAACATTTATGGAAAGATTATGATAACATTGTATTTGGAAAGTTTCCAAATAATGAATCACGAGGCCGACTTGGATTACCTGAAGGTTGGAAAAAGCGAAGTGTTTTTTTTTAGCTTCCTTACCGGAGCTCATTGTTGGTACGACACAATCTGGATGTGATGCATATTTAAAAAAACATAAGTGAAAACATTTTGGGTTGGA
Source organism: Alisma plantago-aquatica (assembly GCA_963693085.1). Classification (NCBI taxonomy): domain Eukaryota; kingdom Viridiplantae; phylum Streptophyta; class Magnoliopsida; order Alismatales; family Alismataceae; genus Alisma; species Alisma plantago-aquatica. Next base: position 203,363,544 of record OY856410.1, on the reverse strand, counting down.
TACTACACAAAGATGGTAGTAGCAAGGACAATCTTAAAGCTAGATTAGACATGCAACACTTGAAGATGTGAAAATCATTATGGCCTAGAATTTCGAAATCTCAAAATACCAGGGAACTTCCTCATGCAATTTATAGCTTGTCCGATGAAGAAAAGGTTAACCCATTGTCTGTTTTGAAGGACATTAAACTTACAGAAGGATTTTCCTCAAATTTCTAAGCAAGGACTCCACAACCCTCTGATAAACCCAACTAAGAAGGAGAATTATAGAATACCATAACAAGATAATAATGGGTTTGTTCCTTTTTTAAACTTCAGTAAAATGAACAATACCACAGCCTCTTACAGTGTCGCAACTCAATTCTATCCTAGAGCAACATACTTGAAACCCCTTTCTTAGCAAGGACTCCACAACCCTCTTATAAACCCAATTAAGAAGGAGAATTATAGAATACCATAACTAGATAATAATAATCAAGCCACAAGGCTACAACATGGCATCAAGGCCCAAACTAAGATTATCCCCTTCTTTAACATTACAAGGACAACTACATCATATACTGGCCTTTTAGATTGTATATATCACTATATTTATTCAACTTGTACTCTATATCATTTCTGAATTTCTTATTTTATATCAAATATGGTAGACTTGCTACTATATTTAAATGATATTACACGATTTTTCAGGAGACATGGATAAAACTTGGATTAGTAGAGGAAAATATAAATATGAACGTTGCAAAAGTGCTTTCATGACATGATTTAATTCCTTTATGGATTTGGCTTTTAGGAATCATGTTGAGGCAAATTTCCCATGTGTGAAGTGTGAGAACAAATTTTTCTATGATAGAAAAACAATTCAATGGCATGTTATCAAGTATGGATTTCTATCAACCTACACTAATTGGGTGTATCACGATGACAACCAAGATACTTTTTCCAACCAACATGTTGATAAACCTTTTGATGATATAGAGGGCTTGATTAATGATACTTGCTATGATCATTTAGAAATGACCGAAGACGATGTTGATAATAACAATGAACATACTCTACATGATGATGATAAATTTGATAAACTATTAAAAGACGCTTGTGAACCACTATATCCGGGTTGTGATAAATATTCTATATTATCATTTATTGTTCACTTATTTAGACATAAGTTCTTGAATAAAATTAGCAATAAGGCAATATCAGATTATTTGGAACTTCTTAATCAAGTATTGCCTAAGGGACATAAGCTGCCAATGAAATGGTATGAATGTAGAAAGCTCATGTCTTCATTGGGATTGGATTTTCAGCTTATCCACGCATGTCCCAATGATTGCGTATTATTTAGAGGTGAATACTTGGACTTGGATAGGTGCCCAAAGTGTAATACTTCTAGGTGGAATGATACTTACAAGGGAAAAAGGATAAAGGTCAAGAAAAGTACACCACAAAAAGTGCTTCGGTACTTTCCCTTAACTCCTAGACTTAAAAGATTATATAATTCTAGAAAGACTGCTCCTCTGATGACTTGGCACTCCACTAGCCAGACTGGTAAGAATGGTGAAATGGCACATCCTAGAGATTCTGAGGCTTGGAAGGATTTTGATACTAAACAACCGTCATTTAGAAATGAGACACGCAATGTCTGACTTGGCTTTGCAACTGATGGATTTAGTCCTTTCAATATTGCAATGGGAAGTAGTAGAAGCATATGGCCTGTAATCTTAATGTGCTACAATCTTCCCCCATGGTTAGCTATGCATCAATCATTTTTAATGTTGTCACTTCTTATCGATGGTCCTAAATCACCTGGAAACGATATAAATGTCTATCTCCAACCATTAATTGATGAATTGAAGATGTTGTGGGATGGCGTTAACACCTTTGATGCGAATACATGAGAGGTATTTTGAATGAGGGAAATGCTTTTGTGTACCATTAGTGATTTTCCAGCATATAGCATGTTGTCTGGTTGGAGCACTAAAGGATACAAGGTGTGCCCTTATTGTCATGTTGATCATGGGTCCATTTACCTCCCATATTCTTGAAAGTGTGTGTATTTAAGGCATTACCATTTTTTGCCTACAGATCACCCATGGCGTGTTGACAAAATAAGCTTCAATGGTGAGGAGGAAAATGAACCACCTCCTCACCCTATAGATGGGGAACAAATTCAACATTTATGGAAAGATTATGATAACATTGTATTTGGAAAGTTTCCAAATAATGAATCACGAGGCCGAATTGGATTACCTGAAGGTTGCAAAAAGCGAAGTGTTTTTTTTTAGCTTCCTTACTGGAGCTCATTGTTGGTACGACACAATCTGGATGTGATGCATATTTAAAAAAACATAAGTGAAAACATGTTGGGTTGGATACTACACAAAGATGGTAGTAGCAAGGACAATCTTAAAGCTAGATTAGATATGCAACACTTGAAGTTGTGAAAATCATTATGGCCTAGAATTTCGAAATCTCAAAATACCAGGGAACTTCCTCATGCAATTTATAGCTTGTCCGATGAAGAAAAGGTTAACCCATTGTCTGTTTTGAAGGACATTAAACTTACAGAAGGATTTTCCTCAAATTTCTAAGCAAGGACTCCGCAACCCTCTGATAAACCCAACTAAGAAGGAGAATTATAGAATACCATAACAAGATAATAATGGGTTTGTTCCTTTTTTAAACTTCAGTAAAATGAACAATACCACAGCCTCTTACAGTGTCGCAACTCAATTCTATCCTAGAGCAACATACTTGAAACCCCTTTCTTAGCAAGGACTCCACAACCCTCTTATAAACCCAATTAAGAAGGAGAATTATAGAATACCATAACTAGATAATAATAATCAAGCCACAAGGCTACAACATGGCATCAAGGCCCAAACTAAGATTATCCCCTTCTTTAACATTACAAGGACAACTACATCATATACTGGCCTTTTAGATTGTATATATCACTATATTTATTCAACTTGTACTCTATATCATTTCTGAATTTCTTATTTTATATCAAATATGGTAGACTTGATACTATATTTAAATGATATTACATGATTTTTTCAAGAGACAAGGATAAAACTTAGATTAGTAGATGAAAATCTAAATATGAACGTTGTAAAAGTGCTTTCATGACAAGATTTAATTCCTTTCTGGATTTGGCTTTTAGGAATCATGTTGAGGCGAATTGCCCATGTGTGAAGTGTGAGAACAAATTTTTCTATGATAGAAAAACAATTCAATGGCATGTTATCAAGTATGGATTTCTATCAACCTACGCTAATTGGGTGTATCACGATGACAACCAAGATACTTTTTCCAACCAACATGTTGATAAACCTTTTGATGATATAGAGGGCTTGATTAATGATACTTGCTATGATCATTTAGAAATGACCGAAGACGATGTTGAGAATAACAATGAACATACTCTACATGATGATGATAAATTTGATGAACTATTAAAAGACGCTTGTGAACCACTATATCCGGGTTGTGATAAATATCTAAATTATCATTTATTGTTCACTTATTTAGTCATAAGTGCTTGAATAAAATTAGCAATAAGGCAATATCAGATTATTTGGAACTTCTTAATCAAGTATTGCCTAAGGGACATAAGCTGCCAATGAAATGGTATGAATGTAGAAAGCTCATGTCTTCATTGGGATTGGATTATCAGCTTATCCACGCATGTCCCAATGATTGCGTATTATTTAGAGGTGAATACTTGGACTTGGATAGGTGCCCAAAGTGTCATACTTCTAGGTGGAATGATACTTATAAGGGAAGAAGGATAAAGGTCAAGAAAAGGACACCACAAAAAGTGCTTCGGTACTTTCCTTTAACTCCTAGACTTAAAAGATTATATAATTCTAGAAAGACTTCTCCTCTGATGACTTGGCACTCCACTAGCTAGACTGGTAAGGATGGTGAAATGGCACATCCTAGAGATTTTGAGGCTTAGAAGGATTTTGACTCAAAACATCCATCATTTAGAAATGAGACACACAATTTCTGACTTGGCTTAGTAACTGATGGATTTAGTCCTTTCAATATTGCAATGGGAAGTAGTAGAAGCACATGGCCTGTAATCTTAATGTGCTACAATCTTCCCCCATGGTTAGCTATGCATCAATCATTTTTAATGTTGTCACTTCTTATCGATGGTCCTAAATCACCTGGAAACGATATAGATGTCTATCTCCAACTATTAATTGATGAATTGAAGATGTTGTGGGATGGCGTTAACACCTTTGATGTGAATACATGAGAGGTATTTTGTATGAGGGCAATGCTTTTGTGGACCATTAGTGATTTTCCAGCATATAGCATGTTGTCTGGTTGGAGCACTAAAGGATACAAGGCGTGCCCTTATTGTCATGTTGATCATGGGTCCATTTACCTCCCATATTCTCGAAAGTGTGTGTATCTAAGGCATCGTCATTTTTTGCCTACGGATCACCCATGGCATGTTGACAAAAGAAGCTTCAATGGTGAGGAGGAAAATGAACCGCCTCCTTACTCTATAGATGGGGAACAAATTCAACATTTATGGAAAGATTATGATAACATTGTATTTGGAAAGTTTCCAAATAATGAATCACGAGGCCGACTTGGATTACCTGAAGGTTGGAAAAAGCAAAGTGTTTTTTTTAGCTTCCTTACTGGAGTTCATTATTGGTATGACACAATCTGGATGTGATGCATATTGAAAAAAACATAAGTGAAAACATTTTGGGCTGGATACTACACAAAGATGGTAGTAGAAAGGACAATCTTAAAGCTAGATTAGATATGCAACACTTGAAGATACGAAAATCATTATGGCCTAGAATTTCAAAATCTCAAAATACCAGGGAACTTCCTCATGCAATTTATAGCTTGTCTGATAAAGAAAAGGATAACCTATTGTCTGTTTTGAAGGACATTAAACTTCCGGAAGGATTTTCCTCAAATTTCTCTAATATGGTTCAACTTAGAGAAAAGAAGTTAGTGGGTATGAAGAGTCATGATCACCATATAATGCTACATAATCTCCTGCCTATAGCTATAGTTAAAGCATTGTCAAAGCCTGTAAGGAAAGTAATAACTAAATTTTGTGTTTACTTCAAGGAGTTGTGTGCAAAGGTCATAACTATTGAGAAAATGAAGGAGTTAGAAAAAAAAATTCCTATGATAATGTGCACATTGGAAAGGATTTTTCCTCCTGCATTTTTTGATGTTATGGTACATTTAGCTATACATCTTGCAACCGAGGCAAAACTTGCTGGACCAGTTCAATTTAGATGGATGTATCCAATTGAAAGATATCTCTACACGTTAAAAAATTACATTCGGAATAAGAGTAAACCAGAAGGTTCAATTGCTGAGGGCTACTTGGTTGAGGAAGTAAGCATATTCTATGATAGGTACCTGCATGATGTGGAAACTAAGCTACACAAACCTATAAGGTATCAAGATGGTCCACTCGGCGCAACTTCTCTTCTGACCATTACACATGAGGAATTGCATCAAGCTCAATGATTCATCTTGCTTAATACCGAGGAAGTTCAACCATATGTTAAGTAAGTATTTGGTTAACTAAATTTTAGTTAAATGTTACTTCTAAAAAACCAAATTTGATTTCACATATATAAACATGACACATAATGATTATTTGATATGGCAACACCCTGATTGGGATGATTTCACATTACAGTTGCATCACCACGAAACATTTGTAAGCTGGTTTGAAGATCACATAAGAAAATTCATTACCTCTATTCAACTTAATATTATTGCTTTCATTATTCATAATATTGTCTATCCTCTTCTTCTTTCAGGTTGATTCTTTAACAAATTTTGATGAACTTCCTAAACATATTCAATATCTATCTCGACCACCTAAAATAGGTGTTTATTCATACAAAAGTTATTTTGTGAATGGTTACAAGTTTGATTGTCAGGATGTAGACATTAAACGTTCCACACAAAATAGTGGCATTGCCACATATGGTCCTAATGGTGAAGTATACTATGGGTTTTTAGATGACATTTTTGAGATTCACTACCATAGGATGGATCCTTATTATCTTTTCAAATGCTCATGGTATAGTATTGATGAGGAAGGGTTTTCAGTTGATGACTTTAACATTGCATATGTTGACACAAGTAAGTGAAGCTTTAAAGATGAGCCCTTTATTTACCCAGAACAAGCTGAACAAGTGTTATACTCAGTCAATCCTATAGATGGAAATTGGAGTGCTATATGTCACTGGAAACCTAGAAATGTTTACCATGAACATGAGCACACAATTGAACAAAGAAATTAACATTTGGCTAGAGGTCACGAGCCATTACTTCATTGTGGTTTGGATGATGTCCATGATCTAACATGGACTAGGTGTGATATACCTAGAAAAGTAAAAGTGTCTAAAAATGTAGTCAAAGAAATTCTACAGCCTAAAAAGAGGAAGAGATTATAGGTAATATTAATTGAAGAATTGCATGATAAATTTTTATTACCTCTTTTAGGATTGTTGAATTTGTAGCTCATATATTTATATGATACATGATTGCATTATACAGTCTTTGTAGGGACATGCCTCCTAAGGCGATGTATAAGTCTGTTAATAAAATCATAGAAGGGGGAAATAATGATGATGAAGTTGCAACACGGAAACAAGTTTTTTTTTGTTTATCTTATATGATTTTCTTGTTCACTTTTCTTTCTTTTCCATACATTATTTAACCTATGTCAGTATTGTTATTAGCTTTGGATCTTGGGATGGCCAGTGGAAGCAAAATGAAAGTTCAATCCGACATGTGTGTCGAATCAAACATAGGTATAAACCAAATTTGAAATGTACCAATTAAATAAAAACGATGATGTAATTGTTTAGATCAATTAACATTACATTTTTCTATAGAAATTAAATCTATGACTACAAATCTGATTTTGATTGAGTTTCTTCAAATTGCTCCTCTTTTTTCTAACTAGTTGTTTTTACTAAATTTTCCATACCATGTGTACAAAAATAATAATGTTAAGGAGTTATTCTTTCCCATGCTCTCACTGTTGTTACTATATGCAATAGAGAATCTTTCATCATTGCTCCAAACCACAAATGGAATTTTGAAAGCCAAAAAGGCAGCTGCATCTGCACCCTTCAATAATGATCCTTTTGAGGAGTGATTGATCGAGTTAAAGTCAAGTAAATTATTCATATATATATATTGCAAATATATGTACTTCTATTAACTATCACTACATGTAATTTTTGTATTAATTGTTAGGAACAAAGAGGACAGAAAACTCTAACACTGTGGATGATGAAATGCCAATTGCCAATGCATTAAAAAAAGTTCACAATTGTGGTATTTAATAGTGCACTGGTTTATTGTAATCTATTGTGTGTTTTCAATAACTCATTTTCTTCTATTATCGTGTATTGTTGAATATGTTTAGGTAAGTCTGTGTACGAAAAATCAACCTCAACTAACCCCAAGACAAAGATGCACCTTAATCACAAAATGAAGTCTATTCAAGGTGAAGTTGATGCATCAATTCATGGTACATCTCAAAGTACTGAAATGTTAGGTATATTAATTATAACTACCTACCACCCTCCCATTCTAATTTATGATTTGTAGAATTAATTTCCTTCTATTTATGTGCATGATTTGATGTGTTTAGGTAAGTATGTGCATAGGAAATTTATCTTAAATAGTGCCAAGACAGACATTTGTCTAAATGCGAAGAAAAAATTTGATTCAAATATTGTAAAGACAAAGATGCATCAAAAGCAAAATTTGAAGTCTGTTTCTGATGCCTCAGGCTATGGTGCATTGACAAGAACTAAAGTTTTAGGTATTTTTTTTATAAAAATACACCTACCCTCATTTTGTTTTATAGAAATATTTCCTTCTTGTAATGTTTATCATTTCATGTCTCTAGGTAAGTCTGTGCTTGGGAAATCTTCCATTAATAGTTCGAAGACAGACATTCCTCTAAATGGGAAGAAAAAATCTATTCAATCTAATTTTGATGCATCAGATCCTGATCCAACTCCAAGGACTAAAATCTCAGGTATTTTAGATAGAAAAACACACTCACTCATTCTATTTTCAATTCATATAAATTGTTGGTTGTTTAGGGAAATCTGTGCATGGAAAATCTACACCAAATACTACCAAGAAAAAGGTGCATCTAAATCAGAAGACAAAGTCTCTTCAATGTGATTTTGATGCGGAAGGTAATGGCATATCCATAAGGAAGTTTTATGTAGTATGATAATAAATATATTGTCCTACTCCTTACATTTGATGTGCTTTAGTAAGTGTTTCTTTTCTACTAATGTACTTTGTGAATGTGTTAGGTAACTCTATACATGGAAAATCTGCCTCAAACATTGTAAACACAAATACACACAGAAAACAAAAGGCAAAGTCTATTCAATGCAACTCAGATTCTTCAAGGAGTGATATTTTGGGTATGTTAATTGTAAATGCACCGAACCACCCAGCCTAATTGACACACACATATATATCAACTTACTCTAATGGTATTTGAACCATGTAGGTTCTGTATAGTATCATAATTTTTACTTTTTTTTACTTGATGGCAGAATTTTTCTCAGATTTTTGTTAAGTCTTTAACAAATGATTATCACCTTTTGGTTAAATAGGAAACATGCAACACAACAAGAGGGTATCAATTACTCCAGAAGATATTGAAGCATATGGAGAAATAAGTGCATCTGCATTTGGTTTCAATATGAGCGATGATGAGACAGATGAATCTCACCACCATGAAGATCTAGGTGAGTTATCTATCGAATTGTATGTAACTACTTTCTGTATTATTCTCATTCTATCACTTACTACAAATTTGAATTCTTTGTTTAAGATGTTGAAGATGATTCGATTGTTAATGGTACTTCAGAAATCCATTTTTCAGGTATTATCTTTATTGGAACTATTTCTTGTTGTGTAATAAATCCTTGTAACCTACTGTTGGGATAAACAATTTATGGCACAATTGAAAGAAACTGAAAATGAATTGCCTATCCATGGAACTTCAGTGATTAGGCTCATAGGTAACATTCTTAAGACATTGTTATCATGGGACACACCTTGATCCACTAGTCTTCCATGGAGAGGGGTTGATTCTTGGGTGCCTAGTTCCTTTGCGTACTAGGCAATTGCCTTGTCATTTTAGGATGAAATATCACATCTTTCATCTCACACACTTGTATAAATTTCAAATTGTACATAACAATATAAGATGGTGACAATCTTGAAGATGATTTGCATGCTGAAGAACAAGTTAGAATTGATGAATTGGATCAACAGGAACCCAGATGTGAAGAAGGTAGTGCATTTAACTTGAATGTATATTAGTATATTTCTGATTTGGAATTGAAACTTTTTAATGACTCAGCCACTTCTAAGAAAAAAACAAGGGGATGTACGACATACAAAGCTGTTTCCCCCCCAAAAGGTAAAAAAATGGAAATGCAAAGTTTGTAGCGAATTGGGAGTTCCTGTTGGAAATGAAGCTTCAAAGTTAGCAGAATGGCTAGGCATACATGCTCAACAAGTAAAGTACTTTCCTATTGCTGAAAATTGGGGACAAAGACATGAGAAAAGTTTTGCAAATGTGTTGGCTTCTCTAAAGGTAAGCAACATGTATAATTATCAATATTAATTTATGATTCTGTGTTGAGTTGATGTCACTAGTAAACTATTATTCAATTCTTCGTGTAGGATGATATTGACTTTGTAATGCGGGATGGGCATAGCAAAGCTCCTATAGATGGTGTTTTTTCATGGTGTAAGGCAAGAATTCAACGAGATATTAGGACATGGAGGCACAATTTGAAGAAGAAATATTATCATCCCAACAAGCCACTTGAGGAACAACTGCTGACAAGTGCAGACAAAAGGATTTCTAATGCTCAATGGGTAGAACTGTTGAAATATTGGGACAAAGATGAAACTAAGGTGGTGTTACAGTATAAAACATTTATAATTGATTATAATATTATGATTTTAGTACTATTTCTACCATTTCAGCTTTTGGCGACAAGAAACAAGGATAGCCGAAGTGTTGCAGGACCCACATATACCGGTGGACCTATTTCAATAGCAACCCTCCGACACAAAGTGGTAAGTTTTGTTAATATTATATTTTGGTGTTACTTTTTAGCTTTGGATATATGTATTTTGATTGCCATGCAACCCATAAAATGTTTAGAAGGAAGAAGAAGGAGAAAAGTTTACAGAATACAAAGCATATGTTGGAGCTCATTTAGATCAAAATAATAACCCTACAAATGAGAGGACAAAGACTTTACTTGTAAGTGATACAAATAATATTTTCTACTAAATATCTTTCTCAATTACTTGCTATATTTTCCTCTTTTTTATGTATATTAGAGGCAAGTTGCTCAAGCTTGCTTGGAAAAAGGGGTTGAGGAAACACAAGACCCATTGGAATTTGGATCTACTATGGATGACTCTTATGGCCCACATCGTGGAGGGTATGAAATAGGATACGGTGTTGGAGTGTATCATAGAAATTTGCAGAATAGAAAAGCCAAACAAGCTCTACATTCAGCTGTGACAGATCTTCAACAACAACTACAAGACAAGAATGAAGAACTTGCTGACGTTAAAGCTAAAATAGCGACATTGGTGTAATTTTTATGCTGAATGATATTAATCTATCCATAAAAACTCAATTTTGTTTACGCGTCACTAGGAGAGAAAGCTTGGAAAGAGGCATATGATGGATAGGAGGGAGGCATTGTGTCAGAAAATGCTCGAAAAAATGGTAAATGAAGTGTTTCTATGTCTTCATATAAAAAATTATATTCATGAGTAAATATTACATAAAGATAATATATATACATCTATTTTTAACTTGTAGGGATGATTTACACGCATGTTGCATGCTTCGGCTCCATCGGAAAATGAAGATCCAACTTAATTCGTAGAAAGTTAATGATCAGTTTGGCATCCTTTATGCCAAATTTAACAATTAGTGGAAATATTTGGATGACTTGATAGTAAGAAATTTTCATATATGACCAAATAGTAGTATATGTTACTTGGACAATCATGCATTATTTGTTAATATTATAGCTAGCATATATATAGTTTTAAGCCACATCATCTCTTTATTATAATTATATTTGTTTTGTAGTTATGTTTCCAAATTTTGGATGTGTATTTTTCTAGCATGTGAAATCCATACCCCCTTTGGATGATGCACATGATCAAAAACATGTATTATGCTCTTGATCAGGACAAAATGATGAATTAGTGTGTTTGTGTGTGCTATGTGTATTTCCTTTGTTCTTCCGAAGGGACTAAATGATGAATTAGTGTGTTTGTGTGTGCTATGTTTATTTCCTTTATTCTTTCAAAAGAAGCCATGTATAGAATCATTGGTGGCTATGAGAATAAATACAAGGTATGATAATTAGGGACCCATTTTAAGGCAGCCCACCTACAACCTAAGGGGGCTAGGTGGGAGCCATGGTATTTTGTAAGCACAAGTGTAGCTATCATAGTTAACTAATTCTTTTTCTTTTTGGCTCCATATCACATAGATGAAGGATGCTCAAGTGAAGACTCGACTAGAGCATGATCTCGATTGCCATAGTTGATGCAAGCCAAATGTATAACAATCATTTGATGATGATACTAATTGAATTTAAGAAAGTATTTGCTCATAAATGCAATGTAGCACCTGCTTGGACAATGCCAAATATGGATTGTTCTATTTATAGTCTTTATACTGAGTTAATGTACACTGCAAGGTTTATTTTACCAGGTTGCTGCTCCTGTATGCCCCAACCATAAAAAAAGTGAAAATTTCATATCCTCTTTAGTTGGATATGATATTGGGATCTTTACTTCATAAAACAACAACCTTGTGAATCATCTAAATGCTGACCAAAATCAAAATTGCCAATGATTGTCCCTTCAGCATTGGTCTTTATTCACACTCTTGTTTAACAGAGTGAGCCAAAGTTAATTCTTTTTACCCTTGAGCAAGGCCGACCTTAGATTATTTCATATCTACATATGAAATAAGCAAGAGATATAGGACATAGTACTTCTTCATCTCTTAATGCCAAGTTCCAGAAGAAACAAGAGAAAGCAGGTCTCAGAATATCCAATTAGGAGCATCTTTCTAGAAGGTATCATTTTCATATTTTTTCTGGAAATATTTTGATTATGACTGAAAATGATTTGATCATACAAGGTGTGGCAGAAATCATATGTTAATGGATTTCCACTGCTTATAACTGGTGGGAATTTGTTAATGCTTAGGCTTTTTCTTACTGGAAATATTGTTACGAGTCTAATTTTAACTCCGACATTAACTATCAATCCGGTAACTAATTCAGATTGCTAAAGTTTATGGCTAAGCACAACCCTCTCTAGATTAAGTTTGGTTCATGGACATGATATAATTTTGACTGCCCTAAGTACTTTGTTTCCTCATTGACTTCTTTTCTATAATTAATAACATGAAATTTGTATAATGGTTGTACTATCTTTCAACTTTATCCTTAACACTATAGTTTTCACATGATGATTGTGAAAATGAGAAGTGGGAATGCACTCATGATTCACCTTTTTATTACTCTTGGTAAGGAATTGCACAAAATTAAACAACGCAATAGCAGGTTGTCAATTATTTGTGTTTTTCTCTGCTAAAATAAGTGTTATGTTTACATTGAGTTAAGTTGGAGATAAGCATGACTCTCACGTTCTTTGTTGTATTTCCTTTTCTTTACCAGTGCAAATCTCCATCTCCACGTTTGAAGTTAGAGTGAAACTCTCCCTAGATAGAGATTAGTAGGGAAATATGGAAGGGTTTTGAGGTAATGCAAGACAGGTTGATTGACGAACCCTTGCTTATTAGTTGCCATATTTTTCTTTTTTATGGTTCATATTGATTATCAATATGTTATTTTCCTTCTTTAACAGATTGTAAGAACTTATTACATATGATGAGATGGAAGTCAGATAGAAATCTCTCATTTGGAGGTTATCTAGAGCATAAAGCCTTCTGGTGCCAATCTTCCAAATAATAATCTTGAAATATCCAGGCTCATGTACATGTACTTGTTTCTTTTATATCATGCTTCTAAGATTGTTTGTAAATGACTTGATATTTTAAGTCATAGTATAATATAAAAATCCACTTGATATTTAGAAACAATGTTTTTCACTACTATGATATTCTTAACAATCATATTCCACAAGTTCACTGCATGATGTAGATTAATTTGATGTTTCTTTTTTTGCAGCAAATACTGAGAAGAGATGGTCCTCCTATATATATAAATAGTTGGCATGTGGTCATGAGAAAAATGCCCACATGTTTTCCCTCTTCTCTCTAGTCTCATCCCTATCCTCTTTGCCACCCTCTGTCCCCTTCTCATTTTCTAGAAGTTTCACCCACCTTCCGAGCTCTCAACCTTCCCTTTCAGCTCTGGGGGTAACTATCTGTGCCTGCACGGTTGTGGTCATGATCAGCGTGGAGATGCAGTTTAGAATACAAAGGAGCCTAGCCCATGCCTATATTAGAGTACCTCTCACACGCTTTATTAAGGGGCTGAACCTTCGAGGATGATTAAAAAGTTCAAGGAGAAATGGAGGAGCAAAAAGATCCCCTCTCCCCTTATCGGCTTATCAGGTGTGATGTTCGGTGTTGTTTCTAGTTTTTCCATTGTAGTTGCACCAATGTACTTGTATTTTTTCACAATTATGCTGCTATTTTTTCCTTTATAGTTGACTCTCATCATCTATCTCACTTCCCTTTGGCTTTAGGATGGGACACACAGATATGCCCTCTCACCTTGCAAACGTCGACAAGCTCGTGATGAGGCTGGACATGGCATCGGTTGTCCATGACAACTATATATAGGAGTACCAGTTCCATGAGATAGTCAAGCTATCTCAAGATGTTAAATACAGTGAGATCATCAAAAATATCTACTGGTTCGTTCTCTCATTTGCAAACCCTCAAAACCCATTTCCTCCATTTTAATTGATTGGTTCATTGCCACTTCTGCATACTCAAACTACAATGTTACTAGTATGGAAAAGCATGACTGGTGTCCATGACTATTGGTTGTTCAGTTATTGATACATATATTTCCTTCAACTATTCAACAATCATTGTTAGTATGACAGAAAAGCACAATGTAAAACAAAGTAGTGATGCACTATATTTAGAGAGTATATATTTTTATACCCATACCACAAAATTCTTACCCCATAAGTCACAAAAGCTTTACCAATTTATATATGTTGTTATCAATGAACCGCCATTTGGTTTGGACTTAGCAAACCGTCTTTATTTCCATCCCTATATAAGATGTAGTCATTGGGTATATAATGAGAAAGACAATATCTTCGTATGAGATCATGTACCAAACATGTAGTCCATGTTAACTTACTATATTGTAAGTAAAATAAATGTTCTTGGATGATTTCCATGTGAAGTTACTATGTTATAAGATATAATTACTCTTTTATTCATCATTATCTACATCAATAGTGTTTAACTTCTTCAAACATGTGTTGTATCAGGTTGGGTATAGAGCGACACTTAAAATAAAATGAGTCACACAATACAATTGTTCTATTCAATCAAGTCAGATGCATTTTTCAACATGCGTTTGCAAGTCATCAAAAGATACAATGATATATTAGTCCTTACAATAGAAGTGGGACGTAAGTATATATACAATTTGGATATTTTTATGTTAGCATCTAGAAATTTTTATCTCACTCAACTTAATCATCCCTTAATATACAATTTCTAGATCTGCTTGTGCATCCCTCTAACAAAGATGATGTTCATAATGTTGTCTGTGGACATTCCCGTACTGACTCTAAATCTCACCAAGTTGCCATTGTCCGAAAGGATACAGCTGAGACAACCTATAACATTTCAAAGGTAACTGTTTATAATTTGGTTGACTGCCAAGTCATTGTTTGCTGAGCTTATAGATCGTATAGCTAGATTGTCTTCTCTTTACATTTTGGGTCATTGATCAGACTGGCTCATAATTGCATGAATGTGTCAATCTTGTTTTCAGATGGAGAGGGCTTCCATTGTCAAGGATGCCATCGACTACACCGAGCACCTGCAGCAGCAAGAGAGGGCCATGATGGCGGATATCTTAGTGATAAGGCTAGCAGCATGAGTTGTTGGTGGTCCAATTTGTAGTGATTAAGAACTACTTGCCGGGACAAGGACGACCAGAAAGAAAATGACGGAGAACGTGGATGCCGCCCCATTTGCTACAGTCAACTCTTGTCATCATCCATACCATCAAGAAAAATTTCCTACTACTACTTGCAGTCCCCTTCATCTTGTGGAGCTGAAGGTCATCCCTATAGGGGATGACATCTGGCTGGTCAACCTCACCTGCATGATGGATATGGACACAATGAGGGGCCTCTGTCAGGTATTCCATTCCCTCTACCTCAAGACCCTCAACTACAAAATCAGTACGACATCTGACAAGGTCCTACACACCATACTGGTGGAGGGCGACGAGTTGGAGATTGACAGGATACAAGAGAGGATACGCAGAGCCATTCCAATGCAAAACATTATTTTTGTCAAAATTTTCTGCCAACATTTTCTTGCTTGATGGAAGGTCTCTCTTGGATTTTCAGACACATGCCTTGAAAAGTGACGAGTCAACGAAATCTATGGCTAAGCATGTACCCGAAGGAAAGTGGTTATGTCCTTCTTGCCGGTGTGGTATTTGTGGCCTTGGCGAATTCAAATGCAACTCCACACAATTCACGGATGAGACAAAATTGTTTTGCGATCAATGTGATAGACATGTTGGATGCTTAGAGAAATGTGGATA
Source organism: Alisma plantago-aquatica (assembly GCA_963693085.1). NCBI lineage: Eukaryota > Viridiplantae > Streptophyta > Magnoliopsida > Alismatales > Alismataceae > Alisma > Alisma plantago-aquatica. The sequence continues at coordinate 203,347,649 of OY856410.1, read as the reverse complement.
AGGTGCAATAACAAGTTGTCCCAAGGGGTATTGGTATTGCGGCGATGCCTGTTCCAAGATTTCTTCTCAACTCCATCTTCTGGGAGTATCTAACCCAACAAATGTAGAAGGTTATTCATGGACAGTTATGAAGTCAGACAATGATAAATTTGATAATGAGGCATTTACTAATGAGACAGTGATCGAGCATCAAAGCAAGCTGTGTGTCACACTGGATGTTTTGCATGAATGCTTCGTCAAAATGATTGAACCTCGAACTAATAGAGATCTTGTTACATACCTGCTTTTCAACAAAGAGTCAGAACTGAATCGGTTAAATTTTTGGGGTTTCTATACTTTGCTATTGGAAAATTTTGTAATTGATATATGTAGATAATGTACACGAGAAGGAACATGTTGCCACTTTTTTATTGGTGTCCATGAAGTATCAATGTACAAACAATGAGATCTTATATATAATTTTTTACTTTAAAACTATTTGGTTGCAATTCATTGTCACTATATATATGTGATTTCTGTCTTTTTTTAGGCAGTACATGTACATATACGTACATACACGTCTGTACATATATACATGCCTATGACGTATTAAGCTTTTTGAGAAAGACTATCTTCACTACCAATGAAATAAGTGACATCAATGTGTGTGGTTCTTTCAATGTGGGTGATATACTATGATGTCATGTATTGCCATGTTTTGTAATGTGAAAACCACTAATAGATGACGTTTAATCAAATAGGCTACATTGCACAAAGGCCACTCTAAATATGTGACATACATTTTTTAGGTAATGGGTAATCATGTCACCTTTTCAATAAAAGGTTACATATTTGAACGTCATCTATATCCTATTTTTTAGTAGTGATCTCCTCTTCTACTTCTTTGTCTTCCCCTTTGCACGTTTCTCTCCCCTCCATGTTAAAGCTAGACGCCCCCAACCACCTACACATCTCTATGACCTGCACTGCCTCAGCCAAGCTCAATAGCTGATGGTGTGGACTCCAAGTCCCAATCACGATGACCTCCTCTTCTCCTTCAACCTTGCACCTAACCATCAGGGCCACATGCCCTATCCGACTCCATTGGCCATAGAGAAGTGCACCGACTCCTTGTTTCCCTCTACATCTGCCACCGCTGCTACCTTCACTGGCCTAGAGATCTACTGCCACTAAGATATGTAGCTACACCGCCGCCACCACGAAGCAGATGCACAAGGAAGATAGTGTTTTTCTTCCCCTACGCCGCCATCTAATGCCACGAACATCTCTGTCGACCCCTGTACCCTCAGTGCATGACCGACTCTTCTTCTTCCTCCTATACCTGCGCCCAAAACACTTGGAAGCAGGAGCCTGCTTCCGTTCTGCATTGGCCAACCGAGGATATGGCATCACTACCTTCTCCCTCACCTCATCAGCAGTCACCACCAGTTCCTCCTCTATTCGTCTTCCTTTTCCATCCCTTCCTCCTTCCTCACATACACACATGCAAATCGGCCCTTGAACCTACTGAGGATATGGCATCAACGACTCTTCTCCTCACCACGACAGCCACCGTAGGGCATCACCTATGGTGCTGGTAGCCACCAACAGACCAAACACACCTCTTCCATGAGAAATCCTGATGCTGGATGCCACTCCTATCAAACCTTATCGGCTCCTCTAACTCCTAACTGCTCACCACCAATATTTCTAGCCTTGTTGCACCAGTCATACCCATCCACAGACTGACGGACAATGACTTGCGTTTCCCATGTGTTAGCAACTCCTGCACAGCTGCTGTCATACCCACCTACTACCATGAATCTGTCTCCCAGAACTCCACACCTCTTGCTTAAAGTGGACAATCTCTTTGGAGAGAAAAATCCATGGGATGATCCGCTTCGTTCCTTGGAAATACTCTTCAAAAAACTCCAATGACCTATAGCCGTTGCAACACACCTACATGAGGGATAGCCTCCACTCTACATCCTTGAACTAGTGGGATGACACCAATCTATCTTCGGGAAACATGATGCATGAATGGAATAGCTTTCATTAAGGACATGTTCATTGAAGATTTGTTCAAAGCACAACATCAGCTGGTGAGTCTCCTGTTACAATTTTTTAGAATTTATCTAGTTTATAGGACTATGAGGATGCACCCATTTAGACAAGATAAAAGGATAATTATAAAACTCCAATAAGAGTGCTATGTCAAGTATTCTTACAATTACCTTACTAAGTACATGTAAAAGTTTCCTAGTTCAAAATCATGCATACCTAACTGTATCATAGTAGTATATAAGTGTAGTAATGTGTCAACACAATAAGAAAGTAGCATGCCAAATATAGAGACATATAGGAAATACTAAAACATTGAACACTATTCTAAATGGTAATGGTACATATAGTATAGATGAGTGAAACGAAGCTCTTACCTAGTTGACCTATTGACTTAAGTAATTTTCATATTGTTATTAGCTTTTGTGTATGAATCGATGGTTAAGATCTTATCTAGAAAAAAACTGACCCTACAGTCTGTAGTCGCCAGATTTTACAATCTCATACATGACCATCTACTAGGTCGATTCACAAGACAAAAACTGACCTTAGAGCTCAACTGCTAGGTCGATTCACAAGAAAAAATCGACCCTAAAAGTCCAAGTTTTTAGACTCGGTTTAATTTATCAAAATAGACGCTATATGATTTTGGAGGGAAGGCAAAATGAGCTATTTTTCTTGAAGGGAAACTTGTAAGGTCAGTTTTGATTAAAAATCGACGCTGTGTCAATGTATATGAATTTTTGGTGCGAAATTTTATATGGCAGGTCTTTTGTAGCGATGACTAAATTTTGTAAAACTGACATTGTACCTCAATCTGTACCTGAGTTGTTTCATGATGACTTTTACTTCGGTTCTCTTCAAATAATTGATGCCATAACCTATTAGATCGATTTCTATAATAAAACTGACGTTTTATAGTGGGGTTCAGTAAATTCAATAGTCTAATAAATAGTACTTTATGTAACCGACCATGATAAGAAATTATAACACATAATCTATAGAAGACATATTATTACCCACTATATGTGTGCTAGGCATACTTCTATTTATGTGACTAAAGATAGATATTAGAACTAAAATTGATATTTAATCACATAATGAAAAATGGTTGAACCCTATTATGCCTTAAAGTGATCAGATGTAGGATAATGTCAATTTGTGTGTAGCTATACTAGGAATGAATACACATATTCACAATGGTTGACTAACATACTTAATATATTCATAGGATGAATATTCGACTATGGGGACCAAGTTTATCTATTGAATTAAACATTAGCTATAATGACGAGGTATGGACATCCTCTATTTTATTTTCAGCATTATTTGACTTAAGCCTAATTCATTTAATGAGTCATCCCTTGATTTGTTAATTCTTTTGGAATTCTAAATCTTTGGACATTTGTAGTTCTTGGTCTAAATTGATATATTCAAGTTATTATTAAATCATCATGATATATGAGTCTTTAGACCCCTCTTGCTATGATTGCCTTTTATATGAAGATGACTAAAATGATTGTCTTCCCACTCTATTTATGCATGATGCATGTTTGACTAGAATATCTAGAATAATGGTACTTATGTACAACCATACTTATAAAGGGGGCACATATTCTGCCCAGGGTGTACATTTCCGGCCTTATTTCTTTTTAGGCCACGATCCTATGGTGTTATGGCCATGTTTAAGGTATATTTAGTCTACATTGTTATGCATGCAAAAGTTATTATTTTATATTGAGATTGTTGATAACTGTTATGGCAAGGCACTGTTGTTCTCATACTTGTAATCTGAATTTTAATTTCCCCATTTATTTTATTACATTTCTCTTGAACTCACCTAATTGTAAAAAAAAAACCCTTTCCTTGTAGAAATGTCTCTTTTTGCCCTTTTAACCCAATATAGTGCCCAAAATGTTTATTATATATACATACTCAGCCTTTGCTGACCTTGTTTCCTATGTTCAGGGTGTTGTTCACTGATTTAACCCTATTTTAGGGCTTCATCGTGTGTCATATTGCATTTCAATCACATCTATACCTGTTAGATTACATGTTATTTCCCTCAATATGCATATTTGTATAAAATGCACTTATGGACATTATTTGTATGTTTTTTAGGCATTTGGACCACACTTGATGGAGGAGAGAGAAGGAGTGATCCTAGGGTTTCTCTACCCTTAGATAAGTCTAAAGTGAAGTTAAATGCTCCCTCAACCTATCCCTAGTGCCCAAAGATCCATTGAAGCAAAGATGTCTAAAAAAATCCAAAGAATCAAGTCCAAGTGCTGATGCAGAGACCAACACGACCATGGTACCACAGAACGGCCATGCTAGGACACTTGCAAATCAACATAGTCATCCTCAAGCAAAGCTAGAATCACCATGACCGTGCCACACAGAATGGACGTGGTGAACTGACCCAGAACGACCGTGCCACCTTGCACGACCGTGTGAGAGCATAGGTAGAACTACCGTGGAACAGAGAACGGGCTATGCATTTCGAGCCACCATGGTCGTGCCACCTTTAATACAAAATCAACCTATTCCCTGTGATTTTTCACCATTTCTCACCACGGTAGTTCCCATCCACCACGACCGTTCTCACCCCTCCCCACCACAGACGTGGTGACCACCACAGTCGTACTACCTACAAAAACCTGGCTACTTTTGCACTGCATTTCCCATACTACCCCTACTTGACCTAGTTCTTTCCCCACACCTATATATACCTAGGTGGCAGCTCCAACACGAGGTTAGCTACCTTCTACCACCTCCAAGCTCCCCATTTTCACCCCTTATCCATTCCACTCCATTTCCACCTCCATTCCACTCCATTTCACCATTTCCATCACCAAAATCCTAGTTTCCTCTCATTCCCACCCATTACCACCATCATATGATGCCATTGCACCTTGGAGGAGAGAGGAGGGCGCCATACAATATAAGAAGTGGAGGCATTCTTCATATACACCGAGCTCCATGGCTTCTCCTACCTCTTTGTCCCTTCTTTTTGTACTTTGCATTGTTATGAGTAGCTAGGCCCCTTGGGTGAACTGTTTGGGGTGTAAAATGTTGCTTTGATACCATGTTGGTGCAAAATGATATGTGATATAACATCCCTGACCTGGGTTATAACCTAACCCTGGAAGTTTTGCCTAAATTATGTAATTAAACACCTGTGAGTATTCTCTGGCATGTAACTAAGTTCCTAAAGGAACATATACTTTCAATTTTGCTCCTTTATAAACAAAGTTGTAGCATTATTTTGTAATGCAGGGACCCATGTGAAAGTTACCCAGTTTAAGGGTTTAACTTGCAATTTCACAGATTAAGATGTTATTTTGATGTTGAGACATCATATGAGTGAATATGATGAGGCATGATGGATTTTCCAAGCTTGGGCATTCAAATGCAGCTTGTGGAGTGATCCTAATGCTTAAAAACCCTAATTTGGAGTAAAGTGTAATTTACCCAAATTGTGGGTGAAATTTGTAAAGTACACCTTCTAGATCATCTTATATGACTCTTGGAATCATTTAGAGTAGAAATGATGAAAGAGATACATCAATTAATAATCAGATAAGAAAAGTGATCTTTGTGCATGAAATTCACCATATATGGGTATGGAGATCTTTCATGTATGAACCCTAGTTGAAAGTTGACCTTCTTCACCTTTGGACCTTGGGTTTAAGATGAGTTTTGCTTAAGTATGAAAGGGAGAAACGTGGCTTATAATTAGGAGAAGGGATGTGCCTATAAGAAAGGAGGGACCTAATTAAGAAAAAGAGAAACTAGTTGTCCTTATGTTGGAAATGACCCCAAGATATATATACACCCTTCCTTTGTTTGTAAAGGAACGTTTCCTTCACTTCCTTTCTTATTTCCTTGCTTAGACTGAATTAGGACAGAGCTCTGGAGAAAAGTAGGGCGACCAACCTGTTCTAGGTAAGAGAACACCACCTTCTAGCTTGAATTCATGGAAAAAATTCTTGTATAAGGTTGGTTTCATGGCTAATTCACTTAGCTTTCTCGTTCTAGCCATCTTTTTCCAACCTTTCCTTGGAGAAACACCCTTGGCCGACCTGTGGAGCTCAATACACCATTAGAGGCTTGAATCTTGGAAGCTTGGAGCTCAAGGAACGACCTTAAGGCGGGTTTTATAACTTTAAACTCTTTGCTTTATATGCATATTTGTTCTTGCAATTTTTTTTAGCAATTAGTTCTTCTTCTAGCTCCCTTCTTCCTTGCACTTATGCAATAAAAACGGTGGAATAACTGACCTTGACAGAGGTTGAAGAAGGTGGGCGTGATTACCAAAGTTACTTTATCAAACGGTCATGTTCCCCCCCCCCTGACCAAACCGTTTGAAGGGCAAACGGGTTCACATGGTCGGTTGGAGCAAACAGGTTCAACCCATTTGAGGGCATTGACCAAGCATTGACCGTTTGGGATTCCTGTTCATAATCATGTAGGCTAATGACCCACCAAATTTGAGGGGTTAACTCTAAAGGAATCGTAGGTTGAAGGCCAACCAATTAGGCAATCGAATTGAATTAAGTGCTGAATTTTCCAAACTGATTAACTTGAACTTTTTGGGCAAACGGGTTCAACCCATTTGAGTGATTTGACCAAGCGTTGACCGTTTGAGATTCCTGTTCATAATATGTTGAATTTCATTCCTGCAAAGAATCAAAGTTAAATTCTTAACCAATTGAGAGTTGAAGGCACTTCAACACTTTAACCCTAATCGGGTTAAAATTGCTGTTTTCATGTATAGATCTTGTTGAGTTTTGGGTTGAAGGACCCAAACGGGTTCAAGATCGTTTGGGGGTTCACTCAAATGGGTTCACACTCGTTTAGTGACACCCCAAGACCCTTTGGAGGTCTAAGGTTAAGGAAATTTAATGGTTTGAGGGTTAAATTTCAATAGGTTGACGATTTGATAAATATGCTGATTTTAGACCTATTTAGGGTTCAACCCTTATCCAACCAACTTGGTTTTTGGTCAAACTTTGGGCAAACGGTCTCAAGATCGTTTGGAGGTCATCCAAACGATCTCAAGACCGTTTGGGTCAAGTTTGGTCCCAATTGGAGTTCAATTGATAGGTTCAACCTTGATTTGATTCATTGTTGAAAATTGATGATTAGCCGATTGGAAACTTTAATTGAGTTAGACTTAACTCTAATTGGCTTTCAATTGAAGGTCAAATTGGTGTCCAATTGATTGAGGCTCATCCTAATTGACTCAATTAGTAAATGGTTAACATTGCTTGGGCCAATTGAAGGCTTCAACATAGGATATCCTATTCTATCATAACCTTTATATCACCTTTCATGTCCACACCCGTTTCAATTCAAATGGGTTCACACCCGTTTCAACTCAAACGAGTCCACACTCGTTTCAATTCAAATGGGTTCACACCCGTTTCAACTCAAACGAGTCCACACCCATTTCAATTCAAATGGGTTCACACCCGTTTCAACTCAAACGAGTCCACACCCGTTTCAATTCAAATGGGTTCACACCCGTTTCAACTCAAACGAGTCCACACATGTTTCAATTCAAATGGGTTCACACCCGTTTCAACTCAAACGAGTCCACACCCGTTTCAATTCAAATGGGTTCACACCCATTTCAACTCAAACGAGTCCACACCCATTTCAATTCAAATGGGTTCACACCCGTTTCAACTCAAACGAGTTCACACCTGTTTCAACTCAAACGAGTCCACACCAGTTTAATTCAAATGGGTTCACACCCGTTTCTACTCAAACGAGTCCAAACCCATTTCAATTCAAATGGGTTCACACCCGTTTCAACTCAAACGAGTTCACACCCGTTTCAACTCAAATGGTCCACACCCGTTTCAATTCAAATGGGTTCACACTCGTTTCAACTTAAATGGGTTCAATTGAGTGATACCTTGTTTTAATCAAACCCTAATCACATGATGGTAATGTGATGACTTGTATTAGTCACTGAGGACTTAACCCAACCTAATCTAGAGTGGTGTAATCACCATCTACTAGTTAGAGGAGAGAGAAAGTACCAATTATGGTGGAAACTCAAGTAAAATACCTTCAATATACATGAATGTGCATGAATAGGGAATGATTCACTATGTGAAATCATGGAAACCCTAATTATGATAATTGATGAATCTTAATCTTATCTTAGGTCTTTAATGATGATGTTTCTCATACATGGTGATGTTATGAGATCAATTCACCATGATGTGAATAGTAAACCCTAATTCTAGGGTAATGACATGATATGTGAATAGTAAACCCTAATTCTAGAGTGATGATATGAAATGTGATAAGTAAACCCTAATTGATGAGAATCAGGGAACTTAGCTCTTATGGCAAGAGTGAAGGCATAATTCTTGAATTAAATTGTTTACTTTTATCAGTTGAATTAACCATGCAGGTTCCTATATGAGAATGATCATATCCAGGTATGGATGATGATGCTACATTCATTGAAAGCATGTTGTTAGCTTTATGAATAGTAAAATATCCTGATGCCTTGTCAATGACATCTTATGAAATTGATGGGCTGTGAGAGCCATAAATACCATCAAGGTCATGCTTTAGAGATGACCTGTGATGAGAGCATTGAGAAATGATATCTAATGTGAGTTAGGCTTGTTACATTTAGTATTCTCCCTTCATAGCTGCTATGTTAAGGTTATTGTTTGAGAACAATGTATGATGTTAAAAGAATACTGAATGTACCTAACTAATCAAGTGTAATCATACTATGTAGAGCCCTGATAATAGAACCATCATTGTCAGAGATCAAATGATGGTGAAACATGTTTTCCTAAGGGAACTCCTGGATCACATACTTTTGAGTATGTGGGGTATATGGATGTGTAGAACCTTACATCCTGGTGTAGGTTTTGATGTAGATGTGTAATCCGTCAACCCTTCACTACAAATCCATACCGCATCAGTGGAAGGTAAACACGAAATCTCCTGATGACAAAGAGAGTACAAATACCGCATCAGTGGAAGGTAAACACGAAATCTCCTGATGACGAAGAGAGTACAGAACGCCACTGTAACTCTAAAATAGCGAAGGAACAGATTACCCTGGTGAGCTATAACAGCAGAGACACAAGATGTCCTGCAAGTAATCCTCTTACTGATTGAGGAAGGTGAAGGTCATGAGAATCTGGCTCTTTCAATGACCTAGTATGATACTGAGGCAACTTAACAGTGGTCGGTTGGAGTATGAGTGGTATACCTCATCTCCGCAGGGCTTAGGGATGTTTATAAAACATAATCAGCTGCGTAGTATATCTTCTTAGATTAAACTACGAGATACTGGATTGATGTTACACTGCATAAGTAGATATGTTATTCATATTGCTTACTTTTGTACTCTACTGAGTTAGCTACCTGCTGTTGATTACTTAGAAGGCTCCTAATGCTTCTATTGTTCTTTGATTGCTATATAAAGTTATAGTGGAGAGTTATAACTCTCGCTGGGGCAATTATTTAAAATTGTCTCACCCCGTAGACTTCAACTTTTTAGGTGGTCGTCGAAGGCGGAGGAACCGGTCTACAGGTGACCAGTCCCAGCAGCAGCAGCACCAGGAGCAGCAGTAAATCTCAGGTGGAGATTCAGCCTGCTATATGGTGTAGTTAGAGTCAGTCCTATGTGTCCTCTGTACTCTCAAGTCTTGGAGTTGTTGGTTTGAGATTTTGTTACGATTCTTGAGATTTTGAATCATGATGTGTATAATTACTCAAGAAGTAATTTGACAGAGTTGTAAACACTTTATCTCCTTTTATGAAGGAAGTTTTATGGTTTCAATGTTTTATCTTAAAAAGTTTTAATTTCCGCTGATTTTTGGTATTCCACTGCTATTCGAATCGCTTCCGCTAAGTTTAAATTCAAAGTTATGTGTTTATCTCGAGTTTTGGAGATCAGAGCCCACATGTGAACATTGTAATTTCATTTTCTAATGATTATTATCTATTTCTATCTTACTCTCCATAAATTTCTTGTTGGTTTGTGCTTGAAATCACCTAGGAATATAGAGATATTAATAATATGTATGATTTTTGGGATTTGCTCCTAGGTCCAATTCTTGGATCCCTAGCTACCTACCCATCCTTATACATCCTAATAAATCCCCCTAACCCTAGTTGAGAGATCTACATAGCTAGTCTAGATGAAATTGGTGTGTTTAACATGGAGCTTTCTCAAGGTTAGAATGTGGGTGATGGGAGGCCTAAAACCTCACTTCCACCCCCATTACTAATCTCATCCCCTAATCATCCTAAGATCATATAACCTAGAAACCTAGGCTTGTTTAGACTCTAATTGAATCACACCCAAGCCTTAACCCAATTGAGCCTCGCAAGGGTAGTAGGGAGTGTTAGGGACTAGTTCCCCTACACAAAACCTAGCATATGCATGACCAGTTAGTAGCTTAGGCTAATTCATTAGACTCTAGCTTGTTGTTTGGTTTGATAATCTAAATGGAATCATAATGTTCATATGTCATCCCCAACTTAATTGATAAGTTCATCCCCTAAATAACCCACATCTCCCCTAATTTCTTTAAAGCCCTATTTTCCATCTTGCTTAACTAGTGTTAGCTTAATTAGATATTTTCTTTCTTAGATAGATTCTTTCCCTGTTCTTGCTTTGTTCTTGCTAGTTTAGGTCTTTACTTGATCTTTCACCCTATTTTCTAGATTAGTGTAGTGTAGAGCTTTTGTTTCCTTGCCTTATTCTTCTTTCTTAGTAGAATTAATTGTCTAGGGTTAACTTAGGTTTTGTTCTCGCTTGCCTTCCTTTACTTTCTTTCTTGTTCACCCTTAGTTTAACAATCCAATCACCTTAAAACCCTTCAACCCTAGAATCCACAGTAGGAACCTAGCACCAAAAACTAACCTAGCTCTAGTTCCCCCTTTTCTCCCTGTGGATTGACCCTATACTTGCCACCTTACCTATACTATGACACGACCCTGTGCGCTTGCGAGTTAGTGTTTTAGTAGAAGTAGGTCATTTGAGTTTAGGTCCTTACAAATTTTGAAAGTGAATCCACCGTGTGCTTCTGTCTGTGGAGTTGCATCTATTCACAATCTCAATTGAGTTGTGTGTAACGCCATTGGCGGGAGCGCACCAAGCTTTCTGGTGCCATTGTCGGGGACTAAAGGCGCTCAACCTAGCTTGTTAGTCTTACTTTGACTTTTACTACTGCCCTCATCATTGCTATTATTTATTCTTTATTCTTTGCATTCTTTGTGCATATTGTTTTGCTAACTTGTCCTTTTTTATTTGGTTGTGCATTGTGCAGGTGACAAGATACTCGGGAGAAGACAAGATGGAAAGCCAAAATGCACTCCACAAGCCACTTCAAGACTACTTCATGCCTAGTAACTATAAATCGCCAATTGCTAATAGGGTTGATCAAATTCCACGGGAGCAATTCTCCATCCCTACATGTCTTCTTGAGATCCTTCTCATCTTCTATGGCTCAGAGAGTGAGAACCCCTACAAGCATTTGAACTCATTTCTTGAAGTATGCTCCACCTTTAGAACGCCGACGGCTAGTGATGACACAATCCGATTGACCTTGTTCTCTTTCTCCCTCAAAGATAGAATCAAATATTGGTATGATTCTAGAAGGGACATGATGAGTTGGGAAGCAATGAAGAATGCCTTCCTAAGGCAATTCTACTCTATAGCAAGGTTAACACAAATGTCTGTGTGCCATGAGAAGTTTTAGTCAAATGGGCAATGAGAAGTTCCACAATGCATGGGAGAGATTTAAGAAGATTTTAAGAGAGTGTCTGCACCCTGAGATCCCTTTGTGGAAGCTAGTTCAATCATTCTACTCTGGTCTATCTCTAAAGGACCAAGATACAATGGACTCTTCTTATGGGGGAGTTTTCATGGCTAGGCCACCTGAGGAGATATGTCCTTTGTTTGAGCAGCTGGCTGAAGGATAAAAAATTCGAGCTTCTAGCATGATGAATGATGGGGGCTATGCCTTTTGTGTGACACCTCCTACTCATAATGACTCAAGCCCACAAGTGATGAAGATTCTTGGTGATATGGTGAGCTTCATGAAGAACCAGGCGACAAATGTTCCTTTCCACTTGGTCAATTCTATTGAGTTCTATGGTGAAGAAAAGAAGACACCTCACTCCTATAGCTACCAAGAGCCACAAAGTCCAAGATACAACTCAAGGTTTGAGGAAGAGGTCCTCTCAAGGAAAAAAGGCATTAATGACATACAATTGAATGTGATAAGGCTAGAGGATAGGATAGAGAAACTATCTTCCATAATTTCTCTCCAAGAATTAAAATTATCTTCAAGACCCATCTTTAGTTTCAATGAAGCAAGTGGACCAATGCCCTCTTCACACATTTTCTATAGTCCACCTCCCATGCAAGTGCAACCCATCTACCATTTCCAAGGTGATCCCAAACCTTATACTCCACCTCCCCCTCCATCACCATCATTCTCTCAACTATTAACCTTCCAACCTCAATTCTCCCCTTCACCTCAATTTCAACACCAAGTGTCACCTCCACCTCCTCCACAGCCACAACTAGCTCCCCCTCTCCACCATGAGCAAGGAAGTGTTGTAATAGTTCTAAGGAGTGGGAAAACTCTTGAGCAGCCCGCAAGTCAAAGAAAGGTTGATAAAGAAAAGGAAAGGCATCCAAATGGTGATATTGTGATTAAAATTGTTGAAGATGATTATGTGATACATCTTGCTGATTTTGGGATACCATGTGCTCCAACTCATACTCCGTTTGCAAGTCCCACCATCCCTAGTGTTCCACCTCATGTTGATGCAAGAAAGGACAAAGCAAGTGAGCCACCATTCATTGAGGCATTATATGAGCCACCATAAGTAAAGAGGAGACAAAAGCATAATGTTGACATTCTTGAGGTGTTTTGCCAAGTGAAGGTCAATATTCCATTATTGGATGCTATCAAGCAAATTCCATCATTTGCCAAGTTTCTTAAGAACTTATGCACTGTGAAGAGAAGGTCAATAGGGAGGATACCAAAGAAAGTGAATCTGACTGAACAAGTGAGCTCTATCCTTCAACACTCACTTCCCATGAAGAGGAAAGACCCAGGAGCCCCAATCATACCTAGTTACATTGGGGGACATCACACAGGAAAATCCCTACTTGATTTGGGATCTAGTGTAAATTTGATGCCATATAGTGTCTATGTTGAGCTGGGTTTAGGCAAGTTTAAATTGGCACATTGCACTCTCCAATCGGTGTATCACATCGTCAAAGTGCCTATTGTATGAGTGGATGATGTCTTGGTGATGAATGAGAAGGAAAGATGAGCAATATTCCCGAATGATTTCATTGTTCTTGACATGGAGTCGGATGATAGGAAGATCCCCATCATATCGGGGAGACCATTCTTGTCCACAGCTGATGCCGAGATACATGTTTGCAGATGCATTATGATAGTCTATTTCATGGATATGAAGATAAAGATCAACATATACAAGTCCTCAAACTGACAAGTTTGAGATGAGGATATTGGATATGGTCACTTCAAGAGTCTGATTGGTCATTCGAGAGAAGAAGGTCAAGATGAAGGATTTGATGACATGTTTGTTGATCAAAGGGATGAGGAACATAGGTTGAATGCAAATGAGAGATGCATTTATTGTAAGAATGGGCACATGAGGATGCCAAATGGATGAATGATTGAAGAATCTCCAAGAAGCCTAGATGAAGACATGAAACTCAGCACTTTTGGGAGGCAACTCACCTAGGTTTGGGATTTTTTTACCCAACCTTTCATTATTGATACTTTTTCTTTACTTTTACACTTTTCCAAGAAAATACACACACACACACTTGTTTTTTAATAGTTTTTGTTTAGTTTTAAGATGTGCAAATGAAAGTAGGGTGAAATGAGAAAATTTGATGAAATTTTGGCAAGTTATCAATGAAAAACCATTTTGGATCAAAGATTTGATGTTTTGGTGAGATTCAAGTGTGAAACAATAGCCATAGTGCTCACCACGGCCGTGGTGGTGCATTCATAATCAACAAGGGAATCAGGAAAAAATCAAAGAAGTTGAAATTGAAGAATAGAGTCACCACGACCTTGCAAGGCAGTGCAACCGTGTAGCCACCCACTCAGAACAGTCGTGTGGGGTACCATGGCCGTGCAGCAAGCAAGCCACCATGGCCGTGACGCATACCACAGCCGTGTTGCAACCCAACTCCAGCACTTAAATCAATGTTTTACAAAAATCACAACTCAGTTTCATTTTCCACTCGGCGAGCGCTACGACCGTTCTCCACAAACACGACCGTGCAACACGCCGCAGCCACTCCACCACTCTTAAATCTCCATCAAATCACCCCCAATCCATCTCCAATCAATACCCCACCATTTCCACTACCTTTATCTACACATTTCTCCCATTTTATCCACAAAACACCCCATTTCTCTCCAATCCACCCAACAACATTGTTCTTCAGAGAAAACCTAAAATCCCATTTTCTCCACCAATTTTGACCCAAAATGAAGCAAATGTCTAAGAAGGATGTGTCTAATACCAAGGTGGTCATTTCCTACAGACGCCGGCCCAAGAACACATCCTCTTCAGCTATGATGGATCCTCTTACCCTCCCACCACCATCGACAACCTTCGGTTCACAAGGGGAATCACCCCACATGGCTGCAGTGGTAGACCCCGTGATGGAGGAGTCTTCTAGACAACCCAGAGGAGGTAGGGCAACAATCCGACCATCAATCTCGGAAGCCCATCCATCAGTTTCGGCAGCTCATCCGTCATATTCAACTACACGCCCCTTGACGTCTATGGCACCGCAACCACAACAACAACCAAGAGAACGACGGTGACTACTGGTAGATGATATAGATGAGGCAATGCCAGATGCACAACCAGAGGATGCACCTAAAGTGCATCATGAGGCAACACCTGACAGCTAGAGTAAGAAAGAGAAGAAGCCCAAGCATCCAGAGTGCTTGACACACAGTGTGATTGCTACTTGTTATAATAAAGGGAAGAAGCCCAAGCATCTAGAGTGCTTGACACACATCGTGATTGCTACTTGTTACGTGTTCCAGGAGACGACGAGGACTTTGGGCATCTCCAATTTTTTTTAGGATATCTTGGAGCCCATTGGGCTAGTTGAGGTGTTGACCATAGTACAAGAGACCTATGTGGAGCTTACTCAACAATTCTTTGCAACATTAGAGAAGGTCTCACATGATGCCATCAGTGTCACATTGGGGAGTAGCACCTACGTTATCACTGCATCGTTTCTAAATGGTATCTTTACACTGACTCCTGCGGTAGTAGCATCACTTGATCAAGGAAGCACTAATAGAGAAAAAAATGCAAATTACGATGCAATGTGGAAGAAACTCACATGGAAAAGTAATTTTGTGGCAAGTAAATCAAAGACTAGCATAATTCACAACCCCATCCTAAGGTACATTCAGAAGGTCTTGGCAAACACCATCTTTACCCGATATGAAAATCAAGGTAGTTGCACAAGCAAAGACCTTTTGGTGTTAGGATGGATGGTGTAGGGGAAGATTGTAAATCTGGGATCACTTATCATTTATCATATGAAGACAGTCTCGTCTAAGAGCAAGATTCCTTTTATCATGGGAGGGATTGTAACTTCTTTTCCCTAGGACATGATTTATCTAGCTACACAAAGGCAGAAGGAGGAAAGCTATTTGACCTACATTACTTGACTCGCTCATCGATGATATCAATGGTTGATCAGAAGATTTTCTACCAGGTCAACCCTTCTTATGTTGGGGTTTCACTTGAGCTTCCTACCATACCAAACCTCTCCGAGAGGGATGTGGCCTATCTCCAGATTTTCTGGACATCTTAAGGAGATGGGAAGAGGAGCATACTAGAGATACATGGCAACAACAACCCAGAGATCTACCTGAGGAGCTTGGAGAGTCATAGGAAGCTGCTACGAGGAGGATAGTTTAGGAGTGAGAGAATTGTATGGTGAGGCGTCATGAGGCAGAGACATCACAGCAGTAGCAGTAGCCCACAACAAACGCATATGACATGTCCACCATTCATGTGCAGTTGGAGGGAATCCAGAGCAATCAAGATCGAATTTTTAGCACCCAAGAGGGTATTTTGCGAGCACATGAGGGTTTCCATCTCACTTAGGATGCCATGTGGTTAGACCATCATCAGATGCATTATCAGGTTAACCACTTATATAAGTTCCAACATGCCTAGTCATAGAGGAATCCCTAGTGGGCGGGGAGATTGGTGGAGTTCACTATCAGCATATCAAGACAACTACCCACCTCTACAATCAGACTATTGGGGATCCTATGACTAGCACCCTCAACCATAGGGAGGAGTACTGCCACCACAGTGATCATCTACCCTATCATTCCTAAACTTTAGTATCATGCTGAGGACAACATCATTCAAAAGTTTGGGGTGGTAGGGCGGTGTGCCCTTTTCTCATTTTCACTCTCATTATGCATTTCACATGTCATTTACTTTTGTTTGTTTGATTTTTCTTGCTTTAGTTTAGAATTTACTTGCTTTGCATACCTGCATACCTGCATGTCATGTAGTACACTTTCTTATCATTTTAGCATAATTTCCAAAAAAATTTCTCTTTTTGTTATGCATTGCATATCACGTAGATTTTTGGTAATTTTTCACGTTTTATCTAGGATTTGATTGTTTATTGCTTTAAGTTCAATAATATAGGCTTAGATGTGATTGAAGGCAACTTGATGCACACCGTTTTGGCCAATTTTTCCCAAATTTGAGATTTCTTGCTTAAAAGTGTATTTCAACCCAATCTCTACTTTTTGGATTAAAAATGATGACCTTTGACAAATGCAAGTGAATTATCATTGTTTATTTCTAAATGGTATCAATTCTTGTCTTTTTATATGCACATCACCTCTCTTGTGTTTGTGAATGTTTTGGTTGAATTGTGACTTGAGAAAGTTATGAGCGCTTAGTGCCTATGAAATCACTTGATAGAAGTATCAATTTCAGGTTGTTCACTCATGTGATGTGAAATTGTTGGATGAAGTGTTGGATTAATTTCCATACATGAGACGTTATGTTGAGAACCACGCCAATGACCCCTCTTAGACCTGACTCTTCACTCACCATCTTCTTACCCCTCCACCTCATGAAAGGATGCCAAAGTGCACACATCAGCCATGGCCACCTCCAAAAGTTTGGGGTGGCCACATCTACATCTCATCTCTTCACTCTCATCACCATGTGCCCTATATACTCTAAGGGTACAAAAAAATAAAAATAAAAATAAAAATAAAATGAAAAAAGAAAGTAAATAGATGCTCTTGTTTAAGAGCATCTAAATAAATAAAAGATGAGTGTGTGAAAGCACTCCAAAAGCTTACCGCAATCCTTTCTTCCATTTTCTTACCCATTGAGCTAGGAAACATCAAGCCTAGCCAATTTTACCCTTTCCATAGCCACGTCGGTCATTTGGTGTGATTTGAAGTATAAGGTTGAAGGCATGAAGGTGAGACAACACTCCTAGTCATCATTGATTAACGCCATCATGAAACGATCTACCCAGAACTACATGAAAGAAATATGGATAGCTTGCGTGTTTTATGCACTATTATGCTCTTTTCATGATAGGTTTATGAAAGCATGAGAGGAGAGAGGTGGAATGCATTCACTTAGTCATTATTGATTCCATTAAGCAATACTGATCTTTTTCTTTACATTTGTCATTTATTGATTGTGGGAAAATTGCAGAGAGATTGAGTTGGAGCATACTTGAGGACAAGTATGTTTTATGTTTTGGGTGGTGATTCAACCCTATGTTAGGGCTTCATTGTGTGTAATATTGCATTTCAATCACATCTATACCTATTAGATTACATGTTATTTACCTCAATATGCATTTTTGTATAAAATGCACTGATGGATATTATTTGCATGTTTTTTAGGCATTTGGACCACACTTGATGGAAGAGAGAGAAAGAGAGAGATAAGGAGTGATCCTAGGGTTTCTCTACCCTTGGAGAGGCCTAAAGTAAATTCCAATGCTCCCTCAACCTACCCCTAGTGGCCAAAGATACATTGAAGCAAAGATGTCCAAGAAAATACAAATAATCAAGTCCAAGTGTTGATCTAGAGACCAGCATAGTCGTGGTACCACAGAACGGTCGTGCTAGGATACTTGCAAATCAACATAGTCTTCCTCAAGCAAACCTAGAATCACCACGGCCGTGCCACACAGAATGTCTGTGGTGAACTGACCCAGAATGGTCGTGCCACATTGCATGGCTATGTGAGAGAAGAGGCAGAATGGCTGTGGAGTAGAGAATGGACTATGCATTTCGATCCACCATGGCCATGCTACCCTAGCCCCACTACGACCGTGGTGACCAACACAGTTGTGCCACCTTCAGTACAAAATCAACCTATTCCCTGTGACTTTTCACCATTTCTCACATGGTCATTCCCATCCACCATGATTGTTCTCACCCCTCCCCACCACAGCCATGGTGACCACCACGACCATGCTACCTACAAAAACCTAGCTACTTTTGCACTACATTTCCCATATTACCCCTGCTTGACCTAGTGCTTTCCCCACACCTATATATACCTAGGTGGTGGCTCCAACACGAGGTTAACTACCTTCTACCACCTCCTAGCTCCCCATTTTCTCCCCTTATCCATTTCACTCCATTTCCACCTCCATTCCACTCCATTTCAACATTTCCACCACCAAAACCCTAGTTTTCTCTTATTTCTGCCCATTTCCACCATCATCCCATACCATTGCACCTTGGAGGAGAAAGGAGGACACCCTGCAACATCTGAAGTGGATGAATTCTTCATCTACACTAAGATACATGGCTTCTCCTACCTCTTTCTCTCTTCTTTTTGTACTTTGCATTGTTATGAGTAGCTAGGCCCCTTGCGTGGACTGTTTGGGCTGTAAAATGTTACTTTGATACCATGTTGGGGAAAATGATATGTAAACATTGTAATTTTATTTTCTAATGATTATGTTCTATTTCTATCTCACTCTCCATAAATTATTTGTTGGTTTGTGCTTGAAATCACCTAGGAATTTAAGAAAATTAATTATATGTGTGATTTTTGGGATTTTCTCCTAGGTCCAATTCTTGGATCCCTAGCTAGCTACCAATCTTCCTACATCCTAATCAATCCTCTTGACCCTATTTGACAGATCTAAGTAGCTATTTTAGATGAAATTGATGTGTTTAGCATGGAGCTTTCTCAAGGCTAGAATGTGGGTGATGGGAGACCTAAGACCCCATTTCCATCCCCATTACTAATCTCAACCCCTAATCATCCTAAGATCATCTAACCTAGAAACCTAGGCTTGTTTAGACTCTAATTGAATTACACCCAAGCCCTAACCAATTGAGCCTCGCAAGGGTAGTAGGGAGTGTTAGAGACTAGTTCCCCTATACAGAACCTAGCATATCCATGGCTAGTTAGTAGCTTAGGCTAATTCATTAGACTCTAGCTTGTTGTTTGGTTTATTAATCTAAATGAAATCATAATGCTCATATGTCACCCCAACTTAATTGATAAGTGCATCTCCTTAACAACCCACATCTTCCTTAATTGCTTTAAAACCCTAGTTTCCATCTTTCTTCTCTAGTGTTAGCTTAATTAACTCTTTTCTTGGTTAGATAGATTCTTGCCCTGTTCTTACTTTGTTCTTGCTAGTTTAGGTCATTACTTGCTCTTTTACCCTATTTGCTAGCTTCGTGTAGTGTAGACCTTTTCTTGCCTTGCCTTGTTCGTCTTGCTTAGTAGAATTAATTATATATGGTTAACTTAGGTTTCGTTCTCACTTGCCTTCCTTTACTTGCTTGCTTGTTCACCCTTAGTTTAACAATCCAATCACCTTGAAACCCTTCAAACCTGTACTTCACAGTAGGAACAAGCACTAAAAACTAACCTATCCCTTATGCCCCCTTTTCTCCCTATGTATTGACCCTATACTTTCCGCCTTACCTATACTACGATATGACCCCATGCGCTTACGAGTTAGTATTTTAGTAAAAGTAGGTCACTCAAGTTTAGATCCTTATAAATTTTGAAAGTGAATCCACTGTGTGCTTCTTCCCGTGGAGTTGCATCTATTCAAAATCTCAATTGAGTAGTGTGTAACGCCATTGGTGAGAGCGCACTAACCACTTCCACCCAGGTATAGGTACATTAGAAGACAAGGATGCACACAGTTCATATACAAGACATTGGACCTAAGGATAGCTTGGAATGGCCATATTTCCCTCTACAACTGGTCATATATTTTATTAGATTTACTAGATGTGTAGCTTTTTACTTTTCTAAACCACCTTTTTATGGCAAGGAACAATTGTAATTGAATCATCATGTAACTTTGTAATAACTCTATTTCCACTACTTATTAACTTTCATGCTCTGTGTTATATATACCATTTGAGAAATAAATGGAATTCCTCCTTTTCTTTTTATTTGGAATTGAATGGACTTATTTCTCAAATCAGTGAAGAGTGGATCCCCTGTCCCACTCTTTACATCTTGGGTTTGACATCATCTACTAGATTGATAGGGGTATTGACCTTGACATCCTTTTCTCTATGTTGAAATTTGGTTTGACGAGATTTCATAAAAGTAGACATGGTTAACCTATCATGTCTATAATGAAGAGACTTGACAAAGTCCTTCCAAGATGGAGAGAGTTTTTAAATAAGGGATGCCACTTGCACATTTTCCTTAAGCTTATAGCCACTAGTAATATATTTTGAGATGAGATTTTGGTACTCCAGTACTTGGGATGGAACATACTTATATCCACCATATTGTATTCATACCATCTCACGAAGCATATTGTTCTAGCCCAACATCTTGCATGCCAAACTTGTCATACAAAGCTTGTCAAAACTCAAGGGAAGAAGGTTTCTTGTGGTAGATGTCATAGAGTTTATTAGAAAGAGCAGACAAGATCCTACCATGACAAACATATCTATTTCTTTGGATGGTTTGTCAGGAGAAGAGTATATGTGAGAAGATGGATCGTTATATGTATGAATCAAGGTATCAATAACATTAAAGGATGGCTCACATTCTTCAGGTGGTGTGATAGAAGAAACTAGTCCTAATAAAGTGAGCTAGAACTTTATATTTTGTTGTCAACGATGAAAATAAAAATCTATACTTTTTTCGGGCCTAAGACTATCTATGACTTCCGTGGTCGTCATAATTCTAGGGTCCATATATTATAAACAGTAATACTCAGATTAACAATAAATGATCCAGTAACTAGAAAGTAATTTTATCTCACTAATGTTGGGAAATATTCGATTTCCAGTAAAAGTTATTATTTAAATAATACTTTTAATATATATTAGCAATTTAATCTGTTCAATAATAAAGAACAAAGAAAGAACAAGGTTTAGATGAGCCTGACGCTGTTGTGAAGACAAAATCCCCACTCCTATGGATGATCTTTATCGACGTCTTGCCTCCTAGATTCAATCACCCCCACAACTTAGATACTGCCTCTGGTGCCAACAAGATAACAGTGTAAAACAGTCCTTTGGCCCTCGAATGCCGCCAGAAAATAATTCAAAGGAGATACTCTCAGATGCACAATATTGAGTGGAGAAGAATGGGAAAGAACACATTGAAAAAAGGTGGAGAAGTAGGCAAGAACAAAGCCGTACACAACAGTAGCAAGCAATACACACCAAGAGTCAACACTCTTGTTATGTTGTTTCTGATTTTTAGTGTGTTGGAAATGGCTTAGACTTGTACCTTTTATATATGGACGTAGTCATTCAAATAGGCAAACAAACAACTGTCTTTTTCAATAATTACTTGGTACCAAGTCTCCAAACAAAATGTTTCGTTGGAAGCACCCAAAACAGAGCCGATGAGACATAAGGGCTAACAAATTTTGGTTAGAATTAATTTAGAAGAATTTATGATTTGAATGACTCAACACAGTTGTTTTCTAAGAAAATTAAAGAATGGAATAGTATGCATCTTCAAATTTCTAAAGACAAAATTGAATAACTGTCAAACAAAATATTTTTTTCATTTTATAAAAATGTTAAATTGCACACACGCACTGAGAGATTTCAAATACAGATGAAACATGAGCTGGAATACAACACTTTTTAAACGTCACCATCCTTCTGATTCGTAAACCCTTTGAGGGGGGCTTTGACCGAGTGGTCAAAAGTGACAGACTCTACATTTATTGAAGAGTTTTTTATGTTGGTTCGAATCCAAAAACAAAAGGACTTAACTTACTAGACACGCGGGGGGCAGACGCGTCCCATACACGGATGGTATACCGCTTGGCTGGGTGGTTTCCCTGGCCGGGACCCCCCACCCCTTTTTTTTTTCTTTTTTGTTGCCACGTGGCATTCTACACACAAAAGAGTACAAAAATAAAAATTATAAATAACTTTTAATCCATAATGAATTTTTTAACGAAATAAAAACCAATGGACTCGTTATGAAAAATGCAATCTAACAAGACCAATATCGATATATTTTGAAAAAAATAATATGAACACTATTTTACCAATAGTGTGCACATTATATTAAGATTTATGTTAATTTATATTTATGCACAAAATCTAAAAAGTAGATACATTCACACTATAATTGATACATTAACACCGTAATTGGGTATTTTTCTACAAATACTAGGCGTATTGTGTTAAGATTTGTGCTAATTTGTTATTTATGCACATACTCTATTTTAGATTTGTGATAAGTAGACGCATTTTCCATAAGTGAGCACATTCAATCTAAAGTTATACATTCAATTAAAAGTAGGTGCATTTACCATAAATGGGCTTCTATTACAAATATAGGCCGCATTCACACCATAAGTGGGCACATTCACATCATAATTGGGCGCTTTCACACCATAAATGGGCGTTTACTACTAATATTTGGCACGTTAAGTAGGAACATTGACACCATAAGTGGGCGCACTCACACCATAAGTGGGCGCATTCACATCATAACTAGGCGCATTCACACATTCACAACATAAGTGAGCACATTCACATCATAAGTGGGTGCATTCACATCATAAGTGGGCGCATTCACACATTCACACCATAAGTGGGCGCATTCACACATTCACACCATAAGTGGACACACTCACACCATAAGAGGGCGCACACACACCATAAGTGTGAATGTGCCTACTTTTGCTGTGAATGCGCCCACTTATGGTGTGAATGTGTGAATGCGCCCACTTCTGGTGTGAATGCGCCCACTTATGGTGTGAATGTGTGAATGCGCCCACTTATACTGTGAATGCGCCCAGTTATGGTGTGAATGTGTGAATGCGCCCAGTTATGGTGTGAATGCACCCACTTATGGTGTGAATGCGCCCACTTATGTTGTGAATGCGCACAGTTATGGTGTGAATGTATGAATGCGAACTTATGGGGTGAATGCACCCACTTATGGTGTGAATGCACCCACTTATGGTGTGAATGCGCCCACTTATGCTGTGAATGCGCACAGTTATGGTGTGAATATGTGAATGCGCCCACTTATGGTGTGAATGCGCCTACTTATGCTGTGAATGCGCCCACTTATGGTGTGAATGTGTGAATGTGCCCACTTATGGTGTGAATGCGCCCACTTATGGTGTGAATGCACCCACTTATGCTGTGAATGCGCCCACTTATGCTGTGAATTCGTCCACTTATGGTGTAAATGTGTGAATGCACCCACTTATGGTGTAAATGCGCCCATTTATGTTGTGAATGCGCCCACCTATGGTGTGAATGTGCCTACTTATGGTGTGAGTGCGCTCACTTATGGTGTGTATGTGTGAATTCTCCCACTATGGTTTGAATGTGTGAATGCGCCAACTTATTGTAACATCCCTGACCTGGGTTATAAACTAACCCTAGGTGTTTTGCCTAAATATGTAATTAAACCCTGGTGATTATCTTTTGACATGTAATTAAGTTCCTCAGGAACATATACTTTCAATTTTGTCCTTTTTAAACAAAGTTGTAGTATTATTTTGGTAATGCAAGGGCTTATGTGCAAATTACCCAGTTAAGGGGTTAACTTGCAATTGCACATGTTAAGATGTTCTTTTGATAATGAGACATCATATGAGTGAATATGATGAGACATGATGGATTTCCCAAGCTTGGGCATCTAGATGCAACTTGTGGAATAATCCTTATGCTTAAAAACCCTAATTTGGAGTAAAATGCAGTTTACCCAATTTGAGGGGTGCAACTTGTAAAATACACCATCTAGAACATCTTTTATGACTCTTGTCATCATTTAGAGTAGAAATGGTGAAAGGGACACATCAATGAATAATCAGATAAGAAAAATGACCTTTGTACATAAAATTCACTAAGTTTGAGTAAGGAAACTTTCATGTATGTACCCTAGTTGAAAGTTGGCTTTCTTTACCCCTAGATCTTGAGATTTCATGAGCTTTGCATAAGTTTAGATGAGATTGGACGTTCCCTTAAATAAGAAAGGACTTGGATGAGAATTTCAAAGTTCTAGAGGTCTTTATGGTGTAAATAGCCTAAACTATATAAGCACCTTTCTTTCCAAACCAAGCAAATATTTTCCTTCACTTCCTCACTTCTTATTTTTCTCAAATGGCTAAGGAAAAGCTCTGGAGCTCAGGGAGATGACCAAGTAGTTCTAAGGTGAGTAGGAACCATCTGCAAGCTCGAATTCATGGAGGAAATCATGTTAAAAGGATGGATTGCTAGTTTTCTTACTTAGCTTTCTCATTCTAGCCATCTTTTCCCAACCTTTCTTTGGAGAAAAACCCTTGGCCGACCTGTGGAGCTCAAGACACCATTAAATTCTTGAAGCTTGGAAGCTTGGAGCTCAAGGAACGACCTTAAGGCGGGTTTTATAACTCTAAACCCTTTTGCTTTCTTATGCATATCTTTGTACTTGCAAAAGTAGCTTGTTCTTCTTTTCCCCATCCTTCCTTGCTATTGTGCAAACTAAAACCATGATGAACAGACCTCAATTTGGAGGTAGAATAAGATGGGCGTGATTACCAAAGTTACTTTATCAAACGGTCTTATGTCTTTTCCCCCTTTTGATCAAACCGTTTGAAAGGCAAACATGTTCACTAGGTTGGTTTGGGAAAACGGGTTCCAACCTGTTTGAGGGCGTTGACTAAGCATGGACTGTTTGGGTTTTCTGTTCACAATTATGTAGGCTAATGACCCACCAAATTTGAGGGGTTAACTCCAAAGGAATCGTAGGTTGAAGGCCAATCAATTAGGCAATAGAATTGAATTAAGTACTGATTTTCCAAACTAATTAACTTGAACTTTTGGGTAAACGGGTTCCAACCCATTTGAGTGAGTTGACCAAGCGTTGAACGTTTGGGATACCTGTTCATAATATATTGAATTTCATTCCTACAAAGAATTGTAATCTAATTCCTAATCAATTAAGAGTTGAAGACACTTCAATAACCTAACCCTAATCGGGTGAAAGTTGCTGATTTCAATATAGATCTTGTTGAGTTTTGGGATGAAGGACCCAAACAGGTTCCAACCCATTTGGGGGTTCATCCAAACGATCTCACACTCGTTTAGTGACACCCCAAGATCGTTTGGAGGTCTAGGGTTAAAGAAATTTGATGGTTTGAGGGTCCAATTACAAGATGTTGATAAATTGATGAAAAGTGCTGATTTTTAATTTAATTAGGGCTCAACCCTTATCAAATCATTTTGGTTTTTGGTCAAACTTTGGGAAAACGGTCTCAAGATTGTTTGGAGGTCATCCAAACGACCTCAAGACCGTTTGAGCCAAGTTTGGGCCCAATTGGAGGTCAATGATAGGTTCAACTCTGATTTGAATCATATTGTTGAACATTGATGATTAGCCGATTGGAAACCCTAATTGAGTTAGATTTAACTCTAATTGGCTTTCAATTGAGGGTCAATTTGGTGTCCAGTTGATTGAGGCTCATCCTAATTGACTCAATTTGTATATGGTTAACATGGCTTGGGCCAATTGAAAGCTTCAACATAAGAAATCCTTTTCAAGCATAATCTTTGAGTCACCTTTTATGTTCATGCGGTTTGAACCCAAGTAGACCCACAATCGTTTTAGACCAAACGAGTTCACACCCGTTTAAGCCCAAATGAGTTCACACTCATTTGAGTCCAAATGAGTCCACACTCATTTGAGTCCAAATGATTCCACACTCGTTTGAGTCCAAACGGGTTCACACCCGTTTAAGCTCAAACGAGTTCACACTCGTTTAGGCTCAAACGGGTCCACACTCGTTTGGACTTAAATGGGTCCACACCCATTTAAGATTAAGTGGGTCCACACTCGTTTAAGATTCAAATGGATTCAAGGTCATTTGAGATTAAACAAGTTCAAGGTCGTTTAAGAATCAAATGGGTTGAAGGTTAAACCCTAAACCAATTGGAGACCTTCAAGGTTGATTATACTTAATCACTTGAAGGTGTAAATGGTTCAATGATGATCTAATCTAAACCCTAATGGTAACCTAAGATGTTAAGGGACTAAGTGGATAATGAATTGACCCATGATGATGGTCAATGGGTAAATTACCAAAATGCCCCTGAAAGGTTCAATTGAGTGATACCTTGTTTTAATCAAACCCTAATCACATGATAGTGATGAGTTGACTGGTGTTAATCAATGAGGACTTAACCCAACCTAATCTAGAGTGGTGTAATCACTATCTACTAGTTAGAGGAGAGAGAAAGTACCAATTATAATGGAAACTCAAGTAAAATGCCTTCAATATACATGAATGTGCAAGTTTAGGTATGATACACTTATGTGAGATCATGGAAACCCTAATGATGATAATTGATGAATCTTAATCTTATCTGAGGTCTTTAATGATGATGTTTCTCATACATG
This sequence comes from Alisma plantago-aquatica, assembly GCA_963693085.1. Classification (NCBI taxonomy): domain Eukaryota; kingdom Viridiplantae; phylum Streptophyta; class Magnoliopsida; order Alismatales; family Alismataceae; genus Alisma; species Alisma plantago-aquatica. Next base: position 203,320,646 of record OY856410.1, on the reverse strand, counting down.
AGTATGTTATGAGATCATTTCATCATGAGGTGAATAGTAAACCCTAATTCTAGGGTGATGACATGTAATGTGAATAGTAAACCCTAATTGATGAAAACCAGGGAAACCTAGCTCTTGTATGAGTAGGGAGATACAACTTCTTTAAATGAGTTATTTACTGTTATCAGTTGATTTAACCATGCAGGTTCCTTTATGAGGATGATCATATCCAGGTAGGATGATGATACTATATTCATTGAAAGCATGTTGTTAGCTTTATGAATAGTGATATATCCTGATGCCTTGTTAATAGCATCTTATGAGATTGATAGGCTGTGAGAGCCATGAATACCATCAAGGTCATGCTTTAAGAGATGACTTGTGATGAGAATATTGAGAAATGATAATTGATGAGAGTTAGGCTTGTTACATTTAGTATTCTTCCTTCATAGCTGCTATGCTAATGATTAATGTTTGAAAACATGTATGATGATAAAAGAATACTGAAATGTACCTAACTAATCAAGTATAATCATACCATGTAGAGCCCTGATCATAGACCCATCATTTTCAGGAGTTAAATGATGGTGAAACATGTTTTCCTAAGGGGATTCCTGGAGCACATATTTTTGAATATGTGGGGTAATATGGATGTGAATTTCCTTACATCCTAGTGTGGGAATTGATGTAGATGTATCTTAATCTATCAATCCTTCACTATGTTTTATGCCGGGGTGATGTAACACTAATCTCCCGAGGAAATCTTTTATACCGCATCGATGAGAGATAAGTAAGAAATCTTTCGATAGCGAAGAGAGTACAGAATGCCACTGTGACTCTAATAGCAAAGTACCAGAATACCCTGGTAAGCTATAGTAGTAGAGACACTAGATGTCCTGCATGTTGAGCCTCTTACTGACTGAGGAAGATGAGGTCATAAGAATCCGACTCTTTTGATGACCTATGTATGATACCGATGCGACTTAATAGTGATCGGTTGGAGTATGAGCGGTATACCTCATCTCCGCAGGGCATAATGATGTTTGTAAAACATAATCAACCGCGTAGTATATCTACTTAGGTTGAACTACGAGATACATTGGTTGAAGATACTTTACTTAGTATACATGTTCTTCATATTCCTTAAATATTGTTGTTCTAATTGATAACAATCTGCTGCTGATTACCTTAAAGCTTTTATTGCCTATGTTATTCTTGGTTGCTATAATAAAGCTTCTGGCGAAGAGTTATAACTCTCGTTGGGACAATTATTTAAAATTGTCTCACCCCGTAGATTTCAACTTTTTAGGTGGTCGTCGAGGGCGAAGGAATCAATCTTCAAGAGACCAATATCAGCAGCAGCAGTATCAGGAGTAGCAGTAAATCTCAGGTGGAGATTCAGACTGCTGAGTTGTATAGTTAGATAGTCAGTCCTATGTGTTCTCTGTACTCTCAGGTCCTTGGAGTCTTTTGGTCTGAGATTTTAGTTTTGAGTTCTTGAGATTTTATATCATGTTGTATATAATTACTCAAGAAGTAATTATCTGAGATGTAAACAATTTACCTCCTTTTATGAAAGAAGTTTTTATAGATTCAAGCTCTTATCTCGAAAAGTTTTAATTTCCCGTGATTTTTGTCTTCCACTGTTAATCAAATCGTTCCCGCTAAGTTTATATCATGGTTTTGGAGATCAGAGCCCACAATTAGTGGTATCAGAGCTCTAGGTTCACTGAGTCTACAGAGACATAGGACTTAGGATGTCGAGTCTATCCTTAGTATTTTTTTCTTATCTAATAGTGTCTTCTGCTCCTCAGGAGAAGAAGATAATTAAGGATGTCTGAGCAACACGAAGAGTACGTGACAGAAAGTAGTGTTGCTGCACCCCAAGGAGGTGCAAGGAACCCGGAGATAGAACAACCTGTACCTGAGCCACCCAGAGAACCACCTCAGTTTGACCTAGCTGACATGGGAAACCCAGCTGTTCAAACTATGTTTGGGCAGTTTATGACTGCTATGACACACATCACCGACAGGATGCCCATGCCTGCACCTAGGGCACCTGCCCAGCCTGAAGGACAAGGTATCTGTAAGACGTTCGAGCGACTTCGTCGTGTCGGAGCAACCGAATACTTTGGAACAGCTGATCCTGCAGATGTCGATCTGTGGTTAACCGAGTTGGAGAAAGCTTTTAGAATCCTCAACATCCCAGAAGCTCAGAAGGTTAGACATGTTGTCTATCTTCTCAAGGGAAGTGCTGGTCACTGGTGGACCATGGAAGAGCAGAAGAGGCCTGGAGTGGAGATCTCGTGGGAAGATTTTCGTCGGGAATTTATCAATAGATATTTTCCAAAGACCTTCCTAGACAAGAAGATCTCTCAGTTTGAGAGATTGAGGCAAGGCATGATGAACATTAGCGAGTATGAAGCTAAGTTCATGGAGTTATTGCAGTTTTGTCCGCACATGGCTGCCACAGAAGAAGAAAGAATCAGAAGGTTTGAGAAGGGTTTAAACGCCAACTTGACTACTCCCGTGTCTGCCCTAGAGAATCGGGAGAGGTTTGCTACCTTCGTTGAGTCAGTCCGAAGGATAGAGAAATCCATAGTCGAGAAGAGACAAACCCATAAAAGATATCTGTAGTTCCAGGGTTTTTCATCTAGAGACTTTAAGAAGCCTAGATTCTCTGCACCTACACATCCACCACCCAGAACTAGTGCTCAGACACAGTGGACACCGAGTAGAGGCAGGGGACGAAGCCTACCACTACAAGAGACTCACAGTTCAGCATCAATGTCAGTTACAGGACCACCCAGACCACAACAACTAGAGAAGAGCTGTTACAACTATGGGAAGGTGGGACATTTGATGAAGGACTGCCGATCTAGGCCTGTCAGTGTGACACAGCCTCCGAGACAGAGTCAACAGGGATCACAGAGAAGGAAATCTCAAGGAGAAGCTCGAGGACATGGACAAGCGTCTCAAGCTGGATCATCAGCACCACCTCAACACCAGGCGACAATAAGGTTCTATGCTATGAACCCACCAGATGCAATGGTCAATCCACGGGTAGTGGCAGGTCAGATGGAACTTTTATATTCTGATATGTCTAAATCCTGTGTTGTATCTGTTCTGATTGACCCGAGTGCTACACACTCCTTTGTCACTCGGAGAGTGATTCGTAACTGCAATATGACAATTAGTCATAGGGCAAATAGCTTGTTTTTGGAGACTCCGTTGAGTGGGTCTGCCATTTTGCAGGAGGTATGCTCTCCCTACATCCTCTTCTTTTCTGATCATCGCATTCAAGTGGACCTTATACCACTTGATATGCAAGGATTTGATATAATCCTCGGGATGGATACCTTAGAAAGGTATCGAGTTGTCTTGGATTGTGAATCCAAACAGGCTGTGTTTGCTGATGATAGCAGCACATGGATCTTTCAAGGAGAGAGAAATGAAAAACACTAGAGGGGGGTGAATAGAGTTTTAAATTAATTTTAACAATTTATTGAACTCAAACAACCACGATTGAAAATTGGAAGAAGGAGACAGGTGTTTAGAGTGGTTCCAACTTTAGCAAATACTAAAGTTGTCAGTCCACTACCCGGTTGCTTACCCAACTGGGATTTTGAAAGTATTTATTTTATTACCTTCTCAAGGATTTATACAAAATACAATACTTTCCTTTACACCCTTTGAAAAGCCTTCACTTGAAGTAGGTGCACCAACTTTTAGGTAGCCTTCTTGAAGTAACTCCAAGCTCCCCCTTGAAGTAGCCTTCCTCTCTAGAAGTAACCTCCCGTTGCACCAGTCTTCTGAAGTAGCTCAAAGTCACCTTCTTCACCAAGAAGATCTCCACCCTCTCCAATCAGCAGCCTCCAACCTAGGAGTAGCAAGGAGAGTACAAACGGTAATAGAGAACAAGAAAGGAAAAAGGAAATTACAACTTATCCTTTGTAGCCCAAGGCTTGATTTGCCTAGATCAAGCGTATAGATCTCCTAACCAAGTGTATGGACTTGTGATTGCAGTGGGTAGGAGATACTAGTCTATAGGACACGAATTTTGAGCTAAGGAAGGAAGTAGCCAATTGTCACAATGCTCAATTTGCTCACAAACAGATTGCTCAAAGTATGCTCAAGGATTTCTCAAGTGTAACGAGTGTGTTTGAGTGTCCTATGGCTTGTCCTATTTATAGGAATGGCCTAAGTATGCTTAAGAACGTTCTAGACAACTTCTAGAGGTTTCTAGGTGCTTAACTAGCCGTTAGGTACAAGTTTGTTTCTTTAACAACGGTTAATTAATTAATTCTACAGTTGCTGTCAGAGACCATCTCGGTCGAGGAATGGTCGACCGAGACACCTACTCGGTCGAACTTTTGTTGACCGACAGGCTCTCTGGAACAAGTGATTTGCAACGTCTATCTCCAACTGCCAACTACCTTGTCAATTGTGTCTAACGGCTACTTTGGATCTTTCTCAGTCGAGAAAATTGTCGACCGAGAGTGTCTCGGTCGAGGAGTTTGTCGACCGAGATTGATCATGTTTCAATGTTTCAATTTAGGCACTAATTATATGTATGAGTGTGCATATGTGATCCTATTTGAAAGGGATGACCTTATCTAAATGTGGTGTTTAGCTAGGGAGAATCTAACGCATGATTTACATGAAATCTAAGTACTTGTACATTATATATTTGTACAAGTTTTTACAATGCGATTACATTTCATGAAAATACAAACATATAAGCATATGGATTTCCCTAATTGCTTTGTCATCCACCTTAATCCTGCACACTCAAGTAGCTCGTTAGATCAATAAGAATGAAATGTTTGTCATAATCAAAACAAAGGGATTTATAGATGTCCATTTAGCCAACAATCTCCCCCTTTTTGAAGATGACAAACATTTCCAAAATATAAATGAAAGAAATATAAAACATATGAGTTTCATACCTGAAGATTACCTTTTGTAGCCATTCTTGTTTTGCAAGTAAGTGCTTGGCCTTTTTCATTATGAAACTCAGTTATTATAGTTTTGATCTTTATTTTATTTTGATATTTTCTTCTCCCCCTTTGTCATTTCAAAAAGATATCCATGTTGAATATTTGATATTACTTCTCCCCCTTAATTTTATACTATGCTCTCCTTTACATAGATATCCCAAGGTATAAGTGCTTTGCAATAGATGTCAATTTAGCCATAACTTTAACTTTTAGGTATTTGCAAAGATTTTCATCCTTTTTGAAGTATTTGTATTTATTACTCCCCTTATTTTGTATGCTCTACAATAGTCTTATAAACCAAATTCAAATGATGCCAAAAAAAAATATCCATTATGAAAATAACCAATTTCATTACAAGCATGAAAAGATAGCCAAATCATGTAAAGATAACCCATTTATTACAATTTTGCAAAGATTCCATTACAACTAATACAACTCCAAATCTCACTGGAAAGACTTAAGAATTACATCAACGTCAGGGTCTTTCCCAAGAAAAGGCTCAGCTCCATAGTACTGGACCAAAGTTTGCCACTCCAGAGCACCTATCTTGGTTAAGGCATATGCCTCCAAGAAGGTTGGAACACGATCAAATCGGAAATGAGCAGCAATATCTTGTAGTTGCATTGATGAAAACTGAGTATGCGTGAGATCTGTAGATGGTGGAGGTGGAGGTTGATAGTAGTTGTAAGATGGATTATATGGATTGAGCATGCCAGGATTTAAAGAGTAAGGATATTCATCTGGTTGGTTTGGAGAAAGAGTTTGCATTCTTTGGTTTAGATAAGTCATGGCATGATGGTTATAATCTAGTTGTTTACTAAGATGATATTGTGACCCAGCAACATAGGTTAGAGTGTTTTGGATGGGATCATAGGGTAGGCTGGTAGGAGGAGGTGGAGGTGGTGTATCTTGGGTAGATGTCTCTCCTTCTACCCTAGCCCTCTTATGACCGAAATCAATTACCATTTTTTCTACAGTATTCTTACTTATTTTTTGTGGTCTACGCTCCCATGTATATCCCATATCCTCAATTTGGGTCTTAAGAAAATGTTGAGTAATTTGGCATACAAGATCAGCATATGGAGGATTGCCAGAAAACTCAAGCATGTTTTTAAGAATGATGCGGATAAAATTTGTGGGAATACGTTGGATAATGGCATATATTAGACACATACGAAAAAATAGGAACTTCAGACTTATTTTCTCTAGGATGTATGTTTGTTGAAACAATAAGGTTTACAATCCTAGCAGCTGGTTTGAGATTGATAGCATAGTATGTGCCCCTATCTTCGTGACAGGTTGTATTTGATTGAAAAATGGTTCTTTTGATGTCACTAAGACTAATGGTATGGTCATCTTGGGAAAATTGATTAAGTGGGTTTCCAGTGGTAAGGTCAAGGGTGTCTTGATATTCATCTATGTCAATATTTAGCATGTCAAGAATATCTCCTTCAGTAAATCGAAAGCTATGCCCATTGACCATAGTATAGAAGAAGATGGTTTCTCTTTCAGAGTGGGAGATGAGGTTAGCATAGAATTCATTCACTACCTTGGTGGAATAGGAAGGGAAAGAAGGGTTGATGAATTCTTTCAACTTTTGCACTTCAAAAAGGTCCTCCAAGTCGACGATGTTGAGGAAGTCCATAACTTCAACTGGTCATCGTGGGAGAGGAGATTTGGAGGAGAGCCGTAGATAGCGATCACCAGCATCGCCGTCGACGAAGGCAATGTCGTTGATGATCGTCAATGGTGGAGTAGCTTCCCTTCCTTTCCTGCTGGCGACCTTTTTCTTTCCACGAGCAGAGGATGATGCCATTGTGTTGCTTGAAGGTGGAGAAGAAGCAAGGAAGTCTTGGGGATGAGGATGCTAAAGATTTGCACAAGAATTCACTAGAGAGAGCCTATGGAAACAAGAATATGAAAGTGTGAAGAAGTGACCCGTTTTTGGTCCCTTTTATAGAAATCTAGTGACCGGGTCGGTCGACAATTTGTCGACCGAGCGTCCGCAACGGTCATATTCCAGACGCGCCACTCGGCCGTCCAACGGTCGACTTGCAACGGTCGGCCGTTAACGGTAACGGTCGGATTGCAACAGTCATATCCCAACGGCTCTTTCTCGGTCGAGCAATTGTCGACCGACACTGTCTCGGTCGAACAATTGTCGACCGGAAGTGTGTCCGATGTTAGGTCTGTCTAGATTCTGTCGGTCGAGAGAGGTGGGCAGACCGAGAGGTTTTCGGTCGAAGATTCGTCGACCGACAGACTTACTGGGTACAAATTTTTAAGCGATTTTTTAATGCAAACGATAGACCGAATTTGTAGAGCATATATATATTTTCTAAAGGAGTAATATTTTGTTTTATTATTGACAATATTGGGACAATTTTGTGATCATAAATTGATTTTGCTTTTAATCATAATAAAATGATATTCAAATAGTTATTGTGTCAAACTTATTTTAGGTCGAATTTGACTATGACCATAGCGCCCCTTGGTCAAATTTCATTTTAACCAAGAGGCAAATTTGCAGATTTTCAAATTGAACATATCGAGTATAATATCTGCATAAAATTTGATTAAGTATCAAGTTGAAGCATACTACTTGATATAATTCTTAAATGAAGGCACAATTAATATCTCAATTCTTCAAAGATACTAATTTAGAGATTTTGTCTTATGTGTTGCAAGCAATAGCATATAACCAATACATCATTTTGCTTGCCGAATATCATCACGGATCCTATGCATACAATTTATCATTATCTATGCGTACCAAATATTGAAAGCATATCCATGATGTAATGATAACATCATATAATTCCATCACATAATCATGTGAAAATAGAAATTTTCTTTTTATTTGGGCTAAGCCTAATTTCAGTTTAAACTTAAATCATTTATGAAATAAACTAATATTAATCTCATTTAAGTTTGTAGGGATGATTTTCAAAATATATATCCATTCATTAATCACAAATAGATAGCAATTTCATCAATTTCAAAGAAATTCAGAATTTTTGCAACAGACTGGAAATCAGTGACATGCTCGGTCGACAGTTTCTCGACCGACAGTGTCTCGGTCGACAGTCTCTCGACCGACAATATTTCTGGAACTGTTTAATTGCTTCCAAATAAAACATAGCTATGCAAGTTAAATATTTAGATACTTAAATTTGTTTGTTATCCCATTATATTGAGTTGAGATAGACGTAGAAATATGCAACTGAGGTTCTTGGTCATATCTCAACTTAATTGCGTTTATTTAGTTTGGAGGTCTTGGAACCCAAACTAACTCGACATCTTTTCTCTTATAAGGACATGAAAAGGAATAATGACCAAGGCGCAAACAATAATGACAGCATATCGAGTCAACCTCATATCTTTTTCTATGGTTGTGTTCAGTGTTGTTCTTGGGTGATGATGTTCTTTTAGGTACATATATAGATTGATGTGTTTGTGACTTTCTCCAACTAGGTTGTTGATAGGATTTCCCTTTAGGCTTGTAACCTAGTCCTCTTCTCCCGATTTGATGATAGGGATTATCTAAGATTTTATCAAGAATGCCATTACTATTCAAATGACTAACTTTTTGTTGTAACTTGGCAATCTCTTCCATTCTCTTCTTGATATCTAGTTTTGCTTGATCTAGATTAGAAGACAATGAATTTCTTTCTTTGACAATAGAATCATAATCTAGATGGTTGCATAAGATGGGTTGTTTTTGAAGATCATTCACTTGACTTTGCAAATTATTTTTCTCTAAAGAAAGTAGATTACAATTTGCCTCTATAGATTTTATCTCAATATCATGATCTTCAATGATCTTTTTAAGATCTTCATTTTCAGATGTAATAGCAAGAAGCTTAGCATGTAATTCATCATTTGCTTTATTGGATTTCTTTAATTTCTTCTTGCATTCAACATATTTAATATGTGTTTCTTCAAGGCTAGCAACTAGTTCTTCTTTAGATAAATCAAAAAGACTTACCTCTTCTTCTTCTTCCTCGCTAGTTGTAGCAATGAGACAATCTTTGTTCTCATCTTCCTTCTTTGATCTCCATGGGCATCTGGTTGTTGTGTGGCTTGTTCCTAAGCACCAATTGCAACATATTGTATTTTTGTCCAAGCATCACCTTTTGTTGTGATTGTAATCACCATTACCCTCCATTCTTCAAGACCTAGTTAGGGTTCTTTGAAGCCCGCTCTAATACCAATTGAAAAACACTAGAGGGGGGTGAATAGAGTTTTAAATTAATTTTAACAATTTATTGAACTCAAACAACCACAATTGAAAATTGGAAGAAGGAGACAGGTGTTTAGAGTGGTTCCAACTTTAGCAAATACTAAAGTTGTCAGTCCACTACCCGGTTGCTTACCCAACCGGGATTTTGAAAGTATTTATTTTATTACCTTCTCAAGGATTTATACAAAATACAATACTTTCCTTTACACCCTTTGAACATCCTTCACTTGAAGTAGGTGCACCAACTTTGAGGTAGCCTTCTTGAAGTAACTCCAAGCTCCCCCTTGAAGTAGCCTTCCTCTCTAGAAGTAACCTCCCGTTGCACCAGCCTTCTGAAGTAGCTCAAAGTCACCTTCTTCACCAAGAAGATCTCCACCCTCTCCAATCAGCAGCCTCCAACCTAGGAGTAGCAAGGAGAGTACAAACGGTAATAGAGAACAAGAAAGGAAAAAGGAAATTACAACTTATCCTTTGTAGCCCAAGGCTTGATTTGCCTAGATCAAGCATATAGATCTCCTAACCAAGTGTATGGACTTGTGATTGCAGTGGGTAGGAGATACTAGTCTATAGGACATGAATTTTAAGCTAAGGAAGGAAGTAGCCAATTTTCACAATGCTCAATTTGCTCACAAACAGATTGCTCAAATTATGCTCAAGGATTTCTCAAGTGTAACGAGTGTATTTGAGTGTCCTATGGCTTGTCCTATTTATAGGAATGGCCTAAGTATGCTTAAGGACGTTCTAGACAACTTCTAAGGGTTTCTAGGTGCTTAACTAGCCGTTAGGTACAAGTTTGTTGCTTTAACAACGACTAATTAATTAATTCTGCAGTTGCTGTCAGAGACCATCTCGGTCGAGGAATGGTCGACCGAGACACCTACTCGGTCGAACTTTTGTCGACCGACAGGCTCTCTGGAACAAGTGATTTACAACGTCTATCTCCAACTGCCAACTACCTTGTCAGTTGTGTCTAACGGCTACTTTGGATCTTTCTCGGTCGAGAAAATTGTCGACCGAGAGTGTCTCGGCCGAGGAGTTTGTCGACCGAGTTTGATCCTGTTTCAATGTTTCAATTTAGGCACTAATTATATGTATGAGTGTGCATATGTGATCCTATTTGAAAGGGATGACCTTATCTAAATGTGGTGTTTAGCTAGGGAGAATCTAACGCTTGATTTACATGAAATCTAAGTACTTGTACATTATATATTTGTACAAGTTTTTACAATGCGATTATATTTCATGAAAATACAAACATATAAGCATATGGATTTCCCTAATTGCTTTGTCATCCATCTTAATCCTGCACACTCAAGTAGCTCGTTAGATCAATAAGAATGAAATGCTTTTTATAATCAAAACAAAGGGATTTATAGATGTCCATTTAGCCAACAAGAAAGATTCTACCCACCTATCTTGTATCAGCTATGGTTGCTAACAAGCTGATGAGGCAAGGATGTTATGCATTCCTGGCACATGTAGTAGATGTTACCAAAGAAGGTCCCAACCCTGCTGAAGTTCCTATAGTCAGGGAATTCAAGGACGTGTTTCCTGAAGAACTTCTAGGTATACCACCGCCTCGGGAAATTGATTTTGAAATCAATTTGATCCCAGATACAAAACCTATAGCCCAGACACCGTATAGGATGGTGCCTACTGAGATGGCAGAACTCAAGAAACAACTTCAAGAGTTGCTTGAGAAAGGTTTTATCCGACCAAGCACTTCACCGTGGGGTGCTCCGGTTTTGTTTGTTAAAAAGAAAGATGGGTCGATGCGGTTGTGCATTGATTATAGACAACTCAATAAAGTAACAATAAAGAATAAGTACCCATTGCCGAGGATTGATGATCTTTTTGACCAGTTGCGTGGTGCAACAGTCTTCTCAAAGATAGACTTGAGGTCTGGATATCATCAACTCCGTATTAAGGATAGTGACATATCCAAGTCTGCCTTTAGGACACGATATGGTCACTATGAGTTCACGGTTATGTCATTTGGACTAACCAATGCACCGGCTGCATTCATGGAACTCATGAATAGAGTTTTTCAACCTTTCCTTGATCAGTGTGTTGTCGTATTCATAGATGACATTCTGATTTATAGTAAGGATGCTCAGCAGCATCAAAAGCATCTCCGATTGGCTCTAACTCTGCTAAGAAAACATAAGCTATATGTTAAGTTTAGCAAGTGTGAGTTCTGGTTGCCGGAAGTATCTTTTGTTGGACATGTGATATCTGCCTCGGGTATTCGTGTTGACCCTACAAAGGTAGAATCTGTTCTACAGTGGGAACAACCAAAGACACCAACGGAGATTCGAAGTTTCTTGGGATTAGCTGGTTATTATCGAAGGTTTATTAAGAATTTCAGTTCTATAGCCTTACCCTTAACCAATTAACCCGGAAAGATGTTCCTTTTACCTGGATTGATAAGTGTCAATAGTCTTTTCAGCTGTTGAAGGAGAGGTTGACAAGTGCACCTGTGCTTGTGTTACCTGAGCAAGGAAAATGATACATAGTTTTATGTGATGCCTCCAAGAATGGACTCGGATGCGTGTTGATGCAGGATAAGCAAATGATTTCTTTTGCTTCACGACAACTTAAGAAACACGAAGAGAATTATCCGACACACGATCTGGAGTTAGCTGCTGTTGTTCATGCCCTGAAGATCTAGAGACATTATCTCTACGGAGAGACATTCCAGATTTTCACAGATCACAAAAATCTTAAGTATATCTTCTCTCAGCATGAGCTTAACATGAGGCAACGTTGCTGGATGGAGTTAATCAAGGACTACGATTGTACAATTGATTACCATCCAGGAAAGGCCAATGTGGTTGCAGATGCCTTGAGTAGGAAATCAGCAACATCAACCATGGATAGAGCACAACTAAACTCTTTAGTATGCTCTAAGAGAGATATGCTTATCTCTTTAAGGCAAGACAATGTACAGTTGAAGGTGTCATTGTTAGCCGGGTTGTTGGCTGAGATGCATATTAAACCTACCCTAAGAGAGCATATTAAGGAGGCACAACAGGTTGATGCTGTAGTTCAGCAGATTAGATCAGAGTATGGAAATGAGAAGCGAGATGGTTTCTATGACTCAGATGATCATGTAGTATGTTATCATGGGAGGATGATAGTGCCAGCTATGGATAACTTGAGGAAGTTAGTTCTGGAAGAAGCTCATTCTTCGATGTATGCTATGCATCCAGGGAGCACCAAGATGTATCGAAATTTGAAAGATTTGTATTGGTGGCCTGGAATGAAGAAGGATGTTGCAGAGTTTGTGATGAGGTGTCTTGTGTGTCAGCAAGTTAACGTTGAACACCAAAAGCCTGCAGGAACAATGCAACCTTTACCCATACCACAGTGGAAGTGGGACCATGTGACCATGGACTTTGTTGTTGGCCTACCCAGGACAAGCAAAGGACATGATTCCATTTGGGTAGTTGTTGATAGATTGACTAAGACAGCGCATTTCTTACCTGTCAAAACAATCTTTTCTACTAAAAGGTTATCACAGTTGTATGTTCAAGAGATAGTGCATTTTCACGGAGTTCCTGTCACCATAGTTTCTGACAGAGGTCCCCAGTTTACAAGTCACTTTTGGGAGCAGCTACACAGAGCCTTAGGCACCAAGCTAAGGTTTAGTACGGCTTTTCATCCACAGACTGATGTACAGTCGGAAAGAACCATACAGACCTTGGAAGACCTGTTGAGAGCATGTGTTCTCCAGTTTACCGGAAGTTGGGATCTACACCTAAGCTTGATAGAGTTTGCCTATAACAATAGCTATCAGCATAGTATTGATATGGAACCTTATGAAGCCTTGTATGGTAGACGTTGTAGATCCCCTTTGTGTTGGTATGAGACTGGTGAACATCAGTTGTTAGGTCCTGATCTGGTGCAACAAACTACAGAGAAGATCAAAGTTATACTACAACAACTTAAGACTGCACAGGATAGACAGAAGTCGTATGCTGATAAGCGCCGTAGACCGTTAGAGTTCCAGGTTGGAGACATAGTGTACCTCAAGGTCTCGCCTTAGAAAGGAGTCCTTCGCTTTGGAAGGAAAGGAAAGTTAGCACCTAGATTTATGGGACCTTATCCAATCATTGAACGGGTTGGAAAGGTAGACTATAGACTAGAGTTACCACCAGAGTTGCAGAGGTTACACCCTGTGTTTCACATTTCTATGCTGAGGAAATGTCACCCCGACACTGAGTCAGTTCTACAACCTATGGAGGTAGAATTGAATGATGACATATCTTACGAGGAAGGGTCAGTGTCAATCCTTGATAACAGAACTAAAAAGTTAAAGAAGAAAGATATAAGCCTTGTGAAAATCCTCTAGAACCACCGTGGTGTTGAAGAAGCCACCTGGGAACTAGAGGATGAGATGAGAAGGAAATACCCTGCTCTTTTCTCCTAATACATTTTGTTGATTTCGAGGATGAAATCCTTGTAAGGGGTGGATAATTTGTAACATCCCTGACCTGGGTTATAAACTAACCCTAGGTGTTTTGCCTAAATATGTAATTAAACCCTGGTGATTATCTTTTGACATGTAATTAAGTTCCTCAGGAACATATACTTTCAATTTTGTCCTTTTTAAACAAAGTTGTAGTATTATTTTGGTAATGCAGGGGCTTATGTGCAAATTACCCAGTTAAGGGGTTAACTTGAAATTGCACATGTTAAGATGTTCTTTTGATAATGAGACATCATATGAGTGAATATGATGAGACATGATGGATTTCCCAAGCTTGGGCATCTAGATGCAACTTGTGGAATAATCCTTATGCTTAAATACCCTAATTTGGAGTAAAATGCAGTTTACCCAATTTGAGGGGTGCAACTTGTAAAATACACCATCTAGAACATCTTTTATGACTCTTGTCATAATTTAGAGTAGAAATGGTGAAAGGGACACATCAATGAATAATCAGATAAGAAAAATGACCTTTGTACATAAAATTCACTAAGTTTGAGTAAGGAAACTTTCATGTATGTACCCTAGTTGAAAGTTGGCTTTCTTTACCCCTAGATCTTGAGATTTCATGAGCTTTGCATAAGTTTAGATGAGATTGGACGTTCCCTTAAATAAGAAAGGACTTGGATGAGAATTTCAAAGTTCTAGAGGTCTTTATGGTGTAAATAGCCTAAACTATATAAGCACCTTTCTTTCCAAACCAAGCAAACATTTTCCTTCACTTCCTCACTTATTATTTTTCTCAAATGGCTAAGGCAAAGCTCTGGAGCTCAGGGAGACGACCAAGTAGTGCTAAGGTGAGTAGGAACCATCTTCAAGCTCGAATTCATGGAGGAAATCATGTTAAAAGGATGGATTGCTAGTTTTCTTACTTAGCTTTCTCGTTCTAGCCATCTTTTCCCAACCTTCCTTTGGAGAAAAACCCTTGGCCCACCTGTGGAGCTCAAGAAACCATTAAAGACTTGAAGCTTGGAAGCTTGGAGCTCAAGGAACGACCTTAAGGCGGGTTTTATAACTCTAAACCCTTTTGCTTTCTAATGCATATCTTTGTACTTGCAAAAGTAGCTTGTTCTTCTTTTCCCCATCCTTCCTTGCTTTCGTGCAAACTAAAACCACGATGAACAGACCTTAATTTGGAGGTATAAGAATATGTGTGTGATTACCAAAGTTACTTTATCAAACGGTCTTATGTCTTTTCCCCTTTTTGATCAAACCGTTTGAAAGGCAAACGGGTTCACTAGGTCGGTTTGGGCAAACAGGTTCCAACCCGTTTGAGGGCGTTGACTGTTTGGGTTTTCTGTTCACAATTATGTAGGCTAATGACCCACCAAATTTGAGGGGTTAACTCCAAAGGAATCGTAGGTTGAAGGCCAATCAATTAGGCAATAGAATTGAATTAAGTACTGATTTTCCAAACTAATTAACTTGAACTTTTGGGTAAACGGGTTCCAACCCATTTGAGTGAGTTGACCAAGCATTGACCGTTTGGGATACCTGTTCATAATATATTGAGTTTCATTCCTACAAATAATTGTAATCTAATTCCTAATCAATTAAGAGTTGAAGACACTTCAATAACCTAACCCTAATCGGGTGAAAGTTGCTGATTTCAATATAGATCTTGTTGAGTTTTTGGATGAAGGACCCAAACGGGTTCCAACCCATTTGGGGGTTCATCCAAACGATCTCACACTCGTTTAGTGACACCCCAAGATCGTTTGGAGGTCTAGGGTTAAAGAAATGTTATGTTTTGATGGTCCAATTACAAGATGTTGATAAATTGATGAAAAGTGCTGATTTTTAATTTAATTAGGGCTCAACCCTTATCAAATCATTTTGGTTTTTGGTCAAACTTTGGGAAAACGGTCTCAAGATTGTTTGGAGGTCATCCAAACGACCTCAAGACCGTTTGAGCCAAGTTTGGGCCCAATTGGAGGTCAATTGATAGGTTCAACTCTGATTTGAATCATATTGTTGAACATTGATGATTAGCCGATTGGAAACCCTAATTGAGTTAGATTTAATCCTAATTGGCTTTCAATTGAGGGTCAATTTGGTGTCCAGTTGATTGAGGCTCATCCTAATTGACTCAATTTGTATATGGTTAACATGGCTTGGGCCAATTGAAAGCTTCAACATAAGAAATCCTTTTCAAGCATAATCTTTGAGTCACCTTTTATGTTCATGCGGTTTGAACCCAAGTAGACCCACAATCGTTTTAGACCAAACGAGTTCACACCCGTTTAAGCCCAAACGAGTTTTCGTTTGGGTCCAAACGAGTCCACACTCGTTTGAGTCCAAACGAGTCCACACTCATTTGAGTCCAAACGGGTTCACACCCGTTTAAGCTCAAACGGGTTCACACCCGTTTAAGCTCAAACGGATTCACACTCGTTTAGGCTCAAACGGGTCCACACTCGTTTGGACTTAAATGGGTCCACACCCATTTAAGATTAAGTGGGTCCACACTCGTTTAAGGTTCAAATGGATTCAAGGTCATTTGAGATTAAACAAGTTCAAGGTCGTTTAAGAATCAAATGGGTTGAAGGTTGAAGGTTAAACCCTAAACCAATTGGAGACCTTCAAGGTTGATTATACTTAATCACTTGAAGGTGTAAATGGTTCAATGATGATCTAATCTAAACCCTAATGGTAACCTAAGATGTTAAGGAACTAAGTGGCTAATGAATTGACCCATGATGATGGTCAATGGGTAAATTACCAAAATGCCCCTGAAAGGTTCAATTGAGTGATACCTTGTTTTAATCAAACCCTAATCACATGATAGTGATGAGTTGACTGGTGTTAATCAATGAGGACTTAACCCAACCTAATCTAGAGTGGTGTAATCACTATCTACTAGTTAGAGGAGAGAGAAAGTACCAATTATAATGGAAACTCAAGTAAAATGCCTTCAATATACATGAATGTGCAAGTTTAGGTATGATACACTTATGTGAGATCATGGAAACCCTAATGATGATAATTGATGAATCTTAATCTTATCTGAGGTCTTTAATGATGATGTTTCTCATACATGAGTATGTTATGAGATCATTTCACCATGAGGTGAATAGTAAACCCTAATTCTAGGGTGATGACATGTAATGTGAATAGTAAACCCTAATTGATGAAAACCAGGGAAACCTAGCTCTTGTATGAGTAGGGAGATACAACTTCTTTAAATGAGTTATTTACTGTTATCAGTTGATTTAACCATGCAGGTTCCTTTATGAGGATGATCATATCCAGGTATGGATGATGATACTATATTCATTGAAAGCATGTTGTTAGTTTTATGGATAGTGATATATCCTGATGCCTTGTTAATAGCATCTTATGAGATTGATAGGCTGTGAGAGCCATGAATACCATGAAGGTCATGCTTTAAGAGATGACTTGTGATGAGAATATTGAGAAATGATAATTGATGAGAGTTAGGCTTGTTACATTTAGTATTCTTCCTTCATAGCTGCTATGCTAATGATTAATGTTTGAAAACATGTATGATGATAAAAGAATACTGAAATGTACCTAACTAATCAAGTATAATCATACCATGTAGAGCCCTGATCATAGACCCATCATTGTCAGGAGTTAAATGATGGTGAAACAGGTTTTCCTAAGGGGATTCCTGGAGCACATATTTTTGAATATGTGGGGTAATATGGATGTGAATTTCCTTACATCCTAGTGTGGGAATTGATGTAGATGTATCTTAATCTATCAATCCTTCACTATGTTTTATGCCGGGGTGATGTAACACTAATCTCCCGAGGAAATCTTTTATACCGCATCGATGAGAGATAAGCAAGAAATCTTTCGATAGTGAAGAGAGTACAGAATGCCACTGTGACTCTAATAGCAAAGTACCAGAATACCCTGGTAAGCTATAGTAGTAGAGACACTAGATGTCCTGCATGTTGATCCTCTTACTGACTGAGAAAGATGAGGTCATAAGAATCCGGCTCTTTTGATGACCTATGTATGATACCGATGCGACTTAATAGTGATCGGTTGGAGTATGAGCGGTATACCTCATCTCCACAGGGCATAATGATGTTTGTAAAACATAATCAACCGCATAGTATATCTGCTTAGGTTGAACTACGAGATACATTGGTTGAAGATACTTTACTTAGTATACATGTTCTTCATATTCCTTAAATATTGTTGTTCTAATTGATAACAATCTGCTGTTGATTACCTTAAAGCTTTTATTGCCTATGTTATTCTTGTTTGCTATAATAAAGCTTCTGGCGAAGAGTTATAACTCTCGCTGGGACACTTATTTAAAATTGTCTCACCCCGTAGATTTCAACTTTTTAGGTGGTCGTCGAGGGCGAAGGAATCAATCTTCAAGAGACCAATATCAGCAGCAGCAGTATCAGGAGCAGCAGTAAATCTCAGGTGGAGATTCAGACTGCTGAGTTGTATAGTTAGATAGTCAGTCGTATGTGTTCTCTGTACTCTCAGGTCCTTGGAGTCTTTTGGTCTGAGATTTTAGTTTTGAGTTCTTGAGATTTTGTATCATGTTGTATATAATTACTCAAGAAGTAATTATCTGAGATGTAAACAGTTTACCTCCTTTTATGAAAGAAGTTCTTATAGATTCAAGCTCTTATCTCGAAAAGTTTTAATTTCCCATAATTTTTGTCTTCCGCTGTTAATCGAATCGTTTCTGCTAAGTTTATATCGTGGTTTTGGAGATCAGAGCCCACACTTATGGTGTGAATGCGCACACTTATGCTGTGAATGTGTGAATGAGCATAGTTATGGTGTGAATGTGCCCACTTGTGGTGTGAGTGTGCCCACTTATGGTGTCAATATTTCTACTTAACACGCCAAATATTAGTAGTAAACACCCACTTATGGTGTGAATGCGCCCAGTTATTGTGTGAATGCGCCCAGTTATGGTGTGAATGCACCCACTTATAGTATGAATGCGCCCTATATTTGTAATAAAAGTTCATTTATGACAAATACGCCTACTTTTGATTGAATGTATGTTTTTGATTGAATGCGCCCACTTATGGCAAATGCGCCTACTTATCACAAATCTTAAACAGAGTATGTACATAAATAACAAATTAACACAAATCTTAACACAATGCGCCTACTTTTTAGATGTTGTGCATAAATATAAATTAACATAATCTTAATATAATGTGCACACTATTGGTAAAATAGCGTGCATATTATTTTTTTCAAAATATATCGATATTGGTCTTGTTAGATTGCATTTTTCGTAACGAGTCCAGTGGTTTTTATTTCGTTAAAAAATTCATTATAGATTAAAAGTTATTGACAATTTTTATTTTTGTATTCTTTTGTGTGCAGATCTGCCACGTGGCAAAAAAAAAGCAAAAAAAAAAAAGGGGCGGGGGGTCCCGGCCGGGGAAACCACCCAACCAAACGGGAAAACTGCCGCGTCCGCGGCTCGTCATGGATTAGCCACGTCAACATAACATTTTCGAAAACAAAAATATAATGACTTGGTGTAATTAAAGTGGGCACGTGAAAGACCCCGTAAGCTTTTCTCATGTCGACGGTTTCTTTTTCTGCATATGCTCCCAACCCTACGTTTGCTTGGTCACCACTTTATGGCAGGGAAAGGAGGTGGAAGTGACCGGGTTAGGAAAGGGTAAAAAATGGAGGAGAAAGTAAGACAACATCCTGAAAACAGGGAGACCGATCGTCGACCTGAGACCAGTCAGCTGCTGAGCTACTTTTTGGACGACGACGAGTCCCACAAGCGTGCACCTATGCCAGCAATTGAAAGGGACAAGAGGTTGCGAGTTGAGCAGAACGCGGACGCCGTCCTTTCACCGAACAGGACAAACAACATGGACCAGCTAGGCCGGCAAAGTGACAGGGACGGACGTAGCGCTGGCGCCGCCTCGCTCGCTAAGTCGCTATTCTCTTAAGAATAATTCTATGGAGAGGTAAACGGAGACACACATTGAGACAAATTTTGACATTTAGCCTGTTAGAACAAAATAGAAGAGAGAATGCTTCCCTCTTCTACTTTATTCTCTAGCAGACTAAATGTCAAAATTCGTCTCAATGTGCGTCTGAGTTTGCCTATGTATAGCAGATCCCTTCTCTTAAGGTCTAACCATTTGGACGTACGAGATGGATAACCATCACGAAGGCTAGCTGATCCGTGGTAGGCAGGGAACTGGAGATAAGAGCGGGCGCGTGGTTGCTTGCCGTCATGGCTGATCGAGGCAGTGACATCAATAACGTGGTGTGAGAATAAACGTGGGTGGATCGAGACTACATGAGATGTCTCTTTACGAAAATTCTAGAAGAATGTGTAGTGTGCCCGCCTGCCCGGTCGTCAAAGATCGTGGGAACTTAAAAATTAGGGAGTGAAAGACTTGACACCGTCACCAGCGGAGTACAAACTATGGAATGGGTGGAAATTTGTAATGAGGGGCGAACTGGTGGATAGCATGTTGACTGAGTTTGCGATCGCCACTAGGTTCCCTCGCGGGTCTCACCAGGCCGTTGAGATATTGGTGACACTCCTTTAAGCACTTCGAGGGGAAATGTTACATCTATATGATTAGGGAATCAACGATTGTGAGTATTGCTTCGGAAACAGTCGTGACTAGCAAAGCGTAAAAAATAGAAAAATTCTAGAGAGCTTATATGGTATTCCCGTTAGCATACCTGCGTCTTGTAAATGTAAATGAACACTTTGTCCTGTGCAGCTAACAACAATAAAAATGAAAGAAGTAGAAGAAAATGGTAGAAAAAGAACAAAGAAAAATAGTTTGCTCATAACTTCCAATAGATAATGATCTTTTGTCAAAATAAAAAGTATTAGATTTTTTGACAAAGAATACTCTCCAACAATACAAATATTGGCATACTTTGGAGAAATAGTAATATGAGAGAAATATAAAAACAGAGGAGGGAGCTTACTATACTCCAAAACACGGGTGTTGTATCCCAAACACATGTATTGTATCCAAAATACATGCATTGTACCCCCAAAATGTGTATCATACCTGTAACTCTAGAATATACCTCAAAATATGGGTGTTGTACACCAAAACATGAGTAATATACCCCCAAAATGAAAATAATATACCCCAAGATATGGGTATTGTATCCTAAAACATGGGAGTCTCAATGTTTTAGGGTACAATGCTTCCCTCCTCTCTTTTCTATACTTTTCTCATATTGTTCATTTCTTCAAAATTTCAACATTGGTTTTGTTGGAACTTTTTTGTGATGTTTATTTCAAAAAAAAAATCCATTACAAATTGAAAGTTATGAACAAAATATTCCCCCCCTCTCTCTTATCTACCTCTCTCCTCTTTATTATATTTTCACAAAGTCCGGGTAGGCAATTGGGTATACAACGTCAGTTGTGTAGCAATACTGTAAAGATATCTCATGTTGCTCGATCCAAGGAGCAACAGATAATGCCACAATTAGAACTAGTGACAGATTCACAAATTATATTACAGTGGGGTTAGACTTAGATAAATTAGCACCAAAGTTGATACCTAATATTAAGTTCATATTCAAGACAAAAATCTATGTACTTAACTAACGAGGGGTATTTAATAAATATAAAGTATTTAATAAATTTAGTATGAACTTAGATCTTATATTTAATATGTTAAAGAATGCAAAATTAAGTATACTTTATACTAAATTTAATGAGCATAAAGAGGCACTCTAAATCTTCATAAAGAGCATGAAGAGTATAAATTTATTATACTTTATATGAAATTTAAAGAGCATAAAGTATACTATACTTGACTTCTACTTGGTTAAAGAGCATCATGTTTCTATATCTTCTATCCTTCACCAACATTCTACGTGTTGTCCTACACCAAATCATTTCTTGTCCTTGCTCCATAAATGTTTGGATTCACATGTTATTTCTCCATGCATACGTTCCCTACCATGTCTCCTGCAAGGTTGATCAAGAATCCTTAGCACGAAGGTATTCCTCATTCTAGCAACTTATGATCTTTATGGTCCTAGAAATTTCGAATTCAAGACCTGAAGGTATACAACAACTCCTCACCTAGATCTTGACCCACTATCGTCCTTTTGAGAGTGAAATATCTATTGAAGTCAGAATTTCCTAAGCCAAGTCAAAGACATAAAATGACCCATTTCTATTGTCCTTTGAGTTCTCTCCTCTAGTGATGTTTCTACCTCCAACTCCATTACTTGTTTGGATCTTACAACAAATAACCCATAACTCCCCCCACTTATGGTGCAAGTTATGTCAGATATTTATTTCTCTCCCTTTGTTGTTTCACATAATATGATTGAAAAGGCATTTATATTCTTCCAGAAAGAAATCATTGTGGGGAAATATGACATCAAATACGTAGTAGAAAAAAAAAATTAACTTCCATATTTACCTTAAACCATTGGATTGTGCCAATAACTATGTAATGTGAAAGATGGCTAAGAGGATATACTTGGTCCTGGAGCAAGTCCAACGAAAATCTCCTCATAGCAGTATGTGTCTTTCTTCAAGTCACACTCAAACATCACTTGTGTCTGCCTCCTGGTTGATCATCACAAACATAAGGTTGACCTTGTCCTCCTAGCAGGAAAACTATCCATGCCTCTAGAGTAGTTCATACAGACCACTAGAAACTCCTGCTATTCTAGTAGAACGACCATGAAGGAGTTATCTCTCTCCATTGATGTACTAGTCACCAAATTTCTCTCCCACTATTGTTCTCCCTTACTATCCCTCTATTTAGCGAGTAGAACTTGCTTGATTTGTCTTGGTTACCACAACCAGAGATGACAAATAATTTTCAGAGGCAATTGAGTTATTGTGTCTGAGAAGCTCCTAATACCCCTCTATTTATAGAAGGGTTAGGGCCAAGGTTCCCAATCTTAGTGGGAGCGGATGGGATCGAAATTTCATGATTTTTTGCAACCTACGAGAGGAGAAAAGGTTGGTCCATAGGTGAACCAATCTGTTGGAATGTGAGCTAAACAGTTCATCCCTTGAATTGGTCGTTTCATCATGTTTCCCTTCCACAATTGTATTGGAAATTCTAATCCAACTACTGCACCACATGACGTCAACACTAATATGTGTTGCAATCGAACTGCTATTGTGAACCAGACAGTTCATCTCATGAATTGTCCGTCTCACGACCATGAGTTGATCGGTTCACTCAGTGAATCGATCGGTTCATGCCTTGATTCAAACATAATTCAGTCAACATAATATGCAATCAACCTAACACTCCAACTGTTCGATTCAGAGTCCAGTCAGTCAATTATTATTTAAATTGAGTGCCTAAACACTTTAGCAATCAATTATCATTGTTTGATTAAACTCCTATTCCAAGTGTATCCTTTGTGTGTGTCCCTATAGGTTCCATATTACATTGGCAATGAATGTCCATAACTCATTTATGACATTACAAGTAAAGAATAGTGCCTAGTGATAACACCAAATTTTGTGACGTTTTTGCCCTTTATTCTGTTATCAAAACTACCCTTTTCTGCTATTTTCCTCTATTTTATTAGCATTTTCGCAATAATTGGCCAAGCAACGCTCTTATTCCAATTTTTCCTATCTTCTACAGAGTTTTCCTCATTTTTGTGCAATAAGGCCGATTCCGGCCCACAATAAATCTAAGCCCGTCTCGACCTTCCTGACGCCCGATACAACCCAGCCCGACAGGGGCTGGGCGACACGAGAATGATCGGCGGAGAAGGGCGCTGCGCAAGGAGGACGTGTCGGCCGACATACCATCTACCCGACAGGGAGCCAAAGCCGCATCGACGACCTAACTCGTCGGGCGACACAGCCACCCACCGGCAGGCGTTCCGCCAGCCACGTGACCGATAGCCAGCGCCTCGCGCCGAGACATACCTGTATCGGCCGCCCACATCCATCGACCGGCGTATAAGGGAGCTACGTGGCGTTTCCATCACCATAACTCCTTCAACCGCCGCCTATAAATAGCAGCTACAGGAAGCCGAAAAACAGGTCGGATAGGTCGGAAAAGTCGAGAGAGTCGGAAGAGAATTCAGACAAGACAGTTCGGAAGTTCAGGAGTCACCTTCGAAGGAAGCTGTGAGAGCAAGAGTATCGCGCCCCAGTGCTTGTGCCGGGCGACACTAGGTGAGCTTTCCCTCATCCCGAGAGGGAAGGGATGGTTCACTTAGTGTTGCCCCGGGTGACACTGCGGGCCGATATCGGCCAGCGAAGATGAGCGACACGAGTGCCCGACAGTAGACTCGTAGCTCTTTGCCCGACACGATATCGAACCCGATACGCTCCGCCCATCATGCGTGCCGCCCGAGAGGGTGCGCCGCCCGACATGAGCGTATCGGCCAGGGTCCTTGAGCGATACAGTCAGTCGTCAGTCGGCACTGCCCGAGAGGGGGTGCCGCCCGACACTGCCGTATCGGGCTCGGCTCCTGACCGGTATCGGGCAGGAGAGCTACAATAGTCTATCGTTCTTCTACATCAAGAAGGCGACATCTATCTTTAATTATGTTATTTAAATTCTTATCTTATGCATTGTATTTAGACCCTTATTGCTTATGGAAATAGAAATGCTAAATTGCTATTTGTTTAATGCTTGGTGCCTTATGATTGGGTAACTGCTGTGTTGGATATCTGAACTCTAGCTTGCATGTTTTGGATCGCGTTTCGCTTAGCTACCGAATCGTCTTTCCCGTCGCAACTACTTCGAGAGTTGGGTTGTGGCTCTAGTGTTTGGTCCGGTTCTGGAGTACGAGAGTGCCCGGAACGGAGTTGTTTTAGTATCATTCCACTCTAACTTGAGCCCAGCAACCTCGAGAGGGGTGTTGAAGCTTGGTTAGAGGCTCCCGCTCTGAGAGGAGGGGTGTAGGGTGTTACTGCTACCGCTTGTCTTACTGAAGTCTTATCCCTTGCATTACGCCTTAAACTGCAGTTTATCTTTCTATTTTCTGTTGCATGAAAATTCCTAAAAACTGCTAAATGACAAAATCTTAATCTTTCTTGTAACTCCAGTTGGAGATAGTTTTCTTTGATTTAATCGTGACAGCTTGTTGTTCCCCTTCGGGGAACTTTAATATCTCTTTATACCCACCGGAGTGTAGAGTGTCGATTCAGAGTCGTCAACACGACCCACCTTGTCCCTGTGTTTGACCCCGTATGACTACTTCGACCCCGTAAATAAAGTTGCGGGGGCCTAGAAGGATTCAGGTTATAAATGTGAAGGCTCGACTACCTCAAATGCGCCTCCAATTTTAGGACGCGCGATTTAGGCTGGTCAACTTTCTGGCGCCGTTGCCGGGGACAAGGCAAATGGCACTGTTGACGAATCCGAAGCCACTAACTACACTCCCGTGCCTCAAGCTTAGAAATAGGCTTGACAACACCTCTTTTTCTTTTTCTTTTTCTTTAAGCATTATTCTTTACCCCAATTATAATTTTCTAAACATGATCTTTATGCGGTTTTCAGGTACTCTGATTTACTGAACACCGAGACTGTCAACCATGCCTCCTCGTGTAGAGCCACCTTCTGGAAACGAAAGCCAAGGAGGGAGGCCAGTTTCGCCTCCACCGGAAGACAACAACCGGTATAGTGATAATGAGCGGCAAGAAGATCCAGAATCACCAGGGGCGAAGGAAGCTTTCCTAGCAGAGTTGGAATGCAGAGTCTCGGATACCATTCTCCTTCCCATCCTTCACAACAACCACTAGACGCTCTTAGAGGTGTACACCCAACAACGAGCAGGGATTTTCTACAACAGCTCGGACAACAACAAAGACCATCCAATGCCTTGTACATCGACAGCGCTGACATCTCTCGAACGATTAGTACGAAAGTACTATATCGATATAGCAGAGCTGATACAACCATTCCTGGGAATGCAAGCAAGAAGCTGGCATGAACTCCAGTTCTGCCACCGCAGCCCGCAGCAAATTCAACTATCCAACGACTGCGGCATCTTCGTCCTGGAATGGATGGCAAACAAGGCAACGCCTGATCAGCTCCTCCACATCGACTATCACAGCAAAAGAGGAGAATATGTGTGGGAGCTCTTATCTAGCCCAGGCGCGCTGATCATCTAACCCTCACTGATTAACATTTCCTTACCTCATCTACTTCACAACTCTGGGACAGAGTGTGGAGTAAGTTTGGGGGGGGTACCATGTACCAGTGAGGGAGGTACAAAACTTTTCTCCTTTGATCCCCCTCGTCCTATCCAATTCAATTAGTGTACATATAACCTTTTTAGTGTACATATAACTTCTTACACAACCTTTTTCCTTCTTGCTAAAAGTCTTGAAAACTTTGAAATTTTTTGCTTATGATTCCCTATACTTATATATGTATAAAGTTGCTATAATAATAATAAAAACCTGTTGTGACTTCTTGCAAAGTTTACTTTCTGTATATTTAACGAGTTACAAGTTCTGTCATATCTTTCTGATAATGTTGTCTCAAACAAACAAAAGATTGTGCCTTGCCATCCAAAAATTTTCAAAAAATAATAATCTCGCAAACAACTAAGAGACGAGTATGGAGAAGGAAAAAGCTGCCCAAACAGCAGATATCTCTTTTGTTTTCCCTTACCCAGCAAAAATCCCAAAAAGAGAAAGAAGCCTTATGAGCGTGAATAAAAGCATGAGAGTTGTGCCCAATAAAAGAAAAGAATATATATATATATATATATATATAGATATATATATATATATACACACACTTGTTTTCCAAAAGTACCCATCTTTAGGCATGGTAGATCCAGGGCAGTGGTATGTAGGATGTGAAATCACTGCTCTAAAGCCATCTGGCTTGGACTGCAGGGACCACTTGCCCGTTAACGGACCCTTACCTGGATGGACTGATGGGAAACAAGAAGAAAAACCCAAAAAACCTTAGCCTACCCTATACACAACTTTCTGCCCCTAAAATAAAGCTGTTTGGTGTGGAAGCTAACTTTGGAATCATACACCAAAGTCTCGCTGAAGCCGTGGAGAAGAAAAATTTTACTTAAATAATAAGGCAAGTAGGGCAAGGTCTTTTGTTCGCATTAAGACAACATTACCTACAAGACATCGCAAATCTTGTGCTACCCTTTAGCCTTAAAGTTTTGCTGTGCAAGAAGAAGCAACACAAAGTTTAGTTTAAATATTGATTGAGGACAATCAAAAAGCTAAGTTTGGGGGAGTTGATAACACCAAATTTTGTGACTTTTTGCCCTTTATTCTGTTATCAAAACTACCCTTTTCTGCTATTTTCCTCTATTTTATTAGCATTTTCGCAATAATTGGCCAAGCAACGCTCTTATTCAATTTTTTCCTATCTTCTACTGAGTTTTCCTCATTTTTGTGCAATAAGGCCGATTCCGGCCCACAATAAATCTAAGCCCGTCTCGACCTTCCTGACGCCCGATACAACCCAGCCCGACAGGGGCTGGGCGACACGAGAATGATCGGCGGAGAAGGGCGCTGCGCAAGGAGGACGTGTCGGCCGACATACCGTCTACCCGACAGGGAGCCAAAGCCGCATTGACGACCTAACTTGTCGGGCGACACAGCCACCCACCGGCAGGCATGCCGCCAGCCACGTGACCGATAGCCAGCGCCTCGCGCCGAGACATACCTGTATCGGCCGTCCACATCCATCGACCGGCGTATAAGGGAGCTACGTGGCGTTTCCAGCACCATAACTCCTTCAACCGCCGCCTATAAATAGCAGCTACACGAAGTCGAAAACCCAGGTCGGATAGGTCGGACAAGTCGAGAGAGTCGGAAGAGAATTCGGACAAGACAGTTCGGAAGTTCAGGAGTCACCTTCGAAGGAAGCTGTGAGAGCAAGAGTATCGCGCCCCAGTGCTTGTGTCGGGCGACACTAGGTGAGCTTTCCCTCATCCCGAGAGGGAAGGGATGGTTCACTTAGTGTTGCCCCGGGCGACACTGCGGGCCGATATCGGTCAGCGAAGATGAGCGACACGAGTGCCCGACAGTAGACTCGTAGCTTTGTGCCCGACACGATATCGAACCCGATACGCTCTGCCTGTCATGCGTGCCGCCCGAGAGGGTGCGCCGCCTGACATGAGCGTATCGGCCAGGGTCCTTGAGCGATACAGTCAGTCGTCAGTCAGCGCTGCCCGAGAGGGGGTGCCGCCCGACACTACCGTATCGGGCTCGGCTCCTGACCGGTATCGGGCAGGAGAGCTACAGTAGTCTGTCGTTCTTCTACATCAAGAAGGTGACATCTATCTTTAATTTTGTTATTTATGTACGGATACCGGTTATAACAAAGTTGCGGGGGCCTAGAAGGATTCATGTTATAAATGTGAAGGCTCGACTACCTCAAATGCGCCTCCAATTTTAGGACGCGCGATTTAGGCCGGTCAACTTTCCAGAAAGATAGATGTCACCTTCTTGATGTAGAAGAATGACATACTACTGTAGCTCTCCTACCCGATACCGGTCAGGAGCCGAGCCCGATACGGCAGTGTCGGGCGGCACCCCCTCTCGGGCAGCACCGACTGACGACTGACTGTATCGCTCAAGGACCCTGGCCGATATGCTCATGTCGGGCGGCGCACCCTCACGGGCGGCACGCATGACGGGCGGAGCGTATCGGGTTTGATATCGTGTCGGGCACAGAGCTACGAGTCTACTGTCGGGCACTCATGTCGCTCATCTTCGCTGGCCGATATCGGCCCGTAGTGTCGCCCGGGGCAACACAAAGTGAACCATCCCTTCCCTCTCGGGATGAGGGAAAGCTCACCTAGTGTCGCCCGGCACAAGCACTGGGGCGCGATACTCTTGCTCTCACAGCTTCCTTCGAAGGTGACTCCTGAACTTCCGAACTGTCTTGTCCGAATTCTCTTCCGACTCTCTCGACTTGTCCGACCTATCCGACCTGGGTTTTCGGCTTCCTGTAGCTGCTATTTATAGGCGGCGGTTGAAGGAGTTATGGTGCTGGAAACGCCACGTAGCTCCCCTATACGCCGGTCGATGGATGTGGACGGCCAATACAGGTATGTCTCGGCGCGAGGCGCTGGCTATCGGTCACGTGGCTGGCGGCACGCCTGCCGGTGGGTGGCTGTGTCGCCCGACGAGTTAGGTCGTTGATGCGGCTTTGGCTCCCTGTCGGGTAGATGGTATGTCGGCCGACACGTCCTCCTTGCGCAGCGCCCTTCTCCGCCGATCATTCTCGTGTCACCCAGCCCCTGTCGGGCTGGGTTGTATCAGGCGTCAGGAAGGTCGAGATGGGCTTAGATTTATTGTGGGCCAGAATCGGCCTTATTGCACAAAAACGAGGAAAACTCTGTAGAAGATAGGAAAAATTGGAATAAGAGCGTTGCTTGGCCAATTATTGCGAAAATGCTAATAAAATAGAGGAAAATAGCAGAAAAGGGTAGTTTTGATAACAGAATAAAGGGCAAAAACGTCACAAAATTTGGTGTTATCAACTCCCCCAAACTTAGCTTTTTGATTGTCCTCAATCAATATTTAAACTAAACTTTGTGTTGCTTCTTCTTGCACAACAAAACTTTAAGGCTAAAGGGCAGCACAAGATTTGCGATGTCTTGGAGGTAATGCTGTCTTAATGCGAACAAAAGACCTTGCCCTACTTGCCTTATTATTTAAGTAAAATTTTTCTTCTCCACAGCTTCAGCGAGACTTTGGTGTTTGATTCTGAAGTTAGCTTCCACACCAAACAGCTTTATTTTAGGGACAGAAAGTTGTGTATAGGGTAGGCTAAGGCTTTTTGGGTTTTTCTTCTTGTTTCCCATCAGTCCATCCAGGTAAGGGTCTGTTAACGGGCAAGTGGTCCCTGCAGTCCAAGCCAGATGGCTTTAGAGCAGTGATTTCACATCCTACGTACCACTGCTCCGGATCTACCATGCCTAAAGATGGGTACTTTTGGAAAACAAGTGTGTATATATATATATATATATTCTTTTATTGGGCACAACTCTCATGCTTTTATTCACGCTCATAAGGCTTCTTTCTCTTTTTGGGATTTTTGCTGGGTAAGGAAAACAAAAGAGATATCTGCTGTTTGGGCAGCTTTTTCCTTCTCCATACTCGTCTCTTAGCTGTTTGCGAGATTATTATTTTTCAAAAATTTTTGGATGGCAAGGCACAATCTTTTGTTTGTTTGAGACATCATTATCAGAAAGATATGACAGAACTTGTAACTCGTTAAATATACAAAAAGTAAACTTTGCAAGAAGTCACAATAGGTTTTTATTATTATTATAGCAACTTTATACATATATAAGTAACAAAATAAGAGAAATGTGAAATGACACAAAGGAACTTAAAGGGAAAAGCGAAATGGCACAAAGGAACTTAAAGGGAAAAGCGAAATGGCACAAAGGAACCCAAAGGGTGGAGAAGATTTTTTTTATACCTCCTCCACTGGTACATGGGTACCCCCCCTTAAACCTATTCCACACTCTGTCCCAGAGTGATGAAAAAGGCAGGGTGAGGTCATGCTAGCCCAGTGAAGGTTATGTAGCGGGTTCTCTTGTGCCTTGGAGAAGCTGCAAAGTGCTCTCCTTATTCGCCTTGGAGGGGCTGCAATATGTTTCTTTGCTGCAGCCTCTTTATTTGCACTTGCACCTTGGTGAGGCTGCAAAGTGCTCCCATTATTTGTAGGCGTGCTTTTGGTGAAGCTGCAAAATGCTCCTACTTATTTGCAGGCCGCCGGGGCTGTACTCGTGCTGTCTCTGTAGATGGTCTTAACCACTGCAGAGACAGACTCCGATAACAAGGTGGTCCTCCTTTGGAGCTACCAAATCAAGAAAAATTTCCCCTTTTATTATTGTTGCCGCTTCTGCCCGACTGTTGTTACTGTTTCCCACGCCGTGCTTGTTGGCGCGGCCGGTGGTTTGCTCCATACGATCCATACCTTCTTCTTGAGCTTCAGCCATCATAAGAGCTTTGTCGGCAAAGTCGTCGTCGATTTGTGGCCCTCTCTGTCTCTCAGCCACTATCCTCGATAGGTGGTCTGCGACCACATTTTCCGCGCCCTTCTTGTCGATAATTTCATGATCGAACTCTTGGAGCAACAAGGCCCATCTCAACAATCTGGGCTTTGCGTCTTTCTTTTGCATTAAGTATTTTATTGCCCCATGATCTGTGTATACTTTGACCTTGGATCCGACGAGATACGACCTGAACTTGTCAAACGCGAAGACGGTCGTGAGCATCTCCTTCTCAGTGATTGTGTAGTTTACCTGTGCTTCTTCCAACGTGCGACTAGCGTAGCAAATCACATGGTGCTTTTTATCTTTCTTTTGCCCCAGGACTGCTCCAACTGCGTAGTCGCTAGCGTCGCACATTAGCTCAAATGGTAAACCCCAATCTGGCGCTTGAAGGATAGGTGGTGATACTAAAGCATTTTTCAGGGCCTTTGAAGTACTAACGACAGATTCTTCAGACAGCTATCGAAGTCCTTTCCATAGACGGAGAAATCGTCCATGAAAACCTCCACGATGTCTTCTAGAAAATCTGAGAACATTGATATCATGCATCTTTGAAAGGTGGCGGGGGCGTTGTAGAGTCCAAAGGGCATCCTTCTAAATGCATAAGTGCCGTAAAGGCAGGTGAACGTCATTTTCTCTTGGTCGTCGGGTAAGATGGGTACCTGGTAAAATCCTCTTTCTTGACGACCTCCTTGAGCATCTGATTAAGCTTCCTCTGGGGTTGGGCCAGAGGCTTGGCAGACTCATCCAAGTTGATGCGATGCATGCAAAGGGCGGGGCTAAGGCCTTTGATATCATCTACGGAATATCCTATAGCCCCCCTGTGGAGTCTTAACTCCTCAAGGACCCGGTCTAGCTGATTGCTTGAAAGATCGACGTTTACGATGACTGGGTTCCTCTGTTCTTCATCTAAAAATTCGTACTTCAGTCCTTCAGGCAACGCTCTTAAATCCGGCTTTGCTCGGGGTGTCTCCTCCTGAGGTTCTCCCTCAAGGGAGGCATACTTCGTAGAGTTCACCTCCTCCTCTTCTTCTTGCAAGTCTTTGTCAGAAAGGTTGAAAAGGTCGAGATGCCTCACGACCTCAGGATCTTCGAGGTCGGGATCCTGGCAGCTTATTGCCCTTGCGAGGGGGTCCACTGTCCGGATATCCTCCTCTATTTCCTCGCAGAATTTATTGTAACTATCCGCAAAACAGGCCGATTCAGACAGGGATGGACCTCTCATGATCTCCTCCATCTTGAAGTCCATGTGGTTGTTTCCAACCCTCAAGGTGATTATCCTTTCAGAGACATCAATCAGCGCCCTCCCTGTTGCCAAGAAAGGGCGTCCGAAGATGATCGGACATCTGGGATCTTCGGCTGTGTCGATGACGACGATGTCACAGGGAATAAAGAAATCACCGACCCTAATCGGCACATCTTCGACAATGCCAACAGGTCTTTTGAAGGAGTGATCTGCCAGTTCAATCCGCATATTTGTTCGAACCATGTCGGTCAAACCCATCCTTTGCGCGAAACTTAAGGGTGTGAGGCTGATGCTTGCTCCCAAGTCCGCTAGACCCTTCCGCTCGACATTGTCCCCGATGGCGAATGGGATTGTGAAAGCTCCGGGATCCCTTCTCTTAGTTGGCAAGCTGGGCTTTACGAAGGCAGAGGAAGTAGAGGCTAGGTACACTGTCTCTATCCTTCCTCCCCTTCTTTTTTTCATTATTAGATCTTTGAGAAACTTGGCGTATGTGGGCATCTCCTCCAAAGCGTCAAGGAAGGGGACTTCAAGATGCAGCTTCCTAATCGAGTCCATGAACCTTTCGTGCCGCTTTTTCAGATTTTCCTTGATTAGATTGTACGGGAACGGTATCCTGGGAGCATAAGGATTCCTCCCACCAGATGGCTCATCGGACGGTCTCGGCGCAGGCTCTTGGGCTTCTGCAGGCCTACCTCCGCCTCCTGCTGGAATAGCATCCTTGGGCCCTTGCTCAGGTTCCGGTGGGGCTTCATCAGTGTGCTCTACCGTCTTTCCTGATCTAAGCACTGCCATTACTGCAGTTTCAGGGTGAGGGAGCATTTTTCCTACAGGGTTCTTCATCAGAGCAGCCATCTGAGACAGCCGTTGATCGACCTCCCATTGGCGCATCTGCAGACTCGCCATCTGGTGTTGCATGGAATTCAGAGATCCAGGGTTGGTAAACGTCCCCTGTACCAACTGGTTGATAATGGTGTCCTGTCTTTTTATGTAGGCGGAAAGTTGACCAACCCAATTGGGCCGGGTCACCCTCTCGCTTTGGCTCTGACATTCGCCCTCAGAAAGGGGTTGCTCACAACGAGGCATGGTATCAAGGCTCGGTGGAGAAGGTTACAGCTTTGCAGGGTATCTGAAATATCATGAGAAATCAAGTTAGAACACAGAGTTATTTGGTTCCGGCAAAGAATAATGCTTAAAGAAAAAGAAAAAGAGGTGTTGTCAAGCCTATTTCTAAGCTTGAGGCACGGGAGTGTATTTAGTGGCTTCGGATTCATCAACAGTGCCATTTGCCTTGTCCCCGGCAACGGCGCCAGAAAGTTGACCGGCCTAAATCGCGCGTCCTAAAATTGGAGGCGCATTTGAGGTAGTCGAGCCTTCACATTTATAACCCGAATCCTTCTAGGCCCCCGCAACTTTGTTTACGGGGTCGAAGTAGTCATACAGGGTCGAACACAGGGACAAGGTGGGTCGTGTTGACGACTCTGAATCGACACTCTACACTCCGGTGGGTATAAAGAGATATTAAAGTTCCCCGAAGGGGAACAACAAGCTGTCACGATTAAATCAAAGAAAACTATCCCCAACTGGAGTTACAAGAAAGATTAAGATTTTGTCATTTAGCAGTTTTTAGGAATTTTCATGCAACAGAAAATAGAAAGATAAACTGCAGTTTAAGGCGTAATGCAAGGGATAAGACTTCAGTAAGATAAGCGGTAGCAGTAACACCCTGCACCCCTCCTCTCAGAGCGGGTGCCTCTAACCAAGCTTCAACACCCCTCTCGAGGTTTCTGGGCTCAAGTTAGAGTGGAATGATACTAAAACAACTCCGTTCCGGGCACTCTCGTACTCCAGAACCGGACCAAACACTAGAGCCACAACCCAACTCTCGAAGTAGTTGCGACGGGAAAGACGATTCGGTAGCTAAGCGAAACGCGATCCAAAACATGCAAGCTAGAGTTCAGATATCCAACACAGCAGTTACCCAATCATAAGGCACCAAGCATTAAACAAATAGAAATTTAGCATTTCTATTTCCATAAGCAATAAGGGTCTTAATACAATGCATAAGCTAAGAATTTAAATAACATAATTAAAGATAGATGTCGCCTTCTTGATGTAGAAGAATGACAGACTACTGTAGCTCTCCTGCCCGATACCAGTCAGGAGCCGAGCCTGATACGGCAGTGTCGGGCGGCACCCCCTCTCGGGCAGCGCCGACTGACGACTGACTGTATCGCTCAAGGACCCTGGCCGATACGCTCATGTCGGGCGGTGCACCCTCTCGGGCGGCACGCATGACGGGCGGAGCGTATCAGGTTCGATATCGTGTCGCGCAAAGAGCTACGAGTCTACTGTCGGGCACTCATGTCGCTCATCTTCGCTGGCCGATATCGGCCCGCAGTGTCGCCCGGGGCAACACTAAGTGAACCATCCCTTCCCTCTCGGGATGAGGGAAAACTCACCTAGTGTCGCCCGGCACAAGCACTGGGGCGCGATACTCTTGCTCTCACAGCTTCCTTCGAAGGTGACTCCTGAACTTCCGAACTGTCTTGTCCGAATTCTCTTCCGACTCTCTCGACTTGTCCGACCTATCCGACCTGGGTTTTTGGCTTCCTATAGCTGCTATTTATAGGCGGCGGTTGAAGGAGTTATGGTGCTGGAAACGCCACGTAGCTCCCTTATACGCCGGTCGATGGATGTGGACGGCCGATACAGGTATGTCTCGGCGCGAGGCGCTGGCTATCGGTCACGTGGCTGGCGGCACGCCTGCCGGTGGGTGGCTGTGTCGCCCGACGAGTTAGGTCATCGATGCGGCTTTAGCTCCATGTCGGGTAGACGGTATGTCGGCCGACACGTCCTCCTTGCGCAGCGCCCTTCTCCGCTGATCATTCTCGTGTCGCCCAGCCCCTGTCGGGCTGGGTTGTATCGGGCGTCAGGAAGGTCGAGACGGGCTTAGATTTATTGTGAGCCGGAATCGGCCTTATTGCACAAAAACGAGGAAAACTCTGTAGAAGATAGGAAAAATTGGAATAAGAGCGTTGCTTGGCCAATTATTGCTAAAATGCTAATAAAATAGAGGAAAATAGCAGAAAAGGGTAGTTTTGATAACAGAATAAAGGGCAAAAACGTCACAAAATTTGGTGTTATCACCTAGTCACACATCATTGCTACCCAAGTAAATGAAAAGTTTGAGAACAACTTCTACCTACAATATTTAAAAGGTGTTATAGTGATTGTATAATTCCTTCGTCTCTAGACTTGAACTCGAGGAACGGAATCGTCATCCTTTTAATGTTCAATCCATGCTCCTTGAACTAGAGCATATTGTCTGAGATATATGTGACCTCAATATCTTATATTGATTCACATGTGCATACACATGCTTTTCTCAGTCTCGCTTATCAAGTGGACAGGACATCAAACTCATGTAGGAGGGACAAACCCCATCTACATCACTCACTATCCTCCTGATGTGTCATAGTGCATCCGATCATCACCTTTATGGCAACCCTTATTCATGATCACAGTGGATAATGTCAAAACACGTTGAACAACATGTGATGAGTGTAGTGATTTAGGTCTAAGAACCACAACCACCACGTTCAATATAAGAGATGATTATGACCACCAATTATGATTCCCATGCATCACTCTCAAGGTAGGCCTGTCTGATACACTATTATCTAACAAGTATCTATGTGCTTGGTTTGGGATCACATATCATGACTGATGAGATTCTTTTATCAACCAACACATACTCTAGTCTATGTGTTATTGTTGTCTATCAACCTTCCACAATAACATCTGATGAGGGACATAATAAGAATGTACATACTATAACACCCCTGACCTAGGTTATGAGGTAACCCTAGATGTTTTACCTAATTAAGATGATTAGAACCTTGTATTAATCTTTTGAAAAGTAATTAAGACTTAAGGAGAGCTCAATTTTCAAGTTTGAGTTTGTTTGAAGGTTGTTTGTGTTATATATGATAGTTTTGGTGTAAATTACAACTTACCTAAATTGTGGGGTTGAAATGCAAATTATCACCTCTACAGTGTCCCTTCTCTCTCTTAGCATCATCTATAGGATAGAGAAAGGAGGGGGTGCCTTGTTTGAGTCTTGGTTGAGTGATAGCACTCTTGGTGGTGAAAGAACCAAAGAGTGATGAGTGTCATGAACCATAGATCAGGCTATATCGAGTTATGAAGTATGTATGGGAGTGCCTATCATCTTGGAAGCCATAATGAAGGTCCCATATAAGTTTAGAAACTTTTTGGAAGCATTCATGTCTGTCTAAGCACCTCAAGAAGGTAAAGTATATCAGTTTACATGTTCCTTGCAAGAGTTGTATCAGTTTGCATATAAAGTGATATTGGGTTGTGATATCTTATCAAACAAGATACCCAATGGCCGATATCTTATCCTTGAATTATCCACATGAGTTTTCCATGATGAGATAATTATGGCTGCATGGTGCCACCATGCATGGTCACGTGTGTTACACCCCGATCTCACAATTACCACTAATCATGAGATTAGGGTATAAATTGAGGATTTAACGTAATACAAAAATCACCCTTAACTTTTTCTTCCTTTTCAAACTCTTTGTTTTCTCACATTGAACCACATAAACTAACTTTACAAGAGAATTAAACTTTCATTTCTCTAATATAATCTCAACATTTATTGATACACATCCATACATTCATTATGTTTCTCACACTTCCATGTACATACGACACGCCAATCATTTGTATTCTCTCCTATTAAGGAAACAAACATACAAAACATCATTTACAACTCTCTCTCAGATCTATACAAGGACTTAGAGTGATAGGGACCGACTGAACTTAACTATACTCAGACTTAACTCTTGTGGCAGGTCTACTATGATGCAATGATATCTTCTTCAAGTCCATGTGATTTCCCTAAAATTTTTGAGTAGAGGGGTGAGCCTACTCGCTCAGTGAATGAGTACTTCAAAGAAACAGTCTAAAGCACTGATATAATTACAGATATACTTTTGAGCAATTGATATCAATTATAACAACAGAAAGCTTTAGAGAGTCTAATAATTGAAAATAAAAAATATGGCAGGATACTCTAAATATCTATAAGATTGAATCAATATATGAAATGCTTGATTGATCATAAAGAGAACTAATAATTCAGATACATACAAAGAATACTTGAATAATTGTACACACTTGTTTGACCTCTCATTCATTTTATTATGCATTGATCATATGCAGTGCACTCTACATATGAAGACTCATAGTGCACTACAATCACACCGTACAAGACTTAGCGGACACTCCCAGGAAATGCTAAGTCTGACTACTCTCCTGGTATGCAATAGGGAAATGGCTCTCTGGCCTAAACTAGACTCCTCTAACCTGAGCACACAGGCAGAGAGTCAAGCCACCTCTTAGATTTTTTGTACTCTAGTGCCACCAGGACTTCTGGTTGATGTTGGACACTGCAAACTATAATTTAAGGAGACTTCCACTGGGGCTTCGTCCCCCGTGCCACCTGATAGCACATTTCGACCCCCCTATACTGGACGCTACCAGGGTTAGGTCGTTTCACCCCTAGGGTGTGACCTCACATAGGGGTTCTACAGTGTTCAGGGCTCCTAAGTCTATTATTTTATTATTCCTTGAAAGCTCTTTCTACATTGTACCCTTGTCTTACTTATACTTGACTCTGGTATCTCTATGGTGTCGCGTCTACTTATTTGAAGTTATAATACAACATGTATATCATTCTAAACTTGACAGAGCAGTATATTCAAAACAATGTAATATACTGATCAATCAACATAATATGCATGCAGGCAGACTAAAATTCTTAAATAAGCATATTTCATGTCCACTTGGCACATGCACACTAGAATCGTGCATATCAACCCAAATCGTGAGTTGTGCATCTCATAACTCAATTAAGAGTTAGTTACTTATCATGACAAGAATTATTAATAATAATTGAGAACATTGATATCACAATACTTGATTCATTGAGCACCCTACCCTTAGGGTTTCATTTAATCACCACAAATGCTACAAAGAAAGGTGTAATACATATATCACGTACTTTTCAAATCATTAAAACACATGATACCTGGGATCTAAATCCCTTATCACATTACTGGGAATTCTCATCCCTTCACATAATTATCATGATTACTGGATCTGGGTATCCAAACCATTAGATCATCACATAGCATTGTTACCTCTGTAATAGGTAACCATTACCTCTAGGTCCTTAGACCAAGGTATTCATTTCACTGGTTGTACAAGTATTCTCATGACTCACAAGGCCATCACACATCTTGTCACCTCTCACTAGGCAACAACTTATTCACATTGCTCCCATAGAGATTTCATGCGACATAAACATTCATTGAATAAAGACTACTGTCAACAAATCATATAAAATCAATATATGTATGAAACCTTGGAACTGAGTTGAATATGGGTTTCCATGCCATTCACTAGGATATCACACATCAACAATAACATTGAATAAATAAAGTCTATCATGTCAAGAAAATCCCTTCAAATAGATTTCACAATATCTATTTGCAAATATCCAACTTTCCTCGCATCTAGGGTTTCACCCTCTTTACTGAGATATCAAACAAACACTATTCACTTTGAATGAAATCCAAGCTAGTATCTGACATATATGTACTATGGATTTATATAAATGATCATTCATAACCAAGGGGATCTAGATAAGCAAATTTCTCTATTTACTTATACAACAAATTTCAGTCATAGACAAATTCCCTATATTTCAATTTATTCTTATAACCTCTATGAGTACTTAGGGAATTCTCATTAGGATGTATTTTATATATATCTAATATAATTTTATCGTCTGAAGTTTATCCAAACAGAGGAATAATCCGATTCATATCATTTTACAACAACTTAGAACAAATAGACAATTCAGGGTTTGTAGTCGCATACTAAGAAATTAAAGATTATGGATGATTTAACCAATTTTCATGCAATATACTATTTAAAAGAAGTTCCCACTCACCCTAATGTGTGAAAATACCTTAAAAATGCAGCTCATCCCTGAAAATCTTGATCTCATATCAAATCCCTAGCAATTCACCCGATTCTTCTTCCTTTCAACTCGAAAACCCTAAAAATGAGGGATTGTGAAGAACGAGTGAGAAAAGGAGAAGTTTTGATACCATTTTGGAACAAATCAGAGAAGGGATGGAATTTTGACATGTGAGATAAGATTCACCATGAAACTATATCCAAAGAAATTAAACTTACATGATTTCATCATTCCTTGGACCGCAAAACCCTAGGTTAGCATCTCCATCAATTTCTCCTCTCAAACCCTAACTTTCCCTCTCTCTCTCTAGGATTTCATTTCTCTAGATCGAACCACAAATTATGAGAACTTCTTGTGTGTTAGGTTGATCATATAAATCAATTGAGTTGCTTGGGTCAATTGCACTTTGACCCCTCACTAAACTTTTTCTTATTTCAGTAGATTTTTCTGTCATAAAAATGTTTCTATAATTTGTATATTTCAGAGATTAAACATTCTCCAAAAATTATGATAATTTATAATGTTTTTTATAATTAAGTTAGTAAGCTTCAATTAAAATTTGAAATCATTCTAAGCTCCCATTAAATAAATAAAAATCGAATAGTGCACTGCTATCCATAATTCTGCAGAAATATCAGTTACTGTAATTCGTCTACTGATAAGGTATAAATGCATCTAAAAATTATGAAAATTTTACATGTTCTTATGACTGAGTTTAATATCTTCAATTAAAATTTTAGTTCATTTGGAGTTACCAATAAATAATTAAAAATAAAACAATATACTACTGAACAACATTCTGTCAGCATGGTCGGTTGAAGTATATCTCGACCTTCAAAGAACATCTAAAAATTCTGAATTTTTTTACTAAAATGCACGATTGAGTTATACATATTATATACAAATTTAAATTAAATCCAAATTACATAGAAAATATGATAAATTATTTACCGTACTACTATCTTGATCAAATTCCATACTCATGTACCATCAAAACCCTAATTTTAGCCAACTAGGGTTTATATTTCTCAAACCCTAATTTCTCAAACAATAGAAAACTTAAAGTTCTTATTAGGTTTAAAACATCATAATTGAATTATCGTCATTAATTAGATTTAAGAAATGATCAATCCAATTGAGCATATAATCATCCAGGTAAACCCTAGTTTACCAATTAAGCTCGGATATGGTCATAACAACGTGTCACCTAAGTGCATATGGTGACGACACTTCACATATACTCTCTCTCTTGAACCTCAACTATATAAGACTCTCTCTTCACCTACTAGTGAAACCTTTCATCTCTCATATCATTCTTCTCTTGCTGGACAACCATAGAAGCTTGAGGAATAGGAAGGCGGTCGAGCATCAAGCCTAAGGTGAAGCCATGATCATATTCAACCTTGGATGGAATATGCTTCTCAAATCATGGTTCCTTTATTTATTTTCTTCTTCAACAAGTTCCTAACTATAATATCTTCTTTCATATAGAAGTGTTATGATTGAGTCTTGGACTTTTGATAAGTCATCTTCAACCTTGGGAATGTGAAGCTTTGG
Organism: Alisma plantago-aquatica; assembly: GCA_963693085.1. Lineage (NCBI taxonomy): Eukaryota > Viridiplantae > Streptophyta > Magnoliopsida > Alismatales > Alismataceae > Alisma > Alisma plantago-aquatica. The sequence goes on along the minus strand of OY856410.1, from coordinate 203,280,086 downwards.
AACTTGAAGCTCTTTTGTTGATATTGAGGCATGTTATATAACTTGAACTCAAATCTATTGTTATTAACCTTAAATCATGCAATACTTGATGGTTACTTTTAAATTTCAACTTTCCTTGATTGAATGATGATTCTATGAGATCTAATGGATATATGGGACTGTTGTCCATGAACTAGGGGGTTAGTGGATGAAGGGTTGGAGCTTGAAGATGATGGAATCTCCCATGCACAAACTGATATTGGTTTGAGAAACCCTAACCCGATATGGTGTTATGTGAAGGGAAACTGATACACTTGGAGTCCTAACCCCTTACCAGTTTGTTACAAACAAAGGACCATCATTCTTATAGTTGTTTATCCTATCAGATAAGGCTAGGGATAATGGCAGGTTGATATCTTGAAAGAGAGTGAAAATATGAAGACAATAGGGCTAACCCGACATGCCATAACCCTAGCAACCCGACACACCTCTAAACCAATACACATCTAGCCCGACACAAGTGTAATGGGTGACACACCTTGGCCGACACACCACGTGAAGGTGTGGGAGACACACTCTTTGAAGTCATGACTGACACACCAAGTAATGGTGAGGCTGGTACCTTGATAGGTGAAAGCATATAAGGGTGTTGATGAGGGCTAACTTGATAAAATCATAACCCTAGAACCTGATATGTATCAAAACCCTAGAGGCCGATATCACTTAGGATAGCTAGGACAATACACTACATGATAGTGAGGTTGATACCCTAGAGTATGCTATGAACGACACACAAAGTGATAGGGTGGCCGACACACAAAGTGATAGAGTGGCCGATACACAAAGTGATAGGGTGGCTGACACACAAAGTGATAGGATGGAAGTACACAAAGTGATAGGGTGGATGATTCAAAAAGTGATAGGGAGGCTGATACCCTAAAGTGAGGTTAAGATGTTATGATTAAGTGAGGTGAAAGTATTATTCTAAAGTGTGAAGAAGATGATGCACCAAGGTATGGTGAAGGTGATACACCAAAATGTGATTCATGGCCAATATCATTTGAAGCACCTCTAAACCGATATCACTTTGATGTACCATGGCCGACACAAGCAACAGTGTCTAGGCTGACATAAGTGGATGTGTCTAGGCTAACACAAGGAATAGTGTGTAGGCTGATACACCTTGATGAGTATAGGCCGATACACCTTGATGAGTGTAGGCCGATACATGATGAATATAATCAATTGATACACTATGAAGTAATGAGATGAATATACTTTGATAAGTGTAGGTTGATGCCTAAAGAGGGTCAAGCCAATGTAATAAGTATGTTGAAATCAATATCTTAGTAAGGATGAGAGACAAACTTATACTACTCATATGAGAAAGGTAATACTTCATGTTGATAACCAATTGATGATAATTGATAAGAGTAATTAAGTATGATTGAATACTTATGGAAATAATATAAGATCTTATGATGTGAAATAGGGTTTGGTTGAATAAAATGTACTTGAAAAGCCTAATTGGCTATAAGGGGAAACCCTAACCCTAATTATGAGAGGGTTGCAATTTGAATGATTCTCTTTATGGCATGGTGACGATATTTACTTGATATTGCTTTTACCATGAAATCCTAACCATGCATGTATTATGAGATGATGAGCATATCTAGGTATGAGCTATGATGATTTAGCATGATACAAATTAAATAGGCCTTGTGAGCCATGTGATATACTTGTACAACAAGAATGACTTATATATGGGTCTGATGACCTAGAGATGATTGTTGTCTGGTAAGAGGTGACACTGTTCAATGATGAACTGAGGGGTTGATACCCAAGACATGTGATCATGATAATGAAAATGTTGAAGGGATGGGACTCCCATTAATATGTTCAAGGGATTGAGATCCCAGGATGGGTATAACAAGATGTGATCCAATTGATACAAGATTTCTTGAAAAATATATTACACCTTTCTATGTAGCATTAATCTATAATTCATGCTTGTAACTTGATTGATGCTAAAAGATGATGTAATGCACTTAACAAATCAAGTGAAACTAAAAATGTAGTTTGCCCTGGCCATAGATCCATTCAGTGTCAGAACTTGGTGGATGGTGAAATGAGTTTTACTCAGAGCGCATATTTTTGAATATGTGGGGTGCAAGTTGAGGTATCTCCTTGTATCCTTAACTAACAAGATTGGCTATGGGTCATACCCTGAATATTAGGACTGGCTTTGAGACATACCCTAACAAGAGTGTGGTTATAGACCATGACTCAATATACAATCATGATTGGTTATGGACCATACCCTGATATAATCATGATTTACTACGGGTCATACCCTGATGAGGGAACAACTATGGGCTGTATCTCTGTAGTGATAAGCCTATATATATAGGCTAGTTAATTGTTGTTTGACTCATAATGTCACTTCCAGTAATCTTGTACTGACCGAGGGGGTGAGGTCGTGGATAATGACTTTTCCATGGACCTTATATGGCACTGGTGCTACCTAATTTAGGTTGGTTGGAGCATGAGCGGTATACCTCATCTCCTCAGGGCATAAGATTGATTGTTCAAAGATGTAATCAGCCATGTAGCATATTTTCTTAAGGATCAAATACAAAAACATTGAATGAGGTTGTAATTACTTCTATATGTCATAGTTGATAAATGTTATACATGTTCTTCATATTTCTTCTAAAAGTGATTATATGATCTATTGCTCAACCATAGATATCTGAACTACTTAAATGATGAGATTGCTCTACTCTTCATATAATAAGTGTCTAAACCTATTTATTTCAATAAAGTTTTCTTTTGCTTTCTTTTATTAAGATTTATCTATGATAATAATATTGTTGGCGGAGGGTTATATCTCCCACTGGGACTTTTATCTCACCTCATGGGTTCCAAAACTTTTTAGGTGGACATGCATGAGGTAGAAAAGTTCGTGTAATTGAGATAGGACATCAGCAGGAAGAAGACCTAAAATTTTGAGGTGGTGACCTGTTAGATGTGTCTTGTTGTAGATAGAAGTCCTATGTGTTGTCCATGTACTCTCAGGTCTTTGGGGATAGTTTCATATCCAGTTTTATGATCGATTTGAGTTTATAGATAAAAAGGTTGTTATTACTAATAGTCTCCTCATGTACATGTTTTTGGTAAAAGCAAACTAATATAAAATTAAATAGGGATGCTGCTGAGTTAACACATGTGTGATGTATCATGTTGTATATGACAGACTTTGGGTCATTCTGTAATAAATTTCCTGGCAATGGATCTTTATGAATAATGGTTTAAATTTTTAGCGATTTTTGGTAATCAGTTGTTTATGGTTGTTTCTGTGTGCTTTTGTGCGATGTCATTATCTGTTTGATAGTGGTAGTCACACATACTCTTAATATATGCATGATCTCCTTGTTCAAGTCACTCACTTGCAGACATACATCATTAAGTAATTGTCATTCTTTAGACATCATTTATGTTTCCTCATTATCTCATAACCGAGTGAAACATGATGAGTAGGAAGATTGCCTTTATTATTAATCAAATTTGCTATTTAATATGCCATCACAATCATCATATGATAGCCTCTCCAGGCATACATACCAATAGACTCCCACTTGCACTTAAATCCAATCACCCACGAATATCATTCTTAGTGATATAATATGACCATCATGTTTCTACTGTGTATGTACTAATCCAACAAGTTAACAAGACTTTGCCTTTATTTGGTATATTGCATGCTTCATATCTCTTCGTTGTATGAAATTTCATAAGAGATGAAATTGTAATAGTATGCTATCTGATATTCCTTGCATAACCAATATCTCCATTGTTGTCATAGTATTTCTACTATGTCATCAATGGTTGGAACATCTCACAAGATCATCTATATGAACTTCTAAATCTATACAACATTTGCTACTCTCATAACACTAGGACATTCAACTTCTATTGTACAATTAAAATAACAGTCTGTAGTTTGGAACCTTTCCAACTTATAACTCTTGTCATAAGTTTAAACACACTTTTTATATTGTGATAATTCTTTGTCATTTCAGAAGCTTCCATCAGTGTAGCCCTTTACATCCAACTCTTCCTTATTACCATAGTGCAACAACTGATCCTTAGTGCTTCTCAAGTACTAGTGGATGTTCTTTATGGTGTTCCAATGACCCTCATTGGAATCTGAATAAAATCATCTTGTCATGTCTAATACATACAAGATAATGGGATGAGTAAAATATACTACATACATGATAGATCCAAATGCAAATGCATATGCCATCTCTTCCATTCTTTTCAAGAATTGGAACATTGGATTCTTAAGAAACTGATCCCATATCCATGGCTAGATTATTTCTTACTAAATCCTTCATGCTGAACTCTTCCAACATCTAGCCAATATATGTGATCATATTTAGGTTTAGAAACTTTCCTGAACTATCTCTATAGATCTCAATTCCTATTACATAGGATGGTTTGCCTACTCCTTCTTACTGATTGTGATTTCCATGCTAGTTTTCAATACTTTGTATTGAGATGTTACTCTTCATCAATATGTAGAATATTTATATGCTCCCACTAAATCTTTTGCAATCATAAATTTCATATTTTATCTTGACTCAAGTAAAACTCTTTGACTATCTTGTCAAACTAAAGATTCCAATTTTGAGATGCTTATTTCAATCTCTAGATTGAACTTTGTAGCTTATAAACTTTATTTTCACTAATGTGAGTTTATAAAACCATCAGGTGGTATCACAAATACATCCTATTAATTATGCCATCAAGGAATGTTATTTTATTCTTCGTATGCCAAATCTTACAGTCTTAATAAGTTACAATAGTAAGCTTGTCAATTGGTGAAATGATTCCATCATGTTCAACATTTTGAACTAGTTTGAAAACCTTTTCAACCAATATGTCCTTTTTTGTTAACCATGTTGGTCTTCCTTATGAATACCCAACTGTGCCTTAATAGTTTTACCCCTCTAGGAGGTACCACTAAGGTCATACCTTGTAGGTATTCATATATTCCATGCTGGATATAATGGGCTCAAGCCATTTCTCAGACACTGGTCCCTCAATAGTCCTTAGTTGATTGTTGTCTCATCATCTTATGAACACTCATATCTTATCTGAGTTACTAGATTCACAATATTTTAATATCAGATGTGTTCTACTAGAACTACAAGTTTTGTGTTACAAATGGAACCTGAGATTCCAAAACAATTTGTGATTCTCCTTTTTTCCCATTGTACCTCCTTTGGTTCAATGTTTTTTTGTTGATCTCAAACTTTTCATGTTCTACTCAATACAAAAAAAGGGTCTTTAACTATAAAAAAAATTGTAGCAAAAACCCCATATTTTGTAGCTAAAGGCTTTAACTACATATTTCTTTACACATACAATTTGTAGTATATGCTCGTATAGCTAAAGCCTTTAACTATATATTTCAAATATGTAGTTAGATAATCCATTCACTACAAATTCACATGTATCCAAAAGTGTAGCTAGATATTGTCCTTACATATTTAAATATAAGTATAATTATAGCTAAATGTATGACTACAATTGCATATATAGTCAGTATGTAGAAAAAACATGAAGTTTATACATTTTATATGTATTTAGTGTGTAGGGAAAGGCAACAGTTACTATATACATATATATGTAGTTGATTATGCATCTAGCTACATATGTAGTGCCATTTATTACACATACATATATGCTTAGCTCAACTATATATATTCATATATGTATATATATTGTAATTTGTTAGTAAACGAGCTCTTTTAGTAACAAAATTGTAGTATTTAGAGCAAGTTATGCTCATTATGCCAACAATCTTACTTTTATTTATAATGAAACGTCGAATGTACATGGGGAGGATGTATACCTTGCCCCTATTACACAATGTGTACAAAGAAAATTATATACATATATCAATGATTCAATGGTCTACTAACATATTTGCGAAAGAGTTGTCTTTCTCAGCCAGTTTTAACATCCTTATTGTCTTCTTCTTTTGTTCGAGCTCTTGTTGTTCGGCCAACATCATCCAAAAGCACCCGAGATAAGAATCTGAAAAGAACCTTCTAAGAAAAGATAGAAGGAATATCGTCCCTCTGAAGTTCGTCACTATGTTTGTAGATGCTGATAGTGGTTGTTCAAATATATACATAGGTCTATGAAATGCAGCCTTCTCATAGCAGAAAAGAGCCATATCAAATTGCAACATATCATGATACATTGTTGCGTTTGTGGTTGTTGCTACAACTGTGACTGGGCGGGCCTGGGCTTCAAATGGAGATACATCATCATGCTTCACAAGAGAGAACCTATTGCGTCGGGGCTATCTTAGATACTTCTTATACTCTGTATCTGAATTCTTGATGTTGTTAAGCTCAATCTCTAATTCAGGTAATGGAAGTTGCTACGATGGTGAAGCTTGTACTTCTCTTATTCCTGAAAATAAGGTTTTACAAATGGGGAGGCATTTAAAATAAGGTAAAGATCATCCAAATAGTTTAAAAAAGATATATAAGCATTCATACATGGCATAAATGAAGGTTGCTATGAGAATAAGATGAAAGAATTAGTACCTTGAAGAGACGAGAAGTATCTAGGAAGCTCATCCATGTTTTGTTGCAACTGAAGCATTGTATGGGAGAGTTGTAATATTGTTCACTTTCACCATTGAGGCTTGCCATGTCTAGAATTTTTAGTCTATAACCTGCACAATAAGGTCATTCATTTAGACCATTTGAAGTACAACCCATTAACATTATTAGTTATAAATTATACCAGATGTACAACTGTTGTAGTACTCTGTCATATTCATTTTTATATGTAAAAGGCCTTCTATTAACATATTACAGAAAGACTTATAGATTTAATATTCATAGTTCGAAGAAAAAAGAAGTGCATATAACTTATGGATATCTCATAGTTGGAAGAAAAAAGAAGTGCATATAACTTATGGATATCTCATAGTTGGAAGAAAAGACTTAAGTAGTGCAATGACGTAAAAAATTCCTTGTGTCAAAGTATGCCAAGAATACAAAGATTGTTACCAGGTGAAACTTTGACAATTTGAGAGTTGGTTCAAGTTAAATTTCATACACAAGGTTGTCATCATGTCCTTGATTATCTGAATATATTACCGAAAAAATGATTGTATTAGACCCACTTGTATGTTCCTCCGTGACAGTTAGATTAGAATCTTTCTCCAATTCGATATCCTTGTCCAAATTGTACTCCATTCCTCTATTTCATGCTGGTTATCTTTGGAAAATACTCATCAAGAGATTATGAATAAAGCATCAAGATTCAAGATGGCTCTTGAGATCAGAGATTTGAACTTGAAGGAAGAGGTTGAAAGATTCCTCAAGCAATGAAACAAGTTAGGAGGACATCTAGTCAATATGAACCAAATAGAAAAACAACAAGAAGATAAATCAATAAGTTAATGGTGGTACCTGTGGCATCAACGACCAACCACTTTGCTCCTCATCCATAGTTTTTGGCCCAATGGGAAGCCCAGGAGGGCGAGTAGCCATGATCCAGCTAGGCCACTCAGTTGTGTACTATTATCACAATCTCACTTTTGTGTTTTTCTCTTTTGTTCCATGTCGAAAATATCAGATCTAAGAGAAGGTCCTTCTCCCTCTCTCCGACTTGGATTCCATGTGGAAAATATGCCATCAAGTTGTGAATATATATTGAGAAACATGTAATGAGTCTTCAAGAAATAAATATTGTTAATACAACATAATGGAACGAATTTCACTTCAAGAAACAATTGCTCCAAATCACCTATAGTTGACAAAAAAATTGCTCCAAGCACTCAGAAGCTATCACTGTTTATTATGTTGATTCTTCTATTGCTAGTCGAGTAATACTGGACATAGGTGAGGTTGTGGATTAAACTTTCTTGCAGATATTTAATATAGGGCACACATATATACAATATTCTTTTAGAAATTTCTAGTCATTTAATAAGATGATTGGCAAAGTTTCTTGTCCATTTTTCTACATCCCATGTGACAAAATATCCAGGGTTTTTACTCAGCTACCCCGTCTCACAAGCAACATGCAGTACTTGGACATCGACACAGATAGATAAATAGAATCATGCATGGAGCAAAATATTGTTATATTGATATGAAATGATATGAAGCTGAAGATGAAATGGAAAGACTATTTTCCACTCCTTGAATGTAATACACTTCATGAAGACAGTAGGTCAACTGATATTGAAGAAGAGATTTTATTTATTTAAAGTTATCTGTTTTGAGTTACCTTTTCATAATCAGACACCAATCTTCATAAAAATAATATACCTACATCAATCAAGCATGGACAATGAATGCATCTTTAATGTCCTATGAAAGAATTCTAAAAAAATAGCTTCGCCTACAACAAAAAGATGAAAAGGAAAGTTTAGGTAAGTACAAGACTTGATGGGTTACCTTGACATTCTGGAATATAACCTCAAATGGTAAGACCATCATGATAGGAGACTCCAACTTTCTCCCCAAGACACTACAACAGCAAACAAAGCCTAACAACTCCTTTTAGAGCTATTTACTGACAGAGCAAGACCAAGAGCACAACATATAGTATGATGTTATGCTATATGGTACTAGCAGATAAAATCATGCATGGTACCTTTTTCATGGTGACTTTTGGTAATCATGGCATTGTATAGAAGGTGACGTCCATAATGGATTCTTCAAACAAACCCTGAGGTATGAAGTAAAAGGAGCATTGGATCCTTGAAGAAAACATATGTTATCATTAAACACATATATTATTAGGTTGTTTCCCACAACGACAATTGCCATAATCTTGAATGCTTGGATCCCTAAAGAAACCACCATACAAGAATTAGAAAAGATTAGTCACTACAAATTAAGCTGATATCATGATTCAAAAGATTTCACATATGTCAAACACACAAAGAACCGATTTGTCTTACTAACATCACCAATGTTGCTGTAAAAAGTTACAGTTAGGCTAAACCAGAATACAACTTTCTTACATTTTCAGTTAAACAAAATAATACATAAAGGGGTAAGGTTTGGTGTCGCCATGCAACTTTGACTATTTTAAAGCAGGTTTACAATGACAAAATAGTATAATAATGTAACGACCCTGACCTGGGTTATGAGGTAACCTTGTTTGTTTTGGATAAATAAGTTGCTTGGAACTATAATATAATCCTCTAAGGTGTTCGGTTATTATGTGACACACTTATGTTCCAAGTTTGGTCCTGATTGAATGTTGTTTGAGCAATGTTCCTTTGTTTTGGACCAAAGTGAAATTTACCCAAGTTGAGGGGTTATATTGCAATATGTCATATGTTGAACATGCCTCATGTTTTTTAGCATCATTATAGAGATAATGATGTAAGGTGGTGGCTGGTGGAAAGCCCAAATTCCAAGTTTGAACTTGTTTGAATAATGTTGAAACAATATTTGCTTGTTTTGGACTAAAGTGCAATTTACCCAATTTAAAGGGATTATCTTGCAAATGTTACATGATAAATGTTCCTTAAGTATTATAGCATCATAAGAATGAGAATTATACTGAGGTATGGCTTCCACAACCCTAAGTTCCAAGAAGGAGCTTGTTTGAATAATGTTTGTGCATTAAATAAATAGTTTTGGTGTAATTTACAAATTACCCAAAACCTAGGGTTGGATATGTAAAATACCAAATATATTATGTCCCTATTGTTTCTTTGTATCATTTTGAGAAAAAAAAAGAAAGGGGCATCTTTTTTGAACTACTTTTGAGGAGAGATAATCTTGATAATAAAATAATCAAGAAATAAGCATAAATGAAACCCTAATTTATTTTGTAGCAAAAATAAATATATTAATTGAAGTTCCCATCAAACTAAAAAGGCTCTATTTGAAATCCTATAGTGCAAGGACGTCCAAATGCCTTGAGTTGCACCGAAATATCCTAAGTAGAAGAAATCCACTCACATTTGTTAATTAAAAAGTAATGTCCACTAAAAATGGATAATAGTATTATAATGATTAAGGTGCTTATGTAGTTTCTTTTAATTCACATATAATTGAGAGGATTTTGAGAGCAAGGAAGATAGATTCTAAGGCAAGGAAGGGAGGGGGAATGTGGCAAGAAAGTGGATGAATTTTCTCCTCTTTCTCTCTCCTAGAAAATCAATGACATATACTCGATTTTCTCCTTACTTGAAAGGCTATTTTGCAAACCACTTTATTCCCTTGCTTTGGCCGACAACCAAGGAGCTTAGGAGAAGGAGGAATACGTTTCCCAATCTGAAGGTAAGCTCCATGATCATCTTCAACCTTGAATTGATGTTTGAAATTGGATTTCAACACTCATTTTCTTCTCTCTTCCATCCAATGCTCAACCTTGGCTATCTTTTGCATCCAAAGAGTTGGAAATGAACCTTAGATAGTTGAAGGAGATTCTTTCACCATTAAATATGAGAAGCTTGAAGATTTGAAGCTACTTTGAAGGCGGGTTATATAACTTGAAACCATCAATGTTATTATTGTTTTCAATTCCTCATCATATGTTGATCTTTTATTTCTTCTAGAATAATTAACGAATTCATCATATATATGATAGTTGAATTCGTAGGTCTGAAGCTTGATGATGATGACATCATCTTAGCACACACCTCAAGAATATCAAGAACAAACGTTTTTGTTTTATGGTCAAATGGTTTCAAATCGTTTAGAGACCAATCCGTTTCAAAACCGTTAGAGGTCAAATAGTTTCAAACCGTTAGAGACTAAACGGTTTCAATAGATTCAATGATCAATTGGTCTCATGACCTAATAACTTCAAACAAATCAAATTCAATTGATTTTAGAACCCTAGCTTAATTGGTTTCAAAACCCTAGATCAATTGATAACAAAACCCTAATTTAGGGTTAAATAGTTTCAAGTTGTTTTGATCAAACAATTTCAATTCTGATTTGACCAAACGGTCTCAGACCGTTTGAGGACTAAACGATCTCAAACCGTTTTAGGATCAAATGATCTCAAACCGTTTAGGGTTAACCAATCATCAAACCATTTGAGATTCTTAAGTTGAAACGGTTTCAAAACTATTTGATGAGCAAAAGTTTCAAGAATGTTTAAGGTCTAACGGTCTTCAAACCGTTTGAGGTTTAGAGACCAAGACCGTTTGGAGGTGCAATTGGTCCAAGACCATTTGAAGGTGTGATTGGTCCAAGACCGTTTGGAGGTGCAATTGGTCCAAGACCATTTGAAGGTGTGATTGGTCCAAGACCATTTGAAGGTTTAATTGGTCCAAGACCGTTTGGAGGTGCAATTGGTCCAAGACCGTTTGGAGGTGCAATTGGTTCAAGACCGTTTGAAGGTTTAATTGGTCCAAGACCGTTTGGAGGTGAAATTGTTCCAAGACCGTTTGGAGGTGCAATTGGTCCAAGACCGTTTGAAGGTTTAATTGATCCAAGATCGGTTGGAGGTGCAATTGGTCCAAGACCATTTGGAGGCTCAATTGGTCCAAGACTGTTTGGAGGTGCAATTGGTCCAAGACCGTTTGGAGGTGCAATTGGTCCAAGACCATTTGGAGGTGCAATTGGTCCAAGACCATTTGAAGGTGTGATTGGTCCAAGACTGTTTGAAGGTTTAATTGGTCCAAGACTGTTTGGAGGTGCAATTGGTCCAAGACCGTTTGGAGGTGCAATTGGTCCAAACCGTTTGAAGGTCCAATTGATTCAAACCATGTATGTACTAATAACCCATAAGTGGTTGAAGAGTATCTCAAGGCTGATTTTAATGGAAGCACTTCTAAAGTACTTAGGTGATTATTATAATTAGAGTGATTATCACTTGATGTCTATGAGAGTAATAAATTCAATACACTATGATAACCATAGGTGTTTATACTTAGTGAAAGGTTAAGTCAACTAAATAAGGCTTGATGGTGATGTGAGTTCCTAGTACATGGAACAATGACAAGTATGCTTTAATACTTAAATAATGCTATGTGCTCCAAGATATGTGGAAGCACTGACTTAGGGTTTGAATTGATAAGGTAATCATAAAACCCTAATCAATGGAGAATGGAAACCCTAATAAATAAGGAAAATTACAATTCATAAGTTTAGATAAATACTCATGAAGGTATTATGTAATTCCAGACATGTAGATCAATGAGTTAGGTTTTGGATATTAATTGTAATATCAATGCATTCTCCTAGATGCATGGAGTTTTGAAATAGGGTTTGATCTTTGATAATGTGATCATGAAACCCTAATCAAGAAGGATGGGAAACCCTAACCCTAAATTTTGGGAAATGGGTTGAGAAACCCTAATTGAAATAAAATAGAAAACCCTAACTCTAATATAGGGTGATGTTATGTGAAACCCTAATATAGGGTGATGTTATGTGAAACCCTAATATAGGGTGATGTTATGTGAAACCTTAATATAGGGTGATGTTATGTGAAAACCTAATATAGGGTGATGTTATGTGAAACCCTAATTGATAAAGATGGGAAACCTTAACCCTAATGAGGGAATAGTGATGTTATCCTTGTATTACATAATGTTGATGTGTAATTGATATGGTTGTTATCAAGTATACTAACCATGTGGGTATCATGATATGGTGAGCATAACCAGATATGAGCTATGATGTTAATGGGTCTTGTGAGCCATTATTTTATTTGTTGCCTAGTGAGAGGTGACAAGAAGTTGAAAATGCCTGGTGAATTATGTGATATGCTTGTGTAACAAGTATCATGAATACCTTGGTCAGATGACCTGGAGGTATTAGTTACCTGAGAGTGGTAACCATGTTCAGTGATGAACTAAGGGTTTGAATAACCTGATCCAGTAAGCATGATGATACTATTGTTGAGGGATGTGAATTCCCAGTAATGAGATAAGGGATTGAGATCCCAATGTTTTATAAAGTTTTGAAGAGTACTTGATAAAAGTATTACACATTTCTTTGTAACATTTGTCATAATAATTCTTGTTTGAAACTTGATTGATGCTAAAAGATATGGTAATGCACTTAATTAATCAAGTGGAATTTTATCATGTAGAGCCCTGACCATAGATCCATCAGTGTTAGGATTTACTGAATGGTGAAACGAGTTGCTCCGCGGCATAACTCGGAATGCATACTTTTGAGTATGTGGGGGTAATGGGAGAATATATCCTTACACCTCATAGGAATGACTGCGGGCCATATCCTATGCACAAGAATGGTTATGGACCATATCCCAACAAGAGTATGGCTATGGTCCATGACTCCACAATACTAGGCATTGGCTACGGGCCATATCCTGAAGAGAGTATATCTTGCGGGCTATAACTCTATAGCGAAGTTGCCAGTATACCCTGGAAAGCTATTTTAGCTAGAGACACGAGATGTCATGCATGTGGTCTCACACTGACCGAGACAGATGAGGTCATGGATTCCGACTCTTCCATTGACCTAGGTATGGAACCGATGCTTTATGCCATCGTGGTTGGTTGGAGTATGAGTGGTATACCTCATTTCCTCAGGGCATAAGTGTGATTGTAAAATGTAATCAGCCGTGTAGCATATTTGCTTAAGGATGAAATATAGAAATCATTGGTTGATGTTACATTGCTTACTGTATCCTAAATGGATAGATGATATACATGTTCTTCATAATCCTTATTAAAAAGGAGAGATGATTTACTACTTTATCATTTATAATTGTAATGCTTTAAAAGATGATGTTACTCAATTCTGCTTAATATTGATTAAATCATGCTTTTTAATAGAAAATCCTCTGCTCAGTTTATCACTATTTGTCTATAATAATAATGTTTCTGGCGGAGAGTTATATCTCTCGTTGGGACAATTTCAATTATCTCACCCCCGTGGGATCCAACCTTTTTAGGTGGATGCGGACGAGGAGGTAGGGACCATACTATAGGGGAAGGACAACAGTATCAGGGATAGCAGTAACACCTCAGGTAGAGATACTGACTATTGTGTTTTGTAGATAAGAGTCCTATGTATCGTCTCTGTACTCTTAGGTCCTTGGAGTTAGTACTTAGTGTTTTTGTGATAAATTTGAGATTTTATCATGAATGCATCGAGGTTTTGTGTTGCTTATGTATAGTTTTGGCAAAGCAATTGTTGTAAATATATCTCTCGAGATGAGATGGTACATGGTATGTACAATGTAAATCAGAATGTATATAGTACTTTGGTTCTCTTTATAAGAGTTTCTTAGAATTGGGTCTCTTTGCAAAAGGTTTTAATTTTTAGTGATTTTTGTTAATCCACTATTTATGTTTATTCCGCTTAATTTGTAACTATTTGTTTATCAGTTTGGTAACTACCATCACAAATAATTTGGATGATGGAAGTACCAATGAAGTCCTTTTATTTTGTATTTCATGGTGTGATTTGCTTGTTTTAGATCTTAGTTTAAAACACTCAACAAACTACATTTTTATTGTGTATTTCTTAGAACTTCCAGATAGTAATAGTTGATGAATATCATCACTCAAAAGGAAGTCTTGAAGGAATGTCAACGACAAGTATGTCAGAAAATGGGTCTTGCTTGGTGTGCCGGCGACGACGACGGTTTCCCCTTGGCCTAGGGTTCTGACTCCTTGCTCACGGTGGACTCAACAGTGGCTAGGGTTGCGTTACCCCACCGCTTCCCTATTCGTGGCGGCGGTGAGGGGCGGTACGGTTAGCCCTTACCACCGCTCTCCAACGCGGTCACCTTCTAACCTGACGCTACGTCAGTCCCTTGAACCGGGTTCCGAGCTACCCGGTTGGGGGCGGTCTGAACCGCTTCGGTGTGCTCACGCCTCTAGAAGCTTCTCCGGCTCAGGTGTAGGCGTGGCTGGATCGGGTTCGCCGAGCCGGTTCAGCCCCTTCCGCTCCCCCGCCTTGGTGGTTGCAACAGGAGCCTGTTCAAACTTGCTCGCTCATGCCCAGCACGTGCATCCTCTCCAGAAGCTTCATAAGGATTCCACCGGGGAGTTGCTTCCCAGCGACGCCTCTGCGAGTGCGCCCTGACGTCACCCATCGCGTCAACTCACACCCTTGCAACCCTATCCTCCACGCTCTCTAGAACCTTCCCGGGTGAGTGCCGTCTGGCATCACACCCTGTGACGTCACGACACACTACTTCCCTACTCTCCCGCCTCTCTCTCCACCCTCCTGTTGAGTGGGTGCGCTCTGACGTCTGCTGGGCCACCCGATCCACCGTCCCCACCCTGTACCACACACGTGCCACCCTCAGTTGCTCATACCCCACACCCTATGTCTAGAGGTAAGACGAAAAGGTGGTCATTCCGGATAGCTTCTATCCGCCGTGAAGCTGAGGAGGAGCGGGTCAAAGGAGGGCGAGCCGCTCTGGAGGCGCCCGCGTGGGCGAGAAGTAAAGGTAAAGCTCCTGCGGCGAGTCCATCGTCTCGCCTCGCCTCTGCTCACCGGAGGGCAGCGACACGCAACCGAGCCTCCACACGGGATGGCGCTTATTCCAGTGGGACAAAGCACGACGGCGGTGGAGCCCTACCAGAGGGCAGCGGTGGTACTGGGAGTCGACGGTGCCCCTCCCACACATCGGCTGACCCTGAAGGACGAAGACCGAGCCGACCACGCAGTGTTCGGGCACGAGCATCTCCGCGCACTGGCTCGATGAGAAGACCCTCTCCTCGGCCCTCTCTCCACAACAACAATGGCCCGGTGAGGAGGACTTATGCCCATGCGGCATTCATTGGGTATGCGTCGTCTGTGTGGCCCATGAGCGTCGACGCTGTGGAATGGGCGGAGCTTTCTTCCCGACAGTCCCCCAACGCCCCCATTCCCGACGATAAGATCCTCAAGTTCGTCACGCCCACCATGACCTGATCAGGGGCCCCGTCGCCGACATACCCGCTGCAGTAATGGAGTCCTATGCGGAGGTCCAGGCCAATACTGTGGTCTTTTACATCATCGATGCCTCCCCTTACGAGATAGTCATCAGGGGTTGGCTGAGACGCATCTGGAGACCCTGGGGCACCTTTGAGCTGGCTCGGCGTGGTGGCAGCTTCTTCGAGTTAAGGTGCGAGCACAAGGAGGACTCTGACTCGCTCCTGCATGGCGGACCGTGGTTCTTTGATGGCAGATTGCTCATATGCCACCCCTGGACCCCGTCTACCACACCCACACGCGACCTCCTTTCAACGGTCCCGTGCTAGGTCTCTTTCCCTACCTTGGGTCATCTGAGGTCCCTTGACATCCTCAGCAGGGTGGCTAGTTGCGTCGGAGTTCCGTCCTATGCTGGGACGTGGATGGCTGCTGCAGATGGTGCGACACAGGCTAGGGCTGTGGTCGACCTACCTGATGATAGGGACCCGCCCTCCGTGGTGTGGGTCCGCTTCCCAGGCAGTGTTCCAGAGCAGGTGCCAGTGCGGTATGACTTCGTGCCCTCATGCTGCATGTCATGCTGTGCCTTCGGGCATGGCCTACACCGCTACCTGTTTATCTCTGACCAAGAAAGGGCCAGTGCTCAGCAACAACACCTAATGATGGTCAACAGAAGCCACGACAACCCCAAACCCCCTGACTCAACTAGGGGCAGAAGTAGAGCAAAGAAGAGGAAGACAACAAGACCTAGGGCGGCCACGTCTGACGGTGGTGAGCCTGACCTCCCTGTGGCAGCGGGGGCCCAAGTTGCTGACGAGGCCATGGTGGGTGATGCCGGTGCGAAACCTCCCCCCGTTGTTGGTGAGGTGGCTGGCAACCCTGACCCTGGCGAGCCGCTCCGGGGGAGAAGCAGAACCAAGAGGAGTCGGCGACAGAAGGACGGACCTAAAGGGGTCACCAACACAGTGCCAGGGGCTAGTGATGACCCTGAGGTGGTTGACCTTGAAGACGGCAATGGAACAGGTGCCTGCCCTTCATCCACATCTGCTGGCTCGGGGAGGAGTGCTTCGGTTGCGGGCCTCGTTCCTTTGGAGGCGGTGATCGACCTCCCTGACCCTACGGTGGCGGCGAGCGATGATGGTGCCCTTGGTGAGAAGGTCGAAGGTGATCCTCAGGCATCATGCCCCTGCGATCCTGGGGATGTGGTGGTGGCGGGTGGGCCGAGTCCTCCTGGAGGAGAAGGCACATCTGCCATTACCCTTGACCGGGTTCCAGTGCCCAATGAGGAACCTGTTCTTGCAACCAACGAGGTGTCACCTACCAAGGTGCCGACTAGGCGCGGTAGGCATGCCCTGACCAGGTCGAGCATGACAAGTACCAGGTTCTTGAGGTGTGCCATTAGAAGAAGGCTCCTACCTCCTCCGTTGAGAAGGCAGAAGGTGGTGGTTGCTCCCCCGGCGCCGGGCTATTCCCTCGAAGGGGATGAAGAAGGAAGCGAGAAGGACAAAGAAGGTGAGCATGAGGTGGATGCGGTGGAGGATGTTCTGTCTCCCCGTGATGCCGAGATGGACTCCAAGCGCAGGCTTGGGAGTCGCTGATAGAATCACCCTCACCCCATTCCTAATGTCAGTCCTGACATGGAACATGCACGGCGCTTGTGAGTCGGCAAAAAGGAGGGCGGTGGCCCTCCTTCTACGACAACAAGGGGCAATGATGGGTCTGCCAGTGGAGACCAAATTTCAGGAGGACATGGGAGGAGATAGGGTCATGAAGGAGCTGTTCCCGTTGGGGTGGAGCTGCGCGTCCAACATCAGCGCCTCGGGTAAAGCCAGGGTCTGTTGGGGGTGGGACCCTAGGGTCTGATCCATGGAGGTCATCGCCTCGTCTGTGCAGATGGTGACTGCCTAGTGCACCAACAGGGGTGGTGTGCGGATCCTCAATTCGGTGGTATATGCCCACAACCAACCTCAGCTGAGGCTTTCCTTGTGGGACGAGTTGGAGGCAGCCAAGCCAGTGGCCCTGGTCCCCTGGATGGTGACCGGGGATTTCAACGCCATTCGCAGTGATGATGAGAAGGCAGGAGGAGGTGAAGTTTCGAGGAAGGCGATGAGGGAGTTCAACCTAGCGGTTGTGAGAATGGGGCTGGTAGAGCTGAAGACCTACGGAGGCATCCTTACGTGGTCGAATAGAAGGGAGGAAAATGAGCGGGTCTGTTGTCGTTTGGATAGGGTGTTCATCAACGATAGGTGGGTGGGCCTCTTCCCCTATGCCCACACCTATCTCTCCTTCTCCCACCTCAGTGACCATGGATTCTTGGTCACCACTCCGTTCACAACACCTGGGAGGCGTCGAGTGAAGCACTTCAGGAGTCTCAATGCCTGGGCCAGCTGGGACGATTTCTTGGAGGTGGTTAGGAGTGCCTGGGATCTCTCTGTGCAAGGGAACCCCCTCTACATTGCCACGATGAAGCTCAGAGCTGTCAAGGTCAAGCTCAAGGCTTGGGCAGCTAGGAGGGGCGACGTCAGTACACTTAGAAAAGCGACAAAGAAGGAGTATGCGGCCATCCAGGATGAGCTATAGCAGTCACCGTGCTGCCCGGACTTGGTGCGACGGGAAAAGGAAGTCAGGGAGAGGCTCGACCAGCTCGATGCTGCGGAGGAACTTTTATTCTATCAACAGAGCCATATCCGCTGGATCCAGGATGGCGAGCGCAACACAGCATTCTACCAGCAGGCTGTGAAGAGGAAGGAGACGAGGGACACTATCCACTACCTCATCGATGAAAACGGAGCACAAGTCAACACCCAGGAGGAGCTCGAAGGGGAGGCAGTGGCCTTCTACAACAGCCTCTACAACTCCAGTGACGATCACACCCGAAAAATGCGACTCCAACCTACAAACACGCTAATAGCGGCCCAAGGGTGTAATCTTTGTAGGCCTTGCACGCTTGAGGAGGTGACGGACGCAGTGTGGTCCATTGGGCCGGACAAGGCACCAGGCCCTGATGGGTATAATGCCAGCTTCTTTAGAAGATGTTGGAGTGTCATTGGTGAAAACATTACAAACGCCACTCTATGGCTCATGAGAGGGGGGGCATGGTGCGGGAAGTCAATCACTCATTCCTGGCGTTGATCCCGAAGGCGGATGGCGCCACTCATCTCCACGACTTCAGGCCCATAGCATGTAGCAGCATTCTCTACAAAATCTTCACTAAGGTGCTGGCGGAGAGGCTCAAGGAAGTCATTGGGGGGCTAGTCTCAAACAACCAAGGGGCGTTCATTCCAAACAGAAGCATATCGGATTGCTCCCTCCTCGCAGCAGAGTTTCTGTATGGCTTCGACCTCAAGCGCTCAGGCCCAAAGGCCTGCTTAAAGACGGACCTGTCTAAGGCTTACGACCATGTAAATTGGGAAGCCCTGTGGACAATTATGGATAGGATGGGCTTCCCCCCGACCTGGATGGGCTGGATCAAACAGTGTGTCACTACGTGTTCGTTTTTGGTGCTTGTCAATGGGCTCCCTGCGGGGCTCTTTAACAGCTCGCGTGGGATGAGACAGGATGCCCGCTGTCACCCCTCATTTTCACAATCATCATGGAGTATCTTACCATGCTCATGTTCGAAGGGGAGCACCACGGCTACTTCCGCACATACAACATCAAACGCATGGCCGTCATGTCTCACATCACGTTGGCGGACGACATGCTCATCTTCGTGGAAGCCACTAGGAAGAGCCTCCGGGGTATCAAGAAAGTCCTGGACGAGTTTAGTGCCACGGTGGGGGTCCGAGTCAAACCGACCAAGTCCAAGCTGTTCTTGTCCAAGGCTGCAAGGAACAACGCCACTCGTCTTAGTGGTGTTTTGGGTTGCCAGGTGGATGATCTCCCAACAAGGTACCTGGGTTTCCCCCTTGCTTCTAGGAACCACAACGAGGCCTTCTTCAACCCGTGCCTTGACCAAATGAAGAAGATGATATCCAAATGGCCCCCGGACAAGATAACCATGGCTGGACGGTGTCTACTGACCAAAGCAAACCTGCAGGGCCTGATCATGTATTGGGCCTTGCAGGGCCACATCCCTGACACTACGTGTGATCGCTTGGAGATGCTGTTGGCAAACTTTGTATGGGGTTCAAAACACCACCCCATGTGGTACGAGCGCCTGACCAAGCCTGCTAAAGAGGGAGGGTTGGGGCTTAAAGGGGTTAGGGAAGTCAATCGCTGGGCATCGCTTAAAAGACTTGTCCAGTTTCACACCTGCCCACAATCACCGTGGACCCAGTGGTTGCGCAGGCGCTATGGGTTCGCCCTCCCTGACCCCAGTCTGCTGCGGTATGGTGTGTCAAACGCATGGAAAAACATGGCCCGAGCCTGGGCCGAACACCACCACATCTTCGAGCAGGCCAGCAATGGCCTTGTGAAGCTCATCAACCTGTGGAAGGTCATCCAGCCGTAGCAAGCCCCTTGTGTCATTGGCAAGACCATTTGGACTGGGACTCTCATCCATAGGTGGAGCTTCATAATTTTTAGAGCCTTCCACGGGGCTCTTGCCACTACAGATAAAATCCATGAGTGGAACAATGATGCTAGTGATAGATGCACTTTTTGTAGACAGAGGGAGGATGCCCAACACGTCTTCTTCCACTGCCGTTTCTCCAAACACGTCCTCTCACACGTTATGGGCCTTTGTGGGCTTGTGGTCCCGGTTAATGCCACTTTTTCCGAGACTGCTGACCTCATAAAAGATAAAACCAGGGGATGGAAAGGGTGGAAGTGGCTGGCCATTGCTGCGTGGACGTGCTCAGCTTACTTCATCTGGAAGCAGCACAATGAGAGGTGGCACAACCAGCAATCCTTAAGCTCTGCGGAGTGCCGGGACCTGGTGGTCAAAGCCACTAGACGGATTGCGGAGGTACGAGGATGGAGCTCAAGAACCCTGACCCACATCAGTGGGATGTGGAAGATCTCGTTTACTACTTAGTTTTAGCTGCTTAGTTTGTACAGAGCCCATGGGCTTAGACAGGGTTTTTGTAGAGTTACCCCTGTATAGACATCCCTTTTTGTAGTTACACAAGGATGGCAGGACGTCCCCCACACCGTGCTTTTCTGGTGTGCGGCGGGTCTTTCCTGCATGGGTTTTCTTTTCGGAGGCTTTTTTGAGCCTGCTTGACCCGGTGCTCCTCGCACCTTGGGGTCCCTTGTACGGGTGGTTCTTCATGAACCTCCTTCATCGTTTTATTTACCCGTCTATCAATATAGACCATTCTGAGAAAATGCATAATAAGGGTTCCTGAGAGAGAGCAAGGAGTGAAAGAGGGAAGTGGCTCTGCCCTAGTGAGAAAGTGGAGTAAGGAGAGGAGTAATCATGATGAGAAAGATGAGATAGGTGGAACGGTGCAAGTGGAAACCAATGGTGAGGGGTTTGTTAGAGTAGGGGCATGTTATCATCCTCTAGAATATATATCCATTTAATAGTAACAACTGGGAGTGATCCATGCCAGAAAAAGTAAAACCCAACAATATAAGTCTCAGTGATTACAAAAAAAAAAGAGAGAAGATCATTACCTATTTTATGTAAAATGAATATGTTTTCGTTAGGGAAAAATGTTTGATATTGCTAGTATATGATATCGTTCTTTTGGTCGAGCTGGTATATGATATTTAGTAATGTACAAGTCTCGACTACCCTTCTTTTGTTCAATAACTCCATTGAACCTCAAATATTTAGTAATGTCAAGTTAATGTATATACATAAAAGGAGGCAACGAGAAGTAGTGAATCAAGTACTTTATAGTGTTTTCTGTCTAAACCTCAAATATTATAGTAGAAACCCCATTGGATTCCATCTCCTACTTACTCAAAGTGCAATACAAATCTACCAATCTGTCCTCCATGAACCTTAGCTAAGTGTCAACATCCAACATGAAAGACAAAATTGAATTTTCCACCTACAAATAATACAATCTAGTAAGTAGTCCAAGACAATTAATGAAAAGAATCTAGTGCACAATACCTACTAAGAAGAGCATCATAGTCATGGACATCTGATCCAATAATCCCTTGAAGGTTTGAATGCAGAAGACATCCCAAAATGAGAATATGGTGATGACATGCCAACCAGATCAATATTTACAACAAAGCTAATCAAAAGATCAGCAACATAAGGCTTGAAATCTGACCAGAAATCTTTTCCACTTTATTTTTGTACTCTGCAATTGTTGTGCAAACATAATTAGTAACTATCTGTGTACAAATCCAATTCAAGAAGACATAAGAATGTGGTCACATTTAGTTTAGTCAACTATTAAACATCAAATAGAACAAATTCAACTCCTTAACTTCTTTTAAAGATAACTTTAATAATAGCTAGATGATTGGTATTATAAGTGGCATTAGTTGACATACATGAAACAAGATTGGTGGTTTACTAAAGTAAAACTGGGAGGTTGGGTGAGGCAGATTAACATATAATTTAATGCCCTAGGTGATGCTCTTGTAAAATCACATATGTGAAGGAACATCGGATAGGCGAGATTGTTGTTGGACCTTCATCCATATACAATTGAGGTGAGATCAACAGAGGAACATCCATATATTTTAATATATATCTTGGGAACTGACCTTCATGAATAATAAAACTTTCAAGGATATAAGAAATTATATAAATATTTTAAATGCAAAGAGAAAAGTTTGTGTCACTAGTTATAATAGTATAAGGAAACCTTCTTATGCGCAAAATGGTATTGCCTATGTATAGTTTCACAGTACAATCTATATAAATGGTAGCATATTAATATTGCTAGGACCCAACCCTCATACCTCACTCCTCTTCACAATGTCACATTGCCCTTCTCCTTAGCCATGACACACAATATGTTGACACTTCATCACCTCAGCCCCCGATAATAAATTACAAGTACGCACTCTCCATCAAAAGTGGGGTGCACTAATGGATGTTCTCAAAATGAAAAAAGTCTGAAATATCAATGATGATGTCTGCATGATCATGTTGATGTAAACGATGCAACACCCAAGAATAAATCTTTGTGCTTGGACTTCTTCACATTTAGTAACTTTTTGATTAAATGTATCTATTTTATTTCATATATTATGTGATGACTTATTACTTTAGTGCCTATGAAAACACCATCTTACCTAATGATCTTCCTAAAGATTCTCTCCATGTCTCAATACTTTTATCACACTGATATCAACCAAGCAACTAGGTTGGATGCTAGGCTGAGAGCACTACAAGCTACGATTGACCTTTCTTTTGGATGGCTAGGTTGCAAGAGTACCTTTCATATGCCATTCAAAATGCAAAACTAATACATGATTTACCTTAGTGGCCCCATGAAAGTTAGTTCTTCAAGGTTGTGGTGATACATGTCTACCAAGGATTGCATTTTCTTGACTCCTACAAATATTTTCTATTTTATGAAAATCATATATGTGAAAATAATCGAATATAAAGAAAAGTAAGATTTTCTCATCTAAATATAAGTCCAACACTAAATATAAATCCATAAAGACAAAATGCAATCAACATAAATGTATCTCTTCACTATGAAGCAACAGTTAAGGGATTATGACCCAAACTGCTAACATAAAAAAATGAACAGAAGTGGAGAAGCAAGATACCAGTGCTTATTGTAAACCAAACCATGATTTATTCAATAACATGGTCAATTGTCTACTCTATCACAAAATTGATCTCAAACCTTGATCTCAGGTCGCTTCAGTATCATATAATAATTAGATAATAGGTATAGACGAGTAAGATTATATATTGATAGAAAGCTAGCAGTGTTGATGTTGGCATTCACCAACTTTTTCCTACAAACTATGAGGTCCTTGAGGCAAGATACCCAGGTTCAGGGATTTAAAACAAACCTACAACCCATCATATAACTTTGTCTCAATTGTTGAACACCCTCACCAAGGTTGGTCATGAGGTATTGTTGTACGGAAACGTTGCTTGGCTGATCTTCTCTATCTGGATGGAGTAGGTTGTTACTGTTGCAGCACTAGAATCAGAAAAAACAAATATGATTTGGTCAAAAAACTCAATAACATAGCTAGCAAACTTGAACTACAGCTTCCAGTGCAAGCTATGGAATCATGTGTTGACATTTTCATGCTATGCTAAACCAAATAGATCACTGTGATCACTAGCAACACACCTTTTTAAATGTCCTACTAATTTTAGTAAAATCTGAATTTTTGATTTTTTGGTTGAAGAAACATAGTTAACAAGTTGGATAAGGCAGTTCCTCTTTCTAAAAAATCAGCAATCTTCAATATTGAATACAAAACACTGAATATAGTTACAAAAATGTTCCGGTCCATCCATTAAAGAGTATGGTTTTATTTTTCAGAAGCCATGTACTTTTTTAAGCAGATTACATTCATCTACTAATTAAGGGAGCTGCTAATCCAAAGCGTACATAGTGAACCCAATATATTATTGGTCATTCATTCAAGTAGATATTTACATATTATACAATTCTAAAGCAGTGAATCTATTTCATAGCAAGAGTAGGGAGCTTCAATATTGTGGGTACTAAATAAGATTTCTCTAACATAATATAGAAAATATGTATTCTTTAATATCAAATATTAACAATTTACATTCTTTAATACCACATTAGTTTCATTGCACAATCACCAAAAGTTTGCACCTATTAATACGAAATACTAAAATATTTACAAATGTCTTCATTTCCAGAAGCTATGTATTCTCTTAGTGAACGAACAAAACAGTCTAACAACATTTGTCTACTGAATAAAGGGAACCACTGAATGTATAATGTACATATAGAATTCCACTACTTTGTTAATCATGCATGCATGTACATATGTATATATTACACGATATCAAACTAATGAATTAATTTCACCTTCAGGGTAGGGGACTTCAATATTGTGAGTACTAGATTAGAAATTTAATACTGAATACAAAAAACATGCAATATTTGACACTAAATCAGTTTCATACACAATCTTTAATATTGAATACAATATATTGTTACAAAAAAATGACCCAACAAAGAGTACGGCTTCATTTTACAAATCTGTGTAATATTTTAGTGTAAGCAAAAGACATTGTAACAACATTTGTCTACCTAACTAAGGGAACCACTTAACTAACATTGTACATATGTAATTCCAGTATATTATTACCATTGGAGTATGCATGTAGATATATACATATTGCACAGTACCAAATCAGTGAATTAGTTTCATTGCGAGGGTAAGGGTCTTCAATGACTATAGTCAGTCACATACTCATCTTTAACTTCTTAAGACCGAGTCTGAAACAGTCCAACAACAATTGTAGAAGAAAATAAAAAACCATGATCTCATATACCTATGTATGTAACCGATATTTATTTGAATTGTACCAGTTCAACTATCTATGTTAGTTAAATATACAAAACTAGATTTGGTGACATCTATTTTTCTTGAGCATACTATTATTATCATCAACTGAATGCAATGCATCGGGGCTGAAGGTCAAATTAGGGATACTATAGAGATACATACACTTACAATGTACATTTAGAACATCATGTATACATGGCAGGTTGCATGAAAATGTTGCTCACTAATAGACCCTTCCAAGTTTCCAGCAGTACAAATAACCCTGACTTAGGTCTAGAACCTGGTGGAGAAAAGTGGACTTCAAGAAAATAGAACACTACATCACAACCATCACCTTCAGTCATAAGAAGGACAAGGAAAGGGTCCTAAACAACAAGCCATTGAACTTTGATGACAAGGTCCTCATAAAGGACATCAAGAGTGGCGATCAACCATCTGAAATGACTCTAGAGGAATGCCTTTATGGGTCTGCTTCTATAATGTATTACTAGGGTACATATCAGATGTTGTGATGATGAAAATAGGGGTGATGGTGGGCAAGGTAATTGAACTAGAACCAGAATCCTTAGGGGGTTAAGGGAGAGGAGGGTGAGAGTCATCATCCATGTCAAGAAACCTCTGAAGACTGTCCAGAAAATGCAAAGCACAAAGGGCAATCTCGTTGACATAGAACTACAATATGAAAATATACCCAATGTCTTCTTTTTGTGTAGATGCATAGGACACAAAAAAAGAGATTGTCCTAAAGATGAAGAAGAAGAGGAGAGACCATAAGAAAGGTGGGGAAACTAGGTTAGAGCTTCACCTAGAAGAGGGCATGAACACGAGAATATTGCAGTATTCTATGAAACATCTTAGAGAAATATTTTCATGAGTGAGAAGAACGAGCCTACCAAGAGCCCTATATAGAATCTACCAGGCAGTTAGTAGGGGAGGACTACCAACACAAACAAAGAAAAGCCAGGGCATCCAAAATAGGGGTCCCTGGGAGAAGTAACAACAAAAAAAGAGTGCCCTTACATCTGGAAGCGTCCCCAGACATGGCCAACACCCAAAGCACCAAAAATCATAGTAATAAAATAGTGGAAAGAAATGACTCCGCACCACTTGAACACATCCAAAGTTCTCCTAAAAATGCCAGAATCAAAATCCCCTTTGTCCTTCCCATAACCCCTCACTCGTTGCACCACTTATTAAATAATACATCACCATGTTTGGTTGTTGTTTGGGGGGGGTGGGAACCATCTCCGAGGCTCTGCAAAAAAAGTCTACAATGGATGCCAGGAGTACATAAGATCTGAAAATGAAAAATAAAATAGAAGAACAATAGGTGAACATCATAAGGAAGGGAGCAAGCACTGAGAAATATAATAAGATGTTTCCAAATGAGCAACACCCAACGGGAAGAAGTCGAATATGCTCTTTTTTTACTGTAATTTTATCAGATGCTTGTGGGAGGATGGGTTGATTCCCATCTCCTATCATTCTGAGACCACACACCTGCATGTTGGCTACCTGGGATTGGCTTACACGCAAGACAAACAAGGACCATTTTCTATCTATCATCACAAATTGCCTTGATGTTTTGCACTGCTGTAGCAAGCTCATGTTTACCAATGCTACCAACAATCCAACTACCCTAAGGGGAAATCTACTCCATTGGGAAAACCTCCATTCTGACACTTGGTTATTGTAGGCTTTTGTACAAGTTTTTCAAAAGTTAATAGAGGGAATTCCAACCTATCTGAGTTTTGTATCCGAATAGTTTGTAAAATGTTAGAAAATGAAACAAATGACAAAGCTTTTTGTAATGAACATTTTACATTACATTGATGTAACATGTCTAGTTTTTCATTATAAATCCATATAAAGATGTTATTGTGATGTACTATAATGATTTTATAAGTGATATTTAATAACCTTTGAGTCTCATATGCATATGTCTTTAGTTTAGTTGCACCAATTCTATTGTGTTGGATATGAAGTGACATTGTGGAACACTAAAGGACACTACAAGGCTCCTATTTTATATGAAAGTTGATCCAGAATGTATATAGTTCTTAGAAAAAATATGAAAGACCTAAAAAATTTATAGAATGCAATACAACTACCAAGTTTCATGACTATTTTTATATGAAAGAAAAAGATGTGAGGAATCATGATGAATAGTAATGATTGGCTAGAGACATAAAGGAACTTGTCAAAGTAATGGATTTCAACCGACATAAGATTAGTTCCTGGGATTCTAATTTATGTATAGCAGCACTACAAGGCTCCAACACTATATCAAAGTAAACTAGAAGGTAAAACTAATTATCTCATAGGTAAAGCAACACAATGAAGTAATCAGAACAATGTGTATAGAAGAAATCACATAAATGGACCTTGTTGTTGCACACATCCATGAAAAAGAAAATAGAAGGCCAATAATCCAACTTGATAGTGAAAAGCATGGTCACAGAGAGAACAACTACTCCACCAGTTTGATAGTAAACAATGTCTTCCATTTAAAATTTGTGATGGCAGTCGTGATTCATGAAGAAAGTGAGGCATGCTATAAGGTCAAGGAAAGCATATGGATCCTCATATGGTGTCACCTAAGATGGAGGAATAGGAGATGAAAAATTGGCAATACATGCCAAAATTATATATGCATCTTTAAGTGTGATTATCTGCAGAAGTTACAACAATCGGTTATATTGTTTTGAATCCATTTGGCATACAATTGATCATTGTTATTGTGGATAGGATATGGAGGTGCCAATAGGACAACAAGGCCTATTGGTAACCACGGAAGGTTTGGATAAGAAGTTAACACAAGGGTTCTTTTTCAGTTAAAGAGAAGAAGAAAGATTCTTAATTTAACATAATATTACACACACAAATAAACAAGTATAATGACAGAGGAGACCTGGAGCCGAGCACATTGATGTAGTACAGGATGGAACCATCAAACTGGAACGATTGGCTTTGAATTTGGTCCCTCACATGTGGTGCCCAACATCTTTGTTGTTCGTCCCCTTTTATGCATGCAAATAGCTTAATTGATCCCTATCAAATCAACCATTTTGTATCCTAAGGCATATTTCCTCTTCCTATGCTCAATCATGAGCTTGGTTTGCTGCTCATGGGTAAGATCGGAGTTAATGATAATAGGATAAAGTTGTTTCTCATCAAGGAAGACATACTTAAGTCCTTCCGGGAGGGGTTTCATCTTGGGTGCCTTGGGGGGTTTAGGTTTTTCATCCATGAGAGATATCATTTTGAGGTTTTAAAATTCTTCATCATGAATCTCCTCAAAGGTTTCTAGATGGTCTATATTTCTCTAATAGCTCATCTTCAAAGCCACAATCAATAGGATTCACAAGGGCATTTTGGAGGGGATCCTCAACTAGTTCCCATTCTTGTCTCAACTGTTTGATCTTCTCAATACAATCAAGGAGATAACATCTTCTTGGAGTCTTGGTTCGTACATGCTTTCGAACACCCTAAACTATAGGGTTTGTTTTCCTACGCACAAGAAGATGGTTCTGTCCTCGACATCAATCAAGGAATGAGTGGCGGTCAAAAAGGGTGGGTCAAATATTATGGGGTAGTGTAAGTCTTCCTTTATGTCCATGATAATAAAGTCACATGGGACATAAGAGTCCTTCAAAAACCTTACATGTATGTCTTCAATGATACCCATAGGTTTTGTCATAGATGAATCTACCAATTGGATGGTCATGGTAGTAGGAAACATGACAACAAATCCCAACATCCTGCAAAGACCATAGGGCAGGATAGAAATACTAGAACCCAAATCTACAAGGCCTTTCCTGCAAGCATTATCACCCAAGTAACACCCAATCCCAAAGGAACCAAGATATTTCTTGTTATCAGGCATTTTTCTTTGAATGATGTCTGAAGTGGTTCTAGCAAGCACTATCATCCCATTCTCTTTGGTTGTATATTTCCTAGTCAATAATGTTTTCATGTATTCGAACTAGGCATGTATATCAGCTAAAGCATTAATGAAAGGAATATCCACATGCAATGTTTTCATGACATCCCTAAATTTCATGAAATGGGTATCAAGCCTAGTTTTCTTTAGGCAAGCTTGGTATGGTGGTCGGGGTTTGTAAATAGGGATTCCTTGCTCATCAATCTCCATGGGTGGGACCACTGGAGTAGGGATGGTAGCTTCAGGTGAAGGGGGAGTGTCAACAATCACAATGTCATCATCCTCAAAATCCAAAGCTACAATTGTAGGTTCCTCTGGAGGAGGAGGAGAGGAATGTGTCTTCCCAGAATGAGTAGAGACAACCTTAAGTTGTTTGAGGTGTTCAGGATTGTTTTCGGGATGTCCAGTAAAGGTATCGACATGTGGCTTTTGTTGGGTGAAGAATTGGGCTAATGGAGCGTCAGTTACCTTTTAGTGAGCTTTCTAGGAAAGAAGGATTTGATTTTTGAATAGGATGCATTGTTCCAGGGCATCTATCCTATCATCACTTGAGGATGTGGGGGCATTCAGTTGTGCTTGAGGTTGGGGTGGCTACTAATTAAGGTTTTGATATTGTTGCCCTTAGTAAGGCACAATTGTGGAAATTACCCCTATAATTCCCTTGGTTTTCTAAGTTCCTCTGATGGTTACTATATGCAAAGCCTGGTGGTGGACGGTAGTTGGTCTGGGGGTGCGAGGGTCTTTGGTGAGGAGGGAATTGAGAGGCATTTTCAGCTCCCATAAGATTTCCATATTGGAATCCAGGATGTTTTTTGAATTGGTTTGGGTTGTAGTAATCCTGGCCAGGGATACTATGGATGGAGTTTAGGTCCTCTAATTGACCAACTTTCGGCTGCATGGGAGTGTTGTAAAGGTATTGACATTGAAGGATAGCATGATCATACCTTGGCAAATCTCACATAGAGATTTTGCGGCTCTAACTTGTTGAGTTTGCCTCTCATAGGTGTTGATGGTGGAATCAAGGCGATCCTATTTAAAAGAGATCGAATTAAGGGATTTAGTGATATTTTTGAAGCCATGGTCTCCCTCCGCCTTGACTACTTTGAGGACTCCATTGGTAGCTCATCTAGCTTGTGTTTCAGAAGTGTGCTTCATGACTCCCCAGGAACTATATAGACTTTAGAACATAAAATTTCCTCTAGATGAGGAATCAAGGAATTACTTGGTGTCATTATCAACACCACGATAAAATATCCCAATGAGTTGAGATTGGGAAATGTCATGGTGAGGGGAACATCAGAGAAGCTCCCTAAAATGTTCCCAGGCCTCTCCTAAAGTTTTACCCCGGACCATAGAAAAGAGAAGAATATGGCCCCCTAATTTCATTAGTGAGGGAAGGGGGGAAGTTTATCCAATAACTTGGATTGAAGTGCCTCCTAGGTGTGTACTACATAAATAACTTATAACGTCACATTTAGAGGCATCAGTTGTATCCAAAAAACTGACGTTGAAACCCTACAACGTCGGCTGAAAGCACAAACCGAAATCTATATATGAAGATTGGCCAGACACGGGTATCACTTTTTATTTATCTTCGGTTGCTCAATAAGAAACTGACGCCTAAAATCTCCCACCAAAGCAAAAGAATTAACTCCAAATTTCACATACAGCGTCAGTAGTTTACCAAATAACCGATGACTAAAGGTTTTTCACAAGACAGAAATTGGCCCCATTTTTGTCGTCAGTTTGATTACAATAACCAACGCCGATGTGCGTTCGTGCGATGTCAGTGCGAAATTTTTTACCCCCAAATTGCCCAATTGGTGTTAGTTTTTTATGGAAACCGATGAATATAGTCGTAATTTTTTTTGTCAGCATATGTAGATAGATGTCAGTTTTTCTAGTTGAAACCGACGACTATGATTGAACATAGGTGTCGGTTTTTTTTTGTGACCGACGTTGTTGGATCTTAGGTGTCGGGTTTTGAAACAACCGACGACAATGGTTAACTTAATAGGTGATGAATGCATATTCATCTCTTATTTTTGCTTCATTTGGAATAATTAATTTGGACTTTTTTTATTTTAGCTAATTCAAAAATAAATAGCACTTTCATCTTCTTGATATACTTTTTCTGAATTCTTATGATATTTTTCTTAATTTTTAGGAATTATCTAAGTAATTAAATTGACAAAATAAAAGATGAAGATATGAGGCTTTTCAAATATTCTCGCAGTGCCTGAGATACTCGTCACCAAAATAGCCATATCTTTTGCGTCTAAAGGTGAAATTTCAAGATAAAGTATGGAATGAAAAGAGAATTTTATTGGCTACAATAAAATTGGGCGTCGCTTAGCACACCAATCATTAAGATTGTTAACTGGTTTAGGTTTTCAACCATCATGATGACCTGCATATGGGAGAATTGATGTTAATACAAACAATTTAAAATCATTTACAAAAGTGTTTTGTTTCTCCTTCAAATTAATGCCATCAACATTGGGTTTGGTAAGTTTCATTGTTGATATAACATATGTCTCTAATGCTTTTGTACATGGGTTTCCCAAGTACTTAGGAGGGATGATGATGTCTTCTTTGCAAATAACATAAGGGGGTGTGCGGGCTTCTTCCAATGGTGGTATCTCCCCTTCTAGATCAGCCATGTGTGGGATGGAAATTGGCTGTGACGGCTTGGGAAGAATCATAAAGGGGGTTAGATGCTCATTATTCAAAATAGACTCAAAAGAAGGGTATTGGTCTATGGTATCATTCATCTTTATGTTGAGGATGGGAGAAGTTGTTGGATCTTCATAACGACTCTCCTTCTTTGACATTTCATATTCAAGCAAAAGAGTCTCTAAGGGAAAGACGTCCTCATCACACACAAAATATGGCTCCATGGTTTGTGCTATGTCTTCAGGATCCGACATATATGACACAAAATAAGGATCATCATCATCGTTGTCATCAGGAAGAACCATCTTGCATTGCTCAAGCTCTATAGGGGGAGTTTGTGATTGATCCTCTAGTAACGTGGCTAACATGGCTTGACTGGATTCAAGTTTTGCTTGTCCCTCTGCTGCCATCTTTTCTAGGGCCTTAAGTCTCTCTTCTAGTTCAAGATTAATTTTCATTTCACCATAGGATTTATACACCCCAAAATTTTGGTCTTCCTCACCACACTCCCCATAGTGTCCTTGGCCATAGTACTCCTCATATTGTTTTGGGTGGCATTGCTCCTCATAATAATCTCCAGAAGATGGTGGATTGTAATTTCCATTGCGTCCATCTTGGTAGGAAGATTCAATATTATAAGGTGTCACCAAATCATGAGGAAACATATTTGAACAATCTATATTTTGGGTTTGGGCTTCTAGCAGGGTGGTTAAAAAGGCTTGACTGGCTTTTAGTTTTGTTTCTCTTTCTACTTCTATCTTCTCTAGGGCCCTAAGTCTCTCTTCTTGTTGAAGATTACATTGGGTTTCATTAACATGCTCATAACCCCCAAGGTTTTGTTAGTTACACCCCACAAAATATTGTTGATCATGCCCCCATTAGAATATGGATAGCAAGGTTCCCCATAATGGTTCTCAGAAAAATATGGATTCACATTCTACCCACCAGGATGAAAGGGCTCACAATTAAAAGGAATGCTATTATAAGCATGGGGTAGAGTCGGGCAGGTAAGAGATGTATGGTGGTAAAAACCACAATAATAACATTGTGGGGGATATTGATATGCCCACTCCATTTTAAAAGAAAAGTTCATGAAAGATATGTCAATCAACGCACAAGAGAAAAAAGATTACGAGATAAGAGGTTAGTCAAAAATTACAAAGAGGACTAAAAATTATAAATGTAAGAAATTATGAAATAAACTAAAATTACTAAAAAAAAGTAACAAGAAAGCAGTACTGCTGGAATGGAAACTCAGCAGAAAGAGGAGATACACTTCCAGAATTGTGCTCGGAAGGCAAAAAAATATTACAAACATCTAAAAGAAATTATAAAAAAGACTAAAGTTATGAAAGTTAGAGTATATGAACATGGATTATACAATATATACATGCAACCAGATCTAAAAAACAACTATGTCGTCCCCGACAACGGCGCCAAATTGATAATGCGTTATTTTTCACTCTCAATCACTATGATAATTATCCTAGAGTTTAACCTTTTTTACTCTCCGGTTAAGGCTAGCATAGAAGGGTCGGTCCCAAGGAACAACGTGATTAAGAAAGGAACTAGGAAAGATTGGGCGTTAAAAATCAATGATGCTCTGTGGGTATATCGTACTGCCTACAAAACACCCATTGTTACTACTCCCTTCAGATTGATCTACGGTAAGTCATGTCACTTACCAATAGAACTAGAGCACAAAGCCAGTTGGGCCATCAAAAGTTTGAATTTTGACCTTTCCATGGCTGGAGAGAAACGTTTTTTCCAAATGAATGAGCTTGATGAACTTAGGATGAGTGCTTACAAAAATACAAGAATCTACAAGGACCGAACCAAAATGTGGCATGATGTTCACATCAAGCGCAAAGACATTAGAGAAGGGGATCAAGTTTTAGTTTTTAATTCAAGATTACGACTTTTTCCTGGAAAACTCAAGTCGAGATGGTATGGCCCCTACATTGTCAAGTGTACTTATCCACATGGCACTTTTCTTCTCTAGGATAAAGTTTTGGATGAGTTTAAGGTTAATGGGCACTGACTTAAAAGATACATCACCACTGAAGACCTTGTCGCTTCAGATTCAAACAATTGTTCATCTTTGAAAGACCTGAACCTATCCGACCCCACAACTTCCCCAGAATCCCAATAGACTGATCCATCTCTTGTCAGGCCATGACGTAAAACTTGGCGCTTTTTGGGAGCAACCCAAATAATTTTTGCATTTTCCCTTTCTTTTCTAATATCATCACCCTTGTTATTTTTTTGTGTTCTTCTCTTTTGGGGAGTTGTTGTCATCGTCCTTCATCCTCCACCACGGCAATTCTTTTCCCCCATCTCGGATTTTGATTTTTCTCGGAACGAGGAAAGTCTTAAGTTCAGGGTGGGGATGGGTGGTACGTTTCCACCCCTTTTTCTTTCCCTTTTAGTATCTTTTTTTGTTTTACATATTGCATGTAGTTATTTTTTCTTTCTTTCTTTCTTTTCATAGTACAATTGGCCCATATCTAGTCGGCCTTGATATGATCATTTGTCAAAATACTCCCCTTAATGATGTAACTGCCTTACAACTAAAATTTTGAAACTTTCATGACTAGAAATCCTCGTGTCACTTAGGACCTCAAATAATAATCACTCATTGGAAAAGATGGCAAGCCATAGAGGACTGATAGGATTCAAGAGTGATGCTTTCTTATCATGTACAAATTGTATAAATTTTCTTGATTTTTTTGCATGATTCAGTAATAGTGAACCAATGCATGGTACTCTAAAAAAAAGAGATGGAAATTTTTTTTTGCACAAGAACAACCTCTTCTATTCTTCTTCCACCCCTTCCAAATCTTTCCATTCGTCAAAAAGAAAAAAGCCAATAGTGCCCAAAATGCTAAGTTTGGGGTGGCACCCCTTCCCCTTCTTCTGCTTCTTCCATACCCACACAATTGGGTGTATCATCAAAAATCAAAGAAAAAAATGCAGTCAATGTAAATGCATGTCCACTAAATAAAAAGGTCTCGAGCCAAATAGAGGAGAGACTGTCCTTCTTCCATACCTCCTTCACTCCAATTTTCTACCCAAGGGAAAACTACAAAAACCCCAACCATCCAAAATCAGCCCTGTTCTTGTGTAAAACTTTTAAAAAAAATTGGAGTACCAAATACAAAGGTGAAATAAAAATCTGTTTTATTGCAGGTCTTGAATAAATGCAAGTTTGTGAAGTAGGAAATATAAAAGTCACTTTTCATGAATTCAGGAAGTTAGGGTCGCTTGGCCATATTTTGGTGTAAGGAATCAAATGGTTGTAAGGAGAGTGAGGATGATAGATTGAGAGTATGTCTTGAAAGTATTTCTTGATTTTAATGTTGCTCAGGATGAGTAAAGTTTAAGTTTGGGATATTTTGATGAATGCATATTCATCTCTTATTTTTACTTCATTTAGAATAATTAATTAGGAATTTTTTGTTAATTCTAACTAATTCAAAAATAAATATCACTTTCATCTTCTTGATATACTTTTCCTGAATTCTTATGATATTTTTCTTAGTTTTCAGGAATTATCTAAGTAATTAAATCGAGAAAATAAAAGATGAAGATATGAGGCTTTTCAAATATTCTTGCAGTGCCTGAGATACTTGTCACCAAAATAGCCGTATCTTTTGCGTATAAAAGTAAAATTTCAAGATAAAGTATGGAATGAAAAGAGAATTTTATTTTCTATAAAAAAGACATATTTTGCGGTAATTTTGGTGTTTATTTAGCTGCGCAATTAACCAGTGAAAGTAGCCTCACGTTTTCCCGCAGAGTTTGATTTTAGTATATATCTTTCACCAAAATTGATATAACTCTCACATCCCAAGGAGGAATTTATTGTGAAAGTATGCGTTGGAAAGATAATTCAATTATCTACAGGAAAAATATATTTTCTAACTGCTTCCAAAATTTTGACTGGCCCAAAAATACGCTCGAAATCGTTGTTATGGGAAATTACTGCAGAAAGAATGTAAAGCAAGCAATTGTTTCCTCTATTGATTAGATCCAAAAAGTTAGCAGCCGCCGCCGGCCATTTCTTTTTTCCTAAACCTAATGTATACCCCCCCTCCTTCTCCTATAAAAGGAGGGGAACTTCCTCCTCATTGGGGGATCTCTTTTGCACCGGAATTCTGAGCATCTTATTTCTTATATTCTTCTTCTAGTCCTGCAATAAAGTAAATTTTCTTGAAGCATTGTTCTTTCTAATTTTGTTCTTGGCGCTTTTATTCCACTTTAGTTCTAGATCTTCTTTTCTCCGTTCTTTAGTTCTGGAGCAAGGAATTAAGAACCTGGCCATTTCATTGTCTCTAGCATAAGGATTAACTTCCTAATTTTGGGCTAGACTATGGCCAAAGTACTTTCTTCCTCTGTCTCCCCCTTCTCCTCAATCATGAGCGAGTAGTTCCATATCAAGGCAAGGGGAATAGACCCTTAGCCATGGCTTGATTGAATCGGCTTTAATCGACTTCTTTAGATGGCGATTGGTTTATTTAATCGATGATCTAGCGAAGTAATTACTCGCTTAGATATATATGTTAACTCGGATGTAAATGACCATGAAAATCTGGGTTTAGAATGATTAAATCAATTCACATAGAGATTCTGATGTGACCGCGGATTTATCACTTTTCGGATGACGAACTAGAAAACATGAGTATCAGGACCAATGGGCTCATGTGGAGTTCATATTTTTTGGGTTTTTATGAATTACATGCCATCACCTATTTGTCGATTAATTGTTAATTCATTTTCTTATCATGGCTAAGGTGGTGAAAACCCCTTAAGCCTCGATTCTCCCACTTTGATTTCAACCGTCGATTTTCTTGTTTACTCTAGTTTTTAGTCTTTTAATTCATAATTTCTTTTTGTGCTAACAACAATTTTTGTTTACCTTTTACATGGCAAATAATATTTTGTTTAAGTGCAATTTTAATTTTAGCATTTTCTTTCTTGTTTTAGTGTAATCAAACAAACACCCATTCCGACTTTTACTTTCTATTTTAAATATGAGAATATCAAAAACAAATAAAATAAGTTCTTCAAATAATTGGGTTTTTAAGAAACAATCTTCAAATTTTGTCCTTTGGGATTCGACCCTTTCTATACTAGCCTTAATCAGAGAGTTAAAAGGATTAAACTCTAGGATTAACAATCTTAGTGATTGGTGTGCTAAGCGACACATATCAATAGCACCCACGAAACAGACTCTTCCTCATTCTATGTTTCATCATGATTTCATTTAGGTCTGGCAATTCTTTTCTCTGCCGCTCTTCTCCGTCGTTGTTGTTGGTTCTCCGCCGCCGGTCCTCCTCTTCCTCACCGGTCCTCCGCCGTTTGCCTTCGTCGGTCCTCCTCTTCCTCACTGGTCCTCCTCTTCCTTGCCGCTGTTGCTGGTTCTCTGCCGCTGGTCCTCTGTGGTTCTGTTCTCCTCCAGCCACAACGTCGTCGCTTACCCTCTTCTTCATCGGAGCCGCCGCCTCTGCTTCCCCTCTTCCTTGTCAGACCAGCCTCAGCCCGACTTCTACTCCTCCATCTGCTCTACCAACTACTGCTCCTCCATCTGCTCTGCGACAACTGCTCCTCCATCTGCTATGCCTCTGTCGCCTTGGGTGGTAGGCAATAAAGAATTTTGCATGATTAATATATATTATATGAAATGAATGGATGCTATTATGATTTTTTCACTTCTATTGATACTATATGAAATGAAATAAATGTTTGTGCAAATAAATGTTAGGAACATGAATCCATATTGTATGATGTAGAATGATGATGATGATAATGCATGTGCTAGTTTGAAATTTTGAAATCAATTATGAATGATGGGATACCTACATTTATGTTTAATTATGAATCTATATCGTATGATGTAGAATGATGATGATAATGCATGAGCTAGTTTGAAATTTTGAAATCAATTATGAATGATAGGATACCTACATTTATGATTAATTATGAATCCATATTGTATGATGTAGAATGATTATGATAATGCATGAGCTAGTTTGAATCAATTATAAATGATAGGATACCTACATTTTATGTTTAATGATTATCTTATTGACAACATATGCATGTATATTTGAGATGCTGAAATCAATTATGTTATTGTAAATCAACCTAGGATATGAATGATGAAACTAGGATTGTTGGTATAGGAAAGACAACACATGTATATGTTGGCCTAGAAATCCGTCCAAGATTTACTCATTAGGAGTAAATCTTGGATAGTCCCTGGTTTGGGACTATTCTTGAACACCTAATCTCACTTAGGATGCAAGTGTATAACGTGTATTGGGTTTTCAAGAAAATTTCGGTCGAATTTCCCTGTTTGTTCTCTAAGTACATATATACTTGGAGAACGGCGGGGGAATGATGCCGAAATTTTCTTGAAAACCCAATACACATTATACACTTACTAGTGAGATTAGGAGTTCAAGAATGGGATAGGTGGTACACATTTATTATATATGAATGATGAAACTAGGATTGTAGGTATAAGAATGACAACATACATGTATTTGTTGGCCTAGAAACCCATCCAAGATTTACTCATTAGGAGTAAATCTTGGATAGTCTCCGATTTGGGAATGTTCATGAACACTTATAATCTCACTTAGGATGTAAGTGTATAATGTGTATTGGGTTTTCAAGAAAATTTCGGTAGCATTTCCCCATTTGTTCTCTAAGTACATATGTACTTGGAGAACAATGGGGAAATGTTGCCGCAATTTTCTTGAAAACCCAATACACATTATACACTTACTAGTGAGATTAGGTGTTCAAGAATGGGATAGGTGGTACACATTTATTATATATAATACCTTAAACTGTAAACTTTTAACCATAAACCCTAATCTTTTAACGCTAGACCCTAATCTTTTAACCCTAAACCCTAATATATACTTGTTTTCTCTTTGATCATAGAATGGATAGATCATGGATGTCCATTCCAAATTGCTGCACCCCATAGTTTATTTCTGGTCTTGATCAGTTTATTATATTTGCTGAGGAATATAGGAAACAACCTGGAAATAGGTTCTACTGTCCATGTAGGCATTGCGATAACAACTTGAAAGTCAGCACTAGTGACGAAATCAAAAGTCATGTCATGTGTAATAGGATTGTACAAGGCTATACAGAATGGCACTAGCATGGAGAGATTTCAAACCTGAAATCAGTGGATGTCGATAGCAGTGCTTGTGTGGAAGAATAAATTGCCTCTGATGATGTAGATGTGAACGAACCAGTTCCAGTAGACATCGTTGATGTGATGTTGAATAGTTGTGGGGTAGAGCACACTGATCCACCTCTCATATTTAGAAACATTGTGCATGATGCTGAGATACCATTATACACAGGTTGTACTAAGTTTACAAAGCTTAGTGCTGTGTTGAGATTGTATAAGCTGAAAGCTAACAATAGATGGCGCGACAAAAGCTTCACGTCATTGTTGTCTTTGTTGAAAGAAATTCTTCCTGAAGGAAATGAGCTGCCAATCTCAACATACCAGTTAAAGAAATTATTGTACCCAATGGGAATGGAGGCCAAGAAGATAAACACATGTCCGAATGATTGTGTATTATTTAAGGACTATGTGGATTTGAAATATTGTCCAAAATGTGGTGCGTCAAGGTATAAATTGACGAATTCAGGGGAGTGCAAAACTAGTTCTCCTGCCAAGGTGTGAGAAGATCACAATGAAGGATTATTAATTGATAAAAGATCACAATATTAGAGGCATGAATGTTTATATTTTTTATATGTTTTATTTTTCTGAATGTGAACTTTACCATGTGAATTACTTTACAATGTGAATGTGAACTTTACACTGTGAACTTTACAATGTGAATTACTTTACAATGTGAACTTTACAATGTGAATGTGAACTTTCAGATGGCTAAGCATTCATATGATGATCGTGCTGATGATTACCATGAGGGTGAGGATGTCAATGTGCCGCCTCACAATGTAAGTTTTCAAAATATATCACTAAGGTTTCTATCTATATGTTCATTTATAGTTATATCATGTAAGTGTTTTTTTGTCAAATTTTAGGTTGGTGATGTACCCCTTGAAGAAATTGGGGCACTTGATGAGCAGCAAAAAAAATTGAGAAAGTGAGGGGCATCACAATGATGAACAAGTTACTACAACAAAGGGGCAATGGACCCAAACTGGTTGTGGATTTCGATCATGCAGGAAATCCAGTTGGAGTGAACTGCAACTCATTTATTTTATATCTTGGGGTTCTTACTCGCAACCATTGTAGTCCTAATGTAGAATCTTGGCATAAAGTTCCTAAGGAGAAGAAAGACTTAGTATGGAAGGAACTATGTGTGAGTTAGTAGTATTTGCAATTCTATTTTTGAAGATTAATAATTTTTAGGATTATAGTTAATAGCAATTCTATTTTGAAGAGTATATTTGATCTGGATGAAAAGTTGCATCGTAAATGCGTGATGCAACGTTGTGGGAGGATCCTAAGGAACTATAGGACAAATCTCACTCGAGATTACATACACGATGCTGAGAAGAGGTTCTTGATTGATTTCCAATTCTAGACATTAATAATTTTTTGACTAACTCTACACTAATAATTTTTTTTGTATTCTCTTTAAAAAATAAATTTAGAAAGAAGGCAACCACTGAGAAATGGAACTACCTGGACCCCAAAGACTGGGAGGAGTTTGTTACCCAAAGAAAAATGGATGAATTCAAGGTATCAAGCGCCACTCCCAATTTAATTAATATACGTTCTTATGTATTCACCTTTACAAGATTAACCTTTAGTGTTACTAACCAAATCAATGTGCTTACTAACCAGGCTATCAACGATGCTCAAAGAGCAAGGCGTGCACTAAATGTGCATGACCACACAATGGGTCTAAAAGGCTATGCAAGTGTTTGCCAAAGAATACAGGCTGAGTCTACTACTCAGTCTACTGCTACTTAGGAGACTACAAAGTCCTCTACTATTGCTCCCGCACCTCTGCCTTGCCATGCTATGTGGATAGATGGGAGGCAAAACAAGAAGGGAGATATAACGAATCCCACAACTACTGAGGTGGCTGCAAAAATGGTAAAATTCAACTCTCAGAGAAATTGATCAATATTGATGGTTGTTATGTTTACTTACCAATTTCTGTTGATGGCGATTAGCGGGAGCTACATGAGCAGAGGAAGGAAGGCAAGTTCATCCCTAAGGGCACAAGGGATGAATTGACAGTTGCTCTGGATTACCCAGAGCATACTAGACATGTTAGGGGTGCAGGCACTGGTGTGAGCATCAAAGCATTCTTTGGGCCATCCCAGCACAAACCTGTCCCAAAAGTGGGACTTTCACAAGCTAAGATAACCTATTCTTTTTTTAAAATGTTATTGCGAAAGAGAATTCAATAATCAAAAGCTAGCGTTTCTTTTATCCATGTATAGGTAGATCAGTTAATTTATAGGAGAATCCAAGAAGCAATGGTGAAGTGGCAGGCATCTCAGACTGTCACTCAGACAGTACCTGTGGTGAGCTTCTCTTCTCCTACTGTAGAGGTTGGGAGTAATCATGTATACCCACCACCTAGCACACCCACTGTAAGTATTTTTATGACATAGTAGCTAGTCTTTTCAAGATGATATGTTTATGTATATATGTATATAACATTCTTTACATAAATTTGTAGGGGTTGAAGCCATGCCATCTAAAAAGTCAAGAATATATCATTGCAGAGGCACATGCTTACCCAGCCCTTCCAGGGGACATGTTTTATGGGACTCCAGTACCGGCTGGTGCGGTTCGTGTGAGCCTGATACATGTACTCCCCAATTGGAGGGATCTTCCATTGCCATATGCCCACCCAGATTCTGAAATGCTTGGTGAGGCAGAAGGTGGAGTGATAATGTGGCCCAAAGTGGATGTCATCTATACTAATATTGTATGGTAAATTTACGTTATGTTAATTTGTTAGTGTGTATATATGAGTCAATTGATCTGAAATTATATATACAGGTCAAAAGGAACACACCTGCTACATCTCGACCTCCACCTCCACCTCCTGAAGTACCAAGTTGGCTTCCAAGGGACCTACACGCCTCGTTAGGTCCTAATTGTAGGGGTATGGCAGTATGGATAGGCGAACATAATCTAAATTGCCCTATAAATGTTTCTATTCTGGAGGGTACTACAGGTCAATGATACGATAACAAGCTATTTATACAAGATATTTTGGAGTTGTTTCGTTATGAATGGCTGAATACATCTATGATAGAGCTATGGATATGGTGAGATCTTATTTATACATCCATATACCTTATTTTATATATGGTGATCTGGTTTCTTATATATTAATGCATATGTAATACATGTTTTGCAGCCACTTACACACGATATGTATAAATTTTTCATTTTCCCATATGGGATTTTTGGTGTCATCTTTGATTAGTCTTGTAGATAAAGACCTTTTTCAGTTACTTCATAATGCTGTGCTACTTTTAAATATTTTGGTAAAAAAAGATGGTGATAATAGCTCCATTCAATGTCGAGTAAGTTTACTTTATTTATAATTTGGACTTAAGAAAATTATATTTTTATTATGGATTTTGAGTTTTTAATTTTTAACTTTCTTACCTGTATTGGTAGGCATTGGGTGTTACTAGTTATTGTCCCCAAGACATTCACTATCTATTATCTAAATCATGCGGGGAAAGAATTGAATATATTATATGGACACACAATGAAAAGGCCATTATTCACGTGAGAAATATTTCATATTTTTATATCCGTTAACATCTATTATTACATTACTATTTAATTATGCAATTTAATGTGTTACATTAACATGTAGGGCTTTACACGAGTTCAAAAAATTGGAGGAAAGGTCCCCAAGAAAAATAACCAATCACTAATTTGGGAGAATGTGAAAATAATTTCCCGACTCCAATGTATATATTATTTATGTGAACTGTGTGTATTTGTATTTTTTAATATTTTGTATGTTTGAATTTATAGTGTGCTACACAAGACAACAGTTGGGCATGTGCAAACTATGTGATGCGATTTATGGACCTAATCATCAAACATACGACAATGGAAATTGATACTATACATCAGGTATTATATACAGTCTCATTAGATAATATGAAATATATCAATATCATTATATATTATTAATTATATATATGTCATTCTCTTTACAGGTGTTTAAAACTAACTTCACTACAGGTGGAAAGTTATTATATGTACATACATCCTATACGAGGGAAGACTTAAATGATGTAAGAGAAAAATGGGCAAATGCCCTACAAGTAGTGGAAAATTTTAAATATGATTGGGATAGTGATGACGATAATGACAATGATGAATAAATAATGATATTTCTAAACTTTGTTCTCATAATTATTTTTATGTGAATATG
Source organism: Alisma plantago-aquatica (assembly GCA_963693085.1). NCBI lineage: Eukaryota > Viridiplantae > Streptophyta > Magnoliopsida > Alismatales > Alismataceae > Alisma > Alisma plantago-aquatica. The sequence continues at coordinate 203,236,755 of OY856410.1, read as the reverse complement.
AATGGATTTTTCTGAATTGCCATATGTGTGAATGTGAAGATGATCAATACATGAATGTTTCTACATGTGTCTGAATGTGAAAAGAGATGAAATGAATGGAACTGTAGGCTGCTAAATGTGTGTAAAAATGGATGAAATTTGAAATGGAACTACTGATTTCTACATCTGTGTGATGAAAAATAATATGAATTAAATGTGCTTATACATGTGTGTGAATCACATGATCCATATATAATATTGTCCATCTTATTAATTTTGTAGGTTTGTGGTCTGTTGTTGCGTGATATCAATGGATGTTGTAAACCTGCAGTTCAGAATGAAATTACAGGTTCTGCATCCTGCTGACCAGCCATACAGTAGGCCTGCAAACTGATAAGAAAAAAAATCAGAACATAGGCGTCGATTATTAGTATAAAACCGACAATAAAGACATACAACGTCGATTATTAACAAAAAAATGACGTCTATGTCGATATAGTGTTGGTTATATATACAAACCGATGCCGATGGTGCCCTTACTGGCACGTTTTATTGGTGGCAGGAAGGGTTATAATGTCAGTTTTTGTGAAATGTCGACGTCTTTGACCTAGATATAGTGTCGATTTTATTAAGTAACTGGCGCCTATAGTGCCCTTGCTGGCACATTTTTAGTGGCGGGAAGGGTTATGGCATCAGTGTTAAAATCAACGTTGAAGGTTTCGACTTTTAGCGGCGCCCACTTCGGTGTCGTTTTGAAACTGACGCCAAAGGCCTTAAATAACCGACACTACAGGTCGGTTCTATACTAGTGACGTGGTGACACGTTCTTCACCCTCCATGGAATTATACCACCTGCTAGCTTGCCCTGAGAGAGAGAGAGAGAGTATTTGATCATTCTAAGTCTAATGACATCTTTAGATACGCCAGGAATTTTATGCAAAGAACAAAGGTATGAAAATTGTTGGAGATGATCTTGGAAACTCTTGCCTTTGTTCCCCAAAAATAGGTTGGTTTGAAGCATGGTGATCCATTGGGTGCGTATCTTGAATTGGGGGGTTGTGATTTTAGGTGGCACAATATGATGTTGTGCATATCCTATTTTACATGTAGAAAAATCTTTTAATTCTTTTTGTTTTTCCACCTCTCTCTGAGGAGTTTCTATAGCTGCTTGTTCTGCCATGTAAGTAGCTCGTAAAGCGGCATGTTAAGTCACACGCTTGACCATCATGGTCTCTCTCTGTGAAGTGAGTGCTTACTCAATCCAATGGGTAACAAAGCTGCACACAACAACAAAATGCAACACACAACAAGAATAATGGTCGCACACAAATTCTTGTTATGTTATTTCTAATTTTTAGTGTGTTAGAAATGGCTTAGACTTGTCCCTTTATAGCTAGACGTAGCCACTCAAATAGGCAAACAAACATTCAAGTCTTTTTCAACAATTATTGGGTATCGAATCGCTAAATAAAATAGTTTGTTGGGTACACCCAAAATAGAACTGATGAGACATAATGGCTAGATTGGATGGATTTAATTCAAAAGAAGTTATGAGTTGAATGACTCTACACATTTGATTTTCCAAGGCAATTAAGAGTGGAAAATTATGCATCTTATTATTTTCAAACAAAAGAATTAACACTCAATGCCTAGGATCCTATTTATAGGCTCCTTGCAATAAGGATTCAACTAGGAATACACAATCCTAATAGGAGTCTAAACACAAAAGGGGTCCAACTTGCATGTAGAGAGAGTCATCTCTAACTCCAAATGGGAATACTAATCCAAATCTAAGTAGGAATATGGGTTGAACTCAAACCAAAGAAAGACCAAAAATAGGATTGTTACACCATGTAGGAGTAGGAATAAGACTAGGAATCTTCTAGGCATAACTGAACAACAAATCTGAACTTGTCTCCAAGATGTTGTTTAGATGCCTAATTTATCTCATGTTACACCAAAAAATTTAGTATAGGTATTTTGTAGGATGCATCACATCGGGACGATTGTATAACCCAATTTTGAGCTGGTCTATATATTTATATGGGTAGTGCGGGCTATTTTTTTCTAAAACATGGGCCAGGGCCAAAGTAAATTCGAAACCCAAGAATTTTGATATTCAAATTTGTACATGTACATGTTATATATATATATATATATATATATATATATATAGTATTATAAGATGTAATTTTTTAGATCATATTTTATCCAAAATATGTTTAGTGAATCATATTATAGCAATAAAGAGTGTGAAGTAGTACATTTCAAGTTGTATGTTCACATTTGCTATTTAAGATGTTTGTAGGGGTGAGCAAAATTCAGTTAATAACAGATAAACCGAATGGCTAATTTTGAATGGTTAATTTATTTAAGACAATTTGGTTAGTTCCATTAATTTGGTTAGTTTATTTTGGTTAACTGATTAAACGATTAATTTGTCAGTTAAAGATATTTTGTGTTTGGTTAACCAAATTAACCGAATAGTCACAATTTATTCAAAAAGGAATATTTTGCTCATATATATACCTATATAATTTTACTTTTATTTCAAAAAACTGCCCCATTATAAACTAATCAAGCTTTTATGAACTATATATCACTATGTTTATATGTTATATTACTAAAATATAATAATTGTTCAAAATTTTATAATTATTTTTATACAATATTATCATAAAAGTGTTGTTTGGTTAATCAAATTAACCGACAGAATTATCCATTAACTGATTAACCATAATCAAACTAACTGACACTAATTTGATTAGGTTAACGGTTAAAATCTTAAACCACAAATTAACCATTTAACCGAACCAAATTAACCATAACCAACCAAATTAAACGAATGCTCATCCCTAGAAGTTTGTAATAACTTACAACACAGTTAAACTACTATATGATATGTATACTATGTAAATCATACATGGTTCAAAATACTTCTCAAATAGACATTTAGGGACTAATCATTAAAAGAAAATATGCATTTTCTAATCATAATAAATTGTAAGCATTTCATAAGTAGTTGAATTCCATAAGAAAATGTACGGTTGTATCCTCTTATTTTCTCTGTCTTTGTATATTATCTCCGATTTGGGGTCAAAACCTAAGAAGAAGATTATATCTTTGCTGCTTACAGTGGATTTTCCTGTCGTTGACCCCGTGATTTTAGCTTCACACATCATTTGAGTTTTTCACGTATAAATTTAATCTTTTTTCCTCTATCTGCTTATGATTATGATCTTAGATTTACATAATTTCTGTAGCACTTCTACGTATACTTCTTTTTAGTTACATCAAGGTTGCATAGTATATGAACACATATTTCCTATCAACAACGTTTACAGGGTGGATGAGAAAATCTCAATGGTAGTTCAATCTTTCCCAGCCTCATGGCTTTGGGACTAGAATAACTTATTCACTATATTATCTCTTCTCGTAAACTGCAAACAGACACATGACTAGGATAATCGTTTGCAATCCCTTTCCTGGTTAACGGGAAACAAACATAGGATTGCGCAACCGTAGTGGCACATACTTAGTTGAGTGGATCTTTGCCCAAACGATGGGATGAATTCAATTTAAAAAGAATACCGTGTTAAAACATATATAACTAACTTCCAATGCCGTTTTACACATTAAAACATCCTACCGTCTGTAATCCAATGTTCACACTTTCAAGCTTGACTGCCTCCCTTTGACTCCCCTGAATTCTTTCAATTTTAAACCAGTCACCTGCCGTCGTCTTCCCCAATAACCATTCTTCACATAAGTTATCTATAAACATTTCCCTATTTCCGTCCAACTACCTTGTTTGTCGAAAGGAGTAATCACAACGGCCTGCTAACCTAGTTAAGAGCCCAAAATAAGCCAACGTTATTTCCCCTGTTGAAGCGATATCGATGGATTGTGCCGTGCCTCTCGCTCTCCGTAGTCTTGAACAACAAATTTTGAATGAGCAGGAAGTATCTCCACATTCCTCATCTTCCTCCGTAAGGAGACATCTTGTGTGTGAGTTTGCATCACGGGCGCGCATCAGCCATGACGTCATGCAACACGCACGCGCCCCTCTGGTGATCTGCTCCTCCGTCTGTCGTCCTATAATTAACCCTGAAAACGAACGAAATCAGGCAGTAGCACCGCGAGGTCCGCGACGTCTGTCTTTCGAAGTTTCTAGCGTAGCTGGTCTTTCTTGTTTTTCCTATCTCCGCGGGGGGACGACGCCCACGTTCTCTTGAACTCACCACCTCTTTGTCTCTTTATAGCTGGTGACCCAAGTGCATGGATGCGTAACTCGTCTCCAAGAGGAAAATCTTACTATAGGATCAGTCTTATAATAATTCCATACGACCCAATAGAAATACGTTATAGTATATGATATGCGTTTGTTTTTTTTTCCTGAAGTGAAGGGTTTTGAAGAAGAGAGAGGAGGAGATGCTGCAATGTGATTGATTGTCTTATAAAAAAAACCATAGGACCTAGTAAGTTTTTTTTATCTCGAAGATGTTGCTCAATTGCTTTCTTGTCTCAAATAGGTCCGAAAAGGTAGTATAGGAACCTTCCGTCGGATGAGCACGGGACCGAGTAAGCCGTGTAACTCAACCTAGACCCACTCTATATTTCTACATGGTTGGTGCGAGCTGATTTTTTTATCAAAATTTGAAAAGAATCAGGTCAGGGTTGACGTAAACCAAAACCCACCAATTTAGAAGTCCAGATTTATACATATACATGTATAAACAGGCATGTTATAAGATAGCATTTCAGTAACAACTTTTTAAATTACATTTTGTATAACTAAAATATGTTTTATCAATCATATTAGTAAAGCAAGAAAAAACACAACAATACAATTAAGTTGCATGTACATATTTTATGTTTAATATGCTTGCAATAGGTTACAACACAATACCTAGTACATGAGATGTATACTATGTAAATCATATGCGGTACTAAATTCATCTCAAATAGACATTTATAGATCAATCAATGAAATAAAATGTATATTTTAATGATAATAAATTGTAAAAAAAATCCATAATTAGTTGGATGATTTTAGCTATAACTTATTAATTTTTGATATATAACAATATTTTTATATGAGTTTAATCTAAGAAATATTAGTTTCAATCATATATTACATTTAGTTCTAAAGTTGTAAAAGTAGTTAGTTTTTCCCACTAATATGTTACATATATTGATCGATATACAATTTTTAGACTCTATCAGATAATATATATCTACACATATATATTACACTACATCTTATTATTTTATTATGTTTTTCAAACAGAGTATATTTATGATAAAAGCCTAAGTCAATTGCATAGGTCAGGTGTGTACCTAGATATGGTCCAAAATATGTATGATAATATTGGTTCGAGTACGGATATGCCAAAACCCGATATAACTCAACCCAATACCCATTCCTAGTTTCTTATACTTTTTCCGCATAGATCAATGTGAATGTAGTGTATCTCCCCTCCGAACCCACCCCAAAGAAAATATTGTAGAGAGAAACCATCTCTCTACATTCAGGGTGTTGCCTGCCTACTCCTTTACTTTCCCCTCTTGTTCTTAAAGATGAGAAAATTTCCAATGAATTTGTTCTTGCATGTAAATATATGTTGACGACTAATTAGGTTCCCATTTCGGTGACCATTTTAAAACAAGCAGCTTAAGATTTTCATTTAGAGAGAGATTTTATTGCAGGCAGGGAACCAGTGACCAAGTCCGCGCTATCATTCATCCATTCATTTTTGTTGAAGCATCTCAATGGATTTTACCCCAATCCTGGCGACACTAGTACAGAAATGGGTTATAACGTCACTACATGTAGGGTCGGTTTTACCAAATAACCGACTTTATATGTCTAAAAAAATGTGGGCACCACTTAAGACCTCTTAGGTCGATTTTTTTAAATAAACCGACCTTGTAGTGTAACTCTATAGGGTCGGTTTTCCAAATAACCGACCTTATATGTCTATAAAAAATACGGGCACCACTTAAGACCTCTTGGGTCGCTTTTCTTAAAATAACCGACCTTGTAGTGTATCTCTATAGGATCGGTTTTCCAAATAACCGACCTTATATGTCTATAAAAAATGTGGGCACCACTTAAGACCTTTTGAGTCACTTTTTTTTAAATAACCGACCTTGTAGTACATCTCTATAGGGTCGGTTTTTCTAAAATAAGCGACCTTATAAACAATTTTTCCGACGGCAAAAATTTGCTTGATTTTGATTTCGCGCCTCGATCTATAGCGTCAGTTTTACCTTATAACCGACCCTAAAGGGCTCCTCGGTCGACAAATTCGTCGACCGAATAAGAGCTGAATTTCATGTATACAAGCACCTATAGGGTCGGTTTTTTCTTTATAACTGACCTTACAGTCCTCCTCGGTTCAGCACCTCTAAGGTCGGTTATTCCTACAAAACCGACCTTAAAGGTCTTCTCGGTAGACAAATTCGTCGACCGATATCTATTCTGGATCCAGATAGTTCACGCATGTATAAGCACATCTAGCGTCGGATTTGCACTTATAACCGACCTTAGAGCCTTCCTCGGTCGACCAATATTTCGACTGACTCACTCGGTCGACAAATTCGTCGACAGATAAGTACCTCTAAGGTCGGTTTTTCCTTAAAACCGACCCTAGAGGTACTTATGTGAAGGAAATCTGGCTCTTTCTCGATCGACAAATTCGTCGACCGATATCTATTCTAGATCCAGATAGTTCACGCATGTATAAGCACCTCTAGCGTCGGATTTGCATTTATAACCGACCTTGTAGCATTTCTCGGTCGACAAATTTGTCGACCGATTAGGAGTCAGTTTTCAAGTGTATAAGCAACTTTTAGGGTCGGTATTTTCTTTATAACCGACCTTAGAAGTCCATTCGGTCGATAATATTGTCGACCGAGATAAACTAGGATCCATTTTAGTATTTCACACATGAATAAGTACCTCTAGGGTCGATTTTTTCCTAAAAACTGACCCTAGAGGTACTTAAGCGAATGAAATCTGGCTCAATCTCGGTCGACGAATTGTCGACTGAAACATATCGGTCGACGAATTTGTCGACCGAGGAACGACTAGAAAATCAACCGTCGTAACGGCTAAAAAAATCAACCGTCGTAACAGCTAAAATTTCAACCGTCGTAACGGCTATAAATACGACCGTTGGCCGACCAGGAGAACGGTCCAGAAAACGACCGTTTCGGGCATCGGTCGACAAATTGTCGACCGAAATTGACTCTGTTTTGCTATAAATAGCACCCAAAACGATCCATTTCTTCACACCTTCACATTCTCCCTTCTCTAGCTCCTCTCTAGTGTATTCTTGTGAAAATCTTCAGCTTCTCTACATCCAATTCTTGCTTGCTATTTCTCCATTTCAAAGCAACGAAATGGCTTCATCATCTACGCGCAGAAAGAAGCAAGTTGCAGGTAGGAAAGGAAGGACAATCTCTTCAACGCTGCCATTCATCAACGACGTCCCTTTCATCGACGCAGCTGCAGGTGACCGCTACCTCAAGCTCTCATAAAAAACTCCTCTTCCACGACGTCCAGTCGACGTCATGGACTTCCAAAGAATTGTCAATTTGGAGGAACTTTTCGAGGTGCAACATTTGACTGATTTTCTAAATCCCTCCTTCCATTCCTACTCCTCCAAAGTAGTTAATGAATTCTATGCCAATTTAGCCGAACATCCTGAACATGATTCCTTCTCCTCTATGGTTGGTGGGTATGGATTCCATTTTACTGAGGAGGGTATTCTTGATATGCTTGACATAGATATAGAGGAATATAAAATTTTTATTGATCTCACTAGAGTAAATCCACTCAACAAACTCTCCCAAGATGACACTACAACTAGCCTTAGTGATGTCAAAAGAGCCATCTTTCAATCAAATACGACTTGTCATGAAGATAGGGGTACCTATTATGCCATAAATTTAAAACCTGAAGCTAGGATCATAAATCTCATTGTTTCCACCAATATCCATCCTAGAGCAAACAAATATGAAGTACCCACCTTTCGTATGTACCTTTTCTATGTCATTCTCAAAGGTATTCCCATAAACTTTATTCGTATCATCCTTAAGAAAATGCTTGAGTTTTCTGGCAATCCACCTTATACTGACTTTGTATGCCAAATCACTCAACATTTTCTTAAGAAGAATATTGAGGATGACTTAGGTTACACATGGGATAGAAAACCCCAAAAGATAAGTAAAAATATGGTGGAAAAGATGGGAATCGACTTTGGCCACAAAAGGGCTAGGACTGAAGGGGAGACATCCACCCAAGACATACCTCCACCACCTCCTCCTACCAACCTACCCCATGATCCTATTACAAATACCTTGACATACATTGCTGGCTCCCAATATCACCTAAGTAGGCAATTGGATTATAATCACCATGGCATGACTTATTTAAACCAAAGGATGCAAGCTCTCTCTCCTAACCAACCTGATGAATATCCCATTTCCCTTAATCCTGGCATGATAAATCCATACAATCCTTCCTACAACTACTATCAAATTCCACCTCCACCATCTCCTGATCTCACACATACTCAGTTTTCCCCAATTCAACTTCAAGACATTGCTGCCAACTTTTGCTTTGATCGTGTTCCCACCTTCTTGGAGGCTTATGCCTTAACCATGACAGGTGCCTTGGAGTGGCAGACACTGGTCAAATATTATGGAGCTGAGCCCTTTCTTGGAAAAGACCCAGACATTGATGTAATCCTTCGGTCTTTCCAGTGAGATTATGAGATATCTTTGTAATGATGTAATGTATATCTTTTTATAAAGCAAGTATGTCATGTTTCATCTTATAAAGTGTATGGGCATTAAATTGTTATAAATAAAAGTGTTTTCCATGGCTTCATTTGGACATATACATGTTATATAAGAATATTTTTATTTCAAATGATTGAAAAATAAATTATGGCTAAATTTGACAAAGAATCACTTGGTTAATCTCATACACACACACTTGATACTTAATTTAAAACATTGAAACAGGGTTAATCTCGGTCGAAAATATTATCGACCGAGACAAATTCGGTCGATAATATTGTCGACCGAGGATGACTTTAGGGTCGGTTTTTTTCCTTATAACTGACCCTAGAGCTCTTTCGGTCGACAAATAGTCGACCGACAAATTTTTTGAATAGAGTTTAGTACTTTTCAAAATGTTATAAAGCATTGGGATCTCAATCTTTTATCTCATTGTTGGGAATTCACATCCCTCAATTACACCATCATCACATTTGCTGATTCTGGGTATTCAAACCCTTAGTTCATCACTAAACATGGTCATAACTTATCAGGTAACTATTACCTTCAGGTCATCTGACCAAGGTATTCAGGATATTTGTTACACAATCATCTCAATTTTATATCAACCATATCAATTTCATATCAACATCATGCAATACAAAAATAACATCTCTATTCCCTCATTAGGGTTAGAGTTTCCCATCTTTATCAATTAGGTTTCACATATCATCATTCCATATTGAAATTTCACATAACATTATCCCATATTAGGGTTTTTACACAACACCACCCTATATTAAGGTTTCACATAACATTTCCATATTAGGGTTTCACATAACATCATTCCATATAAGGGTTTCACATAACATTATCCCATATTAGGGTTTCATACGACATCACCATATATTAAAGTTTCACATAACATCATTATTAGGGTTGTGGAAGCACTTTAGAGCTCCTAGAGTCAGATTTCACGTGTATAAGCACCTATAGGGTCGGTTTTTCCTTTATAACCGACTCTAAAACGCTCCCCGGTCGACAATTATTGTCGACCGACATGAATTTTTGATCCAGTTTTTCACGCAAACTCGGTCGACGAATTTGTTGACCGAATGAAACCATATTTCTTTCTTAGAAGCACATCTAGGGTCGGTTTTTCTAATAACCGACCCTATAGGGGGTCTCGATCGACATTATTGTCGACCGACAATATCCAGTTTAGTTTTTCACACATGTATAAGCACCTCTAGGGTCGGTTATACGAAAAAACCGACCCTATAGGTGCTTGTACGAAGGAAATCTTGCTCCTTCTCGGTCGACAAATCGTCGACCGAAACGAGCCAGATTTCTTCGTATTAGCACTTTTAGCGTCGGGTTTACCTAATAACCGATCCTATAGGTCTTTTCGGTCGACAAATTCGTCGACCGAGTTTGCGTTTGATTATTATTAAACAACCCGACACGGGCACCATTTATCTGTAGAGTCAGTTTTTGGTTTGTTAACCGACGCTACAGTTTTTCGCTCCGTGCAAAAAGCCGAAATTTTAGTCTTTCTTCCTCCCGCGAAACCCTTTTCTCTTTTTAATCTCTCTCCCGCGGCGCCGCGAAACCCCTTTTCACTTTGTCATTCCGTTTTTGCCGCGAACGCTTCTCCGTGAAGCCGTTGCCGCCTCTCTACGCCGCCAAGAGGATCGTGAAGCTCGTCGTCACCGCAAAGAGGATCGTGAAGCTCGTCGTCGCCGCCTTCACTCTTCCTCCACGAAGCCCGTCGTTGCCGTGAATCTTTTCGTTGTCGTGAAGCTCTTCATTGCCGTGAAGCTTGCCGTCGCCGCCTTCCATTCTTCCACAAAGGTCGCCGCCTCTCCGTGAAGTTCTTCTCTTCCTCCACGAAGCTCGCTGCCATTTCCAAGTAAGTTCGAGCTTCCTTCGTTCTTTGTTCCCCTTCATTCCCGTCCGCCGCCATTGCTGCTTCCAGGTCCATCTCGGTCGACAATTAGTCGACCGAGAGCCCACCTGCGCGCAGCGTCCAGGTCCACTCTCGGTCGACAATTTGTCGACCGAGAGTGGACCTGGACGCTGCGCGCAGGTGGGCTCTCGGTCGACTAATTGTCGACCGAGATGGACCTGGAACTTATTTATGTTGGAGCTATAAATGTTTTAATCATATTTGATGTAATGTTCACAAATAGTTCTGAATATTATAATGATTTCAATCTTTGGACTGTTGGAAACGGCCTTACTTTGCTAATTTGTACAAGTATTTTCCATTTTATATGATTTGTAACCCAATAATAAAAACATGCATGTCTTTTTTCATATGTAATCATTATATAAATTTTAGAAATTAATACTATATTAGACATGTGTACTCCTAGATTGACACTTTAGGGTTGATGCATGATGTTTAACTTAATATATAAATATGAAAATAATGCATTTATATATTAACTTAGAAACCCGTTCAAAATTTACTCATTAGGAGTAAACTTTGGATAGTCCCCGGTTTGGGACTGTTTTTTGATATTTTAATCTCACTTAGGATGTACCTGTATAATGTATGTTTAGTTTTGTAGATTATTTCAGTAGGATTTCTCCATTTGTTCTCTGGGTACATATGTGAGTGGTTATTTACCATTTGCATCGGTGTACTTGGAGAACTTAGGGGAAATGTTGCTGAAATTTTCTTCAAAACTAAACATACATTATACAGTTACTAGTGAGATGAAATATTCAAAAATGGGATAGGTGGTACACTTTAGTATATAAAATTAACTTTCTATCAATAAAAACTTACAGATTATTATAGTATCAATATTAAACTGTTAGTTTTATAATTAATTTTAATGTGATATATAAAATGGATCGAAGTTGGATGTCTATCAAGAACCATTGCAGTCCTGAGTTTGCCAAAGGTCTTGATGAGTTTATCAGATTTGCTGAGGAACATAGGAAACTACCTACAGATAGGCTATATTGTCCATGTAGAAATTGTTGTAACAATTCGAAAGTTGATACTGGTGAGGAAATTAAGAATCATGTCATATTCAATGGGATCATACAAGGTTATAATGAATGGTATTGGTATGGAGAGAAATTGAATCATGGAGCAGAAAATGTTGATACTAATAGTTGTGGCATAGAAGATATAGATAATGATGATAATGTTAATGATGAACCGATTCAAGATGACCAGATTCAGGATGATATGATTGATGAGATGCTACGTAGTTGTCGGGACAATGTCATTGATCCACCTTCTTTATTTGCAAACATTGTCCATGATGCTGAAAAACTATTATATAAGGGTTGTACTAAGTTTACGAGGTTGAGTGCTGTGATGCAATTATACACTCTTAAAGCTCAAAACCGGTGGAGCGATAAGAGTTTCACTTCATTGCTGTCTTTGTTAAAGGAAATTCTTCCTGAAGGCAACGAGCTTCCAATTTCAACATATCAAGAAAAGAAAATAATGTGCCCAATGGGAATGGAGGCTAAGAAGATTCATGCATGTCCAAATGATTATGTGTTATTTCAGAAGGACTATAGTAATTTGATAAATTGTCCAAAATGTGGTGCGTCAAGGTATAAGACTACAAATTCAACTAAGGCTAAAAATGGCTCTCCTGCCAAGGTGATGTGGTATCTACCAATAATACCACGATTTCAACGCTTATTTGCTAATACAGAAGATGCGCAAAATTTGTCTTGGCATGGGGAGTTAAAGGTCAATGATGATGGTGTCCTACGACATGCATCTGATTCACCACAATGGAAGAAAATTGATTTATTATACCCTCAATTTGGTAAAGAACCAAGAAACCTAAGACTTGGACTCTGTACAGATGGAATGAATCCCTATGGTACATTAAGCAGCCAACATAGCACGTGGCCTGTTATGATTGTTATATACAATCTTCCTCCTTGGTTGTGTATGAAAAATAAGTATGTGATGTTGTCAACATTGATATCAGGGCCCAAGCAACCTGGAAATGATATTGATGTTTACCTTCAACCTCTAATTGATGACCTAATGAAACTATGGGAAGAAGGTATTATGACATATGATGCTTCACGTAAAGAGATCTTCAGTTTGCGTGCTATGTTATTTTGCACGATTAATGACTTTTCAGCTTATGGAAATTTGTCTGGATATAGCATAAAAGGATACAAAGCATGTCCTGTTTGTGAGGAAAATACTGATTCAATCAGACTGAAACATGGTGGTAAAATCGTATATCTTGGTCATCGTAGTTTCTCCCACCAGTGCATCCTTATCGAAGGCAACGCAAAACCTTTAATGGGTCAACTGAGGAACGAAGTGCTCCTAAACCTATACCAGGACATGTTGTATATGATAGGGTGAAACATATTGTTAATGAATTTGGAAAGAGTTCAAGTAGTCATACACTCGCATGTGACAAATCTCTATACAAGAAGAGGTCAATATTCTGGGATCTTCCTTATTGGAGATCTTTGGCAATTAGACACTGTATTGACGTCATGCATGTTGAAAAAGATATTTGTGATAGCATCATCGGTACGCTATTGAACATGCCAGGAAAGACTAAAGATGGCATCAAATCTAGAAAAGATTTAGAATTAATGGGTATTAGAAAAGAATTATCAGTGGAGATCAGGGGTCGCCGCACATATTTTCCACCGGCTTGTTACACTTTGTCAAAGAAAGAGAAAAAGACTTTCTGTGAGTTCTTGTATAATATTAAGGTTCCACAAGGATACTCTTCTAATATTTGTAGATTGGTATCAATGAAGGATCTGAAACTGATAGGTCTCAAATCTCATGATTGTCACACCTTAATGCAACAAATTTTACTTGTGGCTATTCGATCTATATTGACGAAGCATGTAAGGTTTGCAATCACAAGACTCTGTTTCTTCTTCAATGAAATATGCAACAAAGTGATACATCCTGATACTCTCGATAAATTACAGAAAGATGTAATTGTTACCATGTGTCAGCTTGAAATGTACTTTCCTCCTTCATTTTTTGATATCATGGTTCATCTTGTAGTACATATTACAAGGGAGGTGAAGATGTTGGGTCCAATTTTCTTACACTGGATGTATCCATTTGAACGCTACATGAGTGTTTTTAAAGGTGATGTTCAGAACCGTTATCATCCTGAAGGGAGTATTGTTGAGGGTTACGTGGCTAGGGAGGTGATGGACTTTTGTAATGATTTTTTTGAATTGCAATGAAACTTGTAGCGATCAAAAAAATTCCCATCACACTGGATCTTATTGTGGCAAAGGAACTCTGGGAGGACGAGTGAAAGGAATCAGTCGTGAGTTGTGGGAACAAGCACATTTGTATATTTTACACAATATCGATGAAGTTAGTAGCTACATCACAGAACATAATGATCTTATCAAGAGAAATCATCCGCGATCCAGTTCAATGTGGCTTGCAAGAGAGCATAATCGAACATTTATTAGGTGGTTTGAAGAGAAAGTATTTAATCAACTATCTGAATCACCAAATAATGTTGCTGAGAACATAAAATGGCTCGCCTTTAAGCCAAAAATGGATGTCATGTCATATGAAGGTTATGACATTAACGGATTTTCATACTACACAAAGCATCAAGATGAAAGTAGTGTAGTTCAAAATAGTGGGGTCACTGTTAAAGCTTGTTCATTGTATTTTGCTAGTGCCAAAGATAAAAGACCACGTGAAGCTGAGATGTCATATTACGGCGTCATTGAGGACATATGGGAAATGGACTATACAAATTTTCGAGTTCCTATATTTAGGTGTAATTAGGTTGACAACAATAAAGGAGTTTCAGTGGATGAGTTGGGTTTCAAATTGGTGAATTTTGAAAATATTGGTTTCAAAGATGAGCCATTCATCATGGCAAACCAAGCAAAACAAGTATTCTATATTGATGACCCGGCAAATAAAAATTGGTCTGTCGTTCTTAATGGAAAAAGACAATTTACTGTAGATCCTATAAATAAAGAAGAATACTACAAAAATTATAATGATTCCAGTCCATTATCAGTTGGTTTGCCAAGTGTAAATGTTGAAGATAACACCGATGAATATTATAAACGTCAAGACCATGCTGAAGGAATTTTCCTTGACTAACAACTCAACCAATACTAAAGGCATGTATTCTTCGAATTATTTATTTTATTATCATGTATACCTTATCACTTGTGCTTTTATTATCACTTATTTGTTTTATCATGTATACTTGCAGGTTCTAAAATGGCGAGTGAAGATGAACATTTTGAGTATGAGCACCATGAAGATGAACATTCTGAGCATGAGCACCATGAGGATGGTAGTGGTGATGCTAAGAACATTAGAGGTCCTACATTGATGCGTAGGCTGCAGGAGCTCAGGGCTAAAGGGGATAAATTGCCAGTCCAGTTTGATATGACATGAGCACCTGTTGGGGAACATGCTAGTGCTTTCAAGCATTACATAGGGGTGACCGCGCACACTAAGGTGCCAATAGATATAGAAAATTGGCATGATGTTCCTAATGCCAAAAAAGACCTCATATGGAAAGATATATCTGTGAGTGGAAGTGATATGTTTTTTATTTATTGATTCTAATTTAGTTTGCTTGGAATTAATTCCTTTTCAAAACAACATTATTAATTGTTTCTTTTGTATGTATAGGGTGTTTTTCATCTAAATGAAAAAGATCACAAGAAAAGAGTGCTACAACGTTGTGGTGTATGATGGAGGGGTTTTAAGACATATCTTGTAAGGGAATTTATAAATAATCCTAAACAAAAGAAGAAAGCTACAGATGTATATATTTTTATTGATCCTGAGGTGTGGGAAAGATTTGTTGCAGCTAGGAGATCAGAAGAGTTTCAGGTAATAAAGATTGTGATGTATTGTATGAATATTTAATTTTATACAATTAAGGAGGTGAATCTTTTTATACATGTTTGCCAAGTCTAAATTGCAATACCTCGTTTTAAAATGATCAGGCTATTCACCAGGCTCAAAAGGAAAGACGGGCTAAAAATGTGCATGACCATCGCTTGGGGCCCGATGGTTATGCCTTCCGCCGCCAACTATAAGAGAAACAATCATCTTCTAGAGAAGAATCTAGTACAACTCAAGTTGAGCGACCACCCCGACACATGACATGGATTGATGCTAGAAAGAATCGAGTCGGTGAAATTGTCAACCCTGCAACTAAGGAGGTGGCACAAAAGATGATAGGTTTATCCCCAACTAAGTAAAGAGTAACTTCCACAAACTTATATTTATTTATATCTAATTGATATTGTGATTTAATATTTTTGTTAACTATGAATAGATTGATCTCCACGAGCAAAGGAAGGAAGGAAAGTTCATCCCAACTGGCTGCATGGATGAACTAGCAGTTGCTCTTGGTACGAAGGAGCATCCTGGCCGTGTTAGGGGATTAGGAGCTGGCATAGGATTCAAGTCTTATTTTGGCCCTTCACAATCTAAAAGAGGTCGTGTAGGAGGTTTTACACAAGAGGATCTTGAAGCATTAGTAGCGCAGAAAGTAAAAGAAATATGTCTTCATTTCAGCCTACTCAACCTTCTCAACCTATTCATATTGCACGTCTCTCAAGTGATGAGGTACAAGCCCATGCTACAATTTAGAAGGTCATGGGAGCACTCCCGATGAACCACCACAACAATCTGCAGTAAGTTTTTATTCTATATATGTTGTGTTATTAGTATGATGAATATATGATAATATATATAGTTGTAACATGTATCTGTTCTACTGTTTTTTATATAACTTATATTATTTCAATCTAGGTTGGTATGAACTGTAAACTTGCAGTGGAGGTTCCAGAATATAATGTTGTGGCAGCGGGCAAAGTGTACAACCTTGGTGGTACATTGCATTGCCAACAAATTACTGATGACATCTGCCGTGTGTCCATCCATCTTGTGTATGACGGAATGGGGGACAAACCACTACCCATACCTAATCCTGAATATAGTACAGTTGAAGAAGCTGAGGGTGCTATGGTGGGTTGGCCTAGACACTTGGTTATCAATGACAAGGTATACCTTATTTCTACCATATTTTTCATATTTGACTGCATATATGAACTCATGTAATATAAGTATGTAATTTAATTAACAGGTTTGTAAACTAAAAAGTAAAACTTCTGCTAGTCATCCTCCTATGCCCAAGCCATCTTTCATTCCCGAAACTACATTCGACGAATTGGGAAGCAAATCTAAATGTTTGTGTCGATACTTAGCCAACCAAAGATCGGGATCACATATGATGGTCAAGTTAACAGAAGATGCAGTTGGGAGAGACTTTGAGAATTTTATTTTTCTTGATGATATTATAGAGTTGTTCCGGTATGATTGGCTGAACACTTCGATAATAGAAGTATGGATAAGGTAAGGATCTATCAATATATATAGAAAATTCCAATACACATTTTTAGCTTATTTCTACATATGAAAATAATTACAAATGTTTAACATCCATTTATATACCGAGGTCACCAACTTTGATATAAAGAATATTGCATTCTTAGTTCCTTCGGTCACTAGTCAGGTGGAGACAAATATTGAGGATGTGAATGAGTACTTCTCTGATGCATTCAAATATTTTGCTGGTGAGGGGAAGGAAATTATCCTAATTCCTTTTAACGTCCAGTAAGTATTATTATTCAATATAATTTTAATAATGAATAAAACTATTTATTTTAATGTTTGTTTTATTCTTACTCAGAGCTAGACATTGGGAATTACTGGTGATTGTCCCAAAATTAATGACTCTTTATTATCTTGACCCAATGGGTAAAACAACAAGGAGTCACAAACTGAAATTGTCAGCTATGGAGTAAACATAAATTTAATCAATTGCTTCAACATGATATTTCTATTTAGAATTTCTATTTTATCAACTATCGTTTAATTGATAGGGGTATAAAGGCTTTTCGTGAAGCTGGAGGACAAATACCCACAAAATTAAAAACATTGACTTTGAAAAATGTCAAGGTAGCTACTTTGACAACTGCTTACTCTTTATGTAATAATTTTCAACTGTAATATGTCAACTCTTATACTCTTATCTCAATTGTTGTTTATAGTAGTTTACTAATATTAAGTATAATTTGTTATTTGTAGTGTCCTATGCAAAATAATGACTGGACTTGTGGCTACTATGTAATGAAATATATGCAAACTATTGCCAAACAAGCATCACATGACATTCAGACTATAAGTCAGGTAATAAAGAATAACATCATAAATTTACAAGTGATTGTAGTCATTTTTATAAAATATTAACATGTGCATTTTCTGTTAAAGATCTTTACAACTCAGCCTTACACACATGTGGACTTGAATGAATTCCGAGAAGAGTGGTCAAAGTGTTTTATAAGTGAAGTCGAAATAGCATTGGATTAAATATGTTGGCTCCATTTATGTATGTGGTTTGAGTACGTACTCTTTCATATTTTTACTTTTGTAATATATGTCATCTCTGACTTGCACTCTATCATTTTGTAAATTATGATATTTATTATCATTTTTGTTATGAATGTGTGGTTTTGAATGGTGACGGTTGAGCATCAATGCTCCCCTCTCCCAAAATATATGAATCTTCTTGTTCTTCAGTTCTATATCAATTTCTGCAGATTTTTTTTAAAAAAAATCATAACTTTTAGCGTTGATTTTTTAAATAACCGACCCTAAAGATTGAATTCAGTGTACACTCTTCGGTCGAGAAAATTTTCGACCGAAATATAACTTCTAGTGTCGGTTTTTGTAAAAAACCGAGTCTAAATGTCCTCTATAAGGTTGGATTTTTGAAATAACCGACCCTAAAGATTGAATAAAACATTTCAGTGTAAGACTCGGTCGACAAACTTCTCGACCGAATTACTATCGGTCGAGAGGTTTGTCGACCGAGTCTTACACTGAAATGTTTTATTCAATCTTTAGGGTCGGTTATTTCAAAAATCCAACCTTATAGTGAGTTCTCGGTCGAGACCGAAATATTTTCGGTCGACAATTTTCTCGACCGAGTGTTATCACTGAATGTTATTCAATCTTTAGGGTCGGTTATTTCATAAAAACCGACCCTGTAAACGTTCTCGGTCGACAATTTTCTCGACCGAGAACGTTTACAGGGTCGGTTTTTATGAAATAACTGACCTTACAGGCTCCTTTTTTCTCGCCTAGGTCAGAATTTTTACAACCTTTTGCGTCGGTGTTTACTCTGTAAGGTCGGTTTTATGTGGTTAAATAATCCGACGCTATAGACCAAATTCTGTAGCGACGGCCACCTAGGCGTCGGTTAAAAAGTGACGCTGCAGGCTTTAAAAAATCGACGCTACAGACCATTCTTGTACTAGTGCGACCAGGTTTAATGTCTGTATTTAGGGTAGATTACTCTCCCTAAGTTTTACTATCTCATCACAATGTCGGTGAAAGAATGTATGTAGGGACTGGTCATTTGGAAGGTGTTCATTCGGAAAAGGAAAAATAACATTGCAAACCGATTCAATGAAACTCCGACTAATTTGGTAACAACATGTTTGGTAGGAGGGAGAGGATTGAAAAAGGATGGGGAATGAAAGAGAATGGAGGTGATAGATGCATGTGTTCTATCTATCACATGTATCCCTACTAAATTGGAGAAATACTAGGCAGACACTTTTCACGAAGTATAAGGAGAAACGTAAAAAAATTGAAGAGAAAGCGTGTGGAAAATGAAAAACTTGGAGTAAAAACTATAAAGAGAAAGTCAGACTGGAATTTGACGAATGACATGGAAAGAAGATTAGAAGTGTTTAGAAATGGTAAAAAAATTAAAGAGAAAATTTATTGAAAACTAGAAATTAGAGTGAATATAAAAGATTAAAGGAAATAAGTAGTGATAGATTGAAGTGAGAACTAAAATCATAGAACAAAATTTAACATGAAACATGGAGAGGAAATCAAAAATTGAAAAGATAAACAATAGAAAAATAGGGGAATTTAATATTAGGAGGAAAATTTTGCTAGAAGCATGAAGATTTATTTTGAACAGCAGTTTACATGATTATCAGAGAACTTGAAATGAATTGCAAAAGAATAATAAAATATACTAGAAACCTAAATATTTGGATGGAAAATTAAAGAAAAAATAGGAAATATAGAAGGAAATACTTGCATAATATGTAGTTAAGATAAAGATTGAAATGGTCCCATTTATGTGAAATAAGTGTTTTATAACAAAAAATGTATTCTTTTTCATTTCTTTTCTCCATTCTAAGTAGACATGCTAAAACAAGTATAATCTCTCCTCACTTTCCTTCCCCCTTCCTTTCTCTTCCCCTCCCACTTATGTACTCTGCATTTAACATAGCGTAAATTTTGAATATGAATAACGTAAAATTAATGGCAATATAATTAACCCTTTACATCATATTATATACCCTGAAAACGAACGAAACTAGGTATGTCCTTTCAATTTTCTAGCGTAGCTGGTCTTTCTCATTTTCCGCGTCTGAGGGACGACGTCCACGTTCTCCCGAACTCACCACTTCTTTGTCTCTTTATCACTAGTGGCCCAAGTGCGTGCATGTGTAGCTCGTCTCCAAGATGTTGTTCAGCTGCCTTGTCGTCTCAAATTGGTCCAAAAAGGTAGTATAGGAACCTTTCGTCGGGATGAGCATGGGACTGAATAAGTTGTGTTACTGAACCTAGACCCCGCTCTATATTTCCACATGGCATGGCGCGGGCTGATTTTTTTATCAAAAATTGGAAACATATCGAATCAGGGTCGAAGTAAACTAAAACCCACAAATTCAAATGTCCATATATATACGTATACATGTATAAATAGACATGTTGTAAGAACCATTTCTAGTAATACATTTTCAGATTACATTATATATATATATATATATATATATATATATATATATATATATATATATATATATATATATATGAAATTTGTTTCATCAATCATATTAATAAAGCAAAAAAAGCAACTGTACATTTAAGTTGTATGTATATATTTTCTATTTCACATGCTTGCAATAGTTACAACACACTTATCCTAATACATGAGATGTATACTATAAATTATAATGTGATTTACAATTTATTTTAATTAGACATATGTAGACTAATCCATGAAATAAAATTTACATTTTTAATAATAATAAATTGTATTACTACAAAAAAATTGTACTAATTCAAAGATTTATAAGATATATAAAATCACCAGATTATTCATTGAATTACTACAAAAAAAGTGTAGTAATTCAATAAATAATCTGGTGATTTTAGCTATATCTTATAAATCTTTGATATATAATAATAATTTTTATACAACTTTAATAAAAAAATATTAGTTTCAATCATATATTACATTTAGTTATGAAGTTATAAATGTAGTTAGTCTTTCCCACTAATAAGTTACTATACAGATAAATATACAATTTTTAGACTCTATCAGAATATATATATATATATCTATTATATATAATACAACATATCTTATTTATGATGTTTTTCGGGCTGAGCCGATCCCGACTCAAATCAAGTCCATTGTGCATGCAAGGTATGTACCTGAAAATGGCCTAAATCCTATTTAATAATATTTATTCAAGCACAGTTATGCCAAAATCCAATATAACCTGACTCAATACTCATTCCTATATTCTTATATTTTTTCACATAGTCCAATGAGAATGTAATATTTCTCCCCTCAGAACCCACCCTAACAAAATAATATAGAGAGAAATAGGGATGTAAATGGGTAGGATATTACCCATTTACCCACCACCCATACCTTGTAGGGTAGGGTAGGGTAAGGGTAGGGATGAGCATCGGGTCGGGCCGGCCCGATCCGACCCGCGACCCAGCCTGCATAATCCGATCCAGACCCGAACCCGATTTATAATATGGGTGGGCCGGGCCTAAAATTTAAACCCATATTTTATTTGGGCCGGGTATGGGCGGAGGTAAACCCAGGCCCGAAAACTCAAATACCCAGATTAGATTTTATGTACATTATAGATGTATACATCTATCTTTGTCTTGATGCAATATGTAGTATGTATCCAATCAATGGCAACATAGACAATCTGTAATCAATCAACATGATTAGTGAATTGATACTAGTAAGATAATTATCATTGACATAGATAGACATACTTGATTTCATTATTTTGATCTCACTCTGTCCACATGTAGGGGACAAATGATCTTTTGCTCAATGCATAGTAGATTATTCTCTTTTTTTTCTCATATGCCCACATGTAGGAGACAAATGATCTCTTACCCTTCCAAAACTCATTTCGTTATATATACATATAGGATGAGAAGCAAAAAGCCACAACATCATAGATTCCACTGATTTTTTAACATGTACGAGAAAATGATTTGTTGCTCTTTCAATATCCATTCATTGTTGTAGGGGATCATACAACTAAGGTGTACATATTCCGGCTACATTTATCACAAAATATATATATTATTTTGAAGGTTGATCACAAAATACATATCATACTAGTTTAGTTTCCATGTTAGCAAGTTGGATCTAGCAAAATTTGGTATGTCCATTCGATGTTATATGGGCAAACCCGAATCCGGCCCGAAACCCAGCATTCTTATATGGGTCGGGTATGGGATGACATTTTTCATTTTTATCTGGGCCCGAACCCGGCCCGTGGCCCATTTTAAAATGTGGGTTTGGGTTTGGGACAGGCAAAACCCGGTATAACCCGGCCCGATGCTCATCCCTAGGTAAGGGTAAGTATATTTTTTACCCACCACCCGTTTACCCTTTACCCGGTTTACCCTCTTCTATAAAGGGTAGGGTAAGGGAGAAGTTTTACCCTACCCGCTTTACCCATTTACCCATTAGTTCAATTTCTAATTTATAATTTTAGATTCTAATATATGTATAAATGTCTAGTAAAACTCCTACAAGAAACGCCACTACTTTCTTAACTTGTACTATTATCATTCCCAAAATTTTAGAAAATAATGGATAGCGTGGAACCCCCTTTTATAGTCATATGTTAATAAGAAAAATGAATTCATAAATAAGAAATAATATATCAAATATTTAAGCCTTATTTTCTTAAAAATATATGGTTAGATATTACTATTTATTTTTTATTTTCTATCACTAAAAAATTATTACTGTCAAAAATTAGTTTAAAGAGTGTCTTGCATTTGATATAGGAGATATCATATGAAATTGTCATTTTAAATATCGTATACCTATCTTCATGTGGTTTTACCCATTTCACCCATTATCCTACTCATTTACCCTGTGGGTAAAAGGGTGTGGGTAAGGGTGGGGTAAAGACTTTTAGGAATAGGATAATTACCCTATCCTCTACCCGCATCTTTGATTCGAGTATGGGTAAGGGTAAGTCTTTACCCTACCCATTTACAGCCCTAACCATCTCCCAACATTCATGGTGTTTTCTACCTACTCCTCTACTTTTTCTCTTGTTCCTGGAGATAAGAACATTTTCCACGGAGTTGTTATTGTGTGCAAATGGACATAGACGACTAGTCAGGTTCCCATCTCTGTGACCATTTTAAAATGAGCATCTTATACATATATATCAATGACCAAGTCTCTGCTATCATTCATCCTTTCATTTCCACGACTGAAGAATCTCAACAGATTTACCCAACACCTGGCGACCAGGTTTAATGTTTACATTTAAGCCAATTTACTCTCCTGAGTTGTACTATCATATTAGTCAAGCCATACGTGCCTATACACTCTACGTGCCTATACACTCTGTCTTGGTTTAAAGATGTAGGCTCCCATTTGGCAGAATCCAACCGCAACTGTTGCCTCGTTTATTGGTTAGAACACATTTATCATGCACACTGCACATATCTGCCTACTCCATCATGCTTATCAGGCTTTTACCGTGCTCTTCACAATATAGGTGAAACAATGTATGTGGGATTTTCCATTTCTGCAGTCATTTGGAAGGGGTTCATTCTAGAAAAAGAAAAATAACAATGCAATTGTTCAACGAAACACCAACAAATTTGGTAACAACCTGTTTGGTAGGAGAGAGACGACGGGAGAAGGAGGGGTAATACATAGAGAATGAAGGTTATAGATGCATGTATTTTATCTACCACTTGTCTCCCTTCCAAATTAGAGAAATACTAGACCGACACTTATCACGAATTCTAAACAGAAACGTAAAAAGTTTAAAGAGGAAGCATGAGGAAAATGAAAACTTGGAGTGAAAACTATAAAGAGAACGCCAGACTGAAATTTGACGAACAACATGGAATGGGGATTAGAATTATTAAAAATCTGAGAAATCAAAGAGAAAATTTATTGAAAAAATAGAAATAGATTGAAAATAAAAGATTAATGGAAATAAGTAGTGATAGTTTGGAGTGAAAATAAAAAAAAAAACTAAAATAATAACATAAAACATGAGAGGAAAATTAAAACTAGAAAGATATACAATAGGAAAAATAGTGGAATTTGATATTAGGGTGGCAATTTGAGAGCAGTTTACATGATTATCGGAGAACTTGACATGAACTATAAAAGAATAATAAAATATCGTGTAAACTTAAATATTTGGACAGAAAATTAAAGAAAATCAAAGAAGTATAGAGGAAAATATTTGCATAATGTGCAATTAAGATAAAGATTAAGATGGCCCCATTTATCTGAAATGTCTTCAATAACAAAAATTGTATAATTGTCTTCCTTTCTTCAGTCCATGTTAAGTAGGCACACTAATACACGTACAACATCTTCTCATTTTCCTTCCCCCTTCCATTCTCTTCACCTCCTTAAATTTTGAATATGAATAATGTAAAATTATTTGCAATATGGGTACCGAGATTGTCGTGAAAGAATGTATATTGGTTTCTCCTATGTCATTTGCCACAACCATGTATCTCAATTTGCTCCAACCAAATCCATCTACTAAGGAAATCTTCTATTGGTTCAATTATATACTTTTGAAGGTGATTTTTAGCTAAACTTCACTCATATCCATGATGCTTATATGTGCCATCTCTTTCAATTTTATATTAATGACTATCAATTTTAGATAGAACATGAGATCATTTTGTATAATTGTTTGATTAGCAACATAGACACACACAAGAGGGGGAGAGAAAGAGAGAGTAAGGGTGAAATTTACGTAGGTATTTATACATAATATTTTTATACCACATATTTCATGAACTTATACTAGAGAAGTTATCAGTCTTCATCATATTTCTCATCAACAAGTATATCTCATGAGTTGTCTCTACTAAATAAATATTTTGAATGTAAACATTTCCAAAATAACCTAATATATTAAAAAAATATGATGTTTAAGGAAAAGATGGTCTTCCCGTCGGGGTTTGGGAGAGACGACAGTCGGGAAAGGTGATCGAGGTTTCCTGAGAGGAGACTGTCCGCCTAATAGTTGTTGGTATGTATGCCCATAGAGAAAGTCATATGATGATTGTAATGAGATACTTTGTAAATGATTTAAATAATAATAAAGGCAATTTTCATGTATATGTTTTAACTATTTTGAGATAATGGTATAACATGATAGATGTCTAAAGAATTATTTTACTCAATGATGTATACCTTCGGGTTGAGGACCTGAACGATGAGATCATACGGATATTAAGATTATACATTCTTTTTTTTTGTCCCTAGTCGGTTGTTAATGTGGAAATAACCATAGACATCAATAACACATAAGACTAGAGTGTGTGCAAACTGATGACATAATCTCATTAGTCATGATATAGGATATCAAACCACGCACATAGATACATGTTAGAGAATAGTGTATCAGACAGACCCACCATAAGAGTGATACATGGAAACCACGCTTGGTTAGTCAGGATCAACTCTTATAGTATTGGTGGTGACTATTGTTCTTAGACCTGAAATCACTGTACTCAACACATGTCGTTGGGTACACTTTGACATCATCAAACGCAGTTCTAAAATATGGATTGTTATTAAGGTGATGATTGGGTGACTTTGACACATGGGGTTTTGACTGTGAGTGATATATATGGGATTTTTCCCTCCTAAGGGAGTATGATATCTTGGCCACTTGATGAGTGAGACTGAGAAAAGCATGGCCATGCACATGTGAGTCAATGTGTGACATTGAGCTTACATATATCTCAAACAGTCTACTCTGGATCAAGAAACATGGATTGAATTCTTGTAGAGGATGACATGTCCATGCCTCAAGTTCAATCTAGATATCAGAGGCAAAGGAACTATACATTCATTGTAACACCAATTACATATTGTAGGGTTGAAGGTTGTTCTCCAACCTTCCTTTTCACTTGGGTAACACTGATGTGCGACTAGGCACCGCTCTTTACTTGTGAAGTCATAAGTGGTTATGGAATTTCACTACCAACATGAAATGGAACCTATAGGGTCACACACATAGGATTAACCTGGAAGAGGAGTTTATCCATGAATGATGTTTGGATTGATTACTGAAGGTGTTTAGGTACGCAATCAAATATTCAATCAATTGACTTGACTCAGAATCATCAAGTTCAAGTGTTGAACTAACTGATTTGAGTATCAGATTAATTGAAAACTGCATTGACTATGTTCTGTACAATCTGGACCAGCAACCGACTAGTTCACTGGGTGAACCGATCGGCTCATGGCCAGTGAGAGAGTGAACTGATTGGTTCAAGTGTCCAAACGAGCAGTGTTGGGTTGTCCTGGTTTGTGAGAAAAGTTTTTCGTTTCACTTGTACAATTTGATTGGGATAAGAATTGATCTTAGTATTAATTAAAAACGAACAAGAAAAGTCAATTGAAGACAAGTCTAGGAAGCTAACCAACTGGCTCACTAAGTGAACCGACCGGCTCACACTCCCAACCGGTCGGTTCGTTTGTGAAATGACTGGTTCGGCTACCGCAGTGCAATCAGTTCATAGAAATTTTGGACCCTTCTACTCCCACTTTAGTCTCGCATTGCCCGAGGCTGAGAACCCTAACCATGACCCCTCTTATATATAGAGGGGTATTGAGGGTCTTCTCAGATAGTACAACTCAGAACATTAGTTGCTCTATAAAGTTGTCCTCTCTGGTTGTGGTAACCAAGAGAGCCCAAGCAAGTGCTACCCGACCAGGGAGGCACAGCAAGGAAAAGACAACTACATGACGACAACTGGTGGTAGGAGAGCGTGTCCGTGACTAGTATGCTGACAGAAGGGGATGACTCCTTCTAGTGTCCTATAGGACAGGATGACTAGAGTTCTCAGTGTTCTATGTGGTCTATTTGTAGAGGTGGGAGGTTTCTACCACTCAGGAGGACGACAGTCAACTACAATCCGGATCAGGACCAGTGTTGGCATATATGCCCATAGAGCCATCCCAAACAATTGCATGGAGTCAGATATTAATTAATCAATTAATGTGATTATTTGGTTAATTAATGAATTCCTGAATATTCTAATTAATCTATGAGCGTTTTAATTAATATAGTGTCTCTATTTACCGATGGGTTTAGAAAACTCTACTTCCCTTCATCTCCTATTTAAAGGAGCTTGACGACCAATATCTATATAAGATATCGAGAGAGGCTTTTCAATTGACGCTCATGTACGTAAACCCTAGCTGTCACCATCCTTAGGAGAGAAAGGAGAGCAACGCGCCGATAGCACATCGCCATATAGACATGACTCCTTCTCGTTGGCTTAAGAAGCACGACGTGGAGTTCCAATCCATCCGCGTAGACGAAGTAGAGATGCAGACACTGAGACGCCTGCGTCTGGAGGACATCAACGACCATCCGTGCACGTTACGAGCAGTGTACATCACCGCACGAAAGGAGTGCCGTAGGATCTTCCTATGATAGTGAATGGGAGAGAAGTTCCATCTGTGTAGGCCAGCATTGTTGCACACCTATGTGCAGCGGGACATCGCAGAACTTGCTCCGCGATAAGGTATATCCCGCAAACACTCCTTCCAAATATGCTGTTGTCGACAAGATCATGTTTCAGTTTGAGTGGAATTTTTGTTTCTTCAGCCGCACATGTTTTCTCCCCAAAACCCAACAGTGGTATCAGAGCAGCGTCGATCTACGACGTATTTGGATTCATTTTGATATGATCGAATCGCTGTATACTATTTTTATGTTGCATACGATGCGAATTAAAACTTCTAATGTGCAAATCTAAACCTAATTCCACATACGATGTAGGTTTCTGTTTTTAACGTTTCAGACGGGGTCGACTATGGAAAATATTTATTTTCCTAAGTGTACTAAATTAAATTCTGTAGAACTTTCAGGGGCTTTGCCTCTGAGACCCCACGAGGGGCGGCCTCCCCTCGACCCCCGCACAGGGGCGCTGCCCCTGTGTACCCCACATTGTCTGCGTGGGAGTCAAAAATTTATTTAGTGAGAAATGTCCCACATTAAAAGTCCTATAATTTTAATATGTATATATGTATATGTAGATATACCTATGATATCATACATGTCACCATTAAAAGTTTGTTTTATGTGGTGAATGCATGTACGGTTTTGACCTAGTATCCCATTTTGTGAATGTTGTGAATGAATGTGGATGTCGATCTTGTTGATATGTATGTTTGTGAATGTTATGGATATACAATGGTTGCATATGGATCCTTTGTATAAAGTATTTGGCTTACATGTCGAGCCTCATCTTTTATTTCAAAGTGTAATTAATTCTTTCCCTTTATATTTGTACTCATATGATGTAATATAGATAGGATTAGTTTTAGTTTTTGTAAACTTGATGTAAGGAGGCCACTTGAAGATCCAACTCCAAGGAGTGTCCATGGAGATGCACCATGAAATCTAATTCCAAGAAGCAACTTGAAGATCCAACTCCAAGGAGCGTCCATGGAGAAGCAACAAGAAGATCTAATTCCAAGAAGCAACTTGAAGTTCCAACCTCACGGAGCATCCATGAAGTTGTTCATTGTAATGTTGATCCTTATAGGCTTACAGGTTGATTCACATGTATTGCATGAGATGCATAAGACTATAGGTGGACCGTAATCCTTAGTTGCTCAAAAGGATTACAATAGTATGGCCATAACTAATGTATTTGTGTTTATGATTGCATGTTTATCGTTTGTGGTTGTGGATATAGTATTACATGATATGTACTATAAGTATGTGGTGTTTGGATATGTATATGTATTTATAAAATCCCTCAATTAATAACATTAAGTTTTAGTTGCCTTCCATAAAGCAACACACATGAAAAGCTTGATTGACAATGTGTGGGCACGCCTCCGCGTGGTACACTGTCTATCTCGTGGAAGTGTGATGGTGGGTGTGAGGGTCTGCCTCCGCAGGGTGCACACTCACCGTGTTGGCATATGGGTTGGGCTTAACTAGGGAACCTTGAAAGGATCAAGTACCTAGAGGCACACAGATGCATCATGGCAAGGAGTTGTGCATGATCATCTATCCAAGAGTTGCATATGATGCAATTGGCAAAAGTTGCCTACCTTAGTATTTGGTCTTTGACATCAGCATTGGCTGGGCATTGATCCAATTATTTTGGATCTTAGCTCACTAGAAGGTTGTACATTGCAATCTTCCGAGTTGATAGTGAGGGCTATCAATTTGAATAAAATAGTGGGAGCATAATTAATTAAATGCCTAATTAATCTCGTTTATCAAATCTTTACAATTCAAAATGTTTTGGACTAAATGCAAAATTTTATTTTGTAGCAATCAAATGGCAAACAACACTCACACTTTCTCATTGCAATCGGTCCTTGATAAGGACAAACTTACTAGAACCAACTTTCAAAATTGGTTTAGGACGGTGAGAATTGTTCTCAGACATGAGCGTAAGCTCTATGTCCTTGAAACACCAGAGCCAACGGAACCCGCCGCAAATGTGCCCAAGGCTGAAAAGGATGCTTACAAGACACACCTTGATGATGTCGTGGATGTCAAGTGCCTGATGTTGTGCTTGATGAACTATGAGTTGCAAGAGCAACATGAGAATGTGAATTTCATGGAGATAGTAACACATCTCAAGAACATGTATCAACATCAAGCAAGATAGGAGAGATATGATGTCTCCAAGGCTTTGTTCAGGAGAAAGATGAAAGAGGGAGACTCAGTTGGCACCCATATACTCACTTCGATTGGGTACGTGGAAAGCCTATCCAAGATAGGATTTCCCCTAGGTCAAGAGTTGGCCACTGATGTGATTCTACAATCGTTGTCTTAATCATATAATCATTTGGTCATGAACTACAACATGAACAATCTTGACAAGCCGTTGTCAAAATTGTTGGGCATGTTGAGGACAGCTGAAGCACAGATGAAGAAAGACAAGCCCAAGTCTGTGATGATGATCAACAAGGCAAAGGGAAAGTCAAAAGGCAAAGGCAAGGCTAAGAAATGTTCTAAATCTGGGCAGAAGCCAAAGTCATCTGTGCTCAAAGCTATAGGTGGGATCTCCAAAGAAGACAGTTGTCACCATTGTCACCAGCCTGGACATTAGAAAAGAAATTGTCCTCTCTACCTGGAGGAACTGAGGAAGAAGAAGCAGGGGATAGAGATATCCACTTCAAGTATATATGTTATTGAGATAAACTTAAATACTTCTTCATCATGGGTACTGGATACCGGATGTGGATGTCACATATGTTCTAATATGTAGGATCTGATAAGAAGTAAGCCTTTACGAAAGGGCCAAGTCAAGTTGCGGGTTACAAATGGAGCAAGAGTTGCTGCCACCACAGTTGGAGTTATTAGTTTATCTTTGCCTACGGGCCTTGTAATATAATTAGAGAATTGTTATTATGTACCTACCATTAATAGAAAAATTATTTTTGTATCTTGTATGGATAAGAGTGGATTTTAATTTCACATTAAGAATGTAATTATTTCTATATCTAAAGATGAGATCTTTTATGGCAATGCCCCTATGTCTTATGATATCTACTTGTTAGAACTTGAGACTAGCATATACAATGTAAATACTAAAAGGTTAAAACTTGACAACTCAAACAAAACATACTTATGGCATTGTCATCTTGGGCAAATAAATGAGAAGCGCATATCTAGACTCCATAGAGACGGTTATCTAGACTCCTTTGATTTTGAATCATTAGAGACATGTGAGGCATGTTTATTAGGGAAGATGACCAAGACTCCTTTTACTGGACACTGTGAGAGAGCCAGTGATTTGCTAGGGCTCGTACATACTGATGTATGTAGACCTTTTAGATCAAACGCTACAGGAGGCTATCGATACTTCATTACCTTCACTGATGACCTCATTAGGTATGACTATGTATATCTTATGAAACACAAGTCAGAAACTCTTGAAATGTTCAAGACTTTCATGAATGAAGTAGAGAAGCAACTTGGTAAGAGTATTAAAGCACTCCGTTCAGATTGAAGTGGCGAATACTTAAGCCAAGAGTTTGAGGACCTTCTGAGAGACTGTGGTATTGTATCACAATGGACTCCACCTAGTACACCACAACATAATGGTGTGTAAAAAGAAGGAATCGTACATTATTAGACATGGTACGATCATTGATGAGTTTAGCTGAATTTCTAATATCGTTTTGGGGATATGCTCTTGAAACTACAGTGTTTACACTTAACCGTGTACCTTCCAAATTGGTTCAAAAGACACCATATGAGATATGGAATGGGAATCATCCCAATTTGTCTATGTTAAATATTTGGGGATGTAAAACTTATGTTAGGAAACAATTTCCTGAAAAGCTTGGACCCAAATCGGAAAAATGCTATTTTGTTGGATACCCCAAGGAAACTCGGGGATACTACTTCTACACACCAATTGACAACAAAGTGTTTGTTGCTAGGACTGCTATATTTCTTGAAAATTAATTTATTTCCAAAGGAGTTAGTGGGAGGAATGTAGATCTCGAATAAGTTCGAGACCAACAAGAAAATAGAGAACCTAAGGAGGTACATAAGGAACATGAAGACTCACAAATTGTTGTGGAATTTCAAGTTCCAAATGTAACACAGGAACCTTGTAGGTCTAGTAGGACACGACTTGAGCCTGAGAGATTTGGATTTCTCGTGACTCAAGACAGTGACGATTTGGGCATAGCAGATGAGCCAACTTCCTATCTAGAAGCTACTAAGGGACCAGAATTTGAGAAATGGCTCAAAGACATGAGATCTGAGATGGAATCCATGTATACCAACAAGGTATGGACCTTGGTGGATCCACCTGAAGGGGTAAAACCCATAGGGTGTAAGTGGGTCTTCAATAAGAATACTGACATGGATGGAAATGTTCAAACCTATAAAGGTAGATTGGTTGCGAAAGGATTCTGTCAAATTCAAGGTGTTGATTATGACGAGACTGTTGGTATGTATGCCCTGAGAGCCAATCATGGGATGATTGGTTGGATACATTAAGATTGATTTGATAAACATCAAAGGAAAGCCTCCAATTCTTTCTGGTCCAGTCATATGAGATAATGATAGAACAGATTGAATGTCTAGAGAATGACAGTACTCAATGACGTATGCTTTCAGGTTCAAGACCTGAACGATGAGATCATACAGATGCTAAGAGTTTGTACATTCTTGTTATGACCCTAGTCGGATGTCATTGTGGAAGGTAGATAGACAACAATGACAGACAAGACTAGATTGTGTATTGGTTGATGACATAATCTCATTAGTCATGATATAGTGATATCAAACCAAGCACATAGGTACTTGTTAGAGAACAAGTGTACCAGACAGACCCACCGTGAGTTTGACACATGGAACCATGACATGGTAGTCACAGTCAGTTCTCACAGTGATGGTGGTGAGTGTGATTCTTTGACCTGAAATCACTACACTCAACACATGTCATTGGGTATACTTTGACTTCATCAAACGCAACCCTGAAACATGGGTTGTTATAAAGGTGATGATAGGGTGACTTTGACACATGGGGATTTTGAGGGGTGAGTGATAGATATGGGATTTGTCCCTCCTGAGGGAGCTTGATATCCATGGCCACTTGATGAGTAGGATTGAGATAGGCGTGCACACATGTGTGAATCAGTATGTCATATTGATGTCATACATACCTCCTCCAATCTACTCTGAGATCAATAAAGTGAATGAACGTTGAAAGGATGATTGTTCCATGCATTGAGTTCATTCGGGATATCAGTGACAAAGGAATTATACATTCGATGTAACACCATTAATGAATTGTAGGATTGAAATTTGTTCTCCAACTTTCCTTTTCACTTGGGTAGCATTGATGTGTGACTAGGCATCGCTCTTTGCTTGTGAAGTCATAAGTGTTATAGACTTTCACTGCCAATGTGAAATGGACCTGCAGGGTCACACACATAGCATTTAACCTGGAAGAGGAGTTTATCCACAAATGATGTTGAGATTAATTACTAAAGGAGTTTAGTAGTTCAATTAAACACTCAATCAATTGATAGCTCAATATCATAAGTGTTCAAGGTGTTGGACTGATTGATTAGAGTATCAGATTGATTAAAACTACAATTGACTGATTTTGCATAGTCTGCATTCCCAACCGATCGGCTCATATGATGAACCGATCGGCTCATATGATGAACCGATCGGCTCAAGACAGGCTGAACTAATCGGTTCAAGGGTTGAACCGATCATCTCAACTGGTCCAAATGAGCGAGTTGGGAAAGTCAGATTGGCAAGAAATTTCTTTTCGTTTCACTTGTCCAAATTGATTGGAACAAGGATTGGTATTTGGATCAATTCAAAACAAAAGAGGAAAAGTCAATCGGGAACTGACCAGGGCAGTGAACCAACCGATTCAGAAGTGAACCGATCAGCTCAGGTGCCCCAATCGATCGGTTGAGGTGTGAACCGATCGGCTCAGGTCCCCAACCGACCAGTTCATGCTTGAAAGGATCGGTTCAGCTGGCGCAATTGGTTGTTTTGTGGAAAATCTCAAACCCTTCTACTCCTGATTTAATCTCGCATTGCCCGGGATAGAGAACCCTATCCCATGACCCTCCTATATATAGGGGTACGGGGGGCTTCTCAAAGCACAACTCAGAACACCAGTTGCTCTACAAAGTTGTAATTCTCTCTGGTTGTGGTAACCGAGAGAGCCCGAGCAAGTTCTACCCGATAAGGGAGGCACAGCAAGGGAAAGACAACTGCAGAAAAGTGACTGGTGGCAGGAGAGTGTGTCGGTGACTAGTACGTTGACAGGAGGGTATGACTCCTTCCGATTCCTTATGGGACAAGGAGATCAGAGTTCTAGGTGGTCTGTGTGGACTGCTTCAGAGGCGGCAGGCTTCTGCCGCTCGGAGGATAGCTATCAATCTTGACAGTCCTGATGAGACCAGGAGCTACACAGACACCATCCAAGACCGGAGGTGAAGATCATGCAAGTCATGAGGTAACATCACCAAGCAAGCCTCGGAACAAGGTATGCCTCTACAAACCATCCTTCCTATTGTATAGACGTTGATACGATTCCTTTATACTAGGTTCGGGGAGAAGAATTTTTTTTGTTTCCGATGCCTTCTCTGTCTCCCCTAAAATCTTACAGAGACCTTCTCAACAGTTGCGATGGTTAAATCCATCAGGATCATGCTTTCCATTACAGCTTATCATGACTATGAGATTTGGCAGATGGATGTTAAAACAACATTCCTTAATGGGAATTTACTCGAGGATGTGTATATGACACAAACTAAGGGTTTTATTGATCCAAAGGAAGCCAATAAAGTCTGTAAGATACAAAGGTCAATCTATAGATTGAAGCAAGCATCTCGGAGCTGGAATCTACGTTTTGACGAAGTAGTCAAAAAGTTTGGCTTTAGTCAAAATGAAGATGAACCTTGTGTTTACAAAAGGGTTAGTGGGAGCACAATCGTATTTCTCATATTATATGTGGATGACATACTATTGATGGGAAATGACATCTCTACTCTTCAGACAGTAAAAGGTTGGCTAGGGAAGACCTTCTCTATGAAGGATTTAGGCGAAGCATCCTATATACTAGGGATCAAGATCTATAGAGATAGATCTAGAAGGCTTCTAGGCCTAAGCCAGAGCACATACATTGATAAGGTGTTAAAGAGGTTTAGCATGGAGGGTTCTAAGATAGGTAACTTGCCCATGTCCCATGGGGTTACGATCTCTAAATCCCAATGTCCTAGTTTTTGTTATGAACGAGCACGCATGAGTAAGATTCCATATGCATCAGCAATTGAATCTATCATGTACGTGATGTTATGTACTCGTCCTGATGTGTCGTATGCTTTGAGCATGACGAGTCAGTATCAGTCAGATCCAGGTGAATTTCATTGGGTAGCCGTAAAGAACATCCTAAAGTACTTAAGAATGACGAATGATCAATTCTTGGTATACGGCGGTGAGGAAGAGCTCGTGGTAAAGGGTTACACCGATGCTAGCTTCCAGAATGACAAAGATGACTACAGATTGCAATCTGGATTTGTGTTTTGTCTGAACAACAAAGTTGTGAGCTGGAAGAGTTCCAAGCCAGAGATGGTTGCAGATTCTACAACAGAGGCTGAATATATTGCCGCATCTAATGCTGCAAAGGAAGTTGTGTGGATCAAGAAGTTCATTTCTAAACTTGGAGTGGTTCCAAGCGTTGGTGATGCAATTGAGTTGTTTTGCGACAACAACGGAGCAATTGCACAGGCTAAAGAACCAAGATCGCACCAACATTCCAAACATATTCTACGGCGGTTCCATCTCATACGAGAGATTATACAACAAGGAGATGTGAAGATTTGCAGAGTACCTACAAAAAGCAATGTGGCTGACCCGCTCACAAAAGAACTTTCACAGTAGAAACATGACAGACATGTTCGATCACTTGGATTTAGATTCATGAGTGATTGGGTATAAGTGCAAGTGGGAATATGTTGGTATGTATGCCCATAGAGACTATCATTTGATGATTGTAATGGGATACTATGTAAATGATTTGTAATACTACATTGATCATATCAATAAAGACAAGTTTCCAATCTATATGTTTGTGTTTTATATTGTGAGATGACCATAAAAGTTATAGATGTCTATAGATTAATATACTCAATGACATATGTCTTCGGGTTGATGACCTGAACAGTGAGATCATATGTATGCTAAGAGTATGTATTCTTGTTTTGTCACTAATCAGTTGTTATTGTGGAAATATCTATAGACATCAATAACACATAAGATTAGAATGTATGTTGGTTGATGGAAGAATCTCATTATCCATGATATGGAGATATAAAACCAAATACATAGATACTTGTGAGAGAACAGTGTATCGGATAGACCCACCTTGAGAGTGACACATGGATACTATGATTGGTAGTTAGAGTCACGTCTCATAATGATGGTGGTGATTATGGTTCTTAGACCTGAAGTCACTACACTTATCAGATGTCATTCGGTGTACTTTGACATCATCCACAGTGGTCCTAAATAAGGATAGCCATAAAGATGGTGCTTGGGTGCACTGTGACACATGGGGATGACTGTGAGTGATGTAGATGGAATTTGTCCTTCCTACGGGAGTTTGCTATTCTGCCTACTTGATAAGAGAGATTGAGAAATGCATGAACATGCTGATGTGAGTCAATATGTGATATTGAGCTTACATATATCTCAGACAGTCTTCTCTAGTTCAAGGAACATGGATTGAACTTTGAAGAGGAGAACAATTCCATGACTCGAGTTCAATCCGGATATCAACGACAAAGGAACTATACAATCACTGTAACACCAGTCATGAATGATAGGTCAAGTTGTTCTCCAACTTCTCCAATTACTTGTGTGGAAATGAAGTCTTATTAGATACCAATCATTTCTTGTGAAATCATAATATGATTATGGATATCACTGCCAACGTAATTCGGAGCCTACCGGGTCACACACATAGGATGTGTTGGAATAGGAGTATAATTGTGGATTTGATTGGAATTGCTCTGAATCACATTGATTACTAAAATGTTTATGCAATCGATTAGAATAATATTGGAGTGACTGACACTAAGTGCAAGTGGGAGTGTGTTGTCATATATGCCCATAGAGCCATCCCAAGCAATTTCATGGAGTCAGATATTAATTAATCAATTAATGTGATTATTTGGTTAGTTAATGAATTCTAGAATATTCTAATTAATGTACGAGTGTTTTAATTAACGTAGTGTCTCTGTTTACCAATGGGATTAGGAAACTCTGCTTCCCTTCATCTCCTATTTAAAGGAGCTTGACGGCCGATATCTATATAAGATATCAAGAGAGGCTTTTCAGTTTACGCTCACGTATGTAAACCCTAACTGTCACCGTCCTTAGGAGAGAAAGGAGAGCAATGTGCCGCTAGCACGCCGCCATACAGACATGACTCCTTCTTTCCGGCTTAGGAAGCGAGACGTGGAGTTTCAGTCCATCTGCGTGGACAAAGTAGAGATGCAGACGCTGAGACACCTACGTTCGGAAGACATCAACGACCATCCGTGCACGTTACGAGCAGCGTACATCACCGCACAAAAGGAGCGCCGCCAGATCTTCCTACGACAACGAACGGGAGAGAAGTTCCATCTATGTAGGCTAGCGTCGTTGCACACCTTTGTGCAGTGGAACATCACCGGACTTTCTCTACGATAAGGTATATCCCACAAACACTCCTTCCAAATACGATGTTGTCGACGAGATCTTGTTTCAATTTAAATAGAATTTTTGTTGCTTCCTCCACACATGTTTTCTCTACAAAACCCTTACAACCAGGAGCTGCACAGACATCGTCCAAGACTAGGTGGTTGAAGACCGCACTAGCTGTGAGATATTGTCACTGATCAAGCCTCAGGACTAGGTAGACCTCGCTAAAATCATCTTTTCTATCTCATAGTCATTGATGCAATCTGTTGTTTTATGGGTTTGTGGTGAGAAAATTTTTGTTTCCACTGCCTTCTCTGTCCCACAAAACCCAACAGTAGTATCAGAACCACATCAACGTGTTATGTTTTAGGATTAATCGATATGATCGGTTTTTGGTTTTACACCTTTTATTTATTACATGTGATGCAAATATTTAACTGGCTTATATGCATGTCCATATTAAATCCATAAATCCCAAATATAAATATATGATATGGTATATAAATGCATTTGATACGTTTCGCCTTAAAATAGTTTTTAGTGGATGTATAGAGTGGTTATGCCCTATAAACCCCTATGTGTACTTGGTTGGTTGTGGTTGTTTGCATCTTGGTCTACGTACCGAGTCCCTTCTCCTATTCCTAATGTAACTCGAGATAACTCGAGCTTCCTCTTCTACCTTTGCTCCCCCCAAATGTAACTCAGAGTTTCCCAAAGCAATATGTAAAATAGGATAATTTATTTTCTGTTATGTCGAAGAACGGTGAGCACCCAGACGAGCGTTTGGAGGACTGAGATGACCATCTCATGGAGTGAGATAATCGGCTAGTTGACCGAGACGATTATTACAAGGAGTGAGATGAGCGACTGGTGGTCTGGGGAGATGCACGACAACCTGACGAACTGATTGTCTAGAGGATCCAGACGATCGGCTGGTGGCACCCAACTGACCGGCCGGGAGGCGAGCCGATCAGTCATGGGATGAGCTGATCAACCCAGAACGGCTAAAGCACATGACTTCATCTTGTACAGGTTGTTTCATATGATGTATACCTAGATGACCGTAATTCCTTGTGGCTCAAGGAATTATAATAAGATGGTCATAATCATCGCTTTATCACTTCGTATGTTTTCTTGTGGAATATAGCATGTATATGATATGTACTATGTATGTGGTGATTGGATATGTATATGTATATAAATACAAAACCCCTCATGAAATATTAAGTTTTAGATGCCTTCCATTAGTGGAACACATGAAAAGCTTGATCGGCATGCTTAGGCATCCCAAGGGTGGTGTGTTGTCTGTCTCGTGGAAGTGTGATGGTAGTTGTGTAGGCCCACCAAGCGGGGTGCACTTCTATCGTGTCGGCTTTTGGGTCAGACTTAACTAAGTGGTCTTAATGGGATTAAGCCCTTAGAAGCATGGAGATGTTCATGGAAAAGATTTGCGCATGTCATCTATCCAAGAGTTGCATATGATGCAATTGATAAGTGTTACCTACCTTAATAATTGGTTATGGACGATGGCATTGGCCAGGTAATGATGCAATTGTTTAAAATCTTGGCTCACTATAAGGTTGTACGCTACAATCTTCCAAATTGATGGTGAGGGCTATCAATTTGATCAAAATAGTGGAAGCGGTA
Source organism: Alisma plantago-aquatica (assembly GCA_963693085.1). Classification (NCBI taxonomy): domain Eukaryota; kingdom Viridiplantae; phylum Streptophyta; class Magnoliopsida; order Alismatales; family Alismataceae; genus Alisma; species Alisma plantago-aquatica. The sequence continues at coordinate 203,197,713 of OY856410.1, read as the reverse complement.
ATTAATTAAAGGCCTAATTATTTCCGTCAAACTCTATTCAAATCAAATCAAATCAAAAATGAGTTTTTTACAAAATACAAATGTTTTCTCTTATAGAATCAAATGGCAAAGAAATCATCTTTTAAATCAGGCAAATTAATTGAGATAAATTTCCATAACTAGTTAAGGACGGTGAGAAGTGTTCTACACAATCTTAAGATACCAGTGGCCTTAGAATCTGTTCTATGTATGCTTAAGGAATTGTTTGAGGCTGATAAGAAGAAGGATAGTTCCATGATAGTGATTAGTGGAATAGAATCCAAGGACAAAGGCAAGGGAGAGAATGGTTCTCTCGCCAAGCTAAAATCCATGTCTTCTGCACTCAAAACATGGAGAGGTTTGAAGGAATCATGGAAGATGAAGTGAGAGATAGAGATCTCTACTTCAGGTGTATACATGATAGAGATTAACTTAACTACTTCTTCATAATGGGTACTTGATACCAGATGTGGATCACACATTTGTTCAAATGTGAAGGATCTGAAAAGAAGTAGGCCTTTAAGGAAAGGCGAGGTTGAACTACGTGTTGATAATGGGGCAAGAGGTGCCGCCAGTGCCATAGGAGCTTATGAGTTATCTCTACCTAGTGGGCTAATAATAGAGTTACATAACTGCTACTATGTACCTACCATAAATAGGAATATCATTTCTATATCTTATTTGGACAAGGTTGATTTGAATTTCTTATTAAGAATGGAAGGTGTTCCATTTCTAAAGATGGGATCTTTTATGGCAGTGCCCCAATGTCTTATGATCTATATTTGATAGATCTACAAATAAGTGTATATAACATAAAGACCAAACGACAAAAACTCAATGACTCGAACAAAACATACCTTTGGCATTGTCGCCTAGGGCACATAAATGAGAATCGCATATCTAGACTCCATAAGGATGGGTATCTGGACTCTTTTGATTATGAATCAATAGAGACATCTGAATCTTGTTTGTTAGGCAAGATGACCAAGGATCCCTTTTCAAGAAAAGGTGAGAGAGCCAATGATCTATTAGGACTCATACATATTAATGTATGTGGGCCTTTTAGAACAAGTACTAGAGGTGGGTATCAATACTTCATTACCTTTACTGGTGACTTCAGTAGGTATGGCTATGTTTACCTGATGAAACATAAGTCTGAAACCCTTGAAAGGTTCAAGGATTTCATGAATGAAGTACAGAATTAGTTTGGAAAAAATATTAAGGCACTTCAATTCGATCGAGGTGGATAATACTTAAGCTAGGAGTTTGAGGACCTTCTGAGAGCCTGTGGTATTGTATCACAATGGACTCCACCTGGAACACCACATCATAATGGTGTGTCAGAAAGAAGGAATCACACATTAGTGGATATGGTGTCATCTATGATGAGTTTTTTCGATCTTCCAACTTCCTTCTGGGGTCATGCTCTTGAAACCACCGCATTTACACTTAACTGTGTACCATCTAAATCGATTCAAAAGACACCATATGAGATATGGCATGGGAAGCGTCCCAATGTGTCTTTTATGAAGATTTGGGGTTGTGAAGCTTATGTCAGGAAAATGTTTCCTGAAAAGCTTGGACCCAAATCAGATAAATGTTATTTTTTTGGATACCCTTTGGAGACCAAAGGATATTACTTTTATTCCCAATCTAACAACAAAGTGTTTGTTGCCAAGGATGTTGTATTCCTAGAAAAGGAATTTATTTCCAAAGGAAGTAGTGGGAGGAAAGTGGAAGTCAAAGAGGTTTGAGACCAACAAGAAAACATTGAACCAATGGATGTACAAGAGGAACATAGAGATTCACAAGTGGTTGTAGAATCTTAGTCTCCTCAAGTAACACAGGGACCTCATAGATCTAGTAGGACATGCCTTGAACCTAAGAGATTTGGATATTTTGTGACTCAGGAAGGCGGTGAGTTGGTCATAGATGACAAGCCAACTACCTATCTAGAAGCTATAGAGGGACTAGATTCTGATAAATGGCTTGAGGCCATGAGATCTGAGATGGAATCCATGCATACCAACAAGGTTTAGACCTTGGTGGAACCACCTAAAGGGGTAAAACCCATATTGTGCAAGTGGGTCTTCAAGAAGAAGACCGACATGGATGGCAATGTGCAAACTTATAAAGGCAAATTGGTTGCAAAGGGTTTCAGACAAGTTTAAGGTATTGACTATGACGAAACCTTTTCTCCAGTTGCCATGATTAAGTCCATCAGGATCATGCTTGTTATTGTAGCCTACTTTGACTATGAGATTTGGTAGATGGATGTTAAAACCGCATTCCTTAATGGGAATATAGTGGAGGATGTGTACATGACACAACCTGAAGGTTTTATAGATCCAAAGAATGCTAATAAAGTCTGTAAGCTACAAAGATCAATCTATGGATTGAAGCAATCATCTCGGAGCTGGAATCCTTGATTTGATGAAGCATTCAAAGAGTTTAGTTTTAGTCAAAATGAAGATGAACTTTGTGTGTACAAGAAGGCTAGTGGGAGCATGACTACATTCCTCATATTATATGTAGATGGCATACTATTGATGGGGAATGACATCTCTGCCTTACAGAAGGTAAATACATGGCTTGGAAATACATTCTCAGTGAAGGACTTAGGAGAAGCATCCTATATCTTAGGAATTAAGATCTATAGAGATAGATCTAGAAGGCTTCTTGGACTAAGTCAGAGCAGTACATTGACAAAGTGCTGAAGCGGTTCGGCATGGAGAACTCAAAGAGAGGAAACATACCCATGGTGCATGGAGTTACCATCTCTAGAGCTCAGTGTCCCCGATCTTATGAAGAGAGGGAGTGTATGAATGGGATTTCGTATGCATCAGCCATTGGATCCATCATGTATGCAATGTTGTGCAACCGTCCCGATGTCTCGTATGCACTCAGCATGACAAGAAGGTACCAATCAGATCCTGGAGATGCTCACTGGATAGTCGTGAAGGACATACTGAAGTACTTGAGAAGGACTAAGGATCAGTTCCTCATATATGGTGGTGAGGAAGAGTTGGTGGTAAAGGGTTACGTTGATGCAAGCTTCCAAACCGATAAAGATGATTACAAATCGCAGTCAAGATTTGTGTTTTGCCTGAACAACGGAGCTCTGAGCTGGAAGAGTTCCGAGCAAGAGATAGTTGTGGATTCTACTACAGAGGCCAAGTATATTGCTACATCCCATGCATCAAAGGAGGTTGTGTAGATCAAGAAGTTCATCTCTGAACTTGGGATGGTTCCAAGCAGCTGTGATGCAATTGAGCTTTATTGTGACAACAATGGAGCTATTACTCAAGCTAAAGAACCCATATCACATCAGCGGTCCAAGCACATACTGAGGCATTTCCATGTCATACGAGAGATCATACAATGAGGAGACGTGAAGATTTGCAGAGTACCGACTGAAGACAATATTGTTGATCCCCTTACGAAAGCACTTTCACAGCAGAAGCATGACGGTCATGCTAGGTCACAAGGACTGAGGTTCCTAGGTGATTATCTCTAAGTGCAATTGGGAGTCTGTTGGTATGTATGCCCATAGAGCAAGTCATATGATGATTGTAATGGGATACATTATAAATGATTTGAATAATAATAAAGGCAATTTCCATCTATATGTTTTAACTATTTTGAGATAATGGTATAACATGATATATATCTAAAGAATTATTTTACTCAATGACATATGCCTTCGGATTGAGGACCTAAATGATGAGATCATACTAATGTTAAGAGTATACATTCTAGTTTTTGTTCCTAGTCAGTTGTTATTATGGAAATAACCATAGACATCAATAACACATAAGACTAGAGTGTGTGTTGGTTGATGACATAATCTCATTAGTCATGATATAGGATATCAAACCAAGCACATATATACATGTTAGAGAATAGTGTATCGGATAGACCCACCATAAGAGTGATGCATGGAAACCACACTTGGTTAGTTAGGATCGTCTCTTATAGTATTGGTGGTGATTGTGTTTCTTAGACCTGAAATCACTACACTCAACACATGTCGTTGGGTTCACTTTGACATCATCAAATGTAGTTCTAAAATATGGATTGTTATAAAGGTTATGATTGGGTGACTTTGACACATGGGGTTTTGACTGTGAGTGATCGATATGGGATTTGTCCCTTCTAAGGGAGTATGATATCCTGGCTACTTGATGAGTGAGACTGAGAAAAGCATGGCCATGTGCATGTGAGTCAGTGTGTGACATTGAGCTTACATATATCTCAGACAGTCTACTCTGGATCAAGAAACATGGATTGAATGCTTGTAGAGGATGACATGTCCATGCCTCAAGTTCACTCCAGATATCAGTGACAAAGGAACTATATCATTACTGTAACACCAATTATGAATTTTAGGGTTAGAGGTTATTCTCCAACTTTCCTTTTCACTTGGGTAGAACTGATGTGTGACTAGGCACCACTCTTTACTTGCGAAGTCATAAGTGGTTATGGACTTTCACTGTCAATGTGAAATGGGACCTATAGGGTCACACACATAGGATTAACTTGGAAGAGGAGTTTATCCATGAATGATGTTTGGATTGATTACTAAATGTGTTTAGGTACTCAATCAAACATTCAATCAATTGACTTGACTTAGAATCATCAAGTTCAAGTGTTGAACTAATTGATTTGAGTGTCGGATTGATTGAGAACTACATTGATTCTGTTCTACACAATCTGGACCACCAACTAACTGATTCACTGGGTGAACTGATCGGCTCATGGCCAGTGAGACGATCAGCTCACTCTGGTGAACCGATCGGTTCATGTGTCCAAATGAGCAGTGTTGGTTTGTCCCGATTTGTGAGAAAAGTTTTTCGTTTCACTTATACAATTTGATTGGGATAAGAATTGATCTTAGTATCAATTAGAAACAAACAAGGAAAGTCAATTGGAGGTAAATCTGGGAAGCGAGTCAACCAGCTCACTAAGTGAACCGACCAGTTCTCACTCTCAACTGACCGGTTCATTTATGAAACAACAAGTTCAGCTGCCGTAGTGCAATTAGTTCATGGAAATTCCAGACACTTCTACTCCCACTTTAGTCCAGCATTGCCCGGGGATGAGAACCTTGACCCTAACCCCTCCTATATATAGAGGGGTACCGGGGGCTTCTTAGATAGCACAACTCAAAACATCATTCGCTCTGCAAAGTTGTCCTCTCTGGTTGTGATAATTGAGAGAGCCCAAGTAAGTGCTACCCGACCAGGGAGGCACAACAAGGGAAAGATAACTATAGGGTGACTACTGGTGGTGGGAGAGTGTGTCAATGACTAGTACACCGACGGAAGGGGATGACTCCTTCTAGTGTCTTGTGGGACAGGACGAATAGAGTTCTCGGTGGTCAGTGTGGACTATATGTAGAGGTGGGAGGTTTCTTCCGCTCAGGAGGACGACGGTCAACCGCAGTCCGGGTCAGGATCAGGAGCGGTACAGACATCGTCCACGACTAGGTGGTTGAAGACCACACTAGCTATGAGGTATTTTCACTGAGCAAGCCTCAGGACCAGGTACACCTCGATAAAACCATTTTTCCTATCTCATAGTCATTGATGTGATCTGCTATTTTATGGGTTTGTGGTGAGAAAATTTTAGTTTTTGTTGCCTTCTCTGTCCCACAAAACCCACAATGGTTTCAATAAAACACATGAAGCTTTTCCTGACAACAGAGAGAAACCAATGAGGGCATAACCGTAGATGGGCATATGATAGAAGGGATCTGCAATGGTGATGAATGCATATTCATCTATCTTTTTGCTTAATTTTTAGTCTTTTTCATTAGAATATATCTCTCTTTTTAGTAATTTTTTGGTCAATTTGCAATTTACCCACTTTTTGATTTATCGTGTAAATACTTAATCTTTCTCTACTCTTTTGCAAGTTTTTCCTCCAAAGTAAGGATCTAACCTCCTGGGCACACGAGATGATCGTCTCGCAAGCCCAGATGGTCAGTTCGCCTCCAAAGAACTCCACATTTCGGAGCCAGATGGCCATTTCAGCCCTCAACTCAGACTTTGCTCAAGAAAATTCTACTGAAGTGTTTCATGCGCCAAAGGATCTTCCCAAGAACCTTCGACGATCGTCTTGAGAAGCCCATATGGTCTTTTCAAGTCGATTTGAAGATCAAGCCAATTTAAGAGAGTGTCACCATACATGCTAGGGTTTTAACCCTAAGTTTCGCACACGGCGGCGCGAGACGAGCATCTCACAAGGAAAAACAGTTGATTCGACATCTTGCATCCTGAACAAGGAACATTCAATTGGCTTTGCCACCCCTTAGCCTAGGGTTTGATCCCCTATCACCAGCCAGAAGACTGTCTCGGCTAGCGAGATGGTCATTTTGTAGCTCGCGAGTAGCACTAATCAATAGTCGCCTCTCCATTTGTTTCTACCCCCTTCCAGGGTTTCCACCCCTCCTTCCCTATAAAAGAAGGGGAATCCACTAAGAAGAGGGTCCTCAGTTTTTTACTCACATTTTCTATTGAAACTCTATCATTTTAATTCGTAGTTGTAATCCTTCAATTCTACAATAAAATTTCAGAACTTTTAACTCAGTTTTGTTGGTCTAAATGATGGAACGTTCTCTCTAGCTCTGGATCAAAAACTGGCGGCACAAAATCAACATTTGACGAATGACCCATGCACAATTATAATTGATAGATAATACCAAGTGTAGATAAAATGTACTGCTGGAATGGAAACTTAGCAGAAAGAGGAGTAGGATCTCCATAATGGTACTTGGAAGGAAGAAAAAAATGAAAGAAAAGTTGTGTTCAAATTGTTTTTAGGGTTTGAGAAAATGATCCGTTGTCCTCGACAATGACACCAAATTTGATACGCGTTGAAGTGCACACTAATTCACTAAGATAATTAACCTAGCATTTAATCATTTTTTACTTTCTAATTAAGGCTAGAGTAGAAGGATTGATCTTGTAGGAAAATGTTTTAAAGATTGTATCTCTTAAACCCAATTGATTTTCAAACATTATTTCTTAATAGAGTTTTTAAATATTTTGACGAAAAGGTAAATTCTGATTTGGGGTTGATTGATTTCACTAGAACAAGTATGTAAATTGCAAAAGAATGAAAAGATTACACTAATAACAATGATAAGAAAAGATTATGCTAAGGAAAGAAGGGAAACAAGAAGACCCTTAGCACATAAAATATTATCCAAGACAAGAAGTAAAGTGCAAGTTATAAAAGGAAACAATTGAAAACAAGAATTAAAAGAAACGATTAAATTAGATAGCAAAAACATAAATTCTTATGAGTATCACCTCTTTAGCCAAGGTGAAAACGAGATTGAAAAATACATGACATGTAAGATAGAAGAAGCTATGCAAATCATTCATAAATGAGATATAAGAGACAAACTCTATGTGAACCCATTGGTCCCGGTGTTCACATACTCTAGTTCACCATCCTAAAGGGTATTTTTCTACGGTCACATCCAAATCTCTATGAAATTAGTTTAGGCATTCTAAATCTTAGGTTCCATGGTCACATCTTCCGAGATTAACCCATGATAAAAATAATTTATTACTTCATTAAAATCGATGATTTCTAAACTAAAAACCATCCATCTAAATAGTAATATAAAACTTGGTCTGATCAACACATGGCTAAGGGGATACTCCCCTCGCCTCGATGGAGAAACTACTCACTAGCCTTTCTAAGGAATGAATAAACAATGAGAAGAAGGTAGGAAGTCATAGACCAGAAGGACAAAATCTCTAAGGAGATCAATATTGGTGACTGTGAAATGGCTTGCTTTCTTAATTCCCCACTCCAAGAGAAGGAACTTATAAGAATAGACACCTATTTTAGGGACTATAAATATTTATACTTTTGGTCATCTTGCTTTACACTCTTATTCTTTTTGTTAAAAAATTTCCTATCAACTTGTTAGCTGTGAGGAGAACTGTTTAGAGCCTATGGTGCTCAATTACCTTTGATTCAGATGGTGTTATCTTTCAGGATCTGTCCATAAAAATGAAGATTGGTTGGGGCCATGAGGAACCACATGTACTTTACTATTTGGATGCACCAAAGACGATGGCTTACCTGACTACTTCTGTGACGGGCATCCAGTGGCCCTATCACCTCGGGCATCCTTCACTAGAAAAATTGAAACAATTAGTGCATGACATTTCTGATACCTTTTTCATTAGGAAACATGCCATTTAGGGAAACAAACTCGATCTAGTTTTTCTAAGAAAACTATTTTAGTTCAAAACATCCCTTTGATATTGTGCATGTTGAGATTTGGGGACCATGTTCAACTACGAGTGTGTCTAGATTTCAGTACTTCATGAGCTTTATTGATGATTTTACTAGAACTACATGGTTATTTTTGTTGAGAGATCGATCTCATATACTTGATACGATCACATCGTTCTTTGGTGAGACACGAATCCAGTTTGATAAATCTATAAAAATCTTTTGAACTGATAATGCTCTTGAGTTTATGCAAAGATTTGTCAATATATTTTGTACCAAAATGGATACTATTTGCCAAAACTCCTATGCATATACACCCCGGAAGAATGGCATGGCTGAACGTAAGAATCATCATCTTCTTGAAGTTGTATGTACTCTTTTATTTCATTATCATGTTCTTTAATGTTTTTAGCCAGAAGTTGTTTCTATTGTGTGTTATCTAATTAGCTGCATGCCTTCCTCTATTCTTGGCAATCAAGTGCCCTTTCAGATTCTATACCCTAAGGCTCCCTTGTTTATTGTGCCTCTTTATATCTTTGGGAGTACATGCTTTGTGAAAAATTTCCATCCTGGCCTTTCCAAACTAGATCCTCAGGCCACAGTGTATTTTCATGGGGTACTCTAGGACACAAAAAGGGTACCGTTGTTTTGATCCTATTTATAAGAAATGGATGGTCTCGGTTGATGTTGTATTTTTTGAACAAATGCTATTTTATTCTTCTGTTGGCTCAGCTTTGACTTCTGACTTAATATCAGAATCCCCTTTACCTTTCCCTGTTGATCCTACATCACATCTTGATATTGTTCCTCCAAAGGCTCCTACTTCCTACCGGGCACAATCACGCCTTCCATCCTCATCTAAAACTCCATCCATCTCTCAGGTTTTTCTGACTTGGATGTGCCTATTAGTTTACACAAAGGCAGTCAGTCTTGCACCAAACTTCCTATTGGGAATTTCTTCACAACTACTAACATGGGTACTAATTTTGTGAATTTCACTTCTACCTTAAGTGTTGTTACTATCCCTAAGAATGGTACTCATGCTCTTTAGCATCCTACATGGCGTCAAGCCATGGAGATTGGGATGCAAGCACTCACTAATAGACATACTTGGGATTTTGTTGATGCGCCCTTGGGTTGCTCCCATGTTGGTTGCAGATGGATTTTCACAATCAAATATCAACCTGATGGCACTATTGACCATCTTAAAGCCCGCTTGGTAGCCAAATGCTACACTCAGACTTATGGAGTAGATTACTTTAAAACATTCTGTCTTTTGGCTAGGCTTAATTCTATTTGTATCCTTATTTTTGTAGATGTCAATTATGATTGGCCTTTATTTCAACTAGATGCTAAAAATGCATTTCTATATGAGGGCCTGCATGAGGATGTTTACATGGAGCAGCCTCCAAGATTTTTGACTATTGGGGAGTCTTCAAAAGTTTGTCATCTTCACCAAGAAATTTATAGTCTTAAGCAAAGTCCTCGGGCCTGGTTTGACAAACTCAATTCTATTCTTCAAAAATTTGACTTCCGACACTCTCAATCTTATCATTCCGTGTTTATTAAAAACTCCATGTCTGGTCTTATGGTTCTTATTATCTATGTTGATGACATTATCATATTTGGAAGTGACTCAATAGGAATCTAAGCTACTAAAACATACTTGGAAAAGCATTTTATTACAAAAGATTTGGGCAAACTGAGGTTTTTTGGGTATTGAGGTTTCTCTTTCCTCTTCTGGTCTCTATTTGTCACAATGCAAGTACAATTTAGACCTATTATCTAAAACATGAATGCTTGGGGCTAAACCAGCTAGTACACCCTTGGATCCCAATATTAAATGGGATGATAATACTTCTCCCCCTTATCCTGACCATCATCAGTATCGTAGAATGGTTGGGAAATGCATCTATCTTATTGTAACTAGGGCTGACATCACTTCTGTTGTTGGCCTAGTTAGTAGATATCTAGATAAGCCTTGTCAATGCCATTGGGTTGTTGCTTGTCATATCCTAAAATATTTGAAGAATACTCCTGGAAAAGGCTTTTTTTACAAAAAAAATGGGCATTGTAACCTTATTGGATATTTGGATTTTAACTATGCTGGAAGCAGAATAGATCATAGATCTACCTCTAGATATTGCACCTTTGTAGGTGGTAACTTGGTCACTTGGTGAAGCAAGAAGTAAACTATAGTTGCTCGCTCCAGTGGTGAAGTGAAATATAGAGTTATGGCTCACACTACCTATGAACTTTTTTGGATATGCAGTCTCCTATGAGATTTTGGCATCTCTATTGATCCATTTATTCCAATGCATTGTGAGACCAAAGTTGTTATCTTTATTGCAAGCAACCCTACCTCCCATGAATGCACCAAAATATTGAAGTTGATTGTCATTTCGTTTGGGAAGTTGTCTTATCGGGTCAAATCTCTACTCCTTATACACCTACTGCGGATCGGGTTGTAGATATTTTCACCAAATTTCTTCTAAAGACTAGATTCACTACTCTGACGTCCAAGTTGGGCATGATTGACATCTATGCTCCATCTTGAGGGGGAGTATTGGCATATATATTTTCCTAGCTTTATTTGTCTTATGTTTCTCTTGTTATGATGTTATGGGCCTTTGTTTATTAGCCCATTAGCCTTTTTACTTATTCTAGAAATATCTTGTTCTAGACTATTCCTACTCTCTAAACTCTTATATAAGAGAGTCTCATGTACTTATTTTAATTATCTAATACAAACCTATCTCATATTTTAGAGAAGGAACCATCTATCTCACCCAAGCTAGGGGCAGGCACAATCACTTAAAATCAATCAAAAAAAAGAGGCTATCACATGTATCTTTCATCACAAGGAGATTACAATGGACAAAGGAGTATCCTTTTGAATTCCTTAGACAAAGGGGAAAGTGTTATTAACTTTTTGGTTGATATAATGGATGTGGAGGGAGTCATCTCTAAATAAAAAATATCTACTCATTATATTACACCCTACTTTTGAATCTCATTCATTTTGATTTGATGTTATCATAGGAAGATCAAGGAAACTGTACTTCACCTAATCTCACAGATGATCGACCCAAATGACCAAAAGTACCTACATAGTTCGAAAAGCCTATGGAGGCATCAAAGTGGATGGAGGAAGTAATAAGAAAGATAAGTTGGTCAAATGGAAGAAGCACAAAGAGACCACAATGATATGTGATGCTTTTGCTTCTCTGGAAGACGCTCAGCAATGCATATTGGAACGGCCAACTAATGACCCCTTTATGCATCCACCAAACATTGGATACACTGGAGGGTAGCATTACCCAAGTTTCACTAGATAAGGAGATTCATAGGAAGACTCATCAACTCCATTCTTTCCATATGGCATGTGGAGCCTCCACCAGCCTCAAACTAGAGTCATTTCAACCAGGGCCCTACCAGGGTCTACTGTTCGTGAACATTGGGGTAGTCCCAATAACTCTAGAAATAATGACATCTCTCTTAGTTCATGAAGGTGAAGATGAAGGGAAAAATAAGGAGAAAGAAGTTGTGGTTGTATAGTGAGATCCTAATGAGGCTGAGAAGGTCAATACCAGAATTAAAGTTCAAGCACAATACCTGATGGTTGATGACTGGTCCCTAGCCTAGATTCCTTTTATCCACCATGTGATACTAATATAATTTTTATGCATCAGGAATGGATGGGTTCCCTCCACCACTATACATGATTATGCCAATGACAATCAAACCACCAGTGATACTAATGGTGGTTTCATGCCAAGAAATTACTTCCCTAAAACCCATTGTCGCAAACCCCTTCCTGCTCGAGATCCTACAATAGATAAATAGAATAAAAAGGAATAACGATAGTGGGGAAGAAACTCAAAGACCTCTTTTGTTTCCTAGACACAAATATTCTAGAAAACTTCAACATGACCAAGTAACATGCTCTAGAAAGAGGGATTTGATGGCCCACGTCAGGGCATACTACTTGGACATGGTAGAAGTACAATATGAAAAAGTGGTACTAATTTTCTACTTTTCACAGACCTAACAAATCTGACTCGTGTGTGGTACAACAAGTAGGACATGAAAACCATCACCATTTGGGCCAAGATGTTAGATTAATATGTTGACCAATATGATTAGAAGCTATACCAAGTCCCCACCAAAGAAGACTTGAAGGAGTTGCAACAGAAGGCGGAGGGAAGCTTCTCCAAGTTCATTCGGCGATGGAGAGAACTGGCCACCCAGATAGAAGTAAAGCCCAGAGATAAACATGCCTTGGACATGGTGAGTAGAGCATCCACACTATCCCTCACAGACCTATTACAAAGGTATAATATGTTCTTAAAATTAATACAAGTAGGATTCCATATTGAGAACTCCATCAAAAGGGGGGTCTATCAGAACATAGGCCTCATTTTTTAGACTCATTGCACCTCTACAACGACCAATTGGAAGTCCAAATAGACAAAAACTAAGGTAGAATATTTGGAGGTGGGCGTTACACTAATCCTAATCAGACACATCAAGCAACAACTACCAACCATTCATATATCTCTAATTTAGGATCACGTCGCTCAGGCAACTAGCATCACGGTGCCTCAACAACACCACTACATTATCACCATCAATACTAGCATTTGTAGTACACTAGCCACCAAACAACTTCTATGAGTACACACCACCAGCGTTTCAACCACCTATGCATATAGAAGGGGCAAGAACCCCTCCTATAATTAGTAACCCTACGACTCAAGTGGCACCAGTAGCCTCGGTTCCAACATTAAAAGAGCTCTTCTAAACCAAATGGGAAGTTCATTTCATCTGGAGTTTACCTTAGCATCATCTTTCCAGACATCAAGAAGCTACTAAAGTTTCCCTTCATTAGGGAACCTCCCAACCCCTTGCCAAAGAGTTATAATGCCAACACGTTTTGCAAATTTCATTGGGTCAAGGGATACAAGATAGGATCTTGCCTCATCCCCAATTTGAATTACAAGACTTAATCGAATTTGGTGAGGTCAACACAGTGGCATCAAAGGATATTCCCTCATCTTCCAACATTTTAGCTGGCATATCATTACTAGAAGATCCAATATAGGGGCTTATCCTTCCTTAGATCAAGTCATCACGAATTTATCTTGAAGCACAGAAATTTGCACTTCTATCCAAGAGAGGAAACTAGTGATTTTAGTAACCACCAAGAAACCCATCAGTGTACCAGGTTCTTGCCATGGGCAAAAAGGGTGGATGATGTGGGTTCCTAAAGTGTCGATCCTAACAAAGGCTCAACAGTCTACAGCTCCTTGTCCCATGATGGTGGTACAATCCATAATATCCAGGCCAACCACAATAGAGATGGCCCAGCACGACGTCCTGATAGAAGTGCCTTCAACCCTCAACAAGGGCAAAGAAAAGGGAATTGCATTTGTAGGAAGACTAGCTCACCAAAAGATGAAATGAGCAAGATTTCCATTCCTGCAATCCACATTATGTAGGTACCTCCAACTCTCGAGCATTGTAGACAAACCAATCTGGAAGTCTCAGACATAATTTGGTTTCTAGAAGAACCTAAAGGAGAAGTGTCCTCTAGATAAAGTGGGGCAAAGTACCCATGCACACTATGAAGTGGTTATGAAGATGCTTGTATGGGATTACGTCTCAAAAGTTCTCAGACTAGAAGTTCTTGTGTCCACCATCAGGTTAATCATTACCCATCACCTAATCAAATTGTCTAAAGATGTGATACCCATAGGAGGGAGTCACAAGAAGTCCTTCCTGACATAAAAATCTACAAGGGTCTCAAGATCCCTTCTTTTTCCATCAATAATGGAACAAGCATCAATATATTCCCCCTCAAGTCACTCATAAGCATAGGAAGGGATCCCTCTGATCTACAATTGATAATTAAGAGAGTTACATCCATCGATGGGGTAATAAAAGATGCAATACGGGAGACAACTCTCTAGCTACAAGTCAGACCATAGACTTTGACATTTTTGTTCATGGTCATGGAGTTGAGTCCCTATTTTGACCTTATCTTAGAAGGGTACTGCATTCATTACTACAGGGTGGATCCCTCGTCACTACATCAAATATTGGAGTATATGTTGGTACATTCCATCATCATAGTCTAGGCCAATAACCCCAACATCATAGCTTCCATTAAACAAGACGACCTCCAATTTCACTTTGAGATGCTACATATTGCCAACATTAGTTGGGTTCCACCACAAAGGAGGCAACCTTACCACCTTTAGTATGACCCTAGAATGTTTACCCAACAACTATGGGAGATGCACATCTGCCCTGAGAAAGAAGTGGGAGTCAGATGACAAGGAGAACAAAGATAATCCAGATTCCTTAGAGTCAAAAGGGTTGGGCCTAGGGTTCTATGGCCCATCCTATGAAACGGCCTCAAATCACCACTGGATGTCATACTGGAAACCTACATCATTGTGGCCCACTATGATGGACTTCACCTAGAGAGGTTATCTCAATTTTTTTCCATTGAATTAGCATCTGAGTAGAGAAACTAGACATATTTGTCTAGATGAGGAGTGTTGACTCAGAGTACTTTACCGATGGGACCTCAACCTTGAGCACAAGGGTCCCTATTTGTACTTTCCATGCACCATAGATGTAACTAAAGATGATGATGGCAGTTCTAAATCTATTGTTCATGTGACAATGACCTGCCTCATGTAAGAGGTTTACATTGATAACTGGGATGACTACCCTGGGATCATAATCAACACCAGGGAAATCCCCCTCATCAGTGAGGATAGGTAGGGTGTCTAGACCTCCTAAAACAACCAACATTATGAAGACACGATCATTTGTCCAAACGAGGAAGAAATCAAGCTCATGCCTACCCTCATAGTAAAACCATCGTGCCTAGAGCATCTAGACATAGGAGAAATCAATGAACATTACTATGATGATCATGTTGGCAAGGTGAAAATCACCGACCCAACCCCTGAAGAGATGGAGGCACCATTGAAACTAGGTAGAATCTGACACTGCAAGTCCCAAAGCCATGGATGATGACTACATCATTTTGTGGGACAACTAGAACAACCCCTATGACATGATGGAAGGATGGGGGGTCAACACCATCTTCAAAACATAAGCAACAGAAGACGCACAATCCCATCTGTCATGTGAAGAGCATTGATAAAGTACAAAATGGGTGTGTAGATGACCACAATGTCCTAAGGACTGGGTCACCTCCCACACCCAAAAAAACATGTTAGAGGAACATAACCATGATGTGTCATAGATTCTAGAGTGGTTGTTCAGTCATGCTCTACCACACCCATATATTCTCCTATAAAATCCTAAAAAATTACATAATCCCAAAAACTACAAAATTTAGAAAACCTAAAAATAGTTGAAGACGAGCTCGCTCTCTAAGATTTTGTTGACTATATTACTAAAGTAGCATAAATCTACAATGAGAAATAAGCCAAGTTTGAAGATGTCTCCATCCTATAATAGATGACAAAGGATCATCAACCTTTTCATATTGAAGATGAGATAGAGGTGGAAAATCTCAGCTCAGGCCCCAAGTAATGCAAAGTCAGAACAAGGGTGTGTTGTAAGGAGTGGGACCCGAGAGGGGACCCATTCCTTACTCGATGTGAGGAATAAACACATCCAATACAAACACTCTAACAACCATGTTGGAATAGGTGCATTTTTTATTTCTCAAATGAATGATATACAAGAATAGCAGTGCAAATAAATATAATGACTTTATCACAAGATTGCATAATAATCTCCCACTTGGGATTTACATGAAATCAACTACTTTAAGATCTAATAGGAGAGATGTCCAGCCTATATCATGTCTATCTACCAAGAACTAGCTCCACTAAGCCAAGTCAAATCATTATGTCAAACCCTCCATGTCCTTCACCTAAGGGGTTGGTAGCATCCCCCACAAGAGAAAACAAAGTAGAAGTTGTAAGCACAAAAATGTTGGTATGAGCATATAAATAGGGATGAGCAATATTAAGGAAAAGGGACAACTATTAGACTTTAATAAGGCTTCCAGATCAAAAGGAAATAGAACATCCAAATCAATATCAAAGAGAACTTATAGAACAACTAATCGATATTGAATTATTCTAGCCTTAAAACAATCTCAGGATAAAATATCACAAACATGAGTAGTTAATGTTAAAACATTTAGACTAATATTATTTAACCAAGAATGAGACCCATAAAATCTCAATCCTAGGACAGGTGGATAGGAACACCCTCGGTAGAAAGGTGCACCCAATATATATAACACAAATGTAAAGGCATGACCGGGGTAAAAAAGTGCACCCAAAAATATTATCATGGTACAGATGTACCTCTACTCTAAATAATTTTAGTGTACTAGTAGATGCACAAATGTAGAGTCAAGAAATAAGATTATTCCAACTTTAATTAAGAGACTAAAAAATATGAGCAAGGCATCCATGTGTTTTACATGTGACAATACTAGCACAATATTAACATGTTGGCAGGAAATAACACATGTACCCTGAATATTTGATGAGTAGGAACATATTCACTTTGACTTTTAGCATGATAGGATACACATCTCATCTAATAATTTCACTTGTAAGAATTATCACATATTCATCATCAAGTGTGAGAAATCATACATCTACACAATAATCCACATATGTCACATTATAGTAATAGTCACCACATGGTGCATAGCAAAAGAATAAGCAAGTTTAAATCAACATATAGGGGACAAGAACATGCATTCAATATCTAATGGGGCAGAGGACCTGTATAAGAAGTTCCAAAAAATTCAATGATAAAATAGAATCTAGTGACAAAGGGGATAGCTTCATTAAGAAATTTAGGATTTTAAGTTCCAAAAAGATAAATATAGGGAAACATAGGCCAATTGCTCAATATGGATAATATAATGCAACATACATCAAGAAAGAGAAATCAGATCAATTGTTCAATGTACAATTTAATATATGCAACATAACTCAATTCTAGTCAAGATATATTCAAAATTTAGCCCAAGTTTGACATCAAGGTCATGTGTCACCTAATTGATAAATTAAATATCACAAGGATTAATTACTCGTATTCATTAAGTTCTAAAAAATATCTTTTTAATATTACTGATTTTTCTCATTGAAACTACACCATCATGTGGATAATATTTCTTGATTCAATTGACTATTTATTTATAATTTTGTCACTTACCACTATTTCGATTTTATTTTTATAAGATTCAATCAATAAAAACAATCCAAAAATTATATAAATAATATACTAAAATTAACTAATGAAAATTGTTTACATGTAGAGAAAATTTGCATGATATGAAAACAAAACTTAATTTTTCTGACTTATAAATATTCAGACATGAATTTTATTAATCAAGGTCAATTAGAGAAAAATTCTTTATAACTCACATTATTGATATATTAGAATTTATTGGTGAAAACATATCATTGAGTAGAAAACATTATTATTATGAAACAAATTTTGTAAATATTTTTTTAATCTTCTAAGTACTTAACTATATATTATTTATGTTAATGAATTTATCTAGATTTATATATGAAAGCCTAGCATAAAAGATTAATATACCCTGCAATATGATTTCAAGTTTATGATATGAAAAGAATATAATTGTACACTAGAAAGTAAGGTGGGAACATTGGAATATATCTGAAGAAACTATAGTGAGAAGGAACATGTGGAAATGGGGGCTTGTAAAGGATAGAAAAGTTTCTTGGTGGTTTGTGGATTGTTTTATACCCTCTGGTTGTCAAAGGTATCCACCTAGAAGGAGAACAACCATCACACTTACTTAATATATAGAGGAGGTTGTCAAGATGGTTTGCTATGACTTGAGAAGGAATTGGTGAGTTTTGGATTAAGTTTATTTATTATAGGTGCTTGGACGGTATATATATATATATATATATATATATACACCTGTGGAAGAGGCTGAACGCCCGGGAGGGTGCTAAATCAAGGCGCAACTGGGATTTGAACCTGGGTCCCTTCATGAGGAGACACCATGATTGACCACTTGAGCCACTCCTTGTTGGCATATATATATATATATATATATATATATATATATATATATATATATATATATATATATATATATATATATATGAGATGCTTCTTGGTGGTAGATAGGTCTCTCGTTCAACTGCACAAAAAAAGGTTTTGCATAATAATTTTAATATACAAATAGTAAGGAAACTAATATGCAATGAAGAGCTAAGAGAGAAAATCATTTTGGAAGGTAGAATTGTGTTATATTTTAGAAAGCAATATTTGATAGGTGATGACTCTACAACATCTACTAAATTTTGTACATAGGAATTGTATTCAATTGGTGTAATATAAAAAAGGGAAAAATATTCTTGTGCGACACGGGTAATTGGTGACACTTGAGGAAAGGAATCACATTCATCAAACAATTGTCATATATATACATATTCAATTTATACCTTATTTTTTATTTTGTTTTTCCAATCTAGGATTATCTGATAAACATAAAAACTGATATCTAGAATTGAGCATGAGAAATACAAATTTGACATTAGTTTCCACTTTTAGAAATGCTTAAGATGTTATTCAATTTATTTGAGTCATTTTAGCATTATCTTGTTATATTATTCTATAATTTGTTTCTGTTAATTAGTGTTATCCAACTGAAGTGGAATTTGGCAACTAGACCAATTAATACAATAGAAATATAAATTTGACATTACTTTCTTGATTTTGAGATTGTTTAGTGGATTATTTCATATATATATATAAATTTGTTTCCAATAATTATCATTATAACGTATGTTGAGTTACTATATTGGGTATCTATGATCCTTTCAAGATTATCCACTTTTGAGGGAAGACTATCATATCTTATATTTCCTTGAATTCCTCATTTTCACTTAAATTTTCCTCGACTCTATTTATTTATAATTTCCTATAGATAATAATAACTTTGTTTATGTTATTTGTTTCCATAATTTTAATAAAATCCTCTAAAAGTAATCAAGAATGGAAAAAATCAAATTATGTAACTACTTTCCATTTGTGACATTATGCATCTAAATATTTAAATCATTCAAGTGTGATGTTATTATTTTCATAGGTGTTAATTAATTGATTTCTTTAAACTAAATTTAGATTTGGTTTCTTTTATGATAATATTTCCATCCCATAGTTTTCCTAATTTTGTATCTCCAACTGTTCTAATTATATTTATGCATAGATTTACAAGTATGTGTAATTTATTTATACACAATTTATATTCTATTTATATGCATTATCTCAATAAGTTCCTCTTAAGATATCTCATCAGTTTTAATTAGTTGGAGATGATTCATCTCATTTAGGCATCAGTGAATGTATAACTTACTTTCCTTACATCTTATATGCAACTATTTATTGTTTAATTCAATATTTTTAGATGTTTAAATTTCCAATCAAAACAAACCATCTTCATTATCCTTTATATTCTTTTTCTATCTATTGAAAGGTTTTTTATCAGTCTTGTTATATAGATATGTCTAATCTCATTTAACTCACTATAAATTTAATTAGTTACCTGATTAAGGGCTGGGAACACAGTTGTACGGAGTGGGACCCAGGAGGGGATCTACTCCCTACTAAATTAAATTAAAAGGTACATCCCATATGCCAAACACCAATATTTTTTTTGCAAAAGGGATGATAACCAATTTATTCAAAGTATGATTCAAAATACCAAATGTAGCAATGGAACATTAAATATCTAACTATTACAGTGCTTGATATTATCACCATACTTCACTATGTAGGGTGATACATAAGAAAATTAAAATAATCATAGGATCAGTAGATGGTTATCTAACCACCTTGAATCTATCTCCCAAGAGTTCCACCTAGCAGGTTAATGTCACTGAGTTGAGTCTTCCGAGTCCTACACCTGAGGTTCGAAGCATACACCAGCAAAAGGAGAAAAAATAGATGAATTAGAAAAATGTGGGTATGCGCATATCAAATCGGGTTTGAGCAATATCAGGAATATAGGATGTCAACTAAACAAGGTTTCCCATAGGAAAGTAAAGGACTACCTAAGTGGATATAAAAAAGAATATGAATATCAAAATGAAGAAAATAAACAATAAAAGATTTATTGCCTTTTCAACAATGTCACGATAATAATATCACAAAGAATAAAAAGTTGCTTGGTGAGTATACACAGACTAGCATATACGAAAAAGTAAGGTAGGAACCCATATGTATTCCATACCAAAAGGAAGGAGGACTAAAACCTCGGTGCCAAACAAATATAGTGTTTTGTAGGGGAATGGAACCCAATGCAGAATAAAACCCAGTGACTAATATCATATGTGGTAGGGAAATAAAACTCAGTTTCTGATAGTGGAATAAAACCCAATGCCTATATATAAAAATTTGTAGGGTAATAAAACCAAGTGCCTATATGGTGTCACTACTTATAGTTATTACTAGTCAATCATCCATTCAAATAGAACAAGCAAGTTAAAGTATAGCAAAGCATGAATAAGGGATTAGAACATTCAACTAATATCACTGAGGTCATAGGACCCATAAATAAGCCTTCAAACATTTCCATGATTTAGATACTTTACAAGATCAGAAAAGTCCACAACTTGAAATTTCGACTTTACAATGAATAAGATGAACAAGATACATGCTTGAATCCAATAAGAATTTTGACATCCCAATGCCACACAAATGAGATAACTCAAAACAAAACGTGTGGTTCATGACTAAATAACAACATTACCATAAAACCAGGTATATTAAAACCGATCTCATATTTCCATTATATGCGGAAACATATTGCATCAGGGTCCAACAACCTATATCTTATCACATACCATATTAGGTATTTACCTCTGTTTAGTGGCATCAGATACAACCAGTATACAAAAGATTGTGTTCCACATGTGCATGCCACATATACAATAGAGGCATACATCCAAAACCATGTATCGATATACAGACCATCTATAAAACACATCCCTTCACAGACTTGAGGGTACATGAACAACACTAGGACTCTACTATACAACTCGAAACATATCCAACCTACTTCGTCTACTGCTCTCCAAGCTACTTTTATTCTACAACATGATCCTTCCCACACTGTTGATGACCACCTAAAAGAATGTGGTGTTCCACGAGGTGAGACTAGTATCCCAGTGAGAGATATAACTCTCAACCAATGGTTATTGTTACCATAGGAGATATTAATATTAATAAGGATGAGCAGGTTCAGCTAAATGAATAATTTAAATTGATTACATAGGTTAAGCAGGTTAAGTAGATACAACAGATAAGCATATCATCAACAGATATAACTCTCAACCAATGGTTATTGGTACCATAGGAGATATTTCTATTAAGCGGGATGAGAAGGTTCAGCTAAATGAATAATCTAAATTGATTACATAGGTTAAAAAGATTAAGTAGCTACAACAGATAAGCATATCATCATGATTTAGAAGAAATATGAAGAACATGTATACAATTAAGTTCTATTTCTACATTATATAACAACTGAGTAGTATAAGCTATCACTAATGCATCACAAACAACTAATAGCATAAGAGAACAAGCAAGGGTAAACATCCAATGTGAATTTTGTTTATCCCTAAACAAATATACTACATGGTTGTATTATGTATTTTAATCCCTAAGGAATTGAGGTATACCACTCACACTTTAACTGACCACTGCTAAGTCAAAATCAATGCCATACAAAGCACCACTATTTTATTTTTTGCAAAAGGGATGATAACCAATTTATTTAAAGTATGATTCAAGATACTAAATGTGGTAGTAGAATATAAAATATATAACTATTACAATGCTTGATATCATCACCATACTTCACCATGTAGGGGGATACATAAGAAAATTAAATTAATCATAGGATCAGTAGAGGGTTATCTAACCACCTTGAATCAATCTCCTAAGAGATCCACCTAGAAAGTTCATGTCACTGAGTCAAGTCTTCCAAGTCCTACACCTGGAGTTGGAAGCATACCCCATCAAAAGGAGAAAAAGTAGATGTATCAGCAAAATGTTGGTATGTGCATATTAAATCAAGATTGAGAAATATAGAGAATATAGGATGTCAAATAAACAAATCTCCCCATAGAAAAGGAAAGGAATACCCAAGCGGATATCAAAATAATATGAATATCAAAATAAAGAAGATAAACAATAAAAAATTTCTTGCCTTTTCAACAATGTCACAATAATAATATCACAAAGAATGAAAAGTTTCATGGTAAGTATAGCACATACTAGCATATATTAAAAAGTAGGATAGAAATCCATATGTATTCCATACCAAAGGACATGAGGACTAAAACCTCAGTACCAAACAAATATAGTATTTTGTAGGGGAATAAAACTCAGTGCATGGTAGGGGAATAAAACTCATTGCCTAATATCATATGCAGTAGGGGAGTAAAACCCTCTACCTAGTAGGGGAATAAAATCTAGTTCCTATATATCAAATATGGTTGGGGGGGGAACCCATCGCCTATATGGTATCACTACATATAGTTATGACTAGTCAATCATCCATGCAAATGGAGCAAGAAAGTTAAATTATAGTGAAGCATGAATAAGAGATGAGATCATCCAACTGATATCAATGGGGTCAAAGGAGACATAGATAAGCCTTCAAAAAATTTCATAATTAAGATATTTTACATGATTTGAAAAGTCTACAACTTGAAATTTTGGATTTCACAAGGAATAGGATGAACAAGATACATGTTTGAATCCAACAAGAATATACAAAGGAATAAGATGATCACAAGATCATAATCAACATAGGATACTTCACATGAAATAAATCTCAGAAGAGAGAGAATAGGTGTAAGCTAATTTGTTTAAGAGAGAGAGGGAAAATAGGTTTATTGCTCAATAAGAATAATATGGATGCAAACAAACCTCAAATATTTTGTCGACTTGTCAAAGTCCAAGCTACACCTATGCTTGAGAATGGATCACCATATGAATTTTTATGATTACAAGGAACTTGAATAGGAGAATATGGGAGAAAGTTAAGAGTCATGTCCTATTGGTCAAGCAATTTCTGTGTGTGAAGGTCATGGGAAGGGGTCTATAAATAGGACTATTTGTCTTGGGTGACAAGAAACTTATCAATTTTTTTTTGTTTACTGGGAAATACATGTAACATATATTGTAAAAGGAGAAAAGTTAAGCATTCTTTAACAAATGATAGGAAAGAATAACATAAAAACTTCATTTCCCTTCTATTTATTTATGTCTATGTTTTGTCATATATTTTCCCTTACATTTTTTTTGATTGCCGGGGGAAACCCACCCCCCTAGGTGGAGGCCCAGACAGTAGGGATGGTAAACCCAAGAGACCCATGCGCCCGCACACCGGTATCTCAATAAGTCGCATCAGAGGCCGGCTGACGCTGCGGGAAATTCATTTCCGAGCAGCGCTTCCAGTGAGAGTCGAACCCGGGACCCTTCGTGAGGGGCCCCGAGCTACGACCAGCTGGGCTACTGCTCGCCGGCATGTGTTTCAAAACAAATATATAACTACTATAAATATTTGTTTCCTTTATGATATGTTAACGTGATTGTTTTCATTTATTTATTACTTTCAAATATTATTTTCCCTTACATTTACAATAAAGAGACTTCTAAATATTTCATTGTGTAATTATTTACTTAATGTATATGTGTATCATAAGTTTATGTACAATTTTGTAGTATGTATTGATTGACTTTCTTTTCTATTATTTCATTTATCAACCTCTATAGACTTAATTTGTCCTTTTACTAAATGACTTTCACGCAATGTTTCTCTTCTCACATAAGAGTCATTAAAAACTTGTATAACAACTTGATTTTAACATAAGGCATCGATTTAATTAATATTAAGTTAGATCAAAAATTTCTAGATTTGAGGTAACCATATATGTTGCTAATACATTTTAAGTTAGTTATTGTTATATATCCAAAACTAATTCATGGATTTCATATCAAAAGGGTGTAAACATTATCTATCGAACCATTTTTATTTTTTCCATGTTGTTAACAATTTAAGGATGTAATACGGAGCTTTACTAACAAAATCTTTTAGTCAAGAATATTATTATTTCACATTTGGGTTAAGTAATCAATTATATAAATTTTAGAACGTTTATGTGTTTCAAAACAAATATATAACTGCTATAAATATTTGTTTCCTTTATGATATGTTAACGTGATTGTTTTCATTTATTTATTACTTTCAAACATTAAATAGGGAGAATTCACTCTTTAATGTTTGTTCTAATTTATTTAAATATCTCAAAAAATCCACAATGTTGTAATTTTCTTAGTCACATTGTATTTGGAAAGTAAATACATTTTTAGATTTTCCACCATGATAAATGTTTTATAGATTTAACATGAATGTATAACTTATTTCCTTTTATGTTATACCATATTTTATTTATTATAAATTCACATAAATTATATACATGTAATCGATACAAGTTGGTTTACCCTATTTATTTAATATATTAGATGTTCTTTTAATGCTAAAATTAATATTGTTGACCTTATCTTTCATTTTCTTTTCTTATCGAATTTGTGGCATTTAGGAACACTCAAAAGATATAAAACTTGGCCTAAAAGCAAATTGAAATGTGAGAAGTCTTATTTTTTCATTAATTTTTCATTTTGGTAATTTTTATTATTATATTTGGTATTTTGGATTTGAAGTTATGTTCTCTCTCCTAAACTAAACTAGGATAGATAAGATTGTCCAATTAATGTAGAAATTCACACATAGAGTACTTTTGGTATTTGAAATTTGAATTTGGAATTTATTTTTAATTTTGAAGTCATTAAACATACCATTTAAAATTTTTGAGTAAAACTCACATTTTCTTTTCAAAATAAAATTAAGATAGTTATTATCATTCAAAAAATGTGAAACTTGACACCCAAGCTAATTGGGACCTAAAGAACACATTTTTACCATTATATTTCACTTTTGATATTTCCTTTTATGAGTTATATCACCATTATGGTTTAGATAATTTATTGACATATATATTGATTATCATCAATTAGAGTGCCATTGATTTTTCATTGTTAAGAAGTTATATATTATTATGCATGAAATTTCATATTTCTCATACTAACATATTTAATCTAGTAATTTCATATTTATTTAAATAATATTATGGACATGTAATCATAATTGTTACTCCAAAGCATATTATTCATTTTCATTTAGCCATTATGTTAGTAAAGAAAATATATGTAACATATTTCATGATTTTATTTACACATTGGTACATAATTAAGTCATTATGTAAACATGTTTTAATTTTTTTCCTGGTTTGGTCAAATCTAGCATTCTAATTATGGGATAGGGCAAGATTATAAGTTTTGGTTCGTTACAACACTTCACCCCTTAAAATGATTTCATTCTCAAAATCTAAACATCCATATATCATCATCTAATTACTCTCCACCCTTTAAAGGTTTAACTTTTTAAGACAACTATTATAGATATTATGGTTACTTATACATCTTTTAATTAGGAATGTTTTGTTGTTGTTGTTGTCGATGCATCCAACTAACATGTCATTTACACCTTGGGTTAAATTTTAGGTCCTAATGATTCTAACCTAGCAACCCTAAGGTTCAAATTTCAAAACTAAAGATTCACCTAGTACAACTTTCCACATATTAAAGGGTTAAGGAGGGTAGGTCCACTAAACTTTTTTTTTTGTACATGCCATATCATCCTAGGGTAAACATATTAAGGGATACAAGATTGAAATAGTTAGATTAAATAAAAAGACTATAAGGAGTGAGACTCGATAGGGGATCCACTCCCTACTAGATTAAATAAAAAGGAGCATCCCATATGTTGAACATCGTTATTTTTTTTCAAAAGAGATGATAACCAATTTTTTCAAAGTATGATTCAAGATACCAAATATAGCACCAGAATATAAAATATTTGACTATTACAATGCTTGATATTATCAGCATACTTTGCCATGCAGGGTGATACATAAGAAAATTAAACTAATCATAGGATCATTAGAGGGTTATCTAACCACCTTGAATCTATCTCCCAAGAGTTCCACCTAGTAGGTTCATGTCACTGAGTCAAGTCTTCCAAATCCTACACCTGGCTTTACAAGCATGCCCCAGCAAAAATAAAAAAAGTATATGTATCAGCATAACGCTAGTATGTGCATATTAAATTGGGATTGAGCAATATCAGGAATACAAGATGTAAAATAAACAAGGCTTCTCATAGAAAATGATAGGAATACCCAAGTGGGTATCAAAAGAATCATATGAATATCAAAATGAAGAAGACAAACAATAGAAGATTTTTTGTCTTTTTAACAATGTCACAATACTAATATCACAAAGCATAAAAAGTTGCATGGTGAATATAACGCAAACTAGCATATACTAAAAAGTAGGATAGGAACCCATATGTATTTCATACCAAAGGGCAGGAGTTATAAACCCTTAGTGAAAAACAAATATAGTATTTTATAGGAGTATAAAACTCAATGCATGGCAGGGGAATAAAACCCAGTGCCTAATATCATATGTGGTAGGGGAATAAAACATAGTTCTTGGTAGGGTAATAAAACCCAATTCCTCTATGTCAAGCATGGCAGGGGAATAAAACCAAGTGCCTATCTGGTGTCACTACTTATAGTTATGACTAGTCAATCATTAATGCAAATAGAGCAGGCAATTTAAAGTATTGTGAAGCATGAATAAGGGATGAGATAATCCAACTCATATCAATGGGGTCAAAGGATACATAGATAAGCCTTCAAATATTTCCACAATTATGATACTTCACATGATCTCAAAAGTCCACAACTTGAAAATTTGGATTTCACAAGGAATAAGATGAACAAGATACATGTTTGAATCCAACAAGAATATACTAAGGAATAAGATGACCACAAGATCGAAATCAACATAGGATACTTCACATGAAATAAATCCTCAGAAGAGAGAATAGTTGTAAGCTAATATGTTCAAGAGACAGAGGGAAAATAGTTTTATTGCTCAATAATAATAATATGGATGTAAAAATGCATCAATGATCTTTGTCAACTTTTCAAATTCAAAGCCACACCTATGCTTGAGAAGGGATCACCATATGAATTTTTATGAGATTACAAGGAACTTGAATAGGAGGATAAGGGGGAAGGTCATGGGAAGGGGTCTATATATAGGACTATTTGTCCTTGGGTAGTAAGAAAATTAGCTATTTTTTTTTACTAGAGAAAATATGTAACATATATTGTCAAAGGAGAAAATTTAAGCATTCTTTAACAAATGATAGGAAAGAATAACATAAAAATGTCATTTCCCTTTGATTTATTTGTGTCTATGTTTTATCATATATTTTCCATTTTATTTAAAATAAAGAGACTTCAAAATGTCTCTTTGTGTAATTATTTACTCAACATATACTTGTATCTTAAGTTAATGTATGATTGTGTAGGACGTATTGATTGACTTCCTTCTCTGTTATTCCATTTATCAACCTCTATAAACTTATTTGTCCCGTTACTAAATGACTTTCTCACAATGTTTCTCTTCTCACATTAGAGTCATTAAAACTTGTATAACAACTTGATTTTAACAAAAGGCATCTATTTAACTAATATTAAGTTAGATCCAATATTTTTAGATTTTAGGCAATCATATATGTTGCTAATATATTCTTTGTTAATTGTTTTTATATATCCAAAACTAATTACATGGATTTCATATCAAAGGGTGTAAGCTTTATCTATCAAAAATTTTTACTTTTTTCTTGTTGTTAACAATTTTATGATGTAATAGGGAGGTTTAATAAGGAATTTTTTAGTCAATATTTATCATTTGGGTTAAGTAATTAATTATATAAATTTTGGAACGTTTTGTGTGTTTCTAAACAAATATATAACCTCTATTTGTTTCCTTTATGATATGTTAATGTGACTCTTTTCATTTATTTATTACTTTCAAACATTAAGTAGGGATAATTAGTTCTTTAATGTTTATTATAATTTATTAAAATATCTCACAAATTCCATATTATTGCAATTACCTTGGTCACAGTGTATTTGGAAAGTAAATATATTTTTAGATTTTTCACCATGATAAATTTTCCAAAGATTTAACATCCATTTACAATATTGTTTCCCTTTATGTTATACCACATTTTTATTTATTAAAACTTCACATAAATTATATACATATAATCGATACATATAGGTTTATACTATTTATTTATTATGTAGATGTTTTTAATAATAAATTTAATATATTTGGCCTTATCTTCCATTTTCTTTTCTAAATGAATTTGAGGCATTTAGGAACACCTAAAAGATATAAAACTTGACCTTAAAGTGAACTAAAACGTGAGGAATCTTATTGTATCATTAATTTTCCATTTTGGGAATGGTTATTATTTTATTTAATATTTTGGGTTTTAAGTTGTGTTCTCTCTCCTAAACTAAAATAGGATAGATAAGATTGTCCAGTTAATGTCAAAATTCACACATACACTAACTTTGATATTTGAATTTTGAATTTGTATCATTAAACATATTATTTAATATTTTGGAATAAAACTCACATTTTCTTTTCTATATAAAATTAAGATAGTTATTGTCATTAAAACAATGTGAAATTTGGTACCCAAGCTAATTGGGACCCAAAGAACACGTTTTTGCCATTATATTCCACTTTTGAGATTTCCTTTTGTGAGTTATATCACCATTATGGTTTAAACAGTTTATCTACATATATATTGATTATCTTCAATAAGAGTATATTAATTTTATATTGTTAAAAAAAGAGTTATATACGATTATTATGCACGAAATTCTACATTTTTCATATTAACATATTTGATCCATTAGTTTCATGTTTATTTAAATAATAGAACATTATTAATATTTATGGACATGGAATAACCAATTGTTACTCCAAAGCATATTATTCATTTTTATTTAGCCATTATGTTAGTAAAGAAAATATATGTAAGATATTTCATGATTATATTTACATGTTGGTACATAATTAAGTCATTATGTAAATGTGTTTCAATTTTTATGCTTGTTTGGTCAAATCTAGGGAACTGGTCTCACAAGCATTCTAATTATGGTATAGGGTAAGATTCTATATTTTGGTTCGTTAGAGCAGTATTATATTTACATGTATATATATATATATAGAAAGAGAGAGAGAGAGAGAGTCATGCTAGTGTACACTCGAGTGTACTGGAGGCATCGTACACCTCAGTCATTTTTGAAGATGCAATAAATTTTTGAAAAATCTAAATTGTTGATCTTATTAATTATCATAAGAACATACTATATAATAAATTTTATCTCATTTTGACACTTATAGGTCATGCATCTAAAGGAGGCAAAAATTATGTATTTCAAATTAGTTTTGTGTGTCGATTTTGTCATTCTTGAATGAGTGACTTACACTCATCCAAATGAGTTCAAATTTTTTATGTGACCTATTATTATTGTAACATTGAAGATAAATGGATTAGATTTTGAAAAAACATGGTCTAGATAGGCAAACACCATTGGGGTGTATGGTTGGATCTGTACACTCGAGTGTTTTCTAGCCTAACTATATATATATATATATGCATACATATATTATTCATTATATGAAGATTGCCATACATTGTTAAATGGATCTAAATTATATTTTATTAATTCACATTAAGAGTATATATTAAGATTGCAACATATTGTTATATTGGTTTACAAATTTGCAATGTACTAGATTGTTTTAAGCGTATGAGTTGTTTACATTATATGATATAAGATTTATTATAAAAAATCAATTATGTATTATTATTCAATATTAATCATATTAGCACTAACTACTTATATTTCCATCATCTTAGTAGCAAAGGACTTATCTTGCACATTATATGATTCTTGATATTTAACTTAAGCATGTTTCCCATAACCTTTAACATTTATCCATATTTCATCTACCACTTACATATTAATATCATTTATGTCTAGATGGGTATTACTTATACCATCTTTGGAAGTTTATTCATGAGATAAGTCCATAGGTATCCAAACCTTAGGATAAGGGCTAGTAGGTAGGTTTTGGTATGTTATACATTTCTACCTCACAATGTCAAGTATCATGTGATAGAGATTCTATGCCACTACATCAATGTGTTTGCATGGAGATACTCTTACATGCCTAGTTGTATGAGGCAATCATGGTTCACCAAGTGCCTATCATTTTCAACATTCACCCTATCAAGAAAAAAGGCTAGGTGGATGTGGCCATAGTGGAACCTCAAGATCAAGGAAGAAGTTCAGAAGCAGTACAGTGCTAGTTTTATAGATCTGGTCAACTATCATGCATGGCTTGTAAACATTGTACTTGTATTGTAGAAGGATGGTAAAGCAAGAATGTGTGTGGACTATTGTGACCTCAACAAGGCATCCACTAAAGATGACTTTCCACTTCTTCACATCGATGTACTCATGGACAATATAATCTATCATGCGCTCCACAACTTCATGGATGGCTTCTACTATTGCAACCAAATTAAGATATCCAAGGAAAATAAAGAGGAGATAGTCTTCATCACAAAATGGGGAGTATTTAGCTATTGGGTCATGCCATTTGGTCACAAGAACTCTAGAGCTACCTATTAAAGAGTGATGGTCTCTCTATTCCTTGACATGATTACTAAGGAGGTGCATGTTTTTGTGGATGACATGATAGCCAAGTCAAAAAGTCTAGAAGACCACATCAACAATCTGGAGAAGTTATTTCAATGACTGAGACAATTCTCTATATGCCTCATTCATTCCAAGTGCACCCTTTAGGGGTACATCTATTAACCTACTTGGGTACATTGTCAATCAAAGGGGAATTGAAGTTGACCATGGGAAGGCACGAGCTATTTGGGAAATGGCCTCCCCTAGAATAGAGAAGGAGTTATGAGGTCTGTCATGTCACCTTCAATACATCATCCACTTCATCACCAAGCTTAAACCTATATGTGATGCTATTTTCAAGCTACTCAAGAAGAACTCCAACTCTAGGTGGATTGAGAAATGTGAAGAGGCACTACAAAAGATTAAAGAATACCTTGCCAATGTGACATTGTCGAGGTTGGTAGTGCCAGGGTACTATCTCACCCTTTAATTATCAGTCTACAAAACATTGATGGGGGGAGTCTTGAGTTAATCAACAATTGATGGTGAGCACACTATCTATGATTTATCCATGAAGTTCAATGGTATTGAGGCCCACTACACTATGATTGAGAAGTATTGGCTAGACTTGATACATGAAACAAGGAAGTTGTGCCATTATTTGATGGCAAATCTGTTATAGATAAACGCCAAGCATGACCCTCTTTTCTATTTGTGTGATCACCCTACCCTTACTAGATGATTTTCCAAGTGGCAAGTAATGATGTCAAAGTTTTACATCACATATCTTCTAATGAAGGCAAACAAATCCCAAGCTCTATTTAGTCAATAAGCAGGTTCCCAACTCTAGGAGGAAGCAACACATGAGTGAGTACACATTTTTAGACAAAGACATAGCAATGATCATCCCGCATAACATGGACTATCCTTATATATTCTTTTATGTGTACAATCTTCTTTGACAGAACAATCAATCACAAAGGGGCTGGTATAAGAGTGAACCTTTACAACCCCCAAAATAGAACAATTTTTAGTAGAAAGACAATTTGGAGTTCTACACCAATAACAATGTGGTTGGGTATGAACTTGTATCTTATGATTCTAGCTATCCAAACAATAAGGAGCACATCACCTACACATGTATAGGTACTCCCTTCTCATGATATCTCAAGTCTAGAATAATTGGAAGACATGCCATTAGAACTTGGTTCCATATCAGGAATGCATGTTCTCTCTGGCTTGAGACTTTGAGCACATCTCCTTTCACTTCATTGTAAGAGAAGACAATGCATTCATTGATGTTATAACAACACTCACATCCTGGACTGACATCAAAGGATATCATAACTTCTCTTTAAAAAAACAGACACTCTCTCAGTATGCCTATTGCATGGTCATCGACAACACACTTAATAATGAAGAAAAGGCTTGGTTTCATGACATCAGGGCATATCTATAAAGTCAAGTCATTCCTAAGGCCTATCCCAAAGAGAGCACAGACGCTCACATGACAAGCCTTATAGTATATCCTAGGGGTGGGACATTTGTATCACTTATCTACAACCAAACCATCCACTAATGCATCAAGAAGACATAATGAGTGGAGTCATGCTAGCAAAGAAAATACAACTTGTGGGGTATTATTGGAATACCATGGATACAAAATGTTGCCAATATGTCCAAAATTGTTGAGTCTTCCAAATCCATGGTGACTACATTTATGAACCAGCTAAACATCTATACAACATGGTCATGCTTTGGCCTTTATTATCTTGGGGAATTGACATGATCAATATAATCATCCTAAGGCATCGAATGGGAATTGCTTCATTCTGATCGCAATAGATTACTCCATGAAGTGGGTGAAATCCATGTCCATTAACAATGCTTTGGCTCAACAAGTCATCAAGTTCCTCAAGAATAATATCATAATCTGATATGCGATATTGCATAAGATCATCTCCATTAATGTTTCAAACTTCATAGCTAAAATTATCCAATAACATCTGAGCTCTTTACAGATCAAACACCACCAAACTCACCTTGTCGACCCTATATGAAGATAGACATAGAAGCCACCAACAAGAACCTAATAAATATTCTAAAAAGGAAAATCCTCTCCTATGCCATCTGGCATTAATACCTCCTAATGGCTCTCTAGGTAAGACAAATTGTAATCAAAACTTCCACATGAGCTACACCATATTCATTGTTATATGGGAAAAAGAAAGTTTTTCCAGTAGAGGTCTAGATTCCTTCTCTTCGCATACCACACGAAGAAGAAATTCCTAAGACAAAGTGGCTTCTAAATTGAAAATAGTGCCTCAAAACACTTGAAGAAAGGGGAATGAGAGATATTCATCATACACAATGCTATCACACAAGATATAGATTGAGTGTTCAACAAAAAAAGTTCATCCCCATAGTTTCCAGAAGGGTGACCTAGTACTACGCGCCATCTAAAATGTTGACTCCAGGGAACATTTCAACCCAAAATGGGAAGGGTCCCGCATCATCCATGAAATCTAAAACTGGGGTGGTCTATGCCTAAAAGACTTGGATGGAGATATTCATATTCACCACATGAACGTCAGCCTCATCAAGCACTACTATTGTTGACAAGCAAGCTTCAATGACTACAAGCCTCTAGCAAAGAGCTTTGTAAGGGAGACAAAATCTCTCACCCCTCAAAAATACACATAAATCTACTTAAGTACATGAATGCATACCCCCATTCATATTGAAGAGGAAAGGTCAAAGTAGAACCTAGGGCCTTGGACAGAAGGAACATGACTATTATACTGAGGCCCCAATGGTTTGATAGCTTCAAATGACTCCTTAAAATAGGATGAATTTGATAAAATACCTTTAAACGTTCATGATTATTGTAAAGGCAAGGTGAATCCCTCTAATCTCCATTACAAAAGGGTTGCAAAAACTATGAGTCCCTGGAGGGGAGTTATATTTGATCCTTACAATCACTGAACCATCACACCTATAAAGTTCTATAATTCTAACATTCGTTGGGATTGACCAAAAAGGGGAATGACTAGAGAGTGTAAGAAGAAGCTAAAACTCCTTGCCGCTATCCCCACTTCATCTTTCAAAAAGGGTGAGACTCATCTCCACATGGACTAAT
Organism: Alisma plantago-aquatica; assembly: GCA_963693085.1. Classification (NCBI taxonomy): domain Eukaryota; kingdom Viridiplantae; phylum Streptophyta; class Magnoliopsida; order Alismatales; family Alismataceae; genus Alisma; species Alisma plantago-aquatica. The sequence continues at coordinate 203,163,519 of OY856410.1, read as the reverse complement.
CTAAAAGAAACAAGATGGAAAACCTTAGCTAGAAAACTCCATTTGTTCCATATGGAACCATGGACTGTCTTACTAAGTCCGTGAGCATAATTTCAATTAAAAATCTTCAATGTAAAGAACCCCAACAAATGAATGCCTCACAAAAAAGTCGCAAATGGTTGTTTAACTAAGTAGACACATGATTGTGGTGAATTTTTACACTAAATCATATCGGGAGTGAAGCCTACTGAGATATCTCTAATGCATGGTTCCTTGGTCCAAGTGGGTAGGGAATGTCGTTAATGCACCCATTATGTGGTACAACTTTTGCATCTAGCTTGACATCTGGGATCAGTAAAGACCTAATCCATCTTCTCCCTTAGAAGGAGGATCCCCACCTTGTAGATGAATAGGATACAAACATTTGAGGGAAATGACCATCTATGAGTAGGAGATATGAGGTGGGTAGTAGCTTAAAATAGTTGGGGTTTCAACCTTTTGTCTTTACTAAGGGAAGCAGATAAAAAGAAGGTTATCATGACAAATGTTGTTTTCATTCATTAACATAAACCTTTAACCATTTCAGATGTGTTGAATGCATAGGTAGGAAGTCTAGATCAATCCCAATCACCTAATTTGTGAAAAGGAGATTCATAGTGATATGCACCTAGAAATTCAATAAGGACATAAATCTAGTTGCACATTTAAAACATCATATAGGAAGGGCCCATAGTTGGTGTTGAATATGAGGAACTGTAGAATTTATATTTCAAAATAAATTACATGCAAGAACCTGGCCCCTCAGATAAAAAAAGAGAAGAAAACATTCAAAGAATATAAAATCAAAATAAAATGTCATTTCAATTCTCCATAAGAATCATAGTTTACTACCACAAAAGGCATTGATGGAAGCACGTTAAGTACTCAGGAGAATAGTCCTTGCCAGCATGAAACAGATCACAAGTCATCTTCTAATGATTCCACCACATATTTGTCACTATCTATTGAACTTTTTAGGAGTCAGCCATCAAATTCTTGAAGAAGTATGGAAGCACTTCAACCTAGTACATGCAATTGTGATAGTTGAATTGCCTCAACACAAACATTTGGAAGTGTGTAATGTAGCTCTCAAAACCTAGTAAGATCATCAACAATTGAAATCCAGGCATGGAAACTCCACAAGTTGAATTGATGAGATGGAACTCCATCCATCCCTAACACACATTTGTTGATGTCATACTAGCAATCCATTGAGCCAGATATCCAAGCATCTATAAAGTCTCATCGACCTAAATATGCTTTGATAAGAACTCCTTTGCAGTGATGTAGTGAGGAACTTAAGACTTCACCAGCCAAGTAGGACTAATTTGCATTCCCAAATAAATCTGCAAGACCTTAAAAGTCCCCTCATCTTCTAGATTTATTGTGCTTCATCCAAGCACTAGTATAGATCACCTAATATCAAAGGAATGAGTTTATTTTCTCCATATTGTAGAAACAACTCCAAAAATAGTAGTCAACACCTGATCAATAGTCTCTCCAAATAATAGCTCATCCTTGATGATCATGATACATGCTCACAAATAGAGCATATCTGGGGAATCAACACCAGCCACACTTTTCTCTTGAATGACTCCCATAGGGAGGCCATTTGAATAGAATGGTCATCTTTGGTCAACCATCGAGCAGCTTGAGACTTGTTCACACCTAGGAGACTTTCTAGTCTAGTAGCCTCACTTGATTTCCTCAGCACAATGGGTCAGCGATCATGAAGGGGAATTGGGTGATCATTGCCACATCTCTAGGGTTGGAGTCTGAATGATGTCCCCAAAGCAGAAGGAGTGATTGAGGGATCCTTGAATGGGATCACTGTCAGCATCATTTCATTCACAACCGGGACATAAGCCAGATAACAAAAATGATGAGTCATGCAAAAATTTGCCAATTCAACTTCCTCAGTCTTAGATAAATCAATAAGGCAACAAAACACGATGGACATATTCAAAGGAAAACACTTCAAAAATCAGATTTCACTTATCACTTGCTCCCCCATGCCCAAAATTGTAAACACTAAGGAGTGTAGAATAGAATAAACCATGCATCATTATTTATATGCTTCAACAGGACAAAGTCACCTCCCACTGACAAAGGGATTCTCTTGTCCTTTTCCCTAGTAGAATGATGTAATCTTCCATGGATGTCAACATCAATAATCAACACCAACATGCTCCTGTGATAACAGAACTCTTTGTTCCACTGACTCACGGATTGCGGCAATCCTCCATCCTAGGATGGTATCTAGATCAAGGCCATCTGTCGGGCATACTTAAGATCTTTTGAATTCCAAACTTCCTAATCCTGATTTTGAATCAAAGATAAAAAAAACCTCATAATCTGATTTAATTTGTAGATAAAACTAAGAATGTTACATATACAAACACAACTAATAGATTTTTTTTCTTACAGAAAAGGAGAATACATCATGAAGGAAAATGTGCTAGAAGTGGTAATACAAATACTACTTCTTCAACTTCTTCTACAACCACCCTAAAAAATAGTTGGCCAAGGGTTTATGATCAGTGGAAGAAACATGAAGAACCAGTGCTCCATACTCACATCAGAATAAATAGCACTGGTAGACCACCTTTGATCTAAAGAGGAGCTATTCGATATGCCTCCACAACTAAAGCAGCATACCTATCACCTGCAACCAACGGATTATGTCAATAATTATGAAATGGGAAGGAGGGTGCAAAGCATATACCTAGTCCTAGAGCAAGTCCAGCGACAATCCTTACAGATTTGTGCTTCTTTCCCAAGCAGCACCCAAACAACAATAGGAAATGGTCTCCTGGTGTAGCACCACAATAGGTGGTTTATGGTGTCCTCCTAGCATAGTGGAGATGACCTCCACACCTATATGTAGTCCACGCGGACCATAGGAAACTCCTCATCTGGCTTCTAGAACTGGAGGGAAGGAGTTCTCCCTATGTGTTTTCAATGTGCTAGCATTGACTTTTATCCCCTTGGCAATTTCTCCCTTTTATGGGTAAGATGTCTTTGGATCTTGTGTTACCATAACTGTGAGATGAGGAGTCATGTCATACAAGAGTGTTGATATCCTTGGCCACCCCCTTTTATATAGGATTGTATGGGCTAGGGTTTCTACAAACCCATAGGATACAAAGGGTCAGTTCTCAGGGTTTGACAACTACTATGAATCACCACACATTCGATTGGACCACCCAGTCAGTCGACTAGCATGCGAGTCAGTTGACTAGAACATCCAATCCAGCGATTGGCTTATTTTCCTATTCTCAAACATACTAACTTTTAGTGTGATGAAAAATGCATGTTATTACATCAGCATCAATTGCTTGACGTAGTCTTACTATCGTCTAGTCACTCGACTAGACTATTCAGTCGGTTGATTGGACACTCTAGTTGATAGACTAGTACACCATTTGGTCGAGTGGACACTCCATTTAGCCAACTGACAGTCAGTGTTGCTTAAGTTGATTACCTAAATACTTTAGTAACCAAGTTAAAACTTATTCATGCATAAACTCCTATTCTTAGTGCATCAGTTGTGTGTGACCATATAGGTACCAAATTATATTGGCAGTGAATGTCCATAAATAGATAATGACATCACAAGCAATGAGTGGTATCTAGAAACACATCATTGTTTCCCAAGTATTTGGAAAGTTGGAGAACAACTTCAACCTACATCTATAAATAGTGTTATCGTTATCATATAGTTCCTTTGTCTCTATGTAGATTGAATAGGAGGCTTGGAATCACCATCCTCTTAACAATCAGTCCATGTTTCTTGAACTAAAGCAAATTGTATGAGATGTGTGTGAGTTCACATATGATATATTGAGTCACATGAATATAGCCATATGTTTTTCGATCTCTCTAATCAAGTGTCTAGGATAACAACTCTGGTAGGAGGGAGAAATCCCATCTACATCACTCACAATCAATTCCCATGTGTTACAATGTACTCAAGCACCACCTTTGTGGTAACCCTTATTCAAGGTCATGTTGAATGGTGTCAGAGTACATAGAACAACATGTGATGAGTGTAGTGACTTTAGGTCTAAGAGTCGCAACCAATTCTATAATTGTAAGAGATGATTTTGACTACCATCCATATATCACTCTTAAGTGGGACCAATCTAGTACATTGTTCTCTAACAAGTACATATGTGTTTGTATTGATATCATTTATCATGACTATTGAGATTTTGTCATCAATCAACACACATTCTACTGTTATGTATAATTCTTGTCTATTTTTCTTCCACAATAATATCTAACTAGGGACATAACAAGAATGTATATACTCTTATCATATGTCTCATTTCATTGTTTAGGTCCCCAACCTAAAGACATGTGTCATCATGTTTTATCATTCTTCAGACATCTATCATGTTATACCATCATCTCACAATTGAACGAACATATAGAAAGAATTGGCTTTATTATTAATCAAATCAATTACATAGTTCCCTAGTATAGTCATCATATGATTGACTCTCTGAGCACACATACAAATAGTTAAATACAGTCATATGACTATTTAGAAAGATGTATTGGTTGACCTGTGCAAAATACCACTCAAGGTACTTGTCATGCATCACATGTCCCCAAATTAGGTCCTAAGCAGCCTGACGGAGACCAAGATGAACAAATCTGGGAATAAGGTTGAACAGAATGTTCTAGGCACTAAGCCACTGACAGCACTATGCTTGCTCATGTACAAAATTCTCCTAAAGGGCTACTCAAACTGGATCTGGCAAGCATCCAAATACAACACATCATAGTAGGTCACACATGAGGTAGCAACATCTCCACATTAAAACTGGGAGAAGATCCTAAATCACACTTGGGAAAAGATAACAAATTGGATTCAACAAAAGTACACACAAGATAATATAGTGTTAAAGTACTACACATACCTTGGCTAAGGTCGTCATCTCTAGTTCACCTCTCTACTACTTATAATCCACTATGCTACTACACCCAACCCAGTTGTGATAGGTGGGTAGGGAAGCATGCAGATAACCCTTAGGACCTCTCAAAATGAGGGATCTATGAATTTTGAAGTATTCATATACCCATAGTTACAAAAGAAGGATCGAAAAAACAATCATTTAAGATATTTCACAAACATTAAATAGTAGGAATTGACATATCACAATCAAGACTATGAAGCTGCTACAACCCTTTGCATTACATACCATTTCCATCGCAAAGAAGTCTCCTACAAGACACCACCTCAAGCTCGTCAGTAGGTGGGAATACACACATCCACCCTGGTCAAAGGAAGGAACTATGTCTAACTCAAGAAGAAAGGAGAACCAACCAATTTCTTTTATATTTCCCCCATTGTTTCTAAATAGACAACTAGTGGTCAACACAAATAAAAACACCCTGACCTAGAGAAACACAGAAAGAGTCATTGGCACCCTACCTCTCACCTTCATGAAAGAAGGTGGATTACAGTCAAATGAACTTCACCTCATATCGTGAGGTCAAGCCAATGTCATCAGGACCCCTAAAATCCCAACAACCTACACTTTTATCTATTAGATAGAGAACAGATGGAAACCCTACCAAACCCCAACCCAGTGATCACAATTAACTAACTAGGGGTTATGACAACTCACCAAAAGCAAAGTGAACATTTTTACTATCATCTGGAAGTTCTCAATCAAAAGGAAAAGATAGTATCTACCAACTATTCCACACTGACTAAATCGGTTCCCTCAAACAAATCTAGCTCTTCAGCAATTAAAGCGACATCAAATATTCTCGACTCAATCGAAAAGACCCACATATACACATTTGACAATCCAAAACCCTAAAAGACATAATGAAAGACAAAGTAAAAAACCGTTAGTACATGTGAAAATCCTAATTCAAGCTCGACAAACACAAATAAAAACACGGAGCAAAGTTTCGAAGGTATATACCTCATCGCCCTCTTGACGACCTTAGTGATGCAGATTCATCCACAACATGCCCATCTAAACCACAAAATTTTCTACTAGCAACAGATCCCCCATGATCTTTCTCGCAGCGCCATGACGCCTACCCAGAGAAAAGGCAGATCAAAAAGTTCATATTAAGATATGAATGCAATACATGAAGCGAAAATGCATATTGCGGGTATGCCTTGGTCCCAACATATTCAATTATATCTTGCTCATTCATACTAGTCACGAGATTCCATTTGAAAGATCACAATCATAATGACACAAGCTTTCCACAACAATTGGAATCACCTCAATCTAACATTGGGTGACTAAGAAAACATCCAAATAGAATAATCAATTGAATTGCAAATCAAAGTGTGAGTTCCGGCCATCGACAACCTCTAGAGTACAAAAAACACTAGGAGAGCAAAATTTGGATTTTTCCATAAAGGGACAAAAAGACCAAACCAAAGTGGAAAAATGAAAAATATACCTCCCTCGAGATGAATATTGTTGAAACCCACACAAAACTATCACCAGAAGGGGATATTTGAAGATTTGTCATCATAAGACATTTGCTTATCATGGATCGTCAGAGAGTGCAAGCAAAACATTGCATAGAGCATCTTCTTGTCATGTCATTAGAGAGTGTAGGCAAAACATCACGATCCGCTAGTAAAGGGATGGCGCATCAATGTAATCCACCTGCTCTCTCTTTTGCACTTCTCATCGTCATTGTTGTCGTCAATCGTCTAAAAGGTTGCCATTGCCACTACAACATGCAAATGGGTAAAATGAGAAGGGTGCCCAACCCCGACTCCCATTCCCCTTCTTTTATAAGAATTTTTTTTATAAAAATTGCAAATAAGTCTCTGATTTTTATCATATTCTGATCATTTTAAAATCTAAAATATCATAGGAAAAATATAAAAAATAAATAAAATACCATAAAATATGTAGAAATACCAAGATTACATATCTTTATATATAAGCTAAAAACTTCTACATTTAACAAAAGAGATAATTATTTGATGAAACTCTAACCCCCACGGTCTCGGCTCATGACCCAAAATTAGACCATTATGTTTCTTACACCTATTCTCATATTGTCCTAGATCGTGACATAAAACTGAACCAAGCCCTCACACAACTTTACAACTCCTTCTAGTCCTGATCATGACCTAAAATTGAATCAAATTTGTACTTCAAATTTTCATATCTATATGGTCCAGAATCACAACCCTTCTTTCACTTTCATATCTCTACAATACTAGCTCATGACATAAAATTGAACTAACCATGATTTCATTTCCCAATCTTCATAGGGTCATATATCATGATCCAAAACCATAACAAGTCTTTGCTCATAAAATTTCCTGTAGATCTTGACTCATGACCCAAAATTGGACCACAATCGTACCTTCATTTTCAAATCTTTTTATGGTCCTAGCTCACAATCTAAATTTGAACTAATTGTTCCTTCATTTCTGAATCCTTTGAAAATCTCAAATCACTCTCTTAAAAATGAACGGAATCATTTCTCACATTTTTAGAACCTTTTTACCATAAAACCACAGATTAAATCTTCAATATTCTTTGTATAATCACAGTCAACTCAGGTGAGAGTAAGAGAGTCAGGGATGATCACACATAGACAATCTAGGGGAAATGGATGGTGAACTAGTAAAGGAACACGTCCCATACCACCTTTTTATTGGATAAACTCCTATTACCCAGTCATAGCTTGTTTTGAAGGATCATCAATACTCTAATATGGTAGATAATTAACCAATACAGTCACTATGCAGGAGTTCACCATAAATTTTCTAATTGTTTTGACACTCAAACACCAATCTGGAACAATCAAATCCCTATCCTAGATAGGAAGCCTCCCCACATTTTTCCTTTTTAAGGGTTCTGGTCCTAACCTTGAATTGATCCACTCTCAAGAAAGTAGGAGAAAAAAATTGAAAACTGAAAATGAATAGGATGAAAGAGGTGATAAATCCTTCTCAAAGATCTTATTGCAGTTAAGCAGTTGTAATGCTTTTTCCTTGGTTATTGACTCTTTATCTTAATGAGTTTTGATAAACCACCCACCCTATCTACTTTTTTTGCATCCACCTTTTTCTCACTATGGCATGATTTGCTGAGAGAATTAGACATGTATTAATTTAAGAACTAGAAGCAATGATGGTAGACACTTTTTCCGTTGATAAATCTCAAATGGCTCATCAACACTCTGGGGGAATGAATAATAGGTTACACATAGGTAAGTGCCTCAGCTGAGGCAAACCTTACTTTGGAAAAATCATTTATACCCAATATTATATTTGTTATGAATAGTTATTTCATGAATTCATCCTTATAAGGAAAGATGTAATTCAACTTTTCACCCTCCACAAGATTTATCAATACATCCTTGACTAGTGCAATCTTTTAGCCTTTCATGACCATAAAATAAGGTGACTTGGCTCTAGCCTGAGGTTCTCATTCGTATCTCAAACCTTGCCTTGAGAGGGGAAAATTATGATCATCTTGTTTTTTCTCATGTTCCATAAATTCATGGTTAATGTCAAATCTCTAGCTAATATTCATAATGTCCATTCCATGTTCCACTCAATTTTTCATTTTTCCACATTTGTACATTTTTCTACATTTTCCACGTAGTCAATCCACCTATTTTCACATATGTTTACCCTGATTGGTTCTTCGTGTAAATAAACCTTCTTTTTGGACTCAAATTGCAATTGGTTGATCAATTCTACTTTTTGCAAGATTTTTTCATAAATTACCTAGTTGAATTATCTAGAATGAAATATCCTTTTTCCATAGATATCCAATTTCTTTTGATAAATATCCTCTCTATGGTTTTCTACAAATACTTTTTTTCTTAAACATTCCTAAAATTACTAAAATTTGGAATTTGAGTTTTATCCAACCCGATATGATCATATCTAGGAATTACATGTCATGTGGTACATTGTCTCGATCAGTGTGCCATGCAACATGGTGCATCAAGGCAGTCTGATGCTTATTCCATAAGGTTATGTCCAGAACCCCGAACACTAATTTCACCCTATAATTACCACCCACATCCATCGTATTCTGAACTCCTTATTAAACATCATGAATCCAGATAATCGACTACCTCTCTCTTTACTTTTTTTATTATTTGATATCAGAGGATCCTTCTTCTAACACCACATGTCCTATTAACCCCGTCAAGCCACTAAAATGGTAAGTTGATCATGTTTTAATTATTTATCTACTTTAACTATTTTGTCTGCTTCAAACTACTTTAATTGGTAGAATCTACTTAATGTTGCATATGTGACACTTCTATATATTACTATTCATCTGGTTTTGAAAAAAATTGATATTGTTCATAACTCACATCTTCTTATCATCCATCCTCTAGAATATCCTACACGTTGGTCCTAATCACCCTTAAGGGATCTCTATCACGGGAGGTTTTGAGGTGATTAGACCCCAAACTACCTAAAAAGGGACTTTTTAGTCAATGATGGGAAGACAACAAACAAATCCAGCCCTGAAAGTCCTCCCACAAGTAAAAGTGTTCTTTTTGTTATCACTTTCCTTTCATTTTTTACATTTTAATCACCCTAATCATCTTTTTCCCAAACGCATAGAAATGGCTCAATGTCAGTTTACCAGAGAGATATGGGGGTGCTAGACATTCCCATTCATAACAAGATATCCACACTTTTATTTTCTAGTTCGTTTTTTTCTTTCATTTTCCTACCTATCCCACTCAGACAACATTTCATCTTTCCATTGTGGACTCATAATGTGTTATTTTATTTTTTTTCTCATTTTTTATATATAATGTGGCGGTGGCTCTGAATACCTTCTTTTCTTTCCATGCAACCTCCAAACTAAGTTTCATTATTAAGAGATATAATTAAATATATATTTTGGCAGGGAGTGACAATATCTTTGAAGCATGTAGAGCTTTGATTGGGATGGAAATTGTATCTTAGAATGTGCTGAAGGAACATATAAATTTCATAAAGTCATTAAATCAATTACTTCTATCTCTGAAGTATTTTCTAGAAGAAGACCATCATGTGATAACATTGACTTGATCTATGCCACAATTAACTAGGTTGTAGAAAATTGTCAACGTGCTTGGTAGGACACAAATGAACAAGGAGGAAATGTCGATGACATATCCAATTATATAATATTATGCATAAGAAGGTGTGTCATACCAGCACACAAACAAATGTGCCAATAATCACTACTACATTTTTGGCCAATAACATGGATGCCTGTAGGCTCAGTTTTTCCAAATAACCGACCTTATATGTCTACAAAAAATGTGGGCACCACTTAAGACCTATTGGGTCGGTTTTCTTAAAATAATCGACCTTGTAGTGTAACTCTATAGGGTCGGTTTTCCAAATAACCGACCTTATATGTCTATAAAAAATGCGGGCACCACTTAAGACCACTTGGGTCGGTTTTCTTAAAATAACCGACCTTGTAGTGTATCTCTATAGGGTCAGTTTTCATAAAATAAGAAACCTTATAGACAATGGGATTAGAAATCCCATTAAAGTTTCACGTGGCAAAAATTTGCTCGATTTTGGCTTCGTGCCTCGATCTATAGGGTCGGTTTTTCCAAATAACCGACCTTATATGTCTACAAAAAATGTGGGCACCATTTAAGACCTCTTGGGTCAGTTTTCTTAAAAAACTGATCTTGTAGGGCATCTCGGTCGAAAAAATTCTCGACCAACTTGAATTTTGAATCCATTTCCTTTCGTGCATGTATAAGTACCTCTAGGGTCAGTTTTTTTATTTTTAACCAACCTTGTAGGTCTCCTCGGTCGAAAAAATTGTTGATCGGGTTGAATTTTGGATCCAGTTTTCCGTCGTGCGTGTATAAGTACCTCTTGGGTAGTTTTTTCCTTTTAATCGACCTTGTAGGTCACCTTGGTCGACCAAATTGTCGACTGACTTGAATTTTGGATCCATTTTGCTTTTGCACATGTATAAGTACCTCTAGGGTCATTTTTTCCCTTTTACCTGACCTTGTAGGTCCTCTCAGTCGACGAAATTCTCAATCGTGATCACCTCGGTCGAAAAAATCATCGGCTGAGTTAAATTTTGGATCCAATTTTCCTTCGTGCGTGTATAAGTACCTCTAGGGTCAGTTTTTCCCTTTTAACTGACCTTGTAGGTCCTCTCGGTCGAAAAAATTCTCGATCGAGGTCACCTCGGTCGAAAAAGTCATTGACCGAGTTAAATTTTGGATCAAGTTTTCTTTTGTGTGTGTATAAGTACCTCTAGGGTCAGTTTTTTTCCTTTTAACCGACCTTGTAGGTTCCCTCGATCGACCAAATTATCGACCGAGTTGAATTTTGGATCTGGTTTGCTTTCACACGTGTATAAGTACCTCTAGGGTTAGTTTTTCCCTTTTAACCGACCTTGTAGGTCCTCTCAGTCGATGAAATTCTCGACTGAGGTGACCTCAGTCGAAACAATCGTCGACCGATTTGAATTTTGGATCCAGTTTGCCTTTGTGTGTGTATAAGTACCTCTAGGGTCAGTTTTTCCCTTTTAACCGACCTTGTAGGTCCTCTCAGTCGATGAAATTCTCGACCGAGGTCACCTCGGTCGAAAAAATCGTCGAACGAGTTAAATTTTGGATCCAATTTGCATTCGCGCGTGAATAAATACCTCTAGTGTCGGTTTTACCTCAGTCGAGAATTTCATCGAACGAGTTAAATTTTGGATCCAATTTGCATTCGTGCATGAATAAGTACCTCTAGAGTCAGTTTTTTCATTTTAACCGACCTTGTAGGTCTCCTTGGTCGAAGAAATTCTTGAGCGAGGTTTGCTCAATCGACAAAATTCTCGGCCGAGTTGAAGTTTGGGTGTTTTTTATTTACCTGACATGGGCACCTCTTATCTCTTGGGTCATTTATTTGTTTTAACTGACCCTACAGGTCGGGCCCGGGGCTTGAAGTGGACGAGACCTACTTCTTTCTCTCCCACGAGAGCTAGTTTTCTTTCTCTCCCGCGCCACTGAGACCTACTTCTTCTTTCTCTCATGTGAGACCTAGTTGTATTTCTCTCTCGTGCCTCCAAGACCTACTTATTCTTTCTCTCCCGCATCGAGACTCACTACTTTCTCTCCCGCGAGACCTACTTCTTCTTTCTTTCCCGTACCACCAAGACCTCTTTCTTCTTTCTCTCCCGCACCGCCGAGACCTCATTCTTCTTTCTCTCCCGTGCCGCCAAAGCTTTCTCTCTCATTGCCATTTTCATCATCTGAGAGAAGAGGAGCTTGGAGTGGAGCTTGAAGTGATCGACAGCGAAGTAGAGCTCGAAGTTGCCGCCACCACGGTCACAGAGGTAAGACTTTCTGTTTATATAGGTCCATCTATGCCCGCCGTGGTACCGCTGCCATGACCACGGTAGTGTCCAGGTCCACTCTCAGTCGAGAATTCATCGACCGAGAGTGGACCTGGACGCCGCACGTAGGTGGACTCTCGGTCGACGAATTGTCGACTGAGAGTGGACCTGCACACCTTTAACTAGACAATTATATTGTTTTTCCATTTTATATGATTGATAACCCAACCAATAATAAAAACATATATTTTTTCATATGTAATCATTATGTAAATTCTAGAAATTAATATGAAATTAGACATGTGTACTCCCAGATTGACACTTTAGAGTTTATAGATGAGAATCATCGATGCATGATGTTTAACTTAATATATAAATATGAAAATAATACATTTATATATTAACTTAGAAACTCGTTCAAAATTTACTCATTAGGAGTAAACTTTGGAAAGTCCCCGGTTTTGGATTGTTTTTGGATATATAATCTCACTTAGGATGTAAATGTATAATGAATATTTAGTTTTGAATAAAATTTCAGTAGGATTTCCTCATTTGTTCTCTGGGTACATATGTGAGTGGTTATTTGCCATTTACATCGGTGTACTTGGAGAACTTAGGAGAAATGTTGCTGAAATTTTCTCCAAAAATAAATATACATTATACAGTTACTAGTGAGATTAAATATTCAAAAATGGGATAGGTGGTACACTATAGTATAAAAGTAATTAACTTCCTATTAATAAAAACTTACAACTTATAGTATCAATATAAAATGCTCAATTTTATAATTAATTTTAATGTGATCTAGAAAATGGATCGAAGTTGGATGTCTATCAAGAACTGTTGCAGTCAAGAGTTTGCCAAAGGCCTTGATGAATTTATCAGATTTGCTGAGGAACACAGAAAACTACCTACAGATAGGTTCTATTGTCCATGTAGAAATTGTGGTAACAATTTGAAAGTCGATATTGTTGAGGAAATTAAGAATCATGTCATATGCAATGGGGTCATACAAGGTTAAAATGAATGGTATTGGCATGGAGAGAAATTTAATTATGGATCAAAAAAATTCGATACTAATAGTTGTAGCATAGAAGATATAGATAATGATGGTAATGTCAATGATGCACTGATTCAGGATGACCTGATTTAGGATGATATGGTTGATGAGATGCTACATAGTTGTTGAGACAATGTCATTGATCCACCTTCTTTATTTGCAAACATTGTCCATGATGCTGAAAGAGTATTATATAAGGGTTGTACTAAGTTCATGAGGTTGGGTGATGTGATACGATTATATACTCTTAAAGCTTAAAATCATTGGAGCGATAAGAGTTTCACTTCATTGTTGTCCTTGTTAAAGGAAATTCTTCATGAAGGCAACGAGCTACCAATTTCAACATATCAAGAAAAGAAAATAATGTGCCCAATGGGAATGCAGGCTAAGAAGATTCATGCATGTCCAAATGATTGTGTGTTATTTCAGAAGGACTACAATATTTTGATAAATTGTCCAAAATGTGGAGCGTCAAGGTATAAGACCACAAATTCAGCTAAGGATAAAAATGGCTCTCCTGCCAAGGTGATGTGGTATCTACCAATAATACCACGATTTCAACGCTTATTTACTAGTACAGAAGATGCACAAAATTTGTCTTGGCATGGGGAGTTAAAGGCCAATGATTATGGCATCCTACGACATGCATCTGATTCACGACAATGGAAGAAAATTGATTTATTATACCCTCAATTTGGTAAAGAACCAAGAAACTTAAGACTTGGACTCTATACAGATGGAATGAATTCCTATGGTAATTAAGCAGCCAACATAGCACATGGTCTGTTATGATTGTTATATACAATCTTCCTCCTTAGTTGTGTATGAAAAATAAGTATGTCATGTTGTAAATATTGACATCAGGGTCGAAGCAACCTAGAAATGATATTGATGTTTACCTTAAACCTCTAATTGATGACCTAATGAAACTATAGGAAGAAGGTGTTATGACATATGATGCTTCACGTAAAGAGATCTTTAGTTTGTGTGCTATGTTGTTTTGCACGATTAATGACTTTCCAGTTTATGGAAATTTGTCTGGATATAGCATAAAAGGATACAAAGCATGTCCTATTTGTGAGGAAAATACTGATTCAATCCGACTAAAACATGGTGGTAAAATCGTATATCTTGGTCATCAGAGATTTCTCCCACAAGTGCATCCTTATCGAAGGCAACACAAAACCTTTAATGGATCAACTGAGGAACAAAGTGCTCCTAAACCTATACCAGGAAATGATGTATATGACAGGGTGAAAGATATTGTTAATGAATTTGGAAAGGGTTCAAGTAGTCGTACTCTCGCATGTGACAAATCTCTATACAAAAAGAGGTCAATATTCTGGGATCTTCCTTATTGGAGATTCTTGTCAATTAGACATTGCATTGACATTATGCATGTTGAAAAAAATGTTTGTGATAGCATCATTGGTACACTATTGAATATACCGGGAAAGACTAAATGCGGCACCAAATCTAGAAAATATTTAGAATTAATGGGTATAAGAAAAGGATTATCAGTGGAGATCAGGGGTCTCCGCACATATTTACCAACGCTTGTTACACTTTGTCAAAGTAGGAGAAAAAGACTTTTTGTGAGTGCTTGCATAATATTAAGGTTCCACAAAGATACTCTTCTAATATTCATAGATTGGTATCAATGAAGGATCTGAAGTTGATAGGTCTCAAATCTCACGATTGTCACACCTTAATGCAACAATTTTTACCTGTGGCTATTTGATCTATATTGCCGAAGCATGTAAGGTTTGCAATCACAAGACTTTGTTTCTTCTTCAATGAAATATGCAACAAAGTGATACATCTTGATACTCTCGATAAATTACAGAAAGATGTAATTGTTGTCATGTGTCATCTTGAAATGTACTTTCCTCCTTCATTTTTTGATATCATGGCTCATCATGTAGTACATATTACAAGGGATGTGAAGATGTTGGCTCCAATTTTCTTACACTGAATGTATCCATTTGAACGCTACATGAGTGTTTTTAAAGGTGATGTTCGGAATCGTTATTGTCCTGAAGGGAGTATTATTGAGGGTTATGTGGTTAGGGAGGTGATGGACTTTTGCAATGATTTTTTGAATTGCAATGAAACTTCTAGCGATCTAAAAAATTCCCATCACACTGAATCTTATTGTGGAAAAGGAACTCTGGGAGGGAAAGTGAAAGGAATCAGTCATGAGTTGTGGGAACAAGCACATTTGTATATTTTACACAACATCGATGAAGTTAGTAGCTACATCACATAACACAATGATCTTATCAAGAGAAATCATTCGTGATCCAGTTCAATGTGGCTTGCAAGAGAGCATAATCGAACATTTATTAGGTGGTTTGAAGAGAAAGTCTTTAATAAACTACCTGAATCATCGAATAATGTTGCTGAGAACATAAAATGGCTCGCCTTTAAGCCAAAAATGGATGTCATGTCATATCAAGGTTATGACATAAACGGATTTTCATACTACACAAAGCCTTAAGATGAAAGTAGTGTAGTTCAAAATAGTAGGGTCACTATTCAAGCTTGTTCCTTGTATTTTTCTAGTGCCAAAGATAAAAGATCACGTGAAGCCGAGATGTCATATTACAGCGTCATTCAGGACATATGGGAATTGGACTATACAAATTTCAGAGTTCCTATCTTTAGGTGTAATTGGGTTGAGAACAATAAAGGAGTTTTAGTGGATGAGTTGGATTTCAAATTGGTGAATTTTGAAAAGATTGGTGAGAAAGATGAACCATTCATCATGGAAGACCAAGCAAAACAAGTATTCTATATTGATGACCCAGCAAATAAAAATTGGTCTATCGTTCTTCATGGAAAAAGATAGTTTACTGTAAATCCTATAAATGAAGAAGAATACTATGAAAAGTATGATGATTCCAGCCCATTCTCAGTTGGTTTGCCAAGTGTAAATGTTGAAGATAACACCGATGAATGCTATAAATGTCAAGACCATGCTGAAGGAATTTTAATTGACTAACAACTCAACTAATACTAGAGGTATGTATTCTTTGAATTATTTATTTTATTATCATTCAAGCACATAATCTTTTAAATATACATCATATATCATTCAACCACTTGTGCTTTTATTATCACTTATGTTTCTTTTATCATGTATACTTGCAGGTTCTAAAATGGCAAGTGAAGATGAACATTTTGAGTATGAGCACCATGAGGATGGTAGTGGTGATGCTAAGAAAAGTAGAGGTCCCACACTGATGTGTAGGTTGCAGAAGCTCAGGGTCAAAGGGGAGAAATTGGCAGTCTAGTTTGATGTCACAGGATAACCTATTGGGGAACATGCTAGTGCTTTCAAGCATTACGTAGGGGCGACCGCGTGCAGTAAGATGCCAATAGATATAGAAAATTGGCATGATGTTTCTAATGTCTTATAAGACCTCCTATGGAAAGATATATCTGTGAGTGGAAGTGATATTATTTTAATATGTTTTTGTTTATTGGTTCTAATTTAGTTTGCTTGGAAAGACATATCCTTTTTAAGACAACATTATTGCTTCTTTTACATGTATAGGGTGTTTTTCATCTAAATGAAAAAGATCACAAGAAAAAAGTACTACAACGTTGTGGTGTACGATGGAGGGCTTTTAAGACATATCTCAAAAGGGAATTTATAGATAATCCTAAACAAAAGAAGAAAGCAACAGATATGTATATTTTTATAGATCCTGAGATGTGGGAAAGATTTTTTGTAGCTAGGAACATGGAAGAGTTTTAGGTAATAAATATTGTGATGTATTGTATGAATCTTTAATTTTATACAATTAAGGAGGTGAATCTTTTTATATATGCTTGCCAAGTCTAAATTGCAATACCTCATTTTAAATGATCAGGCTATTCACGAAGACCAAAAGGAAAGACGGGCCAAAAATGTGCATGACCATCTCTTGGGGCCTGGTGGTTATGCCTTTTGCTGCCAACTACAAGAGAAGCAACTCTCTTCTGGAGAAGAGTCTAGTACAACTCAAGTTGAGTGTCCACCCCGACACTTGCAGTGGATTGATGCTAGAAAGAATCAAGCAGGTGAAATTGTCAACCCTACAACTAAGGAGGTGGCACAAAAGATGGTAGGTTTATCCCAACTAAGTAAAGAGTAACTCCCACAAACTTGGATTTATTTATATCTAATTGATATTGTGATTTAATATTTTTATTAACTATGAATAGATTGATCTCCACGAGCAAAGGAAGGAAGGAAGGAAAGTTCATCCCAACTGGCCACATGGATGAAGTATCAGTTTCTCTTGGTACGAAGGAGCATCCTAGCCGTGTTAGGGGATTAGGAGCTGGCATAGGACTTATTTTGGCCCTTCGCAATCTAAAAGAGGTCGTGCAGGAGGTCTTACACAAGAGGAGGTTGAAACATTAGTAGCATAGAAAGTAAAAGAAATAATGTCTTCATTTCAGCCTACTCAACCTTCTCAACCTATTCATACTATGTGTCTCTCAAGTGATGAGGTACAAGCCCATGCTCCAGTTGTAGAAGGTCATGGGAGCACTCCCAATGACCCACCACAACAATCTACAGTATGTTTTTGTTCTATATGTTGTGTTATTAGTATGATATATATATATATATATATATATATATATATATATATATATATTAGTAATAGGTATCTGGTTTACCGCTTCGTATATAACTTATATTATTTCAATTCTAGGTTGGTATGAACTGTAAACTTGCAGTGGAAGTTCCAGAATATAATGTTGTGGCAGCGGGCAAGGTATACAACCTTGGTGGTACATTGCATTGCCAACAAATTACTGATGACATTTATCATGTATCCATCCATCATGTGTATGACAGAATGGGGGACAAACCACTACCCATAACTAATCCTGAATATAGTACAGTTGAAGAAGTTGAGGGTGCTATGTTGGGTTGGCCTAGACACTTGGTTATCAATGATAATGTATACCTTAATTCTACCATATTTTTCATATTTGACAACATATATGAACTCGTGTAATATAAGTATGTAATTTAATAAATAGGTTTGCAAACCAAAAATTAAAAATTCTACTAGTCGTCCTCCTATGCCCAAGCCATCTTTTATTCTAGAATCCACATTCGATGAGTTGGGAAGTAAATGGAAATGTTTTGTCAATACTTAGCCAACCAAATCTCTGGATTACAAATGTTGATCAATTTAACAAAAGTTGCAACTGGTAGGGACTTTGACAGTTATATTTTTCTTGATGATATTATAGAGTTGTTCTGGTATGTTTGGCAGAATACTTCGATAATAGAAGTATGGATAAGGTAAGGATCTATCAATATAGAAAATTCCAATACACATTTTTAGCTTATTTCTATATATGAAAATAATTACAAATGTTTTACAGCCATTTATATAACGAGACCACAAACTTTGATATAAGAAATGTTGGATTCTTAGTTCCTTCAATCACTAGTCAAGTGGAGACACGTATTGAGGATGTGAATGAGTACTTCTCTATTGCATTCAAATATTTTGTTAGTGAGGGGAAGGAAATTATCCTAATTCCTTTTAACGTCCAATAAGTATTATTATTCAATATAATTTAAATAATGAATAAAATCATTTATTTTAATGTTTGTTTTATTCTTACTCAGAGCTAGAAATTGGAAATTGGTGGTGATTGTCCCAAAATTGATGACTCTTTATTATCTTGATCCAATGGGTAAAACAACAAGGGGTCACAAACTGAAATTTTCAGCTATGGAGTAAGCATAAATTTAGTCAATTCTTCAACATGATATTTCTATTTAGAATTTTTATTTTACCAACTATCATTTAATTGATAGGGTATAAAGGCTTTTTGTGAAGCTGGAGGACAAATACCCATAAAATTAAAGACATTGACTTTGAAAAATGTCAAGGTAGCTACTTTGAAAAGTTCTTAGTCTTATATGTATTAATTTTCAAATCTTATATGTCAACTCTTATAGTCTTATCTCAACTCTTGTTTATAGTAGTTTACTAACATTAAGTATAATTCGTTATTTGTAGTGTCCTATACAAAATAATGATTGGGCTTGTGGCTACTATGTAATGAAATATATGGAAGCTATTATCAAACAAGCATCACATGACATTCAGACTATAAATCAGGTAATAAAGAATAACATCATAAATTTACAAGTGATTGTAGTCATTTTATAAAATATTAGCATGTGCATTTTCTGTTACAGATCTTTACAACTCAACCTTACATACGTGAGGACTTAAATGAATTCCGAGAAGAGCAGTCAGATGCTTTTCTAAATGAAGTCAATATAGCATTGGATTAAATATGTCAGCTCCATTTATGTATGTGGTTTTAGTACTCTTTCATATTTACTTTTGTATCTGACATTTAATATCATCTCAGACTTGCAGTCTATCATTTTGTAAATTATGATGTGATTATGTGTAACTCAACTGAATATATGAATCATTTTTGTTATGAATGTGTGGTTTGGATTGGTGACAGTTGAGCATCAATGCTCCCCTCTCCCAGAATATATGAATCTTCTTGTTCTTCTGTTCTGTTTCTATTTCTGTAGAAATTTAAAAAAAAATTAACTTCTAGCATCGGTTTTCTTAAATAACTGACCCTTAGCCTTCTAGTGTCAGTTTTACTAGATAATTGACCTAATAGGTCCTCTATAAGGTTGGTTATTTATAAAAAAAATTGACCCTAAAGATTGAATAGCCACTTCAGTGTACACTCCTCGGTCGACATTTTTGTCAACCAAAATCTTTTCGGTAGACAATTTTATCGACCGAAGGTCTATCATTCGACAATTTTCTCGACCGAATAAATCTCTGATACTTCAGACGGTACTTTCTTGGTCAACAATTTTCTCGACAGAAATAATCTCAGTCAAAATATTTCTTGACTGAGATAGTTTATAGGGTCAGTTTTTTTAGAATAACCGACCTTATAGGCTCTTCTTTCTTGCTTGAAATAATCTCAATCAAAATATTTCTTGACCGAGATAGTTTACATGGTCAGCGTTTTTGGAATAACTGACCTTACATGCTCTTCTTTCTCATTTGAAATAATCTCAGTCGAAATATTTCTCAACCGAGACAATTTACAGGGTTGTCTTTTTTGGAATAACTGACCTTACATGCTCTTCTTTTTTGCTTGAATTAGATTTTTTACAACCTCTTGTGTCGGTGTTTACTCTGTAAGGTTGGTTTTCTTTGTTCAAGAAAACTGACACTATATAGCAAATTCTATAGAGATGACCACTTAGGAGTCAGTTATAAAGTGACGCTACAGGCTTTAAAAAAACCGACGCTACAGACCATTCCTATACTAGTGAATTCAAGATACTCCAATGCTTGAGAACCAAGTGTTGCTAGAGTAGAATGACCAAGACATGGCCAATGAAGAAACATATTCTCCTAATGTAGAGAGCTAATGACATCCAATGGACATCAGGAATCATCTTCTTTAGTAGGAGATGATACAAGAAAATAAATTCTAAATGATATATCAATTCTCAACAACTTAGGGTCTAAATGATGATGATGGATGTTTGTCTTGAACTGGATAGTAAGATCTAGACAACATATTAAGTACACAAAACTCCTTTAAGACCCCTAACATAGCTTAGTACTTTATCTTTCTAGCTTTGCTTAATAAGATTCTTAAACCTTAATCTAATCTTTTGATCCACCTAATAACATGTGACACACTTATATTTTTAGTGTGGTCCAGTTTGGATAATGTTTGAGCTAGTTATGCTATATGTATGCTTATTTTGGTCCAATTGCAATTTACCCATGTTGAGGGTTTATCTTGCAATTTGTCACATATTGTATGTTCTTCTTGGGCCTTGGCATCATAAGAGAGAGAGAGAGAGAGAGTGATGCTTAGGGGTGCTTTGTTGGACCTTGGTTGATGAGGTGGCATCATGAGTGTTGATGTTAGGGTTGCATAGTTTGCATGGATGTTTGAGTTGTTGATCCTTGAGTGTAGCACCTGATATTTTTGAGTTTCTTTGGGGTGCTTTGATCAAAATGTGTTTCCTGGTTGTGTTTGTAGTGACCTAGGTGTCTTGTCCTTGGTTTTGGTCGCAGGGTTTTGCATGTGTTGTGTGTGTCGACCTATTGTTTGGGGTGACATGGTGTAGCAGTCGCCACCATGCTAACCCTTGGTTTTGCTTCAACCGAAGGTGGGTAGAGAGGCCTAGAGGTCTCTACTCAACCTAGGTTTTAACTTTCTTTCTTCCATGCACATCTAGAGTGCTTGCATGGTCATGGTTTTGAAGTACATGCATGTGTCCTTAGGTGCCCTAATATCTTGACACCTCATATCCCACTACCTCTCTTCTACCCTAGGGTACTTATACCCCTTCTTTCACATGCAAGTAACTCTTTTAGATCTCTTTTTGCTCTCTTCTTTCTTGTGTTTGTCCTTGAGCTTGGTGGTGTAAGTGGAGGAGTTGATCTTGGAGAAGGTGGTTGCTTCCTCCTTGCATGTGGTGATCTAGGGCTTGATCATCTCCCTTGTGGTGGTTCTTGGTGATCTTTATTCTTGGAAAGTGCTTTATCTCTCTTTGATCTCATTTTTCCTTGAACCCTACCATTTTCTTTCTCTCTTAGCCATTAGACTATGGGTTACCATGGTGGCTTCCTCCCCATAGAGGTCGAGACTAAGGTTTGACCATGGTAGTACCTAAGTGAGATGAAGCTCTCCTCTTCCTTCTTTCTTCTTTCTTTTTTGGCCTAGAGTTTTTACCCTATTCTTTTGAGCTTCCTTTGACCTTGGCGTGTTCTTCTTCTCTTGAGGTGATCTTGCTTCGAGTTGGATTTGATCCAATTTTGTTGTTTCTCTTCTCTATTGGAGCTTGTGTCTTGGGAGGTTGACATTCACCTCAAGGCAGGTTATATAACTATCCCCTATTCTATTTTTGCACTTATATATTGCTTGCATGTTATTGTTCTATCTCTAAAATGTGATCATAAGTTGTTAGATGATTCTATCTTGATTTAGGGTTTTAGATTATGAAGTATTCTTGTATAGATTGCTCTTCTTCTTAACCCTAATTCTTGTACCTGCAATTTAGTAGATGAAGGTGGAGTTGTTGTTTCTTACATGCATCTTGAATGTTGGTCTTTCTACCATGTTATGGTTTGGCTATCATGGGTGAGGTGGAGATTTGGTTGTATTTTATGTGTGTTGGACGTTTGGTTTCTCCTTTCATAGCATGGTTTTCTTCATTGATCTTTTTATGCTTATTTTAGGGTTTTGATGACCATCTTCTTCATGAGGTTACCTTCGTGTTGACTTTTTGGTTTCTTGGTATTTCTCTTCTATTTTGGTTGACATGCTTCCTTGGTTCTAAGAGGTCGCTCTGACCATGTTAATGGTGTGCTAGGGTTCTAGTTTGGTTGCCATAATCCTAACCTTGGTCACCTTGGTCGTTACATAAGTTGATGTTTGGGGTCGCTACACATGAGCCCTTGTGCTAGGTCAACACAACCTTGATGTAATGTTGGTGTGGTCACTATGTTTTGACATTCCTAGTGGTCTCTACATCTTAAACCTTGTTGTGGTTTCCATGCACAAGTGGATCTGGCCGCTATGTTGTTAAACATGTTTATTCGAAACACCTTAATCCATGTATCGTCTCTACACAGGGTCTTTTGTGATGCGTCAAAGAATGGTTTGGGTTGCATGCTGATGCAAGATAAGAATGTGATTTCTTTTGCTTCGTGAAAGCTTAAGAAACACAAGGAGAGCTACCCGACGCATGATCTGGAGCTTGTTTTGTGGTCCATGCTTTGAAGATATGAAGACACTACCTTTATGGTGAGAAGTGTTAGATCTTTAGCGACCACAAGAACCTACAATACATCTTCTCGAAGTATGAGTTGAACATGCAAAAGTGATGTTGTATGGAGTTAATCAAGGATTATGATCGCACCATATACTACCATCCAGGGAAGGTGAGCATTGTGGCTGATTCTTTGAGCATGAAGTCTTCATCGCCATCATCTATAGATAAGGCACAGTTGTATTATTTGGTGTGCCATAAGAGAGACATGTTAGTGTCTATTTTCTAGATGAATGTGAAGTTTGAGGTCTCTTTGTTGGTAGGCTTGTTGTCTCAGTTATAGGTAAAGCCTACGTTGAGGCACTAGATCAGAGATGCACAACATGATGATACTGTGATATAGCACATCTGAGTAGAGTTTGGTAGCTAGAATTGTGATGGCTTCCATGAGTCAGAGGATGGGATAGTGTATTACCATAGTAGAGTGATGGCTCCTGATGTTGGTAACTTGAGGAAGTTGATTCTAGAAGAGGCTCACTCTTTGATGTAAGACATGCATCCAGGAAGTACCAAGATGTACCATAATCTAAAAGATTTGTATTGGTGTCCTGGCTTGAAGCGTGATGTAGCTTAATTCATGGCGAAGTGTCATGTGTGTCAATAGGTTAAGGTAGAGCATCAGAAGCATGTAGGTACTTTCCAACCATTACCTATATTGCAATGGAAATGGGATCATATCATGATGGACTTCGTGGTTGGAATTCCTAAGACAGCCAAAGTTCGCGATTCCATATGGGTGATCGTTGATAGGTTGACCAAGTCAGAACACTTCCTCCCTATGAAGACAATGTATACAGCTGAGAAGTTGGCACATGTGTATGTTGATGAGATAGTCCATTTGCATGGTATCCTACTCATGATAGTGTCAAACAGAGGCCCTCAGTTTACCCTTCGCTTTTGGGAGCATTTGCATATTGCCATGTGTACCACAGTTGAGGTTCAGTACGTCATTTCACCAACATACAGATGGACAGTTTGAGAGGACTATAAAGACATTGGAGGATTTGTTGAGAGCTTGTCTTATATAGTTTTTGGGAAGCTCGGATGTACACCTCAGTTTGATAGAGTTTGCATACAACAACAGTTATCAATGGAGTATTGATATGGCATGGTACGAGGCTTTGTATGGGAGGCATTGTAGGTCTCCTTTATTTTGGTATGAAACTGGAGAGTATCAGTTTTTGGGTCCTGAGCTTGTACAGTATAAGACAGAATATCAAGATGATACAACAACGGCTGAAGGAAGTCAAGGATAAGTAGAAATCTTATGTTGATAATCGTTGGGGGCTTTGGAGTTCCAAGTGGGACACAAGGTGCATGTTAAGGTCTCTCTTTGAAAAGGTGTGTTGAGGTTTGGGAAGAAGGGTAAGTTGGCTCCCAATTATATGGGACGTTATCATGTGGTGGCTCATGTCAGGAAGGTGGTTTATAAGTTGGAGTTACCACCTAAGTTGTACATGTTGCATCTAGTGTTTCATGTTTCTATGTTGAGGAAGTGTCATCCTGATAGAGAGCTAGTGTTAAAGCATGTGGAGGTTGAGTTAGATGAGGATGTATCATATGTGAAGGGTCCTATCTTGATCTTGGATCGGAGGGTGAAGAAGAAGAAGAAGGATATTATTTTGGTTAAGGTTTTGTGGCATCATTGTGGCATGGATGAAGCCACATGGATGTGGAGGACAAGATGCATAGGAAGTATCTGTCTCTTTTCGCGTAGGGATTTCGGGGGAAAAATCCTTGTTAGGGGTTCATGGTTGTAATACCCCTGACCTAGCTTAGTGCTTTATCTTGCTTGTTTTTCTTAATGAGATGCTTAAACCTTATTCTAATTTTTTGATGCACCTTAATAACACTAATGCACTTATGTTTTTAGTTTGGTCCAGTTTGGATAATGTTTGAGCTAGTTATGTTGTGTATGCTTGTTTTGGACCAAGTTGCAATTTACCCATGTTGATGGTTTATCTTAGAATTTGTCACATGTTGGATGTGCCTCTTGTGCCTTGGCATCATAAGAGAGAGAGAGAGAGAGAGAGAGAGAGAGAGAAAGTGATGCTTAGTGGTGCTTTGTTGGATCTTGGTTGATGAGGTGGCATCATAGGTGTTAATGTTAGTGTTGCATAGTTTGCATTGATGTTTGAGTTGTTAATTCTTGAGCATTGCACCTAATATATTTTGAGTTTCTTTGGAGTGTTTCGACCAAAACACCTTTCTTGGTTGTGTTTGTAGTGACTGAGGTGCCTTGTCCTTGGTTTTGGTCGCTAGGGTTTTACATGTGTTGTGTGTGTCTACCTGTTGTTTGGGGTGACATGATATAGTGGTCTCTACCATTCTAACCTTTAGTTATGCTTCGACCGAAGGTGGGTTGAGTGGCCTAGAGGTTGGTAGTCAACCTACGTTTTAACGTTATTTCTTGCATGCATATCTAGAGCACTTTCATGATCATGGTTTTGAGGGATATGTATCCTTAGGTGCTCTAATATCTTGACACATCATATCCCTCTACCTCTCTCCTACCCTTGGGGTACATATACCCCTTCTTTCACATGAAAGTAACTCTTTTATCTCTCTTCTTTCTCTCTTCTTGCTTGTGTTTGGCCTTGATCTTGGTCATGCAAGTGGAGGTGTTGGTCTTGGAGAAGGTGGCCATTTCCTCCTTGCATGTGGTGATCTAGGGCTTGATCATCTCCCTTGTGGTGGTTCTTGGTGATCTTTATGCTCAATAAGTTTCTTATCTCTCTTGGATCTCATTTTTCCTTGAACCCTACCCTTTTCTTTCTCTCTTTTCCGTTAGACTATGTGTTACCATGGTGGCTATCCTGAGGAACTTCTCTTCATAGAGGTCAAGACTATGGTTTGACAATGGTAGTACCTGAGTGAGATTAAGCTCTCCTCTTCCTTCTTTCTTCTTTCTTTTTCGACCTAGAGTTTTTATTGTTGGGTTTTATGGCCTCAGAGTAGGTAGCGGAAACAAAAAAAATCATTGACCATTGACCCATAATAGGAGATCACATCAATGACTATGTAATGGGAAGGATGGTTTTAGTGAGATGTACCTAGTCTTGGGGCTTGCCCAGTGAAAATACCTTACAGCCATGTGCGGTCTTCAATGCCATGTCTTAGGCAGTGTTTGTACAGCTCCTAGTCTTCGCCATGGACTCTGGCCTCCACCACAGACTGCGACTGATGTGTCCTCCTGAGCGACAAACATCTCCCGCCTCTGTAGATAGTCCACACAGACCACCTGGAACTCCTACCATTATAGAAGAACTGGAAGGAAGGACACAACCCTCCTATTGGTGTACTAGCACCAACCTTCTCTCTCGAACTCAGATTTCTTTTACGTAGTTGACTTTCTCCCTCGCTATGCCTCCCTAGTCGGGTAGCACTTGCTCAGGCTCTCTCGGTTACTAAAACCAGATAGGACAACAACTTTGCAGAGAAACTGGTGTTTTGAGTTGTGTATTCTGAGAAGCCCCCAGTACCCCTCTATTTATAGTAGAGGGTTGGGTCAGGGTTCCCAGTCTGTTTGGGAGTAGAAGGGTCTGGAAATTCAATGAATAGTTTATACTACATCAGGGGAACTGGTCATTTTATAAATGAACTGGTCATTTGGCAAGGTGAGCTGATCGGTTCACTAGGGAACTTGTCAGTTGGGAGTGTGAGATGGTCATTTCACTTCCCAGACTTGCCCACAATTGACTTTCTTCAATTGTTTCCAATTAATTCAAAGATTAATCCTTATTCCAATCGAATTGAACAAGTGAAACGTGAAAGTTTTCCTCCAACTGGGAAAATCCTTATTTCCTCAGTTGGTAGGACTGTGAGCCACCCGGTTCACCAAGTGAACCGGTCATTTGTCTCTCACCATCCGATCGTCTCACCTGGGTGAACCGGTCGGTCGGCAGTCCAAACATTGCCAATGCAGTCTCATATCGACCTTACACTCTAACTAGCTAGTTCAATACTTGAACTTGATAGTTCTGAGACCAGTCAGTCAATTGTATGTTTAATTGAGTACATAAACACCTTTAGTCTCAATCTAAATATCATTCATGGACAATCTCCTCTTCCATGGGTATCTTATGTGCGTGACCGTACATGTTCCAATTTACATTGGCAGTGAATGTTCATAACAACTTATGACATCAAAAGCAATGAGCGGAATCTAGTAATTCATCATTGCTACCCAAGTAACTCAGAAAGTTGGAGAACAACTTCAACCTACAATCTGTTATTAGTGTTACAGTGATCGTATAGTTCCTTTGTCACTGACATTCAGATTGAACTCGAGGCATGGAACGTCATCCTCTTCAACATTCAATCCATGTTCCTTGACCTAGAGTAGACTGTTTGGGATGCATGCAAATTCACATATAATATATTGAATCACATGAGTATGGCTATACAATTCTCAATCTCGCTTATCAAGGGGTCCTGGATATCATACTCCTTGTAGGAGGGACAAATCCCATATCCATCACTCATAGTCAAGTCCCCATGTGTCAGAGTCACCCAATCATCATCGTTATAACAACCCATGTTTCAAGACTGTTTTGATGATGTCAAAGTGTACCCAATCACATGTGATGAGTGCAGTGATTTTAGGTTTAAGAACCAAAATCACCACCATCACTATGAGAGACTATTGTGACTACCATTCCATGGTATCCATGTATCACTCTCACGGTGGGTCTGTCCGATATACTATTCTCTAACATATATATGTGTGCTTGACTTGATATCACATATCATGACTAATGAGAATCTATCATCAGTTAACACATACTATAGTCTTATGTATTACTATTGTCTATTTTGCTTCCACAGTAATATTTGACTAGGGGCAAAACAAGAATGTGTGTACTCTTAACATACATATGGTCTCATTGTTTAGGTCCTTAACCTGAAGACATATGTCATCAATTCACATCATTCTTTAGAACCCTATCATGTATGAGTCATCATCTCATGACTGAGACAAACATAATAGATGGAATTACCTTTATTATTATCAAATCAGGTATCTAATGCCTCATCGCAATCATCATATGATTGGCTCTCTAGGCATACCATACCAATAGACTCCCACTTGCACTTAGATCCAATCACCCACGAATCATATTCGAAGTTATCTTAGCATGTCTATCATGTTTCTGCTACACAAGTGCTTTTATAGCGGGTAAGCAACATTTTCTTCAAGTTGGTATATTGCATGTTTCACATCCCCTTCACTGTACGACAACTCGTATGAGATGGAAGTGTCATAGTATGCTATCTGAGATTCCTTTGTCTAACCATTAGCTCCATTCTTGTTACAGTATTACTACTGAGTCATCAATGGTCAAAACCTCACACACGTTCATCCATATGAACTTCTATATCCATACAATATCCTTTACAGTGTTCATAACACTAAGTTACTTGGCTTCTTATTGTAGAATTAATTAATTGTTTTATGTTGGAACATTTCCAACTAACAATTCTTATTCCAAGGTCAAACACAATTTTGTCATTTCGAAAGCTTGAATCGGTGTAACTCTTTATACCCAACTCTTCCTTATTACCATAACTACAGAACTAATCCTTTTAGTACTTTACAAGTACATAAAGATGTCCTTCATGGCATTCCAATAACTCTTACTGGAGTTCGACAGATATCCATTCGTCATGTCCACTACATACGAGATAACTAGATATTTATATCATATCTTGTCATACAAGATGATGATTTCATATCTTCTTGTCATGTCCAATACATAAAACATGATGAGTTCATATCTTCTTGCCATGTCTAATGCATACAAGATCATTAGTTCATATTTTCTTGTCATGTCCAATACATACAAGATAACGAGATGAGTTCATATGTGATAGATCCAATTGTGAATGCATATGGCATCTATCCATGTGTTCCTTATTCTTCATAAGAATTGGGACACTTGTCTCTTGAGAGACTAACACCATGGAACATGGACAAGTTTTCTCTCACCATGTTGAACTCTTTCAACATCTAGCCAAAGTATGTTCTCTTTCCTAGGTCAAGAATCCCTCTTGATCTATCTCTATATATATTGATTCTTATCACATAGGATTCTTCTCTAAAAACCTTTTAGAATGCATTTCGTTGCCAGATTTTGTAGTATAAGGATGCTATTCCCCATCAATATGTGGAATATACATATACTCCCACTATAATTTTGTAATCACACATTACATCTTCATTATGACTCAAGTCAAACTCTTTTACTATCTTGTCAAGTTTAAGATCCAGTTCTGAGGTGCTTGCTTATTTCCAAAGATTGATCTATGCAGTTTATGGACTTTATTTGCATTATTGGATTTATAAAACCTTTAGGTTGTGTTACATACACATCCTGTACAATATTCCATTTAAGGAATGTTGTTTTAACATCCATATGCCAAATATCATAGTCACATTAAGCTACAATAGCAAGCATTATCCTGATGGATTTATCATTGGTAACTGTTGAAAAGATTTCACCATGTTCAATACCTTAAACTTGTTAGAAACTCTTTTCAACCAACTTACCCTCCATGTCAATCTTCTTTTGGAAGACCTAAAAGTACCCTATGGGTTTTACCCCTTCAGGTGGATCAACCAAAATCATACTTTGTTGATGTACATGGAGTCCATCTTGGATTTCATGGCTTCAAGCCATATCTCAGTTTTTGGTTCTCATTAGCTTCTAGGTAGACTGTTGACTCGTCATATGATCAACTCACCACCTTCTTATCCATAAGATATCATATATCATTCAAGCTCTAGGTGTGTTCTACCAGAACCATGGGTTATGTGTGTTACTTAAGGAACTTTGAGATTCCACAACATTTTGTGATTCTCTTTATTCCTAGTGAAAGCATTTTCCTAGAAGGAAATTTGAAGTTTTAGTTAGTAATCACACTGTGACTTATCAAGGTGAAATTCATTCTTTGTGATACACTTCTCATGATACAATATCATTGTGTTTCAGATGGAGTCCATCATGATACACTATCATGATCTTCTAGAAGGTTCTCAAACTCTTAATTCAAAGTATCTTCAAATCGATCATATCAAAATTTAATACTTATACCAAGTTTGTTATGTACTTCATTTATGATCTCCTTGAACACTTCAAGAGATTCATGTTTGTATTTCACTAAATACAAACTATCATATCTACTGAGGTCATCAGTAAATACACTAAAGTACTAGTAATTACCTTTAGCCTTTACTCTAAAAGGTCCATATACATCAATATGTATAATCCTTAATACAATAATCGTGCTCCCACTACATCTAATGAAGAACCTTTGTCATTTTGCACAGTAGAGATTAGCATGACTCTTTTGGTTCAACAACCAAAAGAGTCAAGATATCCATCATATGGATTCCATAAATGCAATTCTCATTTATGCACTACAGATGACTATGCTATAGGCATTCAAGTTTGAGTTATCATGTCATTCATTACATGTGTCACACACATTTGTCTCTTTAACTATCAAGTATAGTTGATGAGACATAGGCATTTCCATCCAAGATCATATCTTTAAAATGAAATATCATTCCATAACATTCTTTCCCATACAAGATGTATGATGTTTTCATTGATGGCAGGTATATAATAATAATTCACTAATTCTATTACATGGCCATGAATGTCATATTGTAACTGTAATAGTAGAAACTCTTTCTCCACATAGTTTCTAGCTTACTTCCTCTTAGATCCTAAAGTAGAGATGTCTATCTCTATCATCTTCCTAAGATCCTCTATAAAGAGGTCAGTTCCGCTTTCAATGTCAAACAGGTGACAATGGTAGCATTTTTCTTTTCTTATCTTTATAAGTGAAAAAGGACATATTCCCTTTTACACTTACCCTTCTCCATATCTTGAGTGATGAAGATTTGGACCTTAGCTTGGCTTTAGAGCATTTCCTAATCTTGCTTTAGTCTATGGACTTCACTCTGCTGATCATTATCACAAGTTTTGTCCTTTCTTCATTCATGCTTTGGCATCAACATGGCAAGCACTTCAGATAGTGGTTTGGCCAAGTTTCTCAATATTTGATAAACTGGCTATATGATTCACACAAAAATTTGTAGAATCATATGTTTGGTCAACTCTTGACCTTTAAGAAATCACAATCAATCTATATGCACAATCATATTGAGCATATGATATTATACTTGATCTCTACTTGTCTGATTATACTCAAACATTGTTTTGAAGACGTAATACCTTTCATGTTTTACATTATTCTTAAGATGTATAATAACCATCTCAAGAATTTCCATGCTTCAAACTACTTATGCGACACATAGTTCATATAGCTCAGCATAAGGTTCTTGATGTCTTAGGCATCATTGGCATACTTCAAGTAAGCATCCAATTTTAGCCTTAGGCGCATTTGGAGTGGTTCTTCTGGATCTAGTCTTTCAAGGACTTTACAGTTTACACTCACCATTGAGAACACTTATCAAAGGTCCCAAACCAGATTTAAAATTTATCCCATTTATGAACTGATCGCAACGATATTGTATTTGTGTTTGTCATTTGGATTCTATAAAAGAATTTTGCAACTTTATCAAAACATTTTTTATTTATTTGATTTGATAAGTTTAACAATATTAATTAGGCCTTTAATTAATTATCACTCCCACTATTTTGATCAAATTGATATCCCTCACCATCAATTCAAAAGATTGCAGCGTACTACCTTCTAGTGAGCAAGATCTTGACTTCCTATAAGTTATGGACTAGCTAGGGCTGTCACCCACAACTAGATTCTAAGGGGTAGGCAACTTTTTCCAATTGCATCTTATGCAACTCTTGATAGATGTCATGCACAACTCCTTGCCATGATCATCTCCATGCTTCAAGGTGCTTCATCTGATCAAGGTCACCTAGTTAAGTCCAACCCAAATGCCAACACAATGAATATGCACCCTACTAGGGCAGACCTACATATTCATCATCACAGTTCCACGAGATAGACAGTGCACCATGCTAGGGCGTGCCCACACTTAGTCGATCAAGTTTTTCATGTGTGCTACTTTTGGAATGCATCTTAAACTTAATATTTTATTTGAGGGATTTTATATAAGTACATATACATATCCAATCACCACATATATAAGACATATCATATACATGCTATAACCACAGCAAGAAGCATGCAATATCGATAAAAGCGATGATTATAGCCATCCTATTGTAATTCCTTGGTGTCATAAGGAATTATGACCATCTAAGATCTACATCATATGCAACCTGTTGTAGATGAAGATCTTTGTGCTTGAACCATTCCGGAATGATCGACTCATCCTATGACACCATGGGCTCACCTTTTAGTTGGCTGGTTGGTTGGTTGGTTGGTTGGTTAGTCTGGCCTCTGATATCTGGACACTGCCAACAAGTGGTTGGGCCATTAGTTGGTCGATCCGGCTCCTTCACAATCCTCCTCGGTCCTTTAGGCGTTCAGCTCATCTAGAACTGAGCATCTTCTTCTTTGATGTAATAGAAAATAAACTATCCTACTTTTACATAATCTTTGGGAAACCTCGAGTTACATTCAAGGGGGGCAAAGATAGAAGAGAAAGGATCTCGAGTTATCTTGAGTTACATGTGGAATAGAAGGTAGAGGCTCGATATGCAAACCGAGATGCAAACAACCATAACCAACCAAGCACACATAGGGTTTATAGGCCATAATCATGCTACACATCCACCATCAAAACTGTTTTAGGGTGACGCGTATCAATTGCATATATACCATATCATATATGTATATTAGTTTGTGGTCGCATGCGGTATTTAGTCGGATATGCACATTAGTCATTTTAAATATTTGTATCGTATGCAATAAATAAATGATGGTAAAATCTAAATATGATCATATCGATTTATCTCAAAACACGGTACGTTGACGTGGCTCTGATACCACTGTTGGGTTTTATGGCCTCAGAGTAGGCAGCAGAAATAAAAAATGTACTGCCCATTAACCCATAGTAGGAGATCGCATCAACAACTATGTAATGGGAAGGATGGTTTTAGCGAGATGTACTTGGTCATGGGGCTTGCCCAGTGACAATACCTCACAACCATGTGTGGTCTTCAACGCCATGTCTTGGATGGTGTCTATATAGCTCCTGGTCTTCATCATGGACTCTGGCCTCCACCATGGACTGTGGCTGACATGTCCTCCTGAGTGGTAGACATATTCTGCCTCTGTAGATAGTCTACACTGATCACCTGGAACTCCTACCATTATAGAAGAACTGGCAGGAAGGAGACAACCCTCCTATTGGTGTACTAGCACCAACCTACTCTCCTAAGCTCAGATTGCTTTTCTATAATTGTCTTTCCCTCGATGTGCCTCCCTAGTCGGGTAGCACTTGATCGGGCTCTCTCGGTTACCATAACCAGAGAGGACAACAACTTTATAAAGAAACTGATGTTTTGAGTTGTGTATTCTAAAAAGCCCCCAGTACCTCACTATTTATAGTAGAG
This sequence comes from Alisma plantago-aquatica, assembly GCA_963693085.1. Taxonomy (NCBI): domain Eukaryota; kingdom Viridiplantae; phylum Streptophyta; class Magnoliopsida; order Alismatales; family Alismataceae; genus Alisma; species Alisma plantago-aquatica. The sequence continues at coordinate 203,129,727 of OY856410.1, read as the reverse complement.
GGATGGGTCAGGGTTCCCAGTCTATTTGGGAGTAGAAGGGTCTGGAAATTTCATGAATAGTTTGTATTGCAGTAGACGAACCGGTCATTTCATAAATGAACCAGTCATTTAGTAAGGTGAGCCGACCGGTTCACTAGTGAACCGGTCGGTTGGGAGTATGAACCGGTCATTTCACTTCCCATAATTTCCCACAATTTACTTTCCTCAATCGTTTCCAATTAATTCAAAGATTCATCCTTATTCCAATCGAATTGAACAAGTGACATGTGAAAGTTTTCCTTCAAGCAGGTAAATCCTTATTTCCTCATTTGGAAGGACTGTGAGCCACCCGATTCACCAAGTGAACCGGTCAGTTGGCTCACACCAGCCGATCGGCTCCCCTAGGTGAACTGATCAGTTGGCATTCCTGACATTGCCGATGCAGTCTCTAATCGACCTGACACTCTAACCAGCTAGTTCAACACTTGAGCTTGATATTCTAAGTCCAGATAGTCAATTGTATGTTTAATTGAGTAGCTAAACACCTTTAGTCTCAATCTAAACATCATTCATGGACAATCTCCTCTTCCAGGGGTATCCTATGTGTGTGACCTTACAGGTTTCAATTTATGTTGGTAGTGAATGTTCATAACAACTTATGACATCACAAGTAATGAGTGGAATCTAGTAACTCATCATTGCTACCCAAGTAACTCAGAAAGTTGGAGAACAACTTCTACCTACAATCTGTGATTAGTGTTACAGTGATCGTATAGTTCCTTTATCACTGACATCTGGATTGAACTCGAGGCATGGAACATCATCCTCTTCAACATTCAATCCATGTTCCTTGACCTAGAGCGGACTGTCTGAGATGCATGTAAATTCACATATCATATATTGAATCATATGAGTATGGCCATACAATTCTCAGTATCACTTATCAAGTGGCCCTGCATATCATACTCCTTGTAGGAGGGACAAATCCCATATCTATCACTCACAGTCAAGTCCCCATGTGTCAAAGTCACCCAATCATCACCGTTATAACAACCCATGTTTTAGGGTTGTGTTTGATGATGTCAAAGTGTGCCCAATCACATGTGATGAGTGCAGTGATTTCAGGTCTAAGAACCACAATCACCACCATCACTATGAGAGACGTTGTGACTACCATTCCATGGTATCCATGTATCACTCTCACGGTGGGTCTGTTCGATATACTATTTTCTAACATATATTTGTGTGCTTGACTTGATATCACATATCATGACTAATGAGACTCTATCATCAGTCAACACACACTCTAGTTTTATGTATTACTGTTGTCTATTTTGCTTCCACAGTAATATCCGACTAGGGACATAACAAGAATGTATGCACTCTTAAGATACATATGGTCTCATTGTTCATGTCCTTAACCTGAAGACATATGTCATCGAGTCACATCATTCTTTAGACATCTATCATGTATGTGTCATCATCTCATGACTAAGACAAACATAATAGATGTAATTACCTTTATTATTATCAAATCAGGTATCTAATGCCTCATCACAATCATCATATGATTGGCTCTCTGAGCATACCATACCAACATTTATCCTCTTCTTTTGAGCTTCCTTTGACCTTGTTGTGTTCTTATTCTCTTGAGGTGATATTGCTTGGAGTTTGAGTTGATCCAAGTTTTTCATTTCTCCTCTCTAGGAGACTGTGGCTTGGGAGGTTGGCCTTCACCTTAAGGCGGGTTATATAACTTTCCCCTCTTCTATTGTTGCACTTATATCTTGGTTGCATGTTACTCTTTTATCTCTAAAACGTGATCATAAGTTGTTAGATGATGCTATCTTGATTTGGGGTTTAAGATTATGAATTATTCTTGTATAGATTGATGCTCTTCTTAACCCTGATTCTGGTACCCAAAATTTAGTAGATGAAGGTGGAGTTGTTATTTCTTACATGCATCTTGATCGTTGGTCATTCTACTTTGTTATGATTTGGCTATCATGGGTTATCCTTGTTTATATGTGTTAGACATATGGTTTCTCTTTTCATATCATGGTTTTCTTTGTTGATCTTTGTGACGATTGTTTTAGGGTTTTGATGACCACCTTATTCATGAGGTTACCTTGTGGTGACTTTTTAGTTTCTTGGTGTATCTCTATTGTTTTGGTAGACATGCTTCCTTGGTTCTAAGAGGTCTCTATGACCATGTTGATGGTGTGCCATGGTTCGGGTTTGGTTGCCATAATCCTAACCCTGGTCACCTTGTTTGTTACATAAGTTGTTGTTTGGGGTCGCTACACATGAGCCCTTGTGTTGGGTCGACACAACCTTGGTGTGATGATGGTGTGTTCGCTATGTTTTGACCTTCCTAGTGATCGCTACACCTTAACCCTTGTTGTGGTTTCCATGCACAAGTGGATCTGGTCGCTACATTGTTAAACATGTTTAGTCAAAACACCTTGATCTATGTATGGTCGCTACACATGGAGTTGAGGGCCATTACATGGTTAACCCTTCTTGTGGTCGCTACATGGTGTTAACCCTACTTGGTCGCTACTCATGGTTCTCCTTGGGTGGTCTCCACACTTGTTTTCCTTGGTGAATGGTCGCTATATGTGCCATGTGAGTTGGTCGCTACCTATGACCTAACCCTAGTGGTCGCTAGAGGTGTTACAACCTTGTATGGTCGATACATAGTGTGGTTTGGAATGTTTGGTTGATCATAATAATAATGTCTAACCTAATGCGCTCTAAGAAAGTGGGAAGTAATGTACCTAGGGTTGATTTTGAGAGTTGTGATGGGAACCTGAATCATCTATCTATGGAATCCCTAGCCCTAATTTTGATATATGATATACTTACTAATCTTGCTTGAATAATTAATAATGAAATAAAGTATTTTCTCTCTCCTATTGTGTAACCCTAATGTTGCAAGTTTGAATGCACATCATAGCTTAAGATTGCTATGTTATCTTTTATATGACACAAGGTGATGATTATGTGCCTTTATGAGGCATGATGAGATAATGATGACATGCAAGAACTATGTGATTGGGTCTTGTGACCTGGTAGATGTTTAATGCCTAATGTGAGGTGATATCCTCTAGTGATGAAATGAGGGATTGGTATCCCCTAGTTATGTGATAATGTGATGCCTTGTGTGGGAGTGATATCATGTGATGATGTGGCAAGTTTATACCTCATATGTGTCATATCTTTTGGAGTTATTTTATAGTTATGCCTGATAGAATGAATTAGGGTTTGTATGTCCACTTGTATGATGAAGCCTTAATTCACCCAATCAGCATAATTAATTAAGTGAAACTCTAATCATGTAGTTGTCTGGTGCCATAGATCCATTCCAGTATCAGTACTTGTTGATGGTGAAATGAGTAATTCCTGTGGGAAATTCGAAGCACATATTGTTGAATATGTGGGGCTGCAAGTTGAGATTATATCCTTGCATCCATTATTTTGGGTTATGGAGGATGGTTGCGGTCATGCCTCGAATGTTGTGATATATGAAAGGCAGCAATGGGTACAACTACAGGATGCCTCATATTAGAATGGGCATGTGTGACATGTTCACTAGCGTCCTGACTCGTACCAAGGTGGGCTAGTCATTTTTAGCTTAACTATATGTCATTATTGGCAGTTGATTATTATGTCTTTGCATTGTCTCTTGTATTGACTGGGAGTTGTGGGTGAGATCATGGAGTCCTTCCATAGATATTATATGGCACTAATTTTGACTTAGCACTGTCGGTTGGATTTGGATGGTATGACTCAAATCATCATAGCATGATAAAAGACATGATACAACTGTGTAATATATTTTCTTAGGGTTAAATATGACTCACATTGGATGAACCTATGCCTTGTTTCTCATACTGTTTAGTTCTTATCTTTTATACATGTTCTTCATATTCCTTCTAAAGGTAAAAGATGTTCTATTGATCAGTTGTAGTTGCTTAATTTACCTAAGTTGTGTTAATAGTTTTAATTATTCATTTAGCTAAATCTACTCATCTTGTTAATAGTAACACTTTCCTGCTATATAATCCATATGTGCTAATAATAGTTGTCGAGAGTTATACCTCTTATTGGGATGTTGGTATCACTCCATGGGCTTCCAAGTCTTTTAGGAGGTTGTGCACGACATGGTAGAGATTGTGTGGTTGAGGAAAAGCACTAAGGAGAGTAGTAGATGTTGAAGGTTGGGTATGTTGCTAGTGTTTTGTAGTAAAGTCATATGTATTGTCCCTGTACTCTCAGGTCCTTGGGGTGTTTTGTAGATGGTGTATATCGATGTGAGGTTTTGGTAGTATGACATGGTTGTACATCTATGGCTTGTATATAATGAACAGGTTACCCCTTGTAATAGGTTTGTGCCAGGATGGCCAACTTACAATGATGTATACCCTGACGGTATGATAAGTGATATAGATGACACAGTTTGTGAGCTTTCATGTAATATGTTTCTTCTTGTGAACATATAAGTGATCGGTTTTAATTTATTGTGTTTTCTGGTAATCTAGATTTTTAGTGTTTATTTTGCACTTTGGTTTGAGTAATCTCTCTCATGTGGCATCAGGTTGTCACAATTCCATATGTAGACAATGCTCTTCTTCCTCTTTCCTCTTCTAAGCTCTAAATTGTGCACCTCATATCTTCTCCCCATCCTCCTCTATTTCTCCCCCACAAAACAACCATGAAGAGACCATGAAAGTGGTTGTGTGGACAAAGAGAAACTCCCCTATAATAAGACTTCAATAGAAGTAGGTGGCATGGGGTGGATAGGGAAGAAACGACTGGAGACAAACTTTGCTTGATATGTCTAGAGAGGTTGTGTGTTTGACTGCTCAATGGTCTTAAAAGAACTCAACCCCATGCTTAAAAGGGCTTGACTTTATGGGTGAAATGGATGAAGCCTCACACATGAGAGAGGTTGGTCTTGTGCATGACAGTTAATTACACCATACATGTGAATATAGGACCTCATGCTGGCACTTTAGAGAGGTTGACTTAGCGAGGAAGCTATAGTAGAAGAGCCAATAACCATATTTGATGTAGTATGTGACATGATTAAAAGATATCAATAAGAAAATAAATAGATCTTTGTGATACCCAAAAAAGGAGTTTTTTTGTCCCTTAGGTCGACAAATATAGGGGTGACAGAAAGAACCCCTGCAGTATGAACTACGTAAAACAATAGATTCGATTAAATATTACATAAAGATTGATCTTTGTTGGACTGGACACGCCATGTGAGTTGGATGACACACTGTGTGAAGACTTGGTGGCGAGCTTCTGACTTTTAACACATCGCGTGGACTGACATACATGGTGTGTTTGAATATGACTAGAAGAACTATTTTGGGACATGTCATGTTGACATATAACACATCATGTCAGTCACAGCTGGAATATAGGAACCCCTAATTGTGGAATCCAACTTATAAAAACAAAATTTTCTTAAGCGGAAGCGGATCATTTGCAGCGGATTATTGAAAATCACTAAAAATTAAAACTATTTGCAAAGAGATCCAAACATAGGAAAACTCTTTCATCAAGAACCAAAGTATAACATTTACATCATGGGTCATAAGTACATGACTTGTACCATCTCTTCTCGAGGATTACAACATCAGCTGCCCGATTAACATTATATACAGACAACATAAGAATCTCGAGGCATCAAGCCAAAATCTCAGATCGGTTAATTAAAACACGAACTATAAATTCCGAGGACCTGAGAGTATAGAGATGACACACAGGACTACTATCTATACAAAACTTGGCAGCCAGAGCCTCCATCTGAGTTATCATTGTTGTCCCTGTTGTTGCTGCTGCTTTTCCCTTGCTATAGGGTTCCTGCTTCTTCTTCTGTGTTTACCTAAAAAGTTGGATCCCACGGGGGTGAGACAATTGTAAATTGCCCCAGCGGGAGATATGACTCTCCGCCAAAACATTACTATAGCAGTTTATTATAATAAAACTAAGCAGGAGTTCTTATATATTAACAACAGTATTAATCATTGAATGAACAAAGTAACGTAATCTCCTTTCCTAAGGAGAGGATTGCATTTATCCATGATAGAATCATAATTCATCCATCTACTTTCAATGAGTATGAAGAGATATGAATACCATCTATCAACTAGAGATGCATAAAAGAAATGTAATATCAGCCAATTAATTTCCGTATTCAATCCTTAAGCAAACATGCTATACGGTTGATTACATTTTACAATCACACTTATGCCCTAAGGAGATGAGGCATACCGCTCATACTCCAACTAACCATTGCGAAGTCGAAATCGGTACCATACAAGGTCAATGGAAGAGCCAACTTCCAAGACCTCTCACATCTCGATCAGTGCGAGACAACATACAGGACATCTTATGTCTATGCTAGATATCTTTCCAGGGTATACTGGCAACTTCGCTATTAGAGTTATAGTGATGTGTTGCACTCTCTTCGCAATCATGAGATTTTGTATTTATCTCCATCGATCCGACATTAATATTATTGGGAGATGTGTATTGCATCATCCCAATCATCGGGAGATTCGTGGTACATCCATCCTGGTATAATAATGAAGGATTGAGAGGTTTAATGTTTACCTTTCCTCAATTCTCTCATTAGGACGTCAGGATACATTCACCCATTGCCCCCACATATTCAAAATATGTGTTCTGGGTTTTTCCGCAGAGCACCCGTTTCACCATCACCATATTACTGACGATGATGAATCTATGGTCAGGGCTCTACATGATATAATTTCACTTGATTAATTAAGTACATTAACATATTCTTTTAGCATTAGTCAAGTTCTCAGATAGGAATTATTATGACAATTGCTACAAAGAAACATGTAAGCTTTTATCTATAGCTTTACCAGAACTTATAATGCATTGGGATCTTAATCCCTTATCTCATTACTTGAAAGTTCACATCTCACAGCAACATCATTATCTTACTTATCAAAACTGGGTATGCATACCCTTAGTTCATCACTAATCACTGTTACCACTTGCTGGGTAGCTATTACCTTTAGGTCCTCATATTGAGGTGTACATGATACTTGTTACACAAGCATCTTACATGGCTCACAAGGCCCATTAAGTGTCTTGTCACCTTTCACTAGGAAAAAACTTACTCATATGACTCATAAAGTCCATGCCCATTTTGTTACTTTTACTAAGAAACAACAACATCAAGGCACATAAGGCCAATCAACATTTTTATTATATAAGAGCCATAGCTCAAATCTAGCTATGATCACCATCTCATGATGTCTACATGGTTAATAGACATGATAACAGTCATATGAATCATTTATCACATCATGTGATACAATAGTAACACCACCATTCCTATATTAGGATTTGGGTTTCCTATCCATTAGGATTTTCCATTCCATTACCCAATTTAGGGTTAGGATCTCCCATTTCTCATTAGTTAGGGTTTCTTGTTTACATCATTATTTCAACCCTAATATATTGCTTCACCCCTCTAGGAGCATTCAAAACTATCATAAGTATTTACTCATTATCATTACTTTCATCATATATCATTTATGAATATCAATTCAAGGTATGAGTTCATCTCTCAACCTTACCATGGTATGTTTATATCATACCCATTATCTTAGCTTAACCCCTTTCTCATAGTGTTTAGCCAACACTTATCAAAGTGCATTGAATTCATTACATATTCATTGTAATAATTTACATAATACACACTTCTTGTATTTCTTATCCAAGTATGTTGGATTGAGATGCATCAATGTATAGGTATAACAACCCTGAAATGCTAAATGTGATATCTATAATGTCTAGATGTATCACTTTTCTCCTCATTCCATCTTACTTAAGATAATCAACTGACCTTGTATTAAGGTATTTCCCTCTTAATACTTTTAACCATTCACCTATCACTTTCATCATATAGTGCATAGGTTACACATTAGTATTATCCAAATATCTTTAATTAAATGGACTTATCTAATGGTTAAGCATTGTTGATATAGAATAATCCATTATCAACCACTTTAGGTATTTCAACTCTTAGGATGTTATCCACATCATAATTTAATGTTACATACATCATTCCTAAGATTTTCATGTCATCATCTTTGTAAGGTGTATAGGGTTGTTACACATGTAAAGAGTTGGACATATAATGATCTAGGTATTATCTTGTCCCTTATACCCTTACTCATTAGAGTATCAATATTACCATTCATATGGTTTATCAATTTTACCCATCATGGGTGTAACATTCTCATCTTGCTTGATTATATTAGCCACACCCTTCTTTAATGTATTGACCAATATACCATCACTAAGGTTTCATATATCAATACATGGCATCACCCTGTATTTGATTCTCACATCACAACATTATTCAGGGTTCCACATAATATCATTCTTATTTAGGGTTTCATATGAAATTACCCTAGATTAGGGTTTCACATTCAATAACCCACAATTAGGGTTTACTATTCATCCCAATTAGGGTTTTGAATCACATTACCCTGAATTAGGGTTTCACATGTCATCACCCTTAATTAGGGTTACATCCTTACCATAGATTAGGATTATACCTAACATTTCCCTAATTAGGGTTAAGGTTCATCAATCTTCTTGATTAGGGTTTCATGATCTCTTTATCATGGATCATTCCCTAAAATTCATAGTTTATTTATATTGAAAGCATTGAGGCTTATCCATTACATGATTATTCTACATGTATGGATTTCTCTCTTTCTCATCCTCTCTAGAATATTGACTATGTCAAACTTGGTTAGATTAGGTCATTCAACCCTTAAATTAAGTTTATTCAATTAGGGTTGACATAGCATATTGAAGTATTTCTTATCTAAGCTTCAAGGATTAACTCATCTAATATTACCAATCACTTGGTACCCTAAAGGTACAACCCTAGTGATTTTCTTTAAGATAAATTAATAACAAATATAGGGTCAATTGATCCTTAATCTCATTAAGTTATAAATTGATTTGATCACTTTATGTTACCAAACGATCTTGACCCTTTGATCTCTAAACGGTTTAAAATTGTTTAAACAAATTGCATTTGAAACCGAATGGGCTTGGGTCTCCAAACGGTTTGAGACTGTTTGGTCCCAAACGGTTTTGAGACCGTTTTGACCCAAACAGTTTGGAGACCGTTTCGACCCAAATGATTTTGAGACCATTTGGGCTCAAATGGTCTTGAGACCGTTTGGGCTCAAACAGTCTTAAGACCATTTGGTCCAAATTGTCTCAAAACCGAATGGACCAAAAAGTCGTTTCAATACTCACATGATTCATGATTTCAATGGATGAACCGATTATCAATTGAGTCCTTGATTTATTTATCACTTGAATTATTTAATCAACCTTCAATTAGACCACCAATTAAGGTTTTGAACCCAATTGATCTAGGATTTCAACTCAAGGAACCTTCAATTAGGGCTTTGAATCGAACAGCCATCAATGATCAACATTTTGGAATTGATTCCATTGCAACTAATGAATCATCATCAAATTTTTGATATGACCAGACCCCAAATGGTCTTGAGGTCGTTTGTATGACCTCCAAATGGTCTTGAGACCGTTTGCCTCATCCTATCCTTGGAATTTGTGAAATTCCATTAGGGTTTAGATCATTAAATTGATCATCAAATCAACACTTAATTGCATTTCAATTTGGTATCTCTGGACCTTCAATTACTCAACCATACTTAACCTTAGACCTCCAAACGGTATTGAGACCATTTGGGTGACCTCCAAATGGGGTTGAGACCATTTGGGCTCAATCATCCAAAAATCTAAGTTAACCAAATTGAATTTCAGCACTTAACCCGATTAGGGTTTACTAATTGATTAACCTTCAAATGATGAACCCTTTGGAATTAATCAATAAAATTTGATGGGTCATCAATCATCAATATTAGCATAATTTTTTCCAAACGGTCAACCCTAGAAAACTCTTCCAAACGGTTTGAAACCATTTAGTTTCAAACGGTTTGATGAAACAGTTTGCTTTCAAATGGTTTTGTTGAAACTGAATGAGCAACTTGTTGAAACCAAATGAGATACAATTTCTTTGGGAAATGAGTCAAAGATGATGTCATCATCATCTACCTTCGTCCCTGAAGGTCCTAGTACTTCTGATTTCATGGAATTACCAATTTCAACCAACAATTAATCAAGAAGATAAAGGAATCAACGAAATTGCAAGATTGATAATTGAATAACAATGTAGAGGGGTTCAAGTTATATAACCCGCCTCCAATTGAGCTTAAAATCTTGGAGCTTCACGTCAACAATGGTGGATGAAGCTTTTGCAACTCCCCCTAGACTCGTCCTCAAGCTTTTGGGTGAAAAGATTGGCTAGGGTTGAAGATGGAGTGAAGAAAAGAAGAAATCAATGATTTATTTTCGATTTCCACCATGGAATCAAGGTGAACCAAGGTCAAGAAGCTTACCAACAGGTTGGGGGTCGTCCTCCTGGTCCTCCAAAGCTCCCTTGGTCGTTTTCCAAGCAAGGAGAAGAAAGGGATTCGGAAAAGCCTTTGATATGACTTGTAAAGGGTATTTTTATAAGAAAAACAATGAGAGAGACAAATGCCTTGATAAAAGTATTTTAATTCCAAAATTAGTGTCGCCTCTTCCCCCTCAATCCCTTGGATACTAATCTATCCTTATTGCCTCTTATTCCTCTCAATTATCCTCAATTTAAAGAAAAGCAAAATAAGCACCTTAGATCATATTATACTAATATCCATAAGTGAGTGGATATTTCTTTTTCTTATAATAATGTGAGTGAGTTATCCACTTCCTTTGGATATTTTCGTGCCTTTGCAAGGCACAATCTAGTAAAACATCTTTTCAAATTCATCCCTCAACTTTTGTTTGAAGGGCTCTTTAATTAATATATTTATTTTTGCATTAAATTGAATTAGGGTTTCAATTATGCATAAATCTTGATTATTTTAATATCAAGATTCTCTCTCCTACAAATTAATTCAAATGAGGAGCCCCTCTCATTTTTTTCTCTACATGATTCCAAGAAACACAAGGAATCTTATTGAAGTGGTAATTTGCATATTGAGCCCTAGGTTTTGGGTAAATTGCACATTACACTAAAACTAGGTTTTAATGCACAAACATTGATTTATCAGCTCTTTCTTGGTATTCAGGCTTTCACAAGCCATTCCTCTACATCATATTCATTCTCATGATGCTTCAACACATGAGGAACATTTTATGATGTACAATTTGCAAGTTAACCCCTCAACTTGGGTAATTTGCACTTTTGTCCAAAATTAACAAAATAATGTTTCAATATTATTAAAAAAGGACAAAAATTGAAACATAAGTTCCTCTTGGCCTTAATTACTTTTCAAGAATTAAGATCAAGCATATAATAAACTTTATTAGACAAAAAACCTAGGGTTAGAACATAACCCAGGTTAGGGATGTTACAAATTATAAACCCTTAACAAGGATTTTGTCCCCGAAATCCCAGATAAAGGAAAATAGATATTATTTATTTATCATACTATCTAGTCTCCACATAACATTTCATTGTTATGTCAACACCATAAATCTTTGATCAACATAAAATTATTCCACACAAGTTTATCATAGAAGGGTTCCCACGGGACACATATTTCATTGTCCTTTTTATTATTGATTGTGGAGTTAATTCTGTGTCAGGTAACACTTTCCTTATTTTACCATTTCATATGACAAATTCTTATTTTCTGAGGAGTCTTCCATGCTCCTTAGTTAATTCAGCATTTCATCTTCAAGATCACAATTATGTTCTGTCACCCATTTGGGACTATAAGCCTTTTCATACCTCGGTTGTGCCATCTCACTTGGTGACACAATACTAGATCTCCTTATTACTTGTACTAACTATCTCATTAGTTGTACATTTAATCATCATAAGGAGAAGTTACTTATCAATTAAGAATTTATCTTAAATATATCTTTAATTATTATGTATATGCAAAGCATAAACCCCTAACATATGATGTTCATATTATTTCATGTATAATTAAACTGATTTCATGACTGACCATTACAGGTAGTCAACATAAATCATTTGACATTTCTTAGATACCAGAATCTCTTACCTTGGTATCTATCACATGTGTTGAAAACACATCACATATTTATCTTCCTTTCAGCTTGGGACATCACTTGTTACATATATCTTCACCTTGAAACCAAAGTCCCAGATAAACTGATACTTTTCTAAGTATCCATCACATGAACATTTTTATCTTATGCACATCAAGTGTTCTAAGACCCACTTGATTGCCATATACCTGAAAGGAAAGAAAACAAGGAATCATATTCCTCTTATTATTTCATATATTTCCAACTATTCATGAATCATTTACCCTTTATCTCATCCTAGGTTCCTTGCCCTCAGCATAGGAATTTATAAGGATGATTACATAACATTATTCCTTTCTTTGGTATTATCTAACACGTTCATGAGCATCTTATTATCTCATCAAATTTCCATCTCCACATTATGGGAAAAGATCTTTATTATACTTACAAACTTTATTGAACAAGGATCATCTCCCTTGTTCTCACTCTTATCTTATGAGGAGTATACTTTTAATTCCTCATACACACATGCTTATCTGAGATTATCTCAGACTTCTCTTTATTGTACTTAGGATATGACATATTTATTCATTCCATATTTCTGATTTCATGATACTCATTAGATTGTCTCAGAATGACTACTCGATTAGAGAAATAAAAAAGATAACAATCTAAGAGTTCCCATACTCACTTTATCATCAATAGTTGTATACCTGGCCAGGGTATATAAATACTGAGATTAAGTAGTATGCACTTTGTATACTATCATATTCCTCCCTTTTCATATTATCACAAGTATAAGATTTAACATTCCTAAATTTTATCCAGGCACCTCTTCTATACATCATCCCTTTTTCATAGAGGTAAGAACAATATAAAACATCTATAATGTTTACTTATGTAAAATGTAAGTCCTCATAGGACTAATCAGGGAGAGCTCAATCAATTACTTTCTCAATTTAACTCAGGAAACCATAAAAAGACATATTAGAATGACATTATTTTGTCTAACTTGTCATGGTTCGTGGATGGTTTACTGCCTCAGGATGACTCTGCCTCAGAGGTTGATTCATCATAACGTTTCTGGCTAAGCAATCTCTTGCCAGATGTCCTACCTGTCTACATTGGTAACAAGTTCTGAGCTCTAGATGTGGTCTAGAAGGTTCTTTATCCTTTTTGGATATCCATTGCCTTGGTGCACTAGGCCCTGGTTGTGCTGGTGGTACCAAAAAATTCTTCTTTTTGGAACTACCAGGCCTCTGTTCCTGGATTTGTATAGGCCTTTTCTCAATTCTTCCTTTATATTCCTTTTCTGGACAATTAGGTCTGATATGTCCAGGCTTCCTACACCTATGGCAGATCCTGGTTTCAGATTGTATCCTATTCCTTTCATCATTATTCATTGCTCCAACAGACTGATGTTGAGCAGGAAACCTATTGGAGTTCAACACTTCATCATTGGGGGCTGGTAGTCTAGGTTGCATTGCTAATGTACGTTCTACTATGTGTATCATAGTTGTACTAAATTGCACAAGCAGAGCAGGGAAAGTTGGGCTCTCTATCATGGCTAGGTAAAACTGGGGATGTGCAGGTGTATGTTCTTCTCTGCTCTGATCCCATGCATCCCTTCTTAGTGCAACATTGCTTCTTTCTACAGCAAACTCCTCATGAGACCCAGTCATCTTCAAGTTCTTCTTCTCCTATATGAGCAGAAGACACTATCAGATACACTGGAAGATACTAGAACAGACTCTACTACCTTAGTCCTATGTATCTGTAGACTTAGTGAATCTAGAGATCTGATACCACTAAACTTGTGGCATCCAACTTATAAAAACAAGATTTTCTTAAGCAGAAGCGAATCATTTGTAGCAGATTACTGAAAATCACTAAAAATTAAAACTTTTTTGCAAAGAGATCCAAACATAGGAAAACTCTTTCATCAAGAACCAAAGTATAACATTTACATCCTGGGTAATAAGTACATGACTTGTACCATCTCTTCTCGAGGATTACAACATCAGCTGCCCTATTAACATTATATACACAGAGCATAAGAATCTCGAGGCATCAAGCCAAAATCTCAGATCGGTTCATTAAAACACTAACTATAAATTATGAGGACCTGAGAGTATAGAGACGTCACATAGGACTACTATCTATATAAAACTTGGTAGCCAGAGCCTCCACTTGAGTTATCACTGATGTCCCTATTGTTGCTACTGCTTTTCCCTTGCTATAGGGTTCCTATTTCTTCTTCTGTGTTTACCTAAAAAGTTGGATCCCACAGGGGTGAGACAATTGTAAATTGCCCCAGCGTGAGATATAACTCTCCGCCAAAACATTGTTATAGCAGTTTATTATAATAAAACTGAGCATGAGTTCTTATATATTAACAGTAGTATTAATCATTGAATGAAAAAAGTAACGTAATCTCCTTTCCCAAGGAGAGCATTGCATTTATATATGATAGAATCATAATTCATCCATCTACTTTCAATGAGTATGAAGAGATATGAATAACATCTATCAACTAGAGATGCATAAAAGAAATGTAATATCATCCAATGAATTTCCGTATTCAATCCTTAAGAAAACATGCTATACGACTGATTACATTTTACAATCACACTTATGCCCTGAGGAGATGAGGTATACCGATCATACTCCAACCGACCATTGCAAAGTCGAAATCGGTACCATACAAGGTCAATGGAAGAGCCAGCTTCCAAGACCTCTCACATCTCGGTCAGTGCGAGACAACATACAGGACATCTTGTGTCTCTACTAGATAGCTTTCCAGGGTATAATGGCAACTTCGCTATTAGAGTTACAGTGGTGTATTGCACTCTCTTCACAATCGTGAGATTTCTTGTTTATCTCCATCGATCCGGCATTAATATTATTGGGAGATGTGTACTGCATCTATCCCAATCATCGGGAGATTTGTGGTACATCCATCCTGATACAATAATGAAGGATTGAGAGGTTTCATGTTCACCTTTCCTCAATTCCCTCATTAGGACGTCAGGATACATTCGCCCATTGCCCACACATATTCAAAATATGCATTCTGGGTTTTGCCACAGAGCACCCATTTCACCATCACCATATTACTGACGATGATGGATCTATGGTCAGGGCTCTACATGATATAATTTCACTTGATTAATTAAGTACATTAACATATTCTTTAGCATCAGTCAAGTTCTTAGACAGGAATTATTATGACAATTGATACAAAGGAACATGTAAGCTTTTATCTATAGCTTTACCAGAACTTATAATGCATTGGGATCTTAATCCCTTATCTCATTACTTGAAAGTTCACATCTCACAACAACATCATTATCTTACTTATCAAAACTGGGTATTCATACCCTTAGTTCATCACTAATCACTGTTACCACTTGTTGGGTAGCTATTACCTTTAGGTCCTCAGAGTGAGGTATACATGATACTTGTTACACAAGCATCTCACATGGCTCACAAGGCCCATTAAGTGTCTTGTCACCTTTCACTAGGCAACAACTTACTCATATGACTCATAAAGTCATGCCCATTTTGTTACTTTTACTAAGCAACAACAACATCAAGGCACATAAGGCCGATCAACATTTTTATTATATAAGAGACATAGCTCAAATCTGGCTATGATCACCATCTCATGATGTCTACATGGTTAATAGACATGATAACAGTCATATGTTTCATTTATCACATCATGTGATATAATAGTAACACCACCATTCCTATATCAGGATTTGGGTTTACTATCCATTAGGATTTTCCATTCCATTACCCAATTTAGGGTTAGGATCTCTCATTTCTCATTAGTTAGGGTTTCATGTTTACATCATTAGTTCAACCCTAATATATTGCTCCACCCCTCTAGGAGCATTCAAAACTATCATAAGTATTTACTCATGATCATTACTTTCATCATATATCATTTATGAATATCAATTCAAGGTATGAGTTCATCTCTCAACCTTACCATGGTATGTCTATATCATACCCATTATCTTGTCTTAACCCCTTTCTCATAGTGTTTATCCAACACTTATCAAAGTACATTGAATTCATTACATATTCATTGTAATAATTTGCATAATACACACTTCTTGTATTTCTTATCCAAGTATGTTGGATTGAGATGCATCAAGGTATAGGTATAACAACCCTGAAATGCTAAATGTGATATCTATCATGTCTTGATGTATCACTTTTCTCCTCATTCCATCTTACTTAAGATAATCAACTGACCTTGTATTAAGGTATTTTCCTCGTAATACGTTTAACCATTCACCTATCACTTTCATCATATAGTGCATAGGTTACACATTAGTATTGTCCAACTATCTTTAATGATATGGACTTATCTAATGGTTAAGCATTATTGATATAGAATAATCCATTATCAACCACTTTAGGTATTTTAACTCTTAAGATGTTATCCACATCATAATTTAATGTTACATACATCATTCCTAAGAGTTTCATGTCCTCATCTTTGTAAGGTGTGTAGGGCTGTTACACATGTAAAGAATTGGACATATAATGATCTAGGTATTATCTTGTCCCTTATACCCTTACTCATTAGAGTATCAATATTACCATTCATATGGTTTATCAATTTTACCCATCATGGGTGTAACATTCTCATCTTGCTTGATTATATTAGCCACACCCTTCTTTAGTGTATTGACCAATATACCATCACTAGGGTTTCATATATCAATACATGGCATCACCCTGGATTTGATTCTCACATCAAAACATTATTCAGGGTTCCACATAATATCATTCTTATTTAGGGTTTCATATGACATTACCCTAGATTAGGGTTTCACATTCAATAACCCACAATTAGGGTTTACTATTCATCCCAATTAGGGTTTTGAATCACATTACCCTGAATTAGGGTTTCACATGTCATCACCCTTAATTAGGGTTACATCCTTACCATAGATTAGGATTATACCTAACATTTCCCTAATTAGGGTTAAGGTTCATCAATACTCTTGATTAGGGTTTCACGATCTCTTTATCATCGATCATTCCCTAAAATTCATAGTTTATTTATATTGAAAGAATTGAGGCTTATCCATTACATGATTATTCTACATGTATGGATTTCTCTCTTTCGCATCCTCTCTAGAATATTGACTATGTCAAACTTGGTTAGATTAGCTCATTCAACCCTTCAATTAAGTTTATTCAATTAGGGTTGACATATCATATTGAAGTATTGCTTATCTAAGCTTCAAGGATTAACTCATCTAATATTACCAATCACTTGGTACCCTACATGTACAATCCTAGTGATTTTCTTTAAGATAAATTAGTAACAAATATAGGGTCAATTTATCCTTCATCTCATTAAGTTATCAATTGATTTGATCACTTTATGTTACCAAACGATCTTGACCCTTTGATCTCTAAACGATTTGAAACCATTTTAACAAATTGCCTTTGAAACTGAATGGGCTTGGGTCTCCAAACGGTTTGAGACCGTTTGGTCCCAAACAGTTTTGAGACCATTTGGACCCAAACGGTCTTGAGACCGTCTGGTCCAAACCGTCTCAAAACCGAATGGACCAAAAAGTCCTTTCAATACTCACATGATTCATGATTTCAATGGATGAACCAATTATCAATTGAGTCCTTGTTTTTTTTTATCACTTGAATTATTGAATCAACCTTCAATTAGACCATACATTAAGGTTTTGAACCCAGTTGATCTAGGATTTCAACTCAAGGAACCTTCAATTAGGGCTTTGAATCGAATAGCCATCAATGATCAACATTGTGGAATTGATTCCATTGCAATTAATGAATCATCATCAAATTTTTGATATGATCAGACCCCAAATGGTCTTGAGGTCGTTTGGATGACCTCCAAATGGTCTTGAGACCGTTTGCCTCATCCTATCCTTGGATTTTGTGAAATTCCATTAGGGTTAAGATCATTAAATTGATCATCAAATAAATACTTAATTGCATTTCAATTTGGTATCTCTGGACCTTCAATTACTCAACCATACTTAACCCTAGACCTCCAAACGGTCTTGAGATCGTTTGGGCTCAATCACCCAAAAATCTAAGTAAACCAAATTGAATTTTAGCACTTAACCCGATTAGGGTTTGCTAATTGATTAACCTTCAACTAATGAACCCTTTGGAATTAATCAAACAAATTTTATGGGTCATCAATCATCAATATTAGCATATTTTTTCCAAACGGTCAACTCTTCCAAATGGTTTGAAACAGCTTAGTTTCAAACGGTTTGATGAAATTGTTTGCTTTCAAACGGTTTTGTTAAAACTGAATGAGCAACTTGTTGAAACCAAATGAGATACAATTTCTTTGGGAAATGAGTCCAAGATGATGTCATCATCATCTACCTTCATCCCTGAAGGTCTTAGTACTTCTGATTTCATGGAATTACCAATTTCAACCAACAATTAATCAAGAAGATAAAGGAATCAACGAAATTGCAAGATTGATAATTGAATAACAATGTAGAGGGGTTCAAGTTATATAACCCGCCTCCAATTGAGCTTCAAAGCTTGGAGCTTCATGTCAAAAATGGTGGATGAAGCTTTTGCAACTCCCCCTAGACTCGTCCTCAAGCTTTTGGGTGAAAAGATTGGCTAGGGTTGAAGATGGAGAGAAGAAAAGAAGAAATCAATGATCTATTTTCGATTTCCACCATGGAATCAAGGTGAACCAAGGTCAAGAAGCTTACCAACAGGTTGGGGGTCATCCTCCTGGTCCTCCAAAGCTCCCTTGGTCATTTTCCAATCAAGGAGAAGAAAGGGATTCGGAAAAGCCTTTGATTTGGCTTATAAAGGGTGTTTTTATAAGAAAAACAATGAGAGAGAAAAATGCCTTATTAAAAGTCTTTTAATTCCAAAATTAGTGTCGCCTATTCCCCCTCAATACCTTAGATACGAGGCTATCCTTCTTGCCTCTTATTCCTCTCAATTATCCTCAATTTAAAGAAAAGCAAAATAAGCACATTAGATCATATTATACTAATATCCATAAGTGAGTGGATATTTCTTTTTCTTATAATATTGTGAGTGAGTTATCCACTTCCTTTGGATATTTTCGTGCCTTTGCAAGGAACAAGCTCTTACAACCTATTTGCAAATGCATCCCTCAACTTTTGGTTGAAGGGCTCTTTAATTAATATATTTATTTTTGCATTAAATTGAATTAGGGTTTCAATTATGCATAAATCTTGATTATTTTAATATCAAGATTCTCTCTCCTACTCAAATGAGGCACCCCTCTCATTTTATTTTCTCTACATGATTCCAAGAAACACAAGGAATCTTATTGAAGTGGTAATTTGCATATTGAGCCCTAGGTTTTGGGTAAATTGCACATTACACCAAAACTAGGTTTTAATGCACAAACATTGCTTTATCAGTTCTTTCTTGGTACTCAGGCTTTCACAAGCCATTCCTCTGCATCACCTTCATTCTCATGATGCTTCAACACATGAGGAACATTTTATGATGTACAATTTGCAAGTTAACCCCTCAACTTGGGTAATTTGCACTTTAGTCCAAAAATAATAAAACAATGTTTCAACATTATTCAAAAAGGACCAAAATTGAAACATAAGTTCCTCTTGGCCTTAATTACTTTTCAAGAATTAAGAGCAAGCATCTAATCAACTTTATTAGGCAAAACACCTAGGGTTAGAACATAACTCAGGTCAGGGATGTTACACTAATGGTGACACATTGTATCAGAATGATGACACGACATGTACTCCGTCACCACCGCTAGGTGATTTAGAAACCTTAATTCCAACACGGAGTATTGGTCACTAATACATTATGATGATTGTTGAAGACAATGAACTCCATTGTGAATGAAGTTAAACAATGTGTAGGTGACTTAAACAACGTCTAACCTTCTTGATGGATGAAAAACTACCAATGCAAATAGCAGTACATGTTGTTCTGACTTTGTTACACCACATTTTAAGTGTGTCCAATACATATTTGACATGTAGATCTTGGAGAGAAAAGATCTTTGGATTTATACATGGCGGAGTAGGTAGATTCAATTATTAGATGGTGGAGATGACTTCCACCATGGAAAAGCTTACTGTGGAGATGTTGATTTTGGATAGAACTTCAGTTGTCGATGTGGATGGACCTAAATTGGTGAAGACGATGCAAGAAGGATGATAGTTGGATGGTTGACAAATGGCTCTTCTTGATGGAGAGAGTGTTCATAGGAGATTTTGCGTCGTTGAATGAGACTGGAGGAGAGAACCAACATGCTTGCAGAAGATGAACCTGGGGAAGACAAACTATGGAAAGATAGGTATATGGGGGATGCTAGATGGTGATGAAGACAATGAGAAGATGAATGCGTCCTGGAGATGACGGTGGACCGTCAGTGAGAGATGGTTATAGAGATGGTCCGGTAGAGAGGGTGATAGAGATGGTCTTATGGACATCCAACGTGGACCAGGTGGTCGACCGCAGGCAGAAGATGCAACTCTGTTTCTCTTTAGGGTTAGTTTCAATTCTCGGATGCCATGTAGAAGGAAATAATATGAATGATATATTGACAATGTGTTACATATGTGTGAAGTACGAGAGAGAATCATTCTCCTTTATATAGGAAAAGATGGACATACTCTAGAGAGTGTTAGACCTGATCAGACTCTATATGGATCTACAGACTTCGTCCCATATATCTTATGATATGATAAATAAATTTTACTTCTAGCAAAGCCTATTCTATACAATATATGAAAAGGTGTGAAGAAAATTAGATTAAAATTTTGTTTTCTAAATTACAAGTAGAATTATTTATTTTAATAATGGAAACGTACATAGCATGTGATGATATCCTCTTGACAACAAATGTTATTGCCAAACGTACATAGCATGTGATGATATGTCAATAACATCTGTGCATTTAGCAAAGAGAAATATTTTCATTTATATTATTTCTTAAATTGGAAAACAATTGAAGCTCGGGAAAAGTCAAAGTGGAATGTCACATGATGGCACGAACGAAGAGGAAAGAAAGAAAGTTGAAGTTGCTTAATGTATATTTCGTTCTGTTGTGAGCCTAATAAGGAAATACTTTGTTTATAGGGGGATTGTCGCTTTAGTTGGCTAAATCAATGAACCGCTAGCCAGACAAGGGAACATTATGTTCATATATATAATTGCAAGCTTCCATTTGAAAATCCTTTGATCGATGACAATAATAACAATAAAATCGTATCGTGGGGACCTTGTCGTTAGGTGGGCTTCAAGGTTCAAACTGAACCGACCCAAAAAAAAAAATCCAATAGAATAATTGACGGTGGCTGCTAATGATATGTTTGTTTTGCACAACGTGGAAAAGGCGACAAAAGAACGAACGGAGACAGGGGAATCTTTTTATATATTAAACAAGAAAAAGGTGTGACTATGTACATGTCCACGAGACCCACAGGAGGACAGCATCACCTGCCTGCGCCTAGAAGGAACAGTTACCCCCCTCGCACTTATTCCCTTGCACGTACCATCTCGCCGACGTCACTGCTAAGGCAAGCGCAGCAGCCACGCTGTGCTTCTTGGAAACTGCCCTCGTGCTTCCAGTTGTTACACAGGTTTCAGGAGTGGGCGAACGGCTGCGTTACACGTGTCGGACCATTTTGGTGGTCCATGGCGCGACGACGACTCGTCTTTGTGGCGTCCGTCCGTCGGCATTGACGCAGCTTGGGACGGCGAAAGGGGTAAAGATCCGACCTTTGGGCCAGAGGGATAACAACCAAGCATAATAGGAAGATGTTATAGATGATGATGATGATGACGATGATGGGTGGTAAAGAGAACCAACAGCTCGCACCGTCGCTGTGCCGACGCGAAGCTTCGTTCCGGCCGCCGACATAGATCGTTCATCCACACACGTGGTGGTCGCTTGGGACGAGGCGGCGGGCATCTGTTACATCCTCGACTGCTCCAAGGGCCACATTCCACTTCCATCCCATGGTCGTCGTTTACTATCTCCTCCTCCCCCCCCGCGCCGCCCCACTGTCCCGAAGGCGTGCGGATATTTCCACTTATATATATGCCTTGCGCCCCCCCAGTTCATACCAATCCAAGTCCAACCAGCAACTATCAACCTTCTCTCACAGCCAAGACATCCAAGGAGCAGCAGCTTGCAGCAGGAGAAGAAGAAGAACCACCAGCGGCGGCTACAACAGCTAGCTGCCATTCACCAGCGGCAACCAGCACTCAGCAGCAGCAGCACCGCGAAGAAGACAACACAACTCCTCAAAGATGTCATCCGCCACAACCTGCAGCCTATTCCGCCGCACTCGCGACGCAGAAGCGGATCTCAACCTGCCCGCAGGGTTCCGGTTCCACCCAACAGACGAAGAACTCGTCGTCCACTACCTCCGCCGCCGAGCGACAAACCTCCCACTCCCAGTACCCATCATCGCCGAGGTAGACATCTACAAGCACGACCCATGGGACCTCCCATCCCTCGCCCTCTTCGGTACCAAAGAATGGTACTTCTTCACCCCACGGGACAGGAAGTACCCCAACGGGTCAAGGCCCAACAGAGCAGCAGGGTCAGGGTACTGGAAGGCAACAGGGGCAGATAAACCCGTGACACCTGCTGGGGAAGGGAAAGCCATGGGGATTAAGAAGGCGCTGGTGTTCTATGCAGGGAAGGCGCCGAGAGGGGTCAAAACCAACTGGATCATGCATGAGTATAGACTCAGTGGTGTCAGCAGGGAGCCGAAGGCGGTGGCGGGGAAAGGTGCTAGTGGTGGAAGTCTTAGGCTTGATGATTGGGTGCTTTGCAGGTTGTATAACAAGAAGAGCAACTGGGAGAAAGAGGCGCAGCAGTTTATGGAGATGAAGAAGCAGATGGGTGGGTTCACGGAGCAGTCACCTTCGTTTGCCAGCGGTGATAGCCACCGGACACAGGAGTCGGATATCGAGAATGAAGTCAGCTTTACTGATGTCGATGAACCGCAGTTCCAGATCCGGGAGGCGTCGGCGTCCGTTGAGCCTCAGATGGAGTTTGGGTTTCAACCCCAACAGCAATTGCAGCACCAGTATCCTCAACACCACCAACAGCAGCAGCAGCCGCAGCCCAATTTAGGGGCAATCGTCAAAGAGGAACAGACCACTGCCACCAACTACTTGTACAACAACACCACCACCACCTTCACCAACAGCAACAACGCCTTCAGACCAGCAACCAACGCCGGCACCAGCAACGACTGGTTCTCAGACCTCAAGCTCGAAGACCTCCAAAGCCCCTTCTCGGCGTTCAACAGCCAGACAGGACAAGACGCGCTCCTCTCTCCAACATCCTCTGCATTCCACGACTGGTTCTTCGCTCCAGGAGGATTGAATTCGCCCATACCAAGGACGGCCAGCCAGATCAGCCTGCTCAATTTCTGAGAGGTGGGAGCTACACAGCAGATCAGGGGATGGATTCTTAATTTCTCTCTGTCCCCCTAAATTTACAGATCCAACCTAGGAGCTGCAAGGCTTGGCAACCCCAAAAAAAACAGAATCTCCCCCCACACAGAAGAACGTTAGAAAAATTCGGCCTTTATAGAGTTAGGAATTTTTGTTCCTGCCATTCCCATCCCTCGATTCTTTTCTCAGAATATTTGCCTTTGCACTTTATTCTTATCCGTGCAGAGGGATTCATTCGAATATGCTAATACACATGCTTTATGTAAATACCATTTGTTATAATCCAATGTTAATTGATAATGAGAAATATCAGTGCAACTCAATTCATACTTGTGAAATACTGAAATCAAGCTTCCACGAATTTCAATCGGTTTGCTAAGTTAAAGCAGCTTGAATATAACAGGCATGTTTCGGAAACAAGGTAAAAGCTGATCTTTGCAGGAAACTGCCATTTGCAATAACAAAATTTCAATCAAGAAATCACAGTAGAGAAGAAGAAAAAAATTTGGAGAATCAAATGTCCTCGTTTATTACTTCGTCATTTTAATTCACATTCAAAGCACATTAGTGCCGGTTTTGGCACCTAATACCCTCTATTCAGGTTTAGACCCTGTCAAGCTTACTTCATCTCATCGACCTCTCCTACCCTCCAATCTCCATGACAATGACATTATAGTTATCGCAGGCGCCAAGGATATTGTCACCATCTTAGCTACCACATCAACACCATAGTCATCAGTCACCCTTCACTAGAATCTTCATTTATGTCCACTACCAACATCTTCATCCTCTTCAATACCTAAACCCGCGTACCACATTAAGCCCTTCTCCCTCGGCCCCCTCCTCGCCATACGGTGAAGACTTGCGGTGAGGTGGTGCTGGTAGATGGTCAGTAGGGACGAATCTATATGGGAAACAACCGGGATTCTAGCCTTCTTCTCAAATTTAAAGATAAGCATTTAGACTTTTATAGCAGAGTTAAATTATATATATATATATATATTCTCAAATTTAAAGATAAGCATTTATACTTTTATAGCAGATTTAAATTATATATATATATATATATATATATATATATAGTCAGGCTAGAATATACTCGAGTGTACAGATCACGTCGTACACCCCAATGGTGTTTGCCTATCTAGACCATGTTTTTTCAAAATCTAATCCATTGATCTTCATGGTTACAATAATAATAGGTCACATACAAAATTTGAATTCATTTGGATGAGTGTAAGTCACTCATCCAAGGACAACAAAATCAACGCACAAAACTAATTTGAAATACATGATTTTTGCCTCCTTTAGATGCACGACCTATAAGTGTCCAAATGAGCTAAAATTTATTATATAGTATGTTCTTATGATAATTAAGAAGATCAACGGTTTAGATTTTTCAAAAATTTACTGCATCTTAAAAAATGACTGAGGTGTACGGTGCCTCCGGTACACTCGAGTGTACACTAGCCTGACTCTCTCTCTCTCTCTCTCTATATATATATATATATATATATATATATATATTATTCACTAAATATGGGTAATTAAGATTAGTTATCCGTAAATCTGTTTTATAATAGGAAGGTTAGATGGCGGCTAGGGTTGCACCTAGGGCAACCAGAGGCGATCCCGAAGACAATGGGGATGGGGACCCCTCCCGCCGCAAGAACACCATACCGCTAGGTTCCTCGGGGCTAAGCCTGTCATATTCAAGCAGTAGGCAGGGCAATCCGCCTCCTACGCAGGTGCAGAACTCAATGGAAGTCGATGGCGCAGAGCAGATGAATCCCTTTCCGCCGCTGAACGGCACGAGCTAGGAACTTCCTACGCAGCAGCAATCCTCAGGACCATCCTATAAGGATTCTTTGGGCAGAGGAACACCAGACAATCCGTATAACTTCATCATGATTGACGTCGAAGCCAGTGGTGTTAACCTGCACTCATCAGATATTGAATAGTCAGCCGAACAAGCTACCATGCATTTCGTGTGCAGAATGATGCCATGGAGGAACTGCTCCGTCCATGGAAATTCATTGTGGTTGTAAAACTGATTTCGAGGGAGATTGGATATCTCACGCTCTGGGATCGCATATCTAAACTCTGGAAGCCGGTGGATTGCTTCAACCTCATCAACGTCGCCAGTGATTTCTTCCTGGTCCAACTCCAATTCGAAGATGACTATGTTAATGCCCTTACGGGAGGGCCATGGCCTATCTTCGGATCTTACTTAACTGTCCAGAGATGGTCCCCATGTTTCTCTCCGGACATTGCTACGCCACCAAAATTAGTAGCATGGGCTCGTATTCCTAATCTCCCTATCCACCTCTATCAAGAAGTTCTTCTCAACGAGATAGGCAATCATCTTGGGAAAACAATTGAAATTGACATGAATACGACCTTACAACGGTGGAGTCGTTTTGCTCAGATTGTAGTGGAATTGGATATGCATCTACCCTTAGTGCCTCTTATACTGGTTGACGGACTCAAGTACAAAGTCATTTTACTTCACATTCAAAGCACATTAGTGCCGATTTTAGCACCTAATACCCTCTATTCAGGTTTAGACCCTGTCAAGCTTACTTCATCTCGTCGACCTCTCCTACCCTCCATGACAATGACATTATTGTTATCGCAGGCGCCACGGATATTGTCACCATCTTAGCTACCACATCAACACCATAGTCACCAGTCACCCTTCACTACAATCTTCATTTATGTCCACTACCAACATCTTCATCCTCTTCAACACCTACACCCGCGTACCACATTAAGCCCTTCTCCCTCGGCCCCCTCCTTGCCATACAGTGAAGACTTGCGGTGAGGTGGTGCTGGTAGATGGTCAGTAGGGACGAATCTATATGGGAAACAACCGAGATTCTAGCCTTCTTCTCAAATTTAAAGATAACCATTTATACTTTTATAGTAGAGATAAATAATATATATGAGACAAACAACGTTCTAATGAGATGACTAAAATTATAATACAAAGACTTGTTTTGTAATATTAACTAAATTAATGTCATAAATATCATTTTTACTGACATGATCCATGATGTATATACAAAATGAGTCTTTGTATTACAATTTTAGTTGTCTCATTACAATTATGTGTCTTCCTATTACAAAACAACTTTTATTATCTGTGCGGGCAGTGAATATATATATATATATATATATATATATATATATATATATAGAGAGAGAGAGAGAGAGAGAGAGAGAGTCAGGCTAGAATACACTCGAGTGTATTCGGAGCAGAATACACTCGAGTGTATTCGGAGTAGAATACACTCAAGTAGTTTTTCATGATGCAATATTTTTTTCAAAAATCTAATCTGTTGATATTCTTAAACACCTTGTGAATAGCTCATACGCAAAATTTGAGCACATTTGGACATTTATAGGTCGTGTTATAAAGACCGCAAAAATTATGCATTTCAAATTAGTTTCGCGCATCGATTTTGTTGCCCTTGGATGAGTGACTTACACTCATCCAAATGAGCTCAAAATTTGTATGTAGCCTAGTTATAGTACGACGGTGAAGATCAAAAATTTACATTTTGCAAAAAAAGAGTCTTGATATGCAAACACACTTGAGTGTATTCGTACGATCTGTACACTATATTCTAGCCTGACTCTCTCTCTCTCTCTCTCTATATATATATATATATATATATATAGTCAGGCTAGAATATACTCGAGTGTATAGATCACGTTGTACACCCCAATGGTGTTTTCCTATATAGACCATGTTTTTCCAAAATCTAATCCATTGATCTTCATGGTTACAATAATAATAGGCTACATGCAAAATTTGAGCTCATTTGGGTGAGTGTAAGTCACTCGTACAAGCACAACAAAATCGACGCACAAAACTAATTTGAAATACATGATTTTTGCCTCCTTTAGATGCATGACCTATAAGTGTCCAAATGAGCTGAAATTTAGTATATAGTATGTTCTTAAGATATTTAAGAAGATCAACGGTTTAGATTTTTCAAAAAGTTATTGCATCTTTAAAAATGACTGAGGTGTACGGTGCCTCTGGTACACTCGAGTGTACACTAGCCTATATATATATATATATATATATATATAAATAATTATATAATTATATATATAGAGAGAGGGAGAGAGTCAGGCTAAAATGCATTCGAGTGTATTCGGAGCAGAATACACTCAAGTAGTTTTTCATGATGTAATATTTTTTTCAAAAATCCAATCCATTGATCTTCTTAAACATTTTATGAATAGCTCATATGCAAAATTTGAGCACATTTGGACATTTATAGGTCATGTTATAAATACCGCAAAAAATATACATTTCAAAATAGTTTCGCACGTCGATTTTGTTGCCCTTGGATGAGTGACTTACATTCATCCGAATGGACTGAAAATTTGTATGTAGCCTAGTTATAGTATGACAGTGAAGATCAATGGTTTACATTTTGTAAGAAATAGTCTTGATATGCAAACACACTTGAGTGTATTCATGCGATCTGTACACTCGAGTGTATTCTAGCCTGAATATATATATATATATATATATATATATATATATATATATATATATATATATATATGTATATATAGAGAGAGAGAGAGTCAGGCTAGAATACACTCGAGTGTATCCGAAGCAGAATGACTCTCTCTCTCTCTGTATATATATACAGAGAGAGAGAGAGAGTCAGGCTAGAATACACTCGAGTGTATTCGGAGCATAATACACTCAAGTAGTTTTTCATGATGCAATGTTTTTTTCAAAAATATAATCTGTTGATCTTCTTAAACAACTTGTGAATATCTCATACATAAAATTTGAGCACATTTGGACATTTATAGGTCATGTTATAAAGACTGCAAAAATTATACATTTCAAATTAGTTTCGCGCGTCAATTTTGTTGCCCTTGGATGAGTGACTTACACTCATCCAAATGGGCTCAAAATTTATATGTAGCCTAGTTATAGTATGAATGTGAAGATCAATGGTTTACATTTTGCAAAAAGCAGTCGTGATATGTAAACACACTTGAGTGCATTCATGCAATCTGTACACTCGGAGTGTATTCTAGCCTGACTCTCTCTCTCTCTCTCTCTATATATATATATATATACATATATATAGGTATGTATATATCTGTATATATATATGTATGTATGTATGTATGTATGTATGTATGTATATATATATATATATATGTATGTATGAAAATGATCCAATGAGAAACATATCTTGGTGAGAGCATGAGAGGCATTTGAATAACTTTTCACAATGATCAAATTTTCACAATATAGTCGTATGGATTGGAAATATACCCTATTAAACACGTTCCCATAAAATCTCATCATCATAGGACTTGTATTGCACGCACAATAAGCAAATACTTTTCAACGCTCAATATTGAGTTTTAGGCTGACTGTTGGATGTAAAATGTATATATTGTATATATAGAGATGTAAACGATATCCTATCCATAAGGTTGGATGTTAAACATAAACTACAAATTTATACTTATTCAAATGCCTCTCATGCTATCACTGTAGAATGTTTCTCACTAGATCGCTACCCTATATGTATGTATATGTATGTATGTATGTATATATATATATATATATATATATATATATATATATATATATATATATATATATCACTACTACAGAAACAACATTCAGTGTCATTTTTATGGGCGTCGGTTTTTAGGAAAATCGACACCTATAATATTAAACGTCGGTTATTTATGCAAACCGACGTCTATATTCGAAGACCAGCCAGACACGGGTACCGCTTTGTATTCAGCGTCGGCTGGTTATAACAGACTGACGCCTAAAATCTCCTGTGAAATCCAATTTTCGAGCAAAAACATTTTAGGTCACCTACAGCGTCTGTTTTTTAACTATTCGCCGACGCCTATTTAAAATGAAAATTTGCACGAAAAGTCCCACTTTGAGTGTCGGTTATCCCTCGATAACCGACGCTGATAATGGTTCCCACCAAATAATTTAGGGTAAAGATTGTCTAGTTGGGCGTCGGTGTTTTACTATCAACCGATGCTAAATCGTAATAGGCGTCGGTTTTGTAGATAACCAACATCGTTGACCAACTTAATAGAGGCCCGATCACCCGACTCTCCCCCTTTCTTCCTGTTTCATCGATTCTCCTATGTGCTGCTCGTCGCCGCTCTCCCAAAATCGCCGCATGGTGCCTGCTGCTTCTCGCTCGCCGCCGACGCTCCCTGCTGCTGCTCTGCGTCGCCGCCGCCGCCCGCCGCCTTCCTCCTTGGTCGCCGTCGTGCCGCCTTCCTCCTTGCTCACGCCCTACTGCGGCACTCTCCTTCCTCCCTGCTCACGCCCTACTGTGGCGCTGTCTTCTTCCTTGCCGCCGCCCACTGCTTGCTGCTCTTCTCTCCATGTATTAGTCGTAGCCTCTGTTCTTCTATCTCCCTAGCTCTTTAACTACAACACTTCCTGACTTCAAAACCTAAGCACCTTATCCACTTGGCTACGGTTACCTGGAAATTCAGTGAGATACCTTCTAGTTATAGAAGTCCTTACTTCACTTTCTTCCCGACTAAATAATCAATCAATTTCGTTAAAGACTAGTTAGTGTTCTACTTCTTTCACTGAGAAGAATGGCCTACCACGGCCGTGCTGCCCAGCACGGCCATGGTAGGCCAACACAGCCACGGCCGTGTTTGCTGTTGGTAAGGATATGAACAAATCTATATGTAATGCTTTATGTAAATTCTAGGATACAAACAAATCTGTTGCTTGCATATATTTGTGCTTCTAATCCTAATGCTTGACCTAATTCAGTAAATTTTGATGCATGTTGAAATAAGATTTAAACTTGTCCATTCTAGCATCCTAATTTGATTTTATTAAACCCTAACATTGATGAAACCCTAACATCAATTGTGATGAAACCCTAACATGTACATATCTATTATTGTGTTTGTTGGCCTAGAAACCCGTCCAAGATCTACTCATTAAGAGTAAATCTTGGACAGTCCCTGGTTTGGGACTGTTCTTGAACACCTAATCTCACTTAGGATGTAAGTGTATAATGTGTATTGGGTTTTTGAGAAAATTTCGGTAGCATTTCCCCGTTTGTTCTCTAAGTACATATGTACTTAGAGAACAGCGGGGAAATGCTGCCGAAATTTTCTTGAAAACCCAATACACATTATACACTTACTAGTGAGATTAGGTGTTCAAGGATGGGATAGGTGGTACACATTTATTATATATAAGAATGACATCACATGTGTTTGTTGGCCTAGAAACCTGTCCAAGATTTACTCATTAGGAGTAAATCTTGGATAGTCCTCGGTTTGGGACTGTAATAGGAGTAAATTTTGGATAGGATGTAAGTGTATACCCTAATCTTGTCCTAATATATACTTGTTTTCTCTTTGATCATAGAATGGATAGATCATGGATGTCCATTCGCAATCGCTGCACCCCAGAGTTTATATCTGGTCTTGATCAGTTTATTAGATTTGTCGAGGAACATAGGAAAAAACCTACAGATAGGTTCTACTGTCTATGTAGGCATTGCGGTAACAACTTGAAAGTCAGCACTGGTGAGGAAATCAAAAGTCATGTCATGTGCAACGGGATTGTACAAGGCTATACAGAACGGCACTGGCATGGAGAGATTTCAAATTCAAAACCAATAGATGTCGATAGCAGTGCTTGGGTGGAAGAAGAAATTACATCTGATGATGTAGATGTGAACGAACCAATTCCAGTAGACATCATTGATGCGATGCTGGATAGTTGCAGGGTAAAGCACACTGATCCACCTCCTATCTTTAGAAACATTGTGCATGAGGCTGAGATACCGTTATACACAGGTTGTGCTAAGTTTACGAAGTTTAGCGCTGTGTTGAGATTGTATAAGTTGAAAGCTAACAATAGATGGAGCGACAAAAGCTTCACTTCATTGTTGACTTTGTTGAAAGAAATGCTTCCTGAAGGAAACGAGCTGCCAATCTCAACATACCGGGTAAAGAAAATGTTGTGCCCAATGGGAATGGAGGCCAAGAAGATACACGCATGCCCGAATGATTGTATATTATTTCAAAAGGACTATGTAGATTTGAAAGATTGTCCAAAATTTGGTGCGTCACGGTATAAATTGACGACTTCAGGGGAGTCCAAAATTGGTTCTCCTGCCAAGGTGTTGTGGTATCTACCTATAATATCACGGTTTCAACGCTTGTTTGCAACTCCGAAAGATGCGAAGAATTTGAGGTGGCATGCAGATGTTAAGAAAAATAATGATGTGATCCTACGACATGCGTCTGATTCCCCACAGTGGAAGAAGATTGATCTATTGTACCCCAAATTTGGTGAAGAAGATAGGAATCTAAGACTTGGGCTTTGTACAGATGGGATGAATCCGTACGGGACATTGAGCAGCCAACATAGCACTTGGCCAGTCATGCTTGTTATATACAATCTTCCTCCCTGGATGTGTATGAAAAAAAAGTACGTTATGTTGTCGTTGTTGATATCGGGCCCTAAACAACCCGGAAATGATATCGATGTTTATCTTGAACCTCTGACTGATGACTTAAAGAAACTTTGGGATGAAGGTGTGATGACCTATGATGCTTCAGGAAGAGAGACATTTCGTTTGCACGCTATGTTGTTTTGCACTATTAATGACTTTCCAGCATATGGGAATTTGTCTGGATATAGTGTCAAAGGAGCTAAAGCGTGTCCTATATGTGAAGAAAACACTGATTCAATAATACTAAAACATGGCGGCAAGACTGTATATCTTGGTCATCGAAGGTTTCTTTCAAAATTCCATATGTATCGTAGGAAGCACAAAGCATTCAATGGATGGAATGATGAACGGAGTGCACCTAAACCTATACCAGGGGATGTTGTTTATGAAAGAGTAAAAGACATTGTCAATGAATTTGGTAAGAAATCACAATGTAGTATGGCCACACGGAGTGACAATTCTTCATTAAAGAAGAAGTCAATATTTTAGGATCTTCCTTATTGAAGTTCTTTGACAGTCAGGCATTGTATCGATGTAATGCACGTTGAGAAAAATCTCTATGATAGCATCATTGGTACTCTGTTAAATATACTAGGTAAGACTAAAGATGGGATAAAATCTAGACTGGACCTACGTGAAATGGGAATAAGGTCAGAATTAACAGAATTACGTGAAATGGGTAATAAAAGAATATACTTACCTCCCGCTTGTTACACGTTGTCTAGAAAGGAGAAGAAAGCTTTTTGTGAATGCTTGGTAAATGTTAAGGTGCCACATGGTTACTCATCCAACATTTGTAGATTGGTATCAATGAAAGATCTGAAGTTGATAGGTCTTAAATCTCATGATTTTCACACTCTAATGCAACAAATATTGCCCATGGCAATTCGATCTATATTGCCGAAGCATGTTAGGTTTGCAATCACCAGACTTTGTTTCTTTTTCAACAGTCTATGCTGCAAAGTTATTGACCCTGATACTCTCGATAATTTGCAAAGAGAAGTGGTTGTTACCCTATGTCAGCTTGAGATGTATTTCCCTCCTTCGTTCTTTGATATCATGGTACATCTTGTTGTCCACTTGACTAGGAAAGTGAAAATATTGGGACCAATTTTCTTGCATTGGATGTATCCCTTTGAA
The DNA here is from genome assembly GCA_963693085.1 of Alisma plantago-aquatica. NCBI lineage: Eukaryota > Viridiplantae > Streptophyta > Magnoliopsida > Alismatales > Alismataceae > Alisma > Alisma plantago-aquatica. The sequence continues at coordinate 203,096,458 of OY856410.1, read as the reverse complement.
CGATACATGAGCATTTTTAAAGGTGTTGTTCAAAACCGTTATCGGCCTGAAGGGAGTATTATTGAAGGTTATGTGGCGAGAGAGGTTATGGATTTTTGCAATGACTTTCTGAGTGGTAATAACACTCCTGTTAATGACAAGAATATTGAGGAGGGCAAAGGAATTTTGGGATCACGGGTGAAAGTAATCAGCTGTGAGCAGTTGGAACAAACTCACTTGTATATTTTACACAACATGGATGAAGTGAGTGTTTATATCGAGGAACATACCAATTTCATCAAGAGACAACATCCTCGAGCAAGTTCAATGTGGCTTGATAGAGAGCATAATAAGACTTTTACTAAGTAGTTTGAAGATAACGTCTTACATCAACTATCTCAAACACCAAATGATATTACAGAAACTATCAAATGCCTCGCCTTTAAACCAAAACTGAATGTTATGTCTTATGAAGGGTTTGACATTAATGGGTTCACATATTACACAAAGCGCCAAGATGATAAGAGTGTCGTCCAAAACAGTGGGGTCACTCTTCAAGCATCGACTATGTATTTTGCAAGTGCAAAGGATAAGAGTCCACGTGAAGCTAAAATGTCATATTACGGTGTCATTGAAGACATATGGGAGTTTGACTACATAGATTTCAGAATTCCGCTCTTTAAATGTAATTGGGTTGATAACACCAAAGGAGTTATAGTGGATGAATTGGGTTTCACTTTGGTGAACTTTGAAAAGATTGGTGAGAAGGGTGAACCATTCATATTGGCATCACATGCAAAACAAATATTCTATATCGATGATCCTGCAAATGATAAATGGTCGATTGTTCTTCATGGTAAAAGACAGTTCATTGAAGATCCTATAGATGAAGAAGAGTACTATGATAAGTATGATGACTCCAGTCCATTCTCTGTTGGGTTGTCAACTCCACAAAATATTGAAGCTAATGATGACTTATATGTGCGTGGAGATCACAATGAAGGATTGTTAATTGATAAAAGATCACAATTTTAGAGGCATGTATGTTTATATTTTTTTATTGAAGCTAAATGTTTGCTTTTTTAATATCAATATCATTTTCAGATTTGATTTTTCATTATCTTCTAATTAATACAAATGCTAAATGTTTGCCTTTTTCTAGTTAATACAAATGCTAAATGTTTGCCTTTTTCTAGTTAATACAAATGCTAAATGTTTGCCTTTTTCTAGTTAATACAAATGCTAAATGGCCTGTTACATGAAAAGGATCTAAAATCCAAAGCCCTAGAATGGGTCAAGTTCAAGTCAAAATGGCTACAAGTGTGCGTTTTGGGTTTTCTATGTAAACGACCTTAGAACATCTATGTAATCACTTGTAATGATGAATTGACTTGTAACTTAGAAGAGAAAAATGTTTGGGACAAATTTCACCAAGTGCTAATCACTTTAAATGCAAATTAGAAAATGGATTACAGGCACTTGGTCAGTCGAGTTTTCCTGGATTGAAACTCGACCGATCATCCTTGGTCGATTTTATGAAGATTGCATCGGTCGAGTTGTGCACTCACAGAACTCGACCGATGCAATCTTCAGAAAATCGACCAAGGATGATCGGTCGAGTTTCAATCCAGGAAAACTCAATCGACCAAGTGCCTGTAATACATTTTCTAATTTTCATTTAAAGTGATTAGCACTTGGTGAAATTTGTCCCAATCATTTTTCTCTTCTAAGTTACAAGTCAATTCATCATTACAAGTGATTACATAGATGTTCTAAGGTCGTTTACATAGAAAACCCAAAACGCACACTTGTAGCCATTTTGACTTGAACTTGACCCATTCTAGGGCTTTGGATTTTAGATCATTTTCAGATTTGATGTTTCATTATCTTCTAGTTAATACAAATGCTAAATGTTTGCCTTTTTAATGACATTTTCAGATGGTTGAGCATGATGATCATGATGTCCATGATGAGCATGAAGTCCATGATGAGCATGTTGTCCATGACGAGCATGGCGAGGATACCAATGTAAGTTCTAAAACATATCTTGTATTTCTATAAAATTCATTATCTTCTAGTTATGTCATATATCCCATATTTCTATATTGCGCTAATTCAATGTGTTTATTTTTGTCAAATTTTAGGTTGATGATGCACATGTACCCACTGAAGCACTGGAGCAACTTGATGCGCAACACCAAACACTTAACAAGAAAAGGGGCATCACTCTGTTGAAGAAGTTAATAGCGCTAAGTGGTAGTGGATCCAAATTGGTTGTGGAGTTTGATAATGGAGAAAATGCAATTGGAGTGAACCGCAATAATTTTGTAAACTATCTTGTGTGTGTCACTCGAAGCCATTGTGGTGTTAAGTATGATAATTGGCATAAAGTTCCTCAGGGGAAGAAAGACTTGATATGGAAGGATTTATGCGTGAGTTATTATTATTTGCAATTCTATTTTGTAGATTACAAATTATATTATTTGCAATTCTATTTTTGGATACTAGTTAATAAGAATTCTATTTTATAGAATTCGTTTGCATTGGATGAGAAGCTGCATCGTAAAAGCGTGATGCAATGCGCTGGAAAGATGCTTAGGAACTATAGGACAAATCTCAACAGAGAATACATAAAAGATGGTGATAAGAAGAAGAAGTCAGCCCTTGAACAGTGGAACTTCTTGGACAAAGAAGATTGGGACAATTTTGTTGCTTCAAGAAAATCTGAAGAATTCAAGGTATTAGGCGTCACTCCCAATTTAATTAATATACATTGTATTTACCTATTCAATATTAACATTTAGTACTACTAACCAAATCATTAATGTGCATACTAACTAGGCCCTCAGTGATGCGCAAAAAGAAAGGCGAGCACTGAATGTGCATGACCACACTATGGGTCCAAAGGGCTATGCAAGTGTTCGCCAAAGACTACAGGCGGAGTCTGCGGATACTAAGGAGACTGCTCCTACTCAGGAGTCTTCCACACCCATGCCTCGCCATGATATCTGGATAGCTGGGAGGCAAAACAAGAAGGGTGAAATAAAGAAGCTCGTAACTGCTGAGGCGACTGCAAAAATGGTAAAATACAACTCTTAGAGAAATCATTTGAATATTGATTATTTGTGGTGTTAACTTACCAATTTCTGTTGATGGTGATTAGCGGGAGTTGCACGAGCAGAGGAAACAAGGCACGTTCATCCCTCAGGGCTCAAGGGATGAATTGACAGTTGCTCTGGGTAACCCAGAGCATACTGGACGTGTTAGGGGTGCAGGCGCTGGTGTGGGCATCAAAGCATTCTTTGGGCCATCCCAGTGCAAACCCAGAGCGGGACATTCACAAGAAGAGGTAACCTATTCTTTTTTTAGAATGTTACTACAAAAGGGAATTCAATAATAAGAAGCTAATGTTTCTTTTATCCATGTATAGGAGAATAAGAGAGTCGAGGATATAGTTGCCAAGAAGGTTAATGATATAGTTGCTGAGAAGGTCAAGGAAGAAATAGTGCGGTGCAGGCATCTCAGGCTTCCAATCAGCCTATGGCGACCCACTCTTCTCCTGATGCACAGACTGTGAGTAATCCTGGAGACCCATCGCCTAACACGTCTGCTGTAAGTATTGTTTGTGACATTGTAGCTAGTCTTTTCAAGATGATATGTTTTCAAGATGATATGTATATATGTATAATATTCTTTATGTAAATTTGTAGGCATTGAAGCCATGCCGCTTAAGAATGCAAGACTATATTGTTGCAGAGGCGCAGGCTTACCCGTCCCTTCCTGGGGAAATGTTTCACGGGACTCCAATGCCACATGGCTACGTTCGTGTGAGCCCAATACATGTGTTACCCGATTGGAGGAAAGCTACATTCCATATCCCCACCCGGATATTGATACACTTGCTGAGGCAGAAGGCGGGGTGATATTGTGGCCCAAAGCAGATGTCGTCTACACTACTGAAATTGTAAGACAAATTTACATTACTTTATATTGTTAATGTGTATATATGAGGTCAACTAATCTAAAATTATATATACAGGTTAAAAAGAAGACACCCAGAGCACCTAGGCCTCCACCTCCACTTCCTGCATTACCAAGTTGGGTTCCAACTGACCTATAATACCCGTTAGGTCCTGCTTGTAGGGGAATGGAATGTTGGCTACGGGCACATAATATACATTGCCCTATAATTGTTTCTTTAGAAGCAGATTATGTAGGTCAATCATACGATAGCTCTTTATTTATACAAGATATTATTGAGTTGTTTATGTATGATTGGCTGAATACATCAATGATAGAGACATGGATAAGGTGAGATCTTGTTTATACATCCATATACCTTGTGTAAGATCCGGTGATCTGGTTTCTTATATATTAATGCATACGTAATACATGTTTTGCAGCTACTTAGTTGAAGATCAATGAAAACAATTTGCATTTGATCATGTGGGTTTTTTGATTCCATCATTGATTAGTATGGTAGCTAAAGACCCTGATAGTGTTCAACAATACTGTATAGATGCTTTTAGAATTTTCGGTCAACAAAAGAAGACGATAATAATAGCTCCATTCAATGTCAAGTTTACTTTATTTATAATTTGGACTTAAGAAAATTTCATTTTTATTGTGCATTTTGAGTTATTAATTTTTAACTTTTTTACCTCTAGCGGTAGACATTGGGAGTTACTAGTTATTATCCTCGGGACGTTCACTGTTTATTATCTAGATCCTGTGGGAAGTACATTGAACACTAAAATTGGACACATATTGAGAATGCCATTATTCTGGTGAGAAATATTTCATTTTTATATCTGTTAACATCTGTTATTACATTACTATTTAATTATGCAATTTACTGTGTTACATTAACATGTAGGGGTTTAGATGCATTTAAAAATGCTGGAGGAAATGTCCCAAAGAGAAAGAACCAGCCAATAATTTGGGAGAACATAAAAGTAAGTTCCCGACTCCAATGTATATATTATTTATGTGAACTGTGCTTAGTTGTATTTTTTAATATTTTGTATGTTTCAATTTATAGTGTGCTACACAAGACAACGGTTGGGCATGCGCATACTATGTGATGCGATTTATCCATATGATTATCTGACATGCCGCATTGGATATTAATACCGTACATGAGGTATTATATATAGTCTCATTATTTAGTATGAAATATATCAATCTTATTTTTATATTATTACTTATATATATACATCGTTCTCTTTGTAGGTGTTTAAAACTGACCACACTATAGGTAAACGCTTAAAAAATGTACATGCTCCATATACAATGGAAGCATTAAATGAAATAAGAGAAGAATGGGCAAAAGCCATACAAGCAGTGGCGATTGTAAGATATAATTGGGATGCTGATAGCGATGCTGAATGATATTTTGTAAATGAATATTTCTGAATGTTTATACATGTATGAATGTTTCTATGTGTATTTGAATGTTTTTACATGTGTGAATGTGAGAATTGAATTGATGTCTGAATGTATCTACTTGTGTGAAAAAATATTTGTTGATTTTGTAGGTTTGTGGCCTGTTTGTAGGTTGATATCAATGGATGTCGTAAACCTGCAGTTCAGAACACTGAACTGCAGGTTCTCATCCTGCTGACCAGCCATAGCAGGCCTACAAACTGATAAGAAAAAAAAATTAAAGTATAGGCGTCGGTTATTTATAAAACACCGTCACCAAAGGCCTACAGCGTCGGTTATTAGATAAGAACTGACGCCTAATATGACAAACAACCCGACCGTGCAGGAAACCACGGCCGTGGTGGAAAAGGCGTCGCTTATTCGTATAAAACCGATGCCTATAGTACTAAACACAGCCGTGCAGCGAAGCACGGCCGTGTCGTCTGGGAGTATGGTTTCGGTTGTTCAGTTGTTAACCGACGCAGAAAGTGTCCTAGGTGGTGCCCTTTTTTGTGGTGCGAACCCTATAGACGTCGGCCAACTATATATAACCGACGCCTATAGATCATATAGGCGTCGATTAGAAAACCGACACTGAAGAGTTCGACCTTTAGCGGCGCCCACATAGGCGTCGCTTGAAAACTGTCGCCAAAGGGGGTTAAACAACCGACGCGAAAGGCGTATTCTGTAGTAGTATATATATATATATATATATATATATGTGTGTGTGTGTGTGTGTGTGTATACATATATATATATATATAGAGAGAGAGAGAAAGAGAGAGAGAGGTAGATTCAGGCTAGAATACAGTCGAGTATATCCGGAGCAAAATACACTCAAGTAGTTTTCCATGATGCAATATATTTTTAAAAAAATCAAAAGTGTTGATCTTCTTAAACATCTTGTGAATAGCTCATATATATAATTTAAGCTCATTTGGACATTTATAGGTTATGTTATGAAGACCACAAAAATTATGAATTTCAAATTAGTTTAGTGTGTTGATTTTATTTCCTTCGGATGAGTGATTTGCACTCATCCAAATGGGCTCAAAATTCTTATGTAGCCTACTTATAGTATGACAATGAAGATCAATGGTTTACATTTTATAAAAAAATAGTCATGATATGGAAACACAACTTGAATGTAGCATGTGATCCGTACACTCAAGTGTATTCTAGCCTGACTCTCTCTCTCTCTCTCTCTCTCTCTCTCTCTATATATATATATATATATATATATATATATATATATATATATATATATATATATATATATATATATATATATATATATATATATATATATATATATATATATATATAGGCATAATTACAATGAATTTGTTAGTTGAATTGTAATAGGATTTTTCTTTCTAACCAAGTGGTTCAGGTTTAATGAGCACATATTTTACGAGTTTGTTTAACTCAGTCTGCCCCCTTCCCCCTATTATAAATCTTCTGAATTTATCTCACTCAACCACCTACTATAATTTTCTCACTTCGCCCGCTCATTGTGAGGGCCATTATTAGGTCTAATTTAGTTTGAATGAATATTCATTAGTATCCCTTTAGCTCCATTAATTTGTTGTAATTGTAGTTTTTCAGAGAATTAATCTTCTAGAAACTTGGGTTCGGTTCCTGAATATCAAAATCAACGATTGGCTTAAAAAGTAACTATTCTTAGGTAAGTGAGTTCTAAATCATTCATATATTATAGCTAATGAATTTTCCTCAAGGCAATGTGCCCCAGTGCCATCCTCTAAAGCTTACAGTCATGTTATGCATTAATCAATTTATTCACGATAATAATAAACCACGTTGACACGAAGTTCTGATATTTGTTCTATTGTATATGTAGACAACAAATAAAAAGACTGTTTGGACATAAAGGACATGTATCCAACATTTTTCAACTTTCAATGTATAGAGTAATTATAGTTGTTGTTAGGTTTATCTTAACTGCGGACTCGATGATGACTTAACTGTATGATTTTAATTTGTATCATGTATATCTACTTTGGATCAACATAATGAAAATGCAGCAAAATATGAATACACAATCAACCAAAAATAGTGTTATGTTTCCACGATGAATCCAATTACATGGGACGTTGACAGAGGTGTAGCGCCATAGGTGATAACTCTCATGCATGCAAGTAGCCAGGGGATACTGAGGTTTTAGCCACCCCTAAAAAAATCCAAATGCATATCTTTTAGTATTAAATAAAGGTCTAAAAATCTATAAATACAATGAGTGTGTATGGGTTAAAAAAAGTGGCTAGCTGGTGTGGTGGATGGTTTGTTTCTAGGAGTAAGTGGTGTGAGTTTGATTTTCAGTGATGATGATGTTTTGCCTCAGACCCTATGTGATGAAATAAGTATATTTACGAGTACATTGATTTCATCCCCCATGTAACTTTTTGGATCCGCCATTGCTCCCATGTCACTTAGAAGCTAACAGATGTGTATTATTTCTTATGTAATGTCAGATATTGTTTGTACTATGTCTCAGTGGAAGAAAGAGACATAAGATCATGTTTATTATCCCATGAGATCAATGAATCACCCAAAAAATACAAATTATTAGTGGAGTGTTTGGTGGTTGGACATCCAGCCCAGTCTGCATCAATGTATGCATGTAGGGTAAGGTTACTAGAAGGGTTCATCAATATAAATGGTGTGATTGTTCCTCATATACAATGTGTGATATGGAATACAATAACATATTGAACACTTTGAGGGGATGATAAGTATGATACAATGTGAATGTCAAGCGTAGTGATGCTCAATATGGTAGTCATCCCACCAATTGGTGATACATGGTGGGATGTGATAGTGGCTCCCCATTAGTTTGGCATAGTTTTATATGAAGTTTAAGAGGTCTGACTATATGTCATAAGTCAAATATCTTAACTCACTCAATGATATGTGTTGCATGTTTTTATTGAGAGACCATGATTCCCTTTTGTCCATGAGCAATATCCATGCCTAGAAATTAGTAAAGTTTCCTGAGATCTTTCTTCTGAAATTTTCTGACAAGACAATGGTATAATCCTTAAATATTGTTACATCATCGCATGTGATGATCATGTCATCCACATGTACGAGTAGAAGGTCTTATACCTGGGAAGTATCATGCACAAACATGGAATAATCATATGGGATTTATGTGTAACATGCACATGTGATGGCTTGTTTGAAGTACTCAAACCAGGACTTGGGTAGATGTTTGAGTCTCTAAATGGCTATCGGTAGAAGACAAAATGAGATACATGTACTGCCAATCTGGATGGACAAATGATGTATAGTATTTCTTAGAGTTCTCCATGTAGAAAGGCATTTTGAACATCCATCTGGTATGAGGTCCATGTTGAGTTGTTGCAACAACTAGAAGAGTTCTGACAATGGTCAAATGAGCAACTGAAGTAAATATTTCTTCATAGTCAATGCCATATTCATGAGTATAGCCCCTAGCAACTAAATGTGCTTTGTTTCTATCGACGGTGCCATTAGTCTTGTGCTTGATTTTATAAAGCAACATGCAACTGATAGGTGAAGTGTCTTCTAATAGAGGAACAAGAAGTGTGGGTGGGCTCAAAGGCTTGGAGTTCTTCATGCATGACCTTCTCCCAGTGCATAGAAGTATTAGCTTCCTGATATGAAGATGAAATAGAATCTGCATGAAGAGTGGTGAAACTTGCATATTCTAGAGAGAAACAAGTGAATGTAGCATGAGCATAGTGTGGATTTGGTCGATGTTCACATCGGGATCTTCTTAGACCCATGTTTGTGTTAGTAGAAGAATGGTGTTCGACATTGTTAGGTTCAATATATTGTTTCATGTCATCTGGTGATGTAGGAGGCTCAACATGGGTAGCCTCAATCCGTGTTGGTGATGGTATGGTTGGAGACTCTACAAGGGTAGCATAAGTCCCTGCGGAAGGCTCAACAAGGGTGACCTCAATTCTGATGGGAAGCTCGATAGGGGTAGATTCAATCCCAGAGTTTGTGATGGAACTTATTATGGTATTATATGCTTCATGAGGAATGGTGATGAACTCATGAAGTAAGGTGCAATTTGTGTTGGCAAAAGCATAATTCTACATCTAGTAGAAAAATTCATCCTTTATGAGTTAGGAATTTTTGTTACCGCATTCCCATCTCACGATCCTTTTCTCTGAATATCTGCCTTTGCACCTTCTTCTTATTTGTACAGAGGGATTCCTTCCAATATGCTCATATGCATGCTTATGTAAATACCATTTGTTATAATTCAATGTTAATTGATAATGAGAAATCTCAATTCAATTCATTCTTACTAGTGAAATACATGTATTGCAAGTTTTGATGAATATCAATCAGCTTTCCAAGTAAACCAGCATCAATATAATTGGCATGCTTCAAAACACAAGGTAAAAAACTGATCTTTGCAGGAAACTGTCATTTGCAATAACAAAAATTCGATCATGAAATCCAGTGGAGAAAGAAAAAATTGTAGAATCAAAAGATGGGATATTTCATGTCCTCATTTATTCATTCGTGATTTTAATTCATTTAGGGCACCTCAATGATGGTTTTGGCACCTAATACCCCTCTATTTAGGTTTTGACCATCTCAAGGTTACCTAACTCCTCTCCCTCTCCTACCCTTCATGACAATGACATTGTTGTTATCATAATCGCCAAGGATATTGTCACCATCTTAACTACCACATCAACACTATAGTCATTAGTCACCCTTCACTACAATCTTCATTTATGTCCACTACCAACACCTTCATCCTCTTCACTACCTACACTCGCATACCAAAATAAGCCCTTCTTCCCTGACCCTTCTCCTCACCATAAGGGGAAGACTTGCGATGAGGTGGTCTTGGTACATAATGGGCAGGGATGGATCTATACGGGAAGCAATAGGGATTCTAGCTTTGTTCTCAAATCTAAAGATAAGCATTTATTCATTTATAGCATAGTTAAATACCACACACACACACACACCACGCATCACACACACACACACATTACACATTACACACCACACACACATACACATCACACACACAAAGTAAGTATAATAACAAAGAATTTGTTAGTTGGACTGTAATGTAATTTTTCTTCATAACCAAGTGATTCCCCATTCTCCCTATTATAAATCTAGTGAATTCATCTCACTCAACCTACCTACTGTAATTTTCTCACTCCGCCCGCTCATTGTGAGGGACATTACTTAGATATAAGGTATGTAGTTAGGTCTAGCTTAGTTTATGTGAATATTCATTAGTATCCCGTTGGCTCCATTAATTTATTGTAATTGTAGATTTTTAGAGAATTCATTTCTTATAAATTTAGGTCTGGTTCCTGAAAAATCGATGGTTGGCTTAAAAAGTAACTTTTCTTAGGTAAGTGAGTTCTAAATAATTCGTATATTGTAGCTAAGAGATTTTCCCCAAGGCAATGTGCCCCAACGCCACCCTCAATAGCTTCCAGATGTGCCATGCATTAATCAATTTATTCACGATAATAATAAATGATGTTGACACAAAGTTTTGACATTTTTTCTATTGTATATGCAGACAAAAGTAGAAAGAATGTTTCGACACAAAAGATGTATATTTGACGTTTTCCAACTTTCAATGTATAGAATAATTATAGTTATTGTTAGGTGTATCAGTTTTTAACCGCAGACTCTTGTGGTGACTCAATTGTATGACCATAATTTGTATCACATATATCCACTTTAGATCAACTTAATGAAAATGCAGCAAAACACAAATACGCAATCAACCAAAAATAGTGTTATGTTTCAGCGATGAAGCCAATTACATAGGACTTTGACAGAGGTGTAGCGCTACGGGTGATAACTCCCATGCAAGGGCATAGCCAGGGGATATTGAGGTTTACCACCCCCCCCTTCCAAAAAATAATCCCAAGTAGGTATCTTTTAGTATTAAATAAAGGTCCAAAAATATATAAATACACCGACTGCATATGTGTTTAAAAAAAAGCTAGCTGGAGTGGTGGATGGTTTGTTGCTAATAGTAAGTGGTGTGAGTTTGATTTTTAGTGATGCTAATTTTTTGACTCAAACCCCATGTGGTCAAATAGAAGTATATTTATGAATACATTAATTTCACCCCACCTGATGTAATTTTTTGGATCTGCCATTACTTTTGTGTCACTTAGAAACTATAGATGTGAGTCATTTCTTATGTAGTGTCAGATATAACTCTATCTCAGAGGAAGAAAGAGACATAAGGTCTTGTTTCTTACTCCATGAGATTAATGAATCACCAAAAAAAATACAAATTAATGGTGGAGTATCTGGTGGTTGGACATCCAACCCAGTCTGCATCAGTGTATGCATGATGGGTAAGTTTACAAGAAGGGTTCATCAATATAAATTATGTGATTGCTCCTCATATATTGAGTATGACATGGAGTAACTTAACATAGTGAACACTTCGGGGGGGCTGATAAGATTATGACACAGTGTTGAATGTCAAGCCTAATGGTGCACAATATGGTAGTCGTCCCACTAATTGATGATACCCGGTGGGATGTGGTAGTGGCTTCCCATCAGTTGAGTGTAGTTTTTCATGAAGTTTAAGAGTTATATATATATATGTGTGTCGTAAGTCATATATCTTAACTCATTCAATGATATATGTTGCATATTTATATTGAGAGACCACCATTCCCTTCTGTCCATGAGCAATATCCATGCCTAGAAAGTAGTAAAGTTTCCTGAGATCTTTCTTATGAAATTTTTTTACAAGGCAATGGTGTAATCCTTGAATGTTGTTACATCATCTCATGTGATGATCAAGTCATCCCCATATAAAAGTAGAAGATCTTGTGTAACGTCCCAGGATTTGAGGCCTTGGATAAAATGATCTTAAAAGGAATGATTGGACTACCCATATCACCAAGGTGCACCTCCTTTTCCAGGAGCCCATCACTAAAGAACTCTATAGTTAAGTGTGCTCAGCTTGGAGTAGTACTAGGATGGGTGACCAGTCGGGAAGTTGACCCCGGCTTGCGCATGAGTGAGGAAAAAACACACAGTTAAGGCTAGTAGTGGTCTGTGGGGGCCAGTTATCATTCCTAAAACACTACTAGAGCCTTGGGCAGTGGGTCTGGGTGTCACAAATGGTATCAGAGCCATAACCCCTCCAGTATGTGGGGCCCACATGGAATAGTGACATGTCAATCTTTGAGCTGTGCGGTCCAGGAATAATGGAAAGAGCTATCCATGGTGATGGATCCACCCTTGCATTGGTAGTCGTGGTCGGGAGATGGGTTTACATGGCCATGTTGGGTCTGCACTGAAATGGGGAAATGTTATGAGGCCACATATGGTATCAGAGCCATAACCCCTCCAGTATGTGGGGCCCACATGGGATAGTGACATGTCAATCTTTGAGTTGTGCGGTCCAGGCATAATGGAAAGAGCTATCCATGGTGATGGATCCACCCTTGCATTGGTAGCCGTGCACTAGTACAGAATTGGTCTCTCGGGTCGGTTTTTTGAAGCCTGCAGCGTCACTTTTTAGGCGACGCCTAGGTGGGCGTCGCTACAGTACTTGCGACGCTATAGAGGTAGAAAAACCGACCCTAGAGATGTCAAAAAAACCGACCCTAGAGAGGTAAAAAAATGACCCTAGAGAGGTAGAAAAACCGACCCTAGAGAGGTAAAAAAACCGACCCTAGAGGGAACAAAAACCGACCCAAGAAAAGTACAAAAACCGACCCAAGAGAGGTAAAAAAACCGACCCAAAAGAGGTAAAAAACCGACCCAAAAGCGCAACAAAAACCGACCCTAGAAGTCTTCAAACAGCTGTAAAAACACCTACTGGGTTGGTTTTTCTGAATAACCGACCCAACAAGTATCTATTGGGTCGGTTTTTCTCCATAAGCGACCCTAAAAGTCTTCAAATAGCTGTAAAAAATACCTACTGGGTCGGTTTTTCTAAATAACCGACCCAAGAAGTCTTCAAATTGCTATAGAATTAGAACCTATTGGGTCGGTTTTTCTATATAAGCGACCCTAGAAGTCTTCATGAACCTACTGGGTCGGTTTTTTGTATAACCGGCCCAAGAAGTGTCTATTGGGTCGGTTTTTCTGTATAAGCGACCCTAGAAGTCTTCAAATTGCTATAGAATTTTGGGATAGAACCTATTGGGTCGGTTTTTCTGTATAAGCGACCCTACAAGTCTTCATGAACCTACTGGGTTAGTTTTTTGTATAACCGACCCAAGAAGTGTCTATTGGGTCAGTTTTTCTGTATAAGCGACCCTAGAAGTCTTCAAATTGCTGTAGAATTTTGGGATAGAACCTTCTGGGTCGGTTTTTTGAATAGCCGACCCAAGAAGTCTATAGGGACGTTTTTTTTAAATAACCGACCCGAGAAGTTACATTTTTTTAAAGAAAAAATTTGCAGAAACAGATATCTTCAGTACAGCAACCTGCAAAACAGAATTGCTTTACACAATTCAAAACCTACAGTAGAAATAGACTTGCAAATGCAAGGATGCAAGCCAAAAATGCATTCCAAAGCCATTTGCAAACTTTTATGTCCAATCCTTTTTTGAATTGATGTTTCATAACAACAATTATTCACATATATTGAGTTGAGTCTTCATACACAACACTTACCAACATTCTTGCAAGTCTAAGATAGATTCATTCAAATGAGACATATAGCACATACTAACATTCATACACATAGCACATACTAACAACAATGATAGATTGCAAGTTTAAAAGTGATATTAATGTCATACTACAAAAAGTAAATTTTGATAGAGTTTCAAATCTACATACACAAATGAAGTTATGAATTTCAATCCAATGCTATAGTGACTTCATTAAGAAAAGCATCTGAACATTCTTCTCGGAATTCATTTAACCCATCAAGTGTGTAAGAATGAGTTGTAAAGATCTGCAAAAAAAAAGCACATGCTCATATATATTTTATAAAATGATGCAAATCTCACTTGTAAATTTATTATGTTATTCTTTATTAATTACCTTATCTATACTCTGAATGTCTAGTGATGCTTCTTTCAAAATAGTTTGCATATACTTCATTACGTAGTAGCCACAAGCCCAGTCATTATTTTGTATATGACACTACAAATAAAGAATTATAACCTAATATTAGTAAACTTCTACAAACAGAGTTGTACAAATAAAGAAATAAGACTATAAGAGAGTTAACATATAAAATTTGACATTAATACATTACTGTAAGAGTTGTACATATACGACTAAGCAGTCAAAGTAGTTACCTTGACATTTTTCAAAGTCGGTGTCTTTAATTTTGGGGGTATTATTCCTCCACCTTCACGATAAGCCTTTATACCCCTATCAATCAATTTGATTACGATAGTTGTCAAAATAGAAATTCTAAGTATAAATATCATGTTGAAGCATAACAATTGATGTTATAGAAACTAAATTTATGCTTACTCCATAGTTGGCAATCTCAGTTTGTGACCCCTTGTTGTTTTTCCCATTGGGTCAAGATAATAGAAAGTCATCAATTTTTGGACAACCACCACTAGTTCCCAATGTCTAGATCTGAGTAAATTTATATTGAAAACAAAAATTAGAATTATAATTTAGTCAATATTAGAATTCTATTGAATCATAATACTTACTGGACGTTAAAAGGAATTAGAATAATTTCCTTTCCCACACTACCAAAATATTTGAATGCAGTACTGAAGTACTCATTCACATCATCCATTTGTGTCTGCACTTGACTAGTGAGTGAAGGAACTAAGAATCCAACATTCTTTATATCAAAGTTTGTCATCTCAGTATACAAATGGCTGTAAAACATTTGTAAAATTTTGATATGTTACAAATAAGCTAAAAATGTATATATTCGAGTAATCTATATTGATTAATTCTTACCTTATCCATACTTCTAATATCGAAGTATTTAGCCAATCATACCGGAACAACTCTATAATATCATCAAGAAAAATAAAATTCTCAAAGTCCCTCCCAACTGCATCTTCTGTTAAATTGACCCCCATATGTGATCATGGGCTTTGGTTGGCTAAGTATCGAGCCAAACATTTACTTTTATTTCCCAATTCATCGAATGTGGCTTCTGGAATGAAAGAAGGCTTGGGCATAGGAGGACGACTACTAGGATTTTTACTTTTTGGTTTACAAACCTGTTAATTAAATACATACTTATATTAAACGAGTTCATATATGTAGCTAGTCAAATATGAAAAACATGTAGATATACCTTGTCAATGATAACCAAGTGTCTAGGCCATCCCACCATAGCACCCTCTGCTTCATCAACTGTATCATATTCAGAAGAAGGTATGGGTAGTGGTTTGTCCCCCATTCCGTCATACACAAGATGGATGGACACACGACAAATGTCATCAGAAACTGATTGACAATGCAATGTACCACCGATGTTGTATACCTTACCCGCTGCCACAACATTGTACTCTGGAACCTCCACTGCAAGTTTACAGTTCATACCAACCTAGTTGAAATTATATAAGTTATATACAAAGCGGTAAACCAGATACCTACTATAGTATATATATCATATTAACATATATAGAACAAACTTACTGTAGATTGTTGTGGTGGTTCATTGGGAGTGCTCCCATGACCTTCTACAATTGGAGTACGAGCTTGTACCTCATCATCTGAGAGATGCACGATTTGAGGAGGTTGAGAAGGTTGAATAGGCTGAAATGAAGACAATATTTGTTGCACTTTCTGTGATAGTAATGCTTCAACCTCGTCATGTGTAACTGTACGACCTCTTCTAGATTCTGAAGGCCCATAATAAGTCTTGAATCCTATGCCAGCTCCTAATCCCCTAACACAGCCAGGATTCTCTTTCGTACCAAGAGAAACTGATAGTTCATCCATGCGTCCAATTGGTATGAACTTTCCTTGTTTTCTTTGCTCATAGAGATCATCCTATTCATATTTAATGGAAATATTAAATCACAAACAATTAGAGATCATTCTATTCATATTTAATGAAAATATTAAATCACAAACAATTAGATATTATTAAATCCTACTCTTTAATTACTTAATTGTGATGAACTTACCATCTTTTGTGCCACCTCCTTAGTTGCAGGGTTGGTAATTTCACCTGTTTTATTTTTTCTAGCATCAAGCCAAATTTTATAATGGGGTGGACACTCAACTTGAGTTGTGCTAGACCCTTCTCCAGAAGAAATTTGCTTCTCCAGTTGTTCTCGACGCTGGGCATAACTAAGGGATCCCATGTGATGGTTATGCACATTTTTGGCCCATCTTTCCTTTTGGGCCTCGTGAATAGCCTAATCATTTAAAATGAGGTATTGCAATTTACAACTTGGCAAACATATACATATATAAAAACATTAATTGTATACCTGAAACTCTTCTGAATTCCTTTGTGCAACAAATCTGTCCCACACCTCAGGATCTATAAAAATATATACGTCTGTTGCTTTCTTCTTTTGCTTAGGATTATCTATATAATCCCTTTTGAGATAGGTTTTAAATGCCCTCCATCGTACACCACAACGCTACAACACTCTTTTCATGTGGTCTTTTTCATTTAAATGAAAAACACCCTATATACAAATGAAGCAAATAATCTTATTTCAAAAAGTATATGTCAAAACAAAAAACTGGAATCAATAAACAAAAAACAAGATAATATAGTATCAAAATTCAACTCACAGATATATCTTTCCAAAGGAGGTCTTTCAAGCCAATAGGAACATGTTTTCTATATCTATTGGCACCTTACTGCGTGCGGTTGCCCCTACATAATGCTTAAAAGTACTAGCGTGTTCCCCAATAGGTACTCCTCCCCTTTCAAACTGGATTGACAATTTCTCCCCTTTTGCCCTAAGCTCTTACAGCCGACACATCACTGTGGGACCTTTACTCTTCTTAACATCACCACTAGCATCCTCATGCTCATGATCAGAATGTTCATCTTCACTTGCCATTTTAGAACAACCTGCAAATATACATGATAAAAGAAAACATAAGTGATAATAAAAGAACAAGTGGTGATATATAATAAAATGTATACATGATAAAAGAAAATGTGTGCTTTAATGATAATACATGCCTCTAGTTTTGGTTGAGTTGTTAGTCAAGTAAAATTCCTTCAGCATGGTCTTGTTGTGTATATAAGTCATTGGTGTTAACTTCAACATTGATACTTGGCAAACCAACTGAAAATGGGCTGGAATCATCATACTTTTCGTAGTATTCTTCTTCATTTATAGGATCCACAATAAACTGTCTTTTTCCATGAAGAACGACAGACCAATTTTTATTTGTTGGGTCATCAATATAGAATACTTGTTTTGCTTGGTCTTCCATGATGAATGGTTCATCTTTCTCTCCAATTTTTTCAAAATTCACCAATGTGAAACCCAACTCATCAACTAAAACGCCTTTGTTGTTATCAACCTAATTACATCTAAAGATAGGAACTCTGAAATGTGTATAGTCCATTTCCCATATGTCCTCAATGATGCCGAAATGGGACATCTCAACTTCGTGTGGTCTTTTATCTTTGGCACTAGCAAAATACAATGAACAAGCTTTAACAGTGACCCCACTATTTTGGACTACACTACTTTCATCTTGACGTTTAGTGTAATATAAAAATCCTTTTATGTCATAACCTTCATATGATATGACATCCATTTTTGGCTTAAAGGCGAGCCATTTTATGTTCTCAGCAACATTATTTGGTGATTCAGATAGCTGCTTAAAGACTTTCTCTTCAAACCACCTAATAAATGTTCGATTATGCTCTCTTGCAAGCCACATTGAACTGGATCGCGGATGATTTTTCTTGATAAGATCATTGTGTTCTGTGATGTAGCTACTAACTTCATCGATGTTGTGTAAAATATACAAATGTGCTTGTTCCCACAACTCACAACTAATTCCTTTCACTCGTGCTCCCAGAGTTCCTTTGCCACAATAAGACTCAGTAATAAGATCATTTTTTAGATCGCTAGAAGTTTCATTGGAATTCAAAAAATCGTTGCAAAAGTCCATCACTTCCCTAGCCACATAACCCTCAATAATACTCCCTTCAGGACGATAACGATTCCGAACATCACCTTTAAAAACACTCATGTAGCGTTCAAATGGATACATCCAATGTAAAAAAATTGGACCCAACATCTTCACCTCCCTTGTAATATGTACTACAAGATGAACCATGATATCAAAAAATGAAGGAGGAAAGTACATTTCAAGCTGACACATGGTAACAATTACATCATTTTGTAATTTATCGAGAGTATCAGGATGTATCACTTTGTTGCATATTTCATTGAAGAAGAAACAGAGTCTTGTGATTGCAAACCTTACATGCTTCGGCAATATAGATCGAATAGCCACAGGTAAAATTTGTTGCATTAAGGTGTGACAATCATGAGATTTGAGACCTATCAACTTCAGATCCTTCTTTGATACCAATCTATGAATATTAGAAGAGTATCTTTGTGGAACCTTAATATTATACAAGCACTCACAGAAAGTCTTTTTCTCCTTCTTGGACAAAGTGTAACAAGCTGGTGGAAAATATGTGTGGCGATCCCTGATCTCAACTGATAATTCTTTTCTTATACCCATTAATTCTAAATCTTTTCTAGAGTTGATGCCATCTTTAGTCTTTCCTGGTATGTTCAATAACGTATCGATGATGCTATCACAAACATTTTTTTCAACATGCATGGCATCAATGCAATGTCTAATTGTCAAAAATCTCCAATAAGGAAGATCCCAGAATATTGACCTCTTCTTGTATAGAGATTTGTCACATGCAAGCGTACGACTACTTGAACTCTTTCCAAATTCATTAACAATATGTTTCACCCTATCATATGTAACATTTCCTGGTATAGGTTTAGGAGCAGTTCGTTCCTCAGTTGACCCATTAAAGGTTTTGTGTTGCCTTCGATAAGGATGCACTGGTGGGAGAAACCTCCGATGACCAAGATATACGATTTTACCACCATGTTTCAGTCGAATTGAATCAGTATTTTCCTCACAAACAGGACATGCTTTGTATCCTTTTATGCTATATCCAGACAAATTTCCATAAGCTAGGAAGTCATTAATCGTGCAAAACAACATAGCACGCAAAGTAAAGATCTCTTTACGTGAAGCATCATATGTCATAACACCTTCTTCCCATAATTTTGTTAGGTCATCAATTAGAGGTTGAAGGTAAACATCAATATCATTTCCAGGTTGCTTGGGCCCTGATATCAATATTGACAACATGACATACTTATTTTTCATACACAACCAAGGAGGAAGATTGTATATAACAATCATAACAGGCCACGTGCTATGTTGGCTTCTTAATGTACCATATGGATTCATTCCATCTGTACAGAGTCCAAGTCTTAAGTTCCTTGTTTCTTTACCAAATTGAGGGTATAATAAATCAATTTTCTTCCATTGTGGTGAATCGGATGCATGTCGTAGGACGCCATCATCATTGACCTTTAACTCCCCATGCCAAGACAAATTTTGCGCATCTTCTGTATTAGCAAATAAGCATTGAAATCGTGGTATTATTGGTAGATACCACATCACCTTGGCAGGAGAGCCATTTTGAGCCTTAGCTGAATTTGTAGTCTTGTACCTTGACGCACCACATTTTGGACAATTTATCAAATCACTATAGTCCTTCTGAAATAACACACAATCATTTGGACATGCATGAATCTTCTTAGCCTCCATTCCCATTGGGCACAATATTTTCTTTGCTTGATATGTAGAAATTGGAAGCTCGTTGCCTTCAGGAAGAATTTCCTTTAAAAAAGACAACAATGAAGTGAAACTCTTATCGCTCCACCGGTTTTGAGCTTTAAGAGTATATAATCGCATCACAACACTCAACCTCGTGAACTTAGTACAACCCTTATATAATGGTTTTTCAGCATCATGGACAATGTTTGCAAATAAAGAAGGTGGATTAATGACATTGTCCTGACAGCTACGTAGCATCTCATCAACCATATCATCCTGAATCGGGTCATCCTAAATCGGTTCATCATTGACATTAACATCATTATCTATATCTTCTATGTCACCACTATTAGTATCGACATTTTCTGATCCATAATTAATTTTCTCTCCATGCCAATACCATTCATTATAACCTTGTATGATCCCATTGCATATGACATGATTCTTAATTTCCTCAACAGTATCAACTTTCAAATTGTTACCACAATTTCTACATGGACAATAAAACCTATCTGTAGGTAGTTTCCTATGTTCCTCAGCAAATCTGATAAATTCATCAACACCTTTGGTAAACTCTGGACTGCAACGGTTCTTGATAGACATCCAACTTCAATCCATTTTCTAGATCACATTAAAATTAATTATCAAACTGAGCATTTAATATTGATACTATAAGTTGTAAGGTTTTTTTGATAGGAAATTCATTACTTTTATACTAAAGTGTACCACCTATCCCATTTTTGAATATTTAACCTCACTAGTAATTGTATAATGTATGTTTAGTTTTCAATAAAATTTCAGCAACATTTCCCCTTAGTTCTCCAAGTACATCAATGTAAATGGCAAATAACCACTCACATATGTACCCAGAGAACAAATGAGGAAATATTACTAAAAATTTTATTCAAAACTAAACATACATTATACAACTACATCCTAAGTGAGATTAAATATCCAAAAACAGTCCCATATCGGGGACTATCCAAAATTTACTCCTAATGAATAAATTTTGAACGGGTTTCTAAGTTTATATATAAATGTATTTTTCATATTTATGCATAGGTGGTCTCATCTATAAACCCTAAAGTGTAAATCTAAAACTAAACAATGTCTACCCTTGTATTTTTAGATTGTATACAACGATTAATTACATATGTGATTGATAATAAAATGTACATATAAAAAGAATACATGTTTTTATTATTGGTTGGTTTACTAGATAAACATTCATTTATAAGTACTGAATTGAATAATCAATTAGGTACTCTTAACAGAAATAAATAGAAAGGCGTAAATTAAACATCATGCAGGATCTTTCATAATAGATAACAGTAAATCAAGACTCAAATGCAAAAGACAGCCAACACGACCAGTGTACCTAGCACGACCGTGGTACAACTCAAATGCAAAAGATAGCCAACACGAGCAGTGTACCTAGCACGGCCGTGCAACACTGGCATTTCAACTTAGTTGTGCAAAAGACACCAACACGGCCGTGCTACACCCTACAACCAACATATGGAAGAGAACAAACATAGCCGTGCAAAGGACAACATAGAGCTTGAAATGGGAAATGGAAAATCTTACCTGTCAGGCGCGAGCGTGGAGGAAAAGCTTTTCGTTTGCCGTTATCAACACGGTCGGGCCACGCGAGAGAAGGTGCGTCGGAGGCGGGCGGCTTTTGGAGAAGCAATAGCGACCTTGGCGGTGAGCTGGTCTATGGCAACGGCGGTGAGCTGGTGAGCTTCGACAACAGTGGCGAGCTGCTGAGCTATGACCCGGCGAGACCTTGGCGGCGAGTCAGCGAGCAACAACGGCGGCGACGACCTTGGCAAGCTTGTGATCGAGTGGCGAGCGACGAACGACACGCTAGTGGCGGCGACCTTGGCGTCGGCCTTGGCGTCGGCGAGTGTGAGCGACAGTGAGAACGAGAGCCGACAGTGAGGTTAGGAGAGAAAGTGTGAAAGTGGGGAGTGTGCGTTAGTGAGAGTGCGAGTGAGAGAGTAAGGGTTTTGAGACTTCTCGGGTCGGTTAAGCAAAAAACCGACCCAACAGGTCCCCAATGTCGGCGTTCGGGTCTTTGCGCGACACTTCTAGGGACGGTTTTTTAAAAAACCGACCCGAAAGGTTAGACTTCTAGGGACGACTGTCTCGGAAAACCGACCCGAAAGGGTCTTTGCGCGAAAACCTTTAGGGACGGCTAAGATGGAAAACCGACCCGAGAGAGTGCTCGCGGAAGCTTATAGGGATGGTTAAAGAGAATAACCGACCCAAGAGGGTATAGATCGATGCGTGCGAAAGGCAAAAATTATTTTTTTATCCGCGGGAAGCATGTCGGGTCAGTTTTTATATAAAACTGATGCTATGTTTATGCGTGTCGCGAATTTGATGATTTCGCGAGTCTTTTTCTAGCGTCGATTAACCTTAAAAAACTGACCCAATAGCTAAAAGTGGTACCCGAATTTTTTCTAATGACTTGTTGTTTTGGTTTTAGCTTATTCGGTCGGTTTTTCTAATATAAGTGACGCTAACGGAAGCGATGTTAGAGACCGAAAATGTACTAGTGGTGGTCGGGAGCTTGGTTTACATGGCCATGTTGGGTCTGCACTGAAATGGGGAAATGTTATGAGGCCACATATGTGAAAACCCATTACACTAAATGAGATTACTCAAAACATAAAGCATAATCGATCACTAATTAATCACATACCCAAAAAATGGGTAAATTAAAATCGATTTCAACATCAGCACCCACTCAGAAATATTTGCATAAGAGCCCAACATCTTTCTTATATCCATACTATGCCAAGAATTTGATACAAATTGTTCTATCGCCTTATCCACAACATATATACACAGGAGAACAATATTTGTATATTCCACACAAACAAGCATCAATATGCTAACAAAAGTCTGATTTGTTTGAAACACCATATTGACCCTGATACTCTCGATAATTTGCTGCAAAGTTATTGACCCTGATACTCTCGATAATTTGCAAAGAGAAGTGGTTGTTACCCTATGTCAGCTTGAGATGTATTTCCCTCCTTCGTTCTTTGATATCATGGTACATCTTGTTGTCCACTTGACTAGGAAAGTGAAAATATTGGGACCAATTTTCTTGCATTGGATGTATCCCTTTGAACGATACATGAGCATTTTTAAAGGTGTTGTTCAAAACCGTTATCGGCCTGAAGGGAGTATTATTGAAGGTTATGTGGCGAGAGAGGTTATGGATTTTTGCAATGACTTTCTGAGTGGTAATAACACTCCTGTTAATGACAAGAATATTGAGGAGGGCATAGGAATTTTGGGATCACGAGTGAAAGTAATCAGCTGTGAGCAGTTGGAACAAACTCACTTGTATATTTTACACAACATGGATGAAGTGAGTGTTTATATTGAGGAACATACCAATTTCATCAAGAGACAACATCCTTGAGCAAGTTCAATGTGGCTTGATAGAGAGCATAATAAGACTTTTACTAAGTAGTTTGAAGATAACGTCTTACATCAACTATCTCAAACACCAAATGATATTACAGAAACTATCAAATGCCTCGCCTTTAAACCAAAACTGAATGTTATGTCTTATGAAGGGTTTGACATTAATGGGTTCACATATTACACAAAGCGCCAAGATGATAAGAGTGTCGTCCAAAACAGTGGGGTCACTCTTCAAGCATCGACTATGTATTTTGCAAGTGCAAAGGATAAGAGTCCACGTGAAGCTAAAATGTCATATTACGGTGTCATTGAAGACATATGGGAGTTTGACTACATAGATTTCAGAATTCCGCTCTTTAAATGTAATTGGGTTGATAACACCAAAGGAGTTATAGTGGATGAATTGGGTTTCACTTTGGTGAACTTTGAAAAGATTGGTGAGAAGGGTGAACCATTCATATTGGCATCACAGGCAAAACAAATATTCTATATCGATGATCCTGCAAATGATAAATGGTCGGTTGTTCTTCATGGTAAAAGACAGTTCATTGAAGATCTTATAGATGAAGAAGAGTACTATGATAAGTATGATGACTCCAGTCCATTCTCTGTTGGGTTGTCAACTCCACAAAATATTGAAGCTAATGATGACTTATATGTGCGTGGAGATCACAATGAAGGATTGTTAATTGATAAAAGATCACAATTTTAGGGGCATGTATGTTTATATTTTTTTATTGAAGCTAAATGTTTGCTTTTTTAATATCAATATCATTTTCAGATTTGATTTTTCATTATCTTCTAATTAATACAAATGCTAAATGTTTGCCTTTTTCTAGTTAATACAAATGCTAAATGTTTGCCTTTTTCTAGTTAATACAAATGCTAAATGTTTGCCTTTTTCTAGTTAATACAAATGCTAAATGGCCTGTTACATGAAAAGGATCTAAAATCCAAAGCCCTAGAATGGGTCAAGTTCAAGTCAAAATGGCTACAAGTGTGCGTTTTGGGTTTTCTATGTAAACGACCTTAGAACATCTATGTTATCACTTGTAATGATGAATTGACTTGTAACTTAGAAGAGAAAAATGTTTGGGACAAATTTCACCAAGTGCTAATCACTTTAAATGCAAATTAGAAAATGGATTACAGGCACTTGGTCAGTCGAGTTTTCCTGGATTGAAACTCGACCGATCATCCTTGGTCGATTTTATGAAGATTGCATCGGTCGAGTTGTGCACTCACAGAACTCGACCGATGCAATCTTCAGAAAATCGACCAAGGATGATCGGTCGAGTTTCAATCCAGGAAAACTCGATCGACCAAGTGCCTGTAATCCATTTTCTAATTTGCATTTAAAGTGATTAGCACTTGGTGAAATTTGTCCCAATCATTTTTCTCTTCTAAGTTACAAGTCAATTCATCATTACAAGTGATTACATAGATGTTCTAAGGTCGTTTACATAGAAAACCCAAAACGCACACTTGTAGCCATTTTGACTTGAACTTGACCCATTCTAGGGCTTTGGATTTTAGATCATTTTCAGATTTGATGTTTCATTATCTTCTAGTTAATACAAATGCTAAATGTTTGCCTTTTTAATGACATTTTCAGATGGTTGAGCATGATGATCATGATGTCCATGATGAGCATGAAGTCCATGATGAGCATGTTGTCCATGACGAGCATGGCGAGGATACCAATGTAAGTTCTAAAACATATCTTGTATTTCTATAAAATTCATTATCTTCTAGTTATGTCATATATCCCATATTTCTATATTGCGCTAATTCAATGTGTTTATTTTTGTCAAATTTTAGGTTGATGATGCACATGTACCCACTGAAGCACTGGAGCAACTTGATGCGCAACACCAAACACTTAACAAGAAAAGGGGCATCACTCTGTTGAAGAAGTTAATAGCGCTAAGTGGTAGTGGATCCAAATTGGTTGTGGAGTTTGATAATGGAGAAAATGCAATTGGAGTGAACCGCAATAATTTTGTAAACTATCTTGTGTGTGTCACTCGAAGCCATTGTGGTGTTAAGTATGATAATTGGCATAAAGTTCCTCAGGGGAAGAAAGACTTGATATGGAAGGATTTATGCGTGAGTTATTATTATTTGCAATTCTATTTTGTAGATTACAAATTATATTATTTGCAATTCTATTTTTGGATACTAGTTAATAAGAATTCTATTTTATAGAATTCGTTTGCATTGGATGAGAAGCTGCATCGTAAAAGCGTGATGCAATGCGCTGGAAAGATGCTTAGGAACTATAGGACAAATCTCAACAGAGAATACATAAAAGATGGTGATAAGAAGAAGAAGTCAGCCCTTGAACAGTGGAACTTCTTGGACAAAGAAGATTGGGACAATTTTGTTGCTTCAAGAAAATCTGAAGAATTCAAGGTATTAGGCGTCACTCCCAATTTAATTAATATACATTGTATTTACCTATTCAATATTAACATTTAGTACTACTAACCAAATCATTAATGTGCATACTAACTAGGCCCTCAGTGATGCGCAAAAAGAAAGGCGAGCACTGAATGTGCATGACCACACTATGGGTCCAAAGGGCTATGCAAGTGTTCGCCAAAGACTACAGGCGGAGTCTGCGGATACTAAGGAGACTGCTCCTACTCAGGAGTCTTCCACACCCATGCCTCGCCATGATATCTGGATAGCTGGGAGGCAAAACAAGAAGGGTGAAATAAAGAAGCTCGTAACTGCTGAGGCGACTGCAAAAATGGTAAAATACAACTCTTAGAGAAATCATTTGAATATTGATTATTTGTGGTGTTAACTTACCAATTTCTGTTGATGGTGATTAGCGGGAGTTGCACGAGCAGAGGAAACAAGGCACGTTCATCCCTCAGGGCTCAAGGGATGAATTGACAGTTGCTCTAGGTAACCCAGAGCATACTGGACATGTTAGGGGTGCAGGCGCTGGTGTGGGCATCAAAGCATTCTTTGGGCCATCCCAGTGCAAACCCAGAGCGGGACATTCACAAGAAGAGGTAACCTATTCTTTTTTTAGAATGTTACTACAAAAGGGAATTCAATAATAAGAAGCTAATGTTTCTTTTATCCATGTATAGGAGAATAAGAGAGTCGAGGATATAGTTGCCAAGAAGGTTAATGATATAGTTGCTGAGAAGGTCAAGGAAGAAATAGTGCGGTGCAGGCATCTCAGGCTTCCAATCAGCCTATGGCGACCCACTCTTCTCCTGATGCACAGACTGTGAGTAATCCTGGAGACCCATCGCCTAACACGTCTGCTGTAAGTATTGTTTGTGACATTGTAGCTAGTCTTTTCAAGATGATATGTTTTCAAGATGATATGTATATATGTATAATATTCTTTATGTAAATTTGTAGGCATTGAAGCCATGCCGCTTAAGAATGCAAGACTATATTGTTGCAGAGGCGCAGGCTTACCCGTCCCTTCCTGGGGAAATGTTTCACGGGACTCCAATGCCACATGGCTACGTTCGTGTGAGCCCAATACATGTGTTACCCGATTGGAGGAAAGCTACATTCCATATCCCCACCCGGATATTGATACACTTGCTGAGGCAGAAGGCGGGGTGATATTGTGGCCCAAAGCAGATGTCGTCTACACTACTGAAATTGTAAGACAAATTTACATTACTTTATATTGTTAATGTGTATATATGAGGTCAACTAATCTAAAATTATATATACAGGTTAAAAAGAAGACACCCAGAGCACCTAGGCCTCCACCTCCACTTCCTGCATTACCAAGTTGGGTTCCAACTGACCTATAATACCCGTTAGGTCCTGCTTGTAGGGGAATGGAATGTTGGCTACGGGCACATAATATACATTTCCCTATAATTGTTTCTTTAGAAGCAGATTATGTAGGTCAATCATACGATAGCTCTTTATTTATACAAGATATTATTGAGTTGTTTATGTATGATTGGCTGAATACATCAATGATAGAGACATGGATAAGGTGAGATCTTGTTTATACATCCATATACCTTGTGTAAGATCCGGTGATCTGGTTTCTTATATATTAATGCATACGTAATACATGTTTTGCAGCTACTTAGTTGAAGATCAATGAAAACAATTTGCATTTGATCATGTGGGTTTTTTGATTCCATCATTGATTAGTATGGTAGCTAAAGACCCTGATAGTGTTCAACAATACTGTATAGATGCTTTTAGAATTTTCGGTCAACAAAAGAAGACGATAATAATAGCTCCATTCAATGTCAAGTTTACTTTATTTATAATTTGGACTTAAGAAAATTCCATTTTTATTGTGCATTTTGAGTTATTCATTTTTAACTTTTTTACCTCTAGCGGTAGACATTGGGAGTTACTAGTTATTGTCCTCGGGACGTTCACTGTTTATTATCTAGATCCTGTGGGAAGTACATTGAACACTAAAATTGGACACATATTGAGAATGCCATTATTCTGGTGAGAAATATTTCATTTTTATATCTGTTAACATCTGTTATTACATTACTATTTAATTATGCAATTTACTGTGTTACATTAACATGTAGGGGTTTAGATGCATTTAAAAATGCTGGAGGAAATGTCCCAAAGAGAAAGAACCAACCAATAATTTGGGAGAACATAAAAGTAAGTTCCCTACTCCAATGTATATATTATTTATGTGAACTGTGCTTAGTTGTATTTTTTAATATTTTGTATGTTTCAATTTATAGTGTGCTACACAAGACAACGGTTGGGCATGCGCGTACTATGTGATGCGATTTATCCATATGATTATCTGACATGCCGCATTGGATATTAATACCGTACATGAGGTATTATATATAGTCTCATTATTTAGTATGAAATATATCAATCTTATTTTTATATTATTACTTATATATATACATCGTTCTCTTTGTAGGTGTTTAAAACTGACCACACTATAGGTAAACGCTTAAAAAATGTACATGCTCCATATACGATGGAAGCATTAAATGAAATAAGAGAAGAATGGGCAAAAGCCATACAAGCAGTGGCGATTGTAAGATATAATTGGGATGCTGATAGCGATGCTGAATGATATTTTGTAAATGAATATTTCTGAATGTTTATACATGTATGAATGTTTCTATGTGTATTTGAATATTTTTACATGTGTGAATGTGAGAATTGAATTGATGTCTGAATGTATCTACTTGTGTGAAAAAATATTTGTTGATTTTGTAGGTTTGTGGCCTGTTTGTAGGTTGATATCAATGGATGTCGTAAACATGCAGTTCAGAACACTGAACTGCAGGTTCTCATCCTGCTGACCAGCCATAGCAGGCCTACAAACTGATAAGAAAAAAAATTAAAGTATAGGCGTCGGTTATTTATAAAACACCGTCACCAAAGGCCTACAGCGTCGGTTATTAGATAAGAACTGACGCCTAATATGACAAACAACCCGACCGTGCAGGAAACCACGGCCGTGGTGGAAAAGGCGTCACTTATTCGTATAAAACCGATGCCTATAGTACTAAACACAGCCGTGCAGCGAAGCACGGCCGTGTCGTCTGGGAGTATGGTTTCGGTTGTTCAGGTTTTAACCGACGCAGAAAGTGTCCTAGGTGGTGCCCTTTTTTGTGGTGCGAACCCTATAGACGTCGGCCAACTATATATAACCGACGCCTATAGATCATATAGGCGTCGATTAGAAAACCGACACTGAAGAGTTCGACCTTTAGCGGCGCCCACATAGGCGTCGCTTGAAAACTGTCGCCAAAGGGGGTTAAACAACCGACGCGAAAGGCGTATTCTGTAGTAGTGTATATATATATATATATGTGTGTGTGTGTGTGTGTGTGTGTGTATACATATATATATATATATATATATATATATAGAAAGAGAGAGAGAGAGAGGTAGATTCAGGCTAGAATACAGTCGAGTATATCCGGAGCAAAATACACTCAAGTAGTTTTCCATGATGCAATATATTTTTAAAAAAATCAAAAGTGTTGATCTTCTTAAACATCTTGTGAATAGCTCATATATATAATTTAAGCTCATTTGGACATTTATAGGTTATGTTATGAAGACCACAAAAATTATGAATTTCAAATTAGTTTAGTGTGTTGATTTTATTTCCTTCGGATGAGTGATTTGCACTCATCCAAATGGGCTCAAAATTCTTATGTAGCCTACTTATAGTATGACAATGAAGATCAATGGTTTACATTTTATAAAAAAATAGTCATGATATGGAAACACAACTTGAATGTAGCATGTGATCCGTACACTCAAGTGTATTCTAGCCTGACTCTCTCTCTCTCTCTCTCTCTCTCTCTCTCTATATATATATATATATATATATATATATATATATATATATATATATATATATATATATAGGCATAATAACAATGAATTTGTTAGTTGAATTGTAATAGGATTTTTCTTTCTAACCAAGTGGTTCAGGTTTAATGAGCACATATTTTACGAGTTTGTTTAACTCAGTCTGCCCCCTTCCCCCTATTATAAATCTTCTGAATTTATCTCACTCAACCACCTACTATAATTTTCTCACTTCGCCCGCTCATTGTGAGGGCCATTATTAGGTCTAATTTAGTTTGAATGAATATTCATTAGTATCCCTTTAGCTCCATTAATTTGTTGTAATTGTAGTTTTTCAGATAATTAATCTTCTAGAAACTTGGGTTCGGTTCCTGAATATCAAAATCAACGATTGGCTTAAAAAGTAACTATTCTTAGGTAAGTGAGTTCTAAATCATTCATATATTATAGCTAATGAATTTTCCTCAAGGCAATGTGCCCCAGTGCCATCCTCTAAAGCTTACAGTCATGTTATGCATTAATCAATTTATTCATGATAATAATAAACCACGTTGACACGAAGTTCTGATATTTGTTCTATTGTATATGTAGACAACAAATAAAAAGACTGTTTGGACATAAAGGACATGTATCCAACATTTTTCAACTTTCAATGTATAGAGTAATTATAGTTGTTGTTAGGTTTATCTTAACTGCGGACTCGATGATGACTTAAATGTATGATTTTAATTTGTATCATGTATATCTACTTTGGATCAACATAATGAAAATGCAGCAAAATATGAATACACAATCAACCAAAAATAGTGTTATGTTTCCACGATGAATCCAATTACATGGGACGTTGACAGAGGTGTAGCGCCATAGGTGATAACTCTCATGCATGCAAGTAGCCAGGGGATACTGAGGTTTTAGCCACCCCTAAAAAAATCCAAATGCATATCTTTTAGTATTAAATAAAGGTCTAAAAATCTATAAATACAATGAGTGTGTATGGGTTAAAAAAAGTGGCTAGCTTGTGTGGTGGATGGTTTGTTTCTAGGAGTAAGTGGTGTGAGTTTGATTTTCAGTGATGATGATGTTTTGCCTCAGACCCTATGTGATGAAATAAGTATATTTACGAGTACATTGATTTCATCCCCCATGTAACTTTTTGGATCCGCCATTGCTCCCATGTCACTTAGAAGCTAACAGATGTGTATTATTTCTTATGTAATGTCAGATATTGTTTGTACTATGTCTCAGTGGAAGAAAGAGACATAAGATCATGTTTATTATCCCATGAGATCAATGAATCACCCAAAAAATACAAATTATTAGTGGAGTGTTTGGTGGTTGGACATCCAGCCCAGTCTGCATCAATGTATGCATGTAGGGTAAGGTTACTAGAAGGGTTCATCAATATAAATGGTGTGATTGTTCCTCATATACAGTGTGTGATATGGAATACAATAACATATTGAACACTTTGAGGGGATGATAAGTATGATACAATGTGAATGTCAAGCGTAGTGATGCTCAATATGGTAGTCATCCCACCAATTGGTGATACATGGTGGGATGTGATAGTGGCTCCCCATTAGTTTGGCATAGTTTTATATGAAGTTTAAGAGGTCTGACTATATGTCATAAGTCAAATATCTTAACTCACTCAATGATATGTGTTGCATGTTTTTATTGAGAGACCATGATTCCCTTTTGTCCATGAGCAATATCCATGCCTAGAAATTAGTAAAGTTTCCTGAGATCTTTCTTCTGAAATTTTCTGACAAGACAATGGTATAATCCTTAAATATTGTTACATCATCGCATGTGATGATCATGTCATCCACATGTAAGAGTAGAAGGTCTTATACCTGGGAAGTATCATGCACAAACATGGAATAATCATATGGGATTTATGTGTAACATGCACATGTGATGGCTTGTTTGAAGTACTCAAACCAGGACTTGGGTAGATGTTTGAGTCTCTAAATGGCTATCGGTAGAAGACAAAATGAGATACATGTACTGCCAATCTGGATGGACAAATGATGTATAGTATTTCTTAGAGTTCTCCATGTAGAAAGGCATTTTGAACATCCATCTGGTATGAGGTCCATGTTGAGTTGTTGCAACAACTAGAAGAGTTCTGACAATGGTCAAATGAGCAACTGAAGTAAATATTTCTTCATAGTCAATGCCATATTCATGAGTATAGCCCCTAGCAACTAAATGTGATTTGTTTCTATCGACGGTGCCATTAGTCTTGTGCTTGATTTTATAAAGCAACATGCAACTGATAGGTGAAGTGTCTTCTAATAGAGGAACAAGAAGTGTGGGTGGGCTCAAAGGCTTGGAGTTCTTCATGCATGACCTTCTCCCAGTGCATAGAAGTATTAGCTTCCTGATATGAAGATGAAATAGAATCTGCATGAAGAGTGGTGAAACTTGCATATTCTAGAGAGAAACAAGTGAATGTAGCATGAGCATAGTGTGGATTTGGTCGATGTTCACATCGGGATCTTCTTAGACCCATGTTTGTGTTAGTAGAAGAATGGTGTTCGACATTATTAGGTTCAATATATTGTTTCATGTCATCTGGTGATGTAGGAGGCTCAACATGGGTAGCCTCAATCCGTGTTGGTGATGGTATGGTTGGAGACTCTACAAGGGTAGCATAAGTCCCTGCGGAAGGCTCAACAAGGGTGACCTCAATTCTGATGGGAAGCTCGATAGGGGTAGATTCAATCCCAGAGTTTGTGATGGAACTTATTATGGTATTATATGCTTCATGAGGAATGGTGATGAACTCATGAAGTAAGGTGCAATTTTTGTTGGCAAAAGCATAATTCTACATCTAGTAGAAAAATTCATCCTTTATGAGTTAGGAATTTTTGTTACCGCATTCCCATCTCACGATCCTTTTCTCTGAATATCTGCCTTTGCACCTTCTTCTTATTTGTACAGAGGGATTCCTTCCAATATGCTCATATGCATGCTTATGTAAATACCATTTGTTATAATTCAATGTTAATTGATAATGAGAAATCTCAATTCAATTCATTCTTACTAGTGAAATACATGTATTGCAAGTTTTGATGAATATCAATCAGCTTTCCAAGTAAACCAGCATCAATATAATTGGCATGCTTCAAAACACAAGGTAAAAAACTGATCTTTGCAGGAAACTGTCATTTGCAATAACAAAAATTCGATCATGAAATCCAGTGGAGAAAGAAAAAATTGTAGAATCAAAAGATGGGATATTTCATGTCCTCATTTATTCATTCGTGATTTTAATTCATTTAGGGCACCTCAATGATGGTTTTGGCACCTAATACCCCTCTATTTAGGTTTTGACCATCTCAAGGTTACCTAACTCCTCTCCCTCTCCTACCCTTCATGACAATGACATTGTTGTTATCATAATCGCCAAGGATATTGTCACCATCTTAACTACCACATCAACACTATAGTCATTAGTCACCCTTCACTACAATCTTCATTTATGTCCACTACCAACACCTTCATCCTCTTCACTACCTACACTCGCATACCACAATAAGCCCTTCTTCCCTGACCCTTCTCCTCACCATAAGGGGAAGACTTGCGATGAGGTGGTCTTGGTACATAATGGGCAGGGATGGATCTATACGGGAAGCAATAGGGATTCTAGCTTTGTTCTCAAATCTAAAGATAAGCATTTATTCATTTATAGCATAGTTAAATACCACACACACACACACACCACGCATCACACACACACACATTACACATTACACACCACACACACATACACATCACACACACAAAGTAAGTATAATAACAAAGAATTTGTTAGTTGGACTGTAATGTAATTTTTCTTCATAACCAAGTGATTCCCCATTCTCCCTATTATAAATCTAGTGAATTCATCTCACTCAACCTACCTACTGTAATTTTCTCACTCCGCCCGCTCATTGTGAGGGACATTACTTAGATATAAGGTATGTAGTTAGGTCTAGCTTAGTTTATGTGAATATTCATTAGTATCCCGTTGGCTCCATTAATTTATTGTAATTGTAGATTTTTAGAGAATTCATTTCTTAGAAATTTAGGTCTGGTTCCTGAAAAATCGATGGTTGGCTTAAAAAGTAACTTTTCTTAGGTAAGTGAGTTCTAAATAATTCGTATATTGTAGCTAAGAGATTTTCCCCAAGGCAATGTGCCCCAACGCCACCCTCAATAGCTTCCAGATGTGCCATGCATTAATCAATTTATTCACGATAATAATAAATGATGTTGACACAAAGTTTTGACATTTTTTCTATTGTATATGCAGACAAAAGTAGAAAGAATGTTTCGACACAAAAGATGTATATTTGACGTTTTCCAACTTTCAATGTATAGAGTAATTATAGTTATTGTTAGGTGTATCAGTTTTTAACCGCAGACTCTTGTGGTGACTCAATTGTATGACCATAATTTGTATCACATATATCCACTTTAGATCAACTTAATGAAAATGCAGCAAAACACAAATACGCAATCAACCAAAAATAGTGTTATGTTTCAGCGATGAAGCCAATTACATAGGACTTTGACAGAGGTGTAGCGCTACGGGTGATAACTCCCATGCAAGGGCATAGCCAGGGGATATTGAGGTTTACCACCCCCCCCCTTCCAAAAAATAATCCCAAGTAGGTATCTTTTAGTATTAAATAAAGGTCCAAAAATATATAAATACACCGACTGCATATGTGTTTAAAAAAAAGCTAGCTGGAGTAGTGGATGGTTTGTTGCTAATAGTAAGTGGTGTGAGTTTGATTTTTAGTGATGCTAATTTTTTGACTCAAACCCCATGTGGTCAAATAGAAGTATATTTATGAATACATTAATTTCACCCCACCTGATGTAATTTTTTGGATCTGCCATTACTTTTGTGTCACTTAGAAACTATAGATGTGAGTCATTTCTTATGTAGTGTCAGATATAACTCTATCTCAGAGGAAGAAAGAGACATAAGGTCTTGTTTCTTACTCCATGAGATTAATGAATCACCAAAAAAAATACAAATTAATGGTGGAGTATCTGGTGGTTGGACATCCAACCCAGTCTGCATCAGTGTATGCATGATGGGTAAGTTTACAAGAAGGGTTCATCAATATAAATTATGTGATTGCTCCTCATATATTGAGTATGACATGGAGTAACTTAACATAGTGAACACTTCGGGGGGGCTGATAAGATTATGACACAGTGTTGAATGTCAAGCCTAATGGTGCACAATATGGTAGTCGTCCCACTAATTGATGATACCCGGTGGGATGTGGTAGTGGCTTCCCATCAGTTGAGTGTAGTTTTTCATGAAGTTTAAGAGTTATATATATATATATGTGTGTCATAAGTCATATATCTTAACTCATTCAATGATATATGTTGCATATTTATATTGAGAGACCACCATTCCCTTCTGTCCATGAGCAATATCCATGCCTAGAAAGTAGTAAAGTTTCCTGAGATCTTTCTTATGAAATTTTTTTACAAGGCAATGGTGTAATCCTTGAATGTTGTTACATCATCTCATGTGATGATCAAGTCATCCCCATATAAAAGTAGAAGATCTTGTGTAACGTCCCAGGATTTGAGGCCTTGGATAAAATGATCTTAAAAGGAATGATTGGACTACCCATATCACCAAGGTGCACCTCCTTTTCCAGGAGCCCATCACTAAAGAACTCTATAGTTAAGTGTGCTCAGCTTGGAGTAGTACTAGGATGGGTGACCAGTCGGGAAGTTGACCCCGGCTTGCGCATGAGTGAGGAAAAAACACACAGTTAAGGCTAGTAGTGGTCTGTGGGGGCCAGTTATCATTCCTAAAACACTACTAGAGCCTTGGGCAGTGGGTCTGGGTGTCACAAATGGTATCAGAGCCATAACCCCTCCAGTATGTGGGGCCCACATGAAATAGTGACATGTCAATCTTTGAGGTGTGCGGTCCAGGAATAATGGAAAGAGTTATCCATGGTGATGGATCCACCCTTGCATTGGTAGTCGTGGTCGGGAGATGGGTTTACATGGCCATGTTGGGTCTGCACTGAAATGGGGAAATGTTATGAGGCCACATATGGTATCAGAGCCATAACCCCTCCAGTATGTGGGGCCCACATGGGATAGTGACATGTCAATCTTTGAGTTGTGTGGTCCAGGCATAATGGAAAGAGCTATCCATGGTGATGGATCCACCCTTGCATTGGTAGCCGTGCACTAGTACAGAATTGGTCTCTCGGGTCGGTTTTTTGAAGCCTGCAGCGTCACTTTTTAGGCGACGCCTAGGTGGGCGTCGCTACAGTACTTGCGACGCTATAGAGGTAGAAAAACCGACCCTAGAGATGTCAAAAAAACCGACCCTAGAGAGGTAAAAAAATGACCCTAGAGAGGTAGAAAAACCGACCCTAGAGAGGTAAAAAAACCGACCCTAGAGGGAACAAAAACCGACCCAAGAAAAGTACAAAAACCGACCCAAGAGAGGTAAAAAAACCGACCCAAAAGAGGTAAAAAACCGACCCAAAAGCGCAACAAAAACCGACCCTAGAAGTCTTCAAACAGCTGTAAAAACACCTACTGGGTTGGTTTTTCTGAATAACCGACCCAACAAGTATCTATTGGGTCGGTTTTTCTCCATAAGCGACCCTAAAAGTCTTCAAATAGCTGTAAAAAATACCTACTGGGTCGGTTTTTCTAAATAACCGACCCAAGAAGTCTTCAAATTGCTATAGAATTAGAACCTATTGGGTCGGTTTTTCTATATAAGCGACCCTAGAAGTCTTCATGAACCTACTGGGTCGGTTTTTTGTATAACCGGCCCAAGAAGTGTCTATTGGGTCGGTTTTTCTGTATAAGCGACCCTAGAAGTCTTCAAATTGCTATAGAATTTTGGGATAGAACCTATTGGGTCGGTTTTTCTGTATAAGCGACCCTACAAGTCTTCATGAACCTACTGGGTTAGTTTTTTGTATAACCGACCCAAGAAGTGTCTATTGGGTCAGTTTTTATGTATAAGCGACCCTAGAAGTCTTCAAATTGCTGTAGAATTTTGGGATAGAACCTTCTGGGTCGGTTTTTTGAATAGCCGACCCAAGAAGTCTATAGGGACGTTTTTTTTAAATAACCGACCCGAGAAGTTACATTTTTTTTAAAGAAAAAATTTGCAGAAACAGATATCTTCAGTACAGCAACCTGCAAAACAGAATTGCTTTACACAATTCAAAACCTACAGTAGAAATAGACTTGCAAATGCAAGGATGCAAGCCAAAAATGCATTCCAAAGCCATTTGCAAACTTTTATGTCCAATCCTTTTTTGAATTGATGTTTCATAACAACAATTATTCACATATATTGAGTTGAGTCTTCATACACAACACTTACCAACATTCTTGCAAGTCTAAGATAGATTCATTCAAATGAGACATATAGCACATACTAACATTCATACACATAGCACATACTAACAACAATGATAGATTGCAAGTTTAAAAGTGATATTAATGTCATACTACAAAAAGTAAATTTTGATAGAGTTTCAAATCTACATACACAAATGAAGTTATGAATTTCAATTCAATGCTATAGTGACTTCATTAAGAAAAGCATCTGAACATTCTTCTCGGAATTCATTTAACCCATCAAGTGTGTAAGAATGAGTTGTAAAGATCTGCAAAAAAAAGCACATGCTCATATATATTTTATAAAATGATGCAAATCTCACTTGTAAATTTATTATGTTATTCTTTATTAATTACCTTATCTATACTCTGAATGTCTAGTGATGCTTCTTTCAAAATAGTTTGCATATACTTCATTACGTAGTAGCCACAAGCCCAGTCATTATTTTGTATATGACACTACAAATAAAGAATTATAACCTAATATTAGTAAACTGCTACAAACAGAGTTGTACAAATAAAGAAATAAGACTATAAGAGAGTTAACATATAAAATTTGACATTAATACATTACTGTAAGAGTTGTACATATACGACTAAGCAGTCAAAGTAGTTACCTTGACATTTTTCAAAGTCGGTGTCTTTAATTTTGGGGGTATTATTCCTCCACCTTCACGATAAGCCTTTATACCCCTATCAATCAATTTGATTACGATAGTTGTCAAAATAGAAATTCTAAGTATAAATATCATGTTGAAGCATAACAATTGATGTTATAGAAACTAAATTTATGCTTACTCCATAGTTGGCAATCTCAGTTTGTGACCCCTTGTTGTTTTTCCCATTGGGTCAAGATAATAGAAAGTCATCAATTTTTGGACAACCACCACTAGTTCCCAATGTCTAGATCTGAGTAAATTTATATTGAAAACAAAAATTAGAATTATAATTTAGTCAATATTAGAATTCTATTGAATCATAATACTTACTGGACGTTAAAAGGAATTAGAATAATTTCCTTTCCCACACTACCAAAATATTTGAATGCAGTACTGAAGTACTCATTCACATCATCCATTTGTGTCTGCACTTGACTAGTGAGTGAAGGAACTAAGAATCCAACATTCTTTATATCAAAGTTTGTCATCTCAGTATACAAATGGCTGTAAAACATTTGTAAAATTTTGATATGTTACAAATAAGCTAAAAATGTATATATTCGAGTAATCTATATTGATTAATTCTTACCTTATCCATACTTCTAATATCGAAGTATTTAGCCAATCATACCGGAACAACTCTATAATATCATCAAGAAAAATAAAATTCTCAAAGTCCCTCCCAACTGCATCTTCTGTTAAATTGACCCCCATATGTGATCATGGGCTTTGGTTGGCTAAGTATCGAGCCAAACATTTACTTTTATTTCCCAATTCATCGAATGTGGCTTCTGGAATGAAAGAAGGCTTGGGCATAGGAGGACGACTACTAGGATTTTTACTTTTTGGTTTACAAACATGTTAATTAAATACATACTTATATTAAACGAGTTCATATATGTAGCTAGTCAAATATGAAAAACATGTAGATATACCTTGTCAATGATAACCAAGTGTCTAGGCCATCCCACCATAGCACCCTCTGCTTCATCAACTGTATCATATTCAGAAGAAGGTATGGGTAGTGGTTTGTCCCCCATTCCGTCATACACAAGATGGAAGGACACACGACAAATGTCATCAGAAACTGATTGACAATGCAATGTACCACCGATGTTGTATACCTTACCCGCTGCCACAACATTGTACTCTGGAACCTCCACTGCAAGTTTACAGTTCATACCAACCTAGTTGAAATTATATAAGTTATATACAAAGCGGTAAACCAGATACCTACTATAGTATATATATCATATTAACATATATAGAACAAACTTACTGTAGATTGTTGTGGTGGTTCATTGGGAGTGCTCCCATGACCTTCTACAATTGGAGTACGAGCTTGTACCTCATCATCTGAGAGATGCACGATTTGAGGAGGTTGAGAAGGTTGAGAAGGTTGAATAGGCTGAAATGAAGACAATATTTGTTGCACTTTCTGTGATAGTAATGCTTCAACCTCGTCATGTGTAACTGTACGACCTCTTCTAGATTCTGAAGGCCCATAATAAGTCTTGAATCCTATGCCAGCTCCTAATCCCCTAACACAGCCAGGATTCTCTTTCGTACCAAGAGCAACTGATAGTTCATCCATGCGTCCAATTGGTATGAACTTTCCTTGTTTTCTTTGCTCATAGAGATCATCCTATTCATATTTAATGGAAATATTAAATCACAAACAATTAGAGATCATCCTATTCATATTTAATGAAAATATTAAATCACAAACAATTAGATATTATTAAATCCTACTCTTTAATTACTTAATTGTGATGAACTTACCATCTTTTGTGCCACCTCCTTAGTTGCAGGGTTGGTAATTTCACCTGTTTTATTTTTTCTAGCATCAAGCCAAATTTTATAATGGGGTGGACACTCAACTTGAGTTGTGCTAGACCCTTCTCCAGAAGAAATTTGCTTCTTTAGTTGTTCTCGACGCTGGGCATAACTAAGGGATCCCATGTGATGGTTATGCACATTTTTGGCCCATCTTTCCTTTTGGGCCTCGTGAATAGCCTAATCATTTAAAATGAGGTATTGCAATTTACAACTTGGCAAACATATACATATATAAAAACATTAATTGTATACCTGAAACTCTTCTGAATTCCTTTGTGCAACAAATCTGTCCCACACCTCAGGATCTATAAAAATATATACGTCTGTTGCTTTCTTCTTTTGCTTAGGATTATCTATATAATCCCTTTTGAGATAGGTTTTAAATGCCCTCCATCGTACACCACAACGCTACAACACTCTTTTCATGTGGTCTTTTTCATTTAAATGAAAAACACCCTATATACAAATGAAGCAAATAATCTTATTTCAAAAAGTATATGTCAAAACAAAAAACTGGAATCAATAAACAAAAAACAAGATAATATAGTATCAAAATTCAACTCACAGATATATCTTTCCAAAGGAGGTATTTCAAGCCAATAGGAACATCATGCTAGTTTTCTATATCTATTGGCACCTTACTGCGTGCGGTTGCCCCTACATAATGCTTAAAAGTACTAGCGTGTTCCCCAATAGGTACTCCTCCCCTTTCAAACTGGATTGACAATTTCTCCCCTTTTGCCCTAAGCTCTTACAGCCGACACATCACTGTGGGACCTTTACTCTTCTTAACATCACCACTAGCATCCTCATGCTCATGATCAGAATGTTCATCTTCACTTGCCATTTTAGAACAACCTGCAAATATACATGATAAAAGAAAACATAAGTGATAATAAAAGAACAAGTGGTGATATATAATAAAATGTATACATGATAAAAGAAAATGTGTGCTTTAATGATAATACATGCCTCTAGTTTTGTTGAGTTGTTAGTCAAGTAAAATTCCTTCAGCATGGTCTTGTTGTGTATATAAGTCATTGGTGTTAACTTCAACATTGATACTTGGCAAACCAACTGAAAATGGGCTGGAATCATCATATTTTCGTAGTATTCTTCTTCATTTATAGGATCCACAATAAACTGTCTTTTTCCATGAAGAACGACAGACCAATTTTTATTTGTTGGGTCATCAATATAGAATACTTGTTTTGCTTGGTCTTCCATGATGAATGGTTCATCTTTCTCTCCAATTTTTTCAAAATTCACCAATGTGAAACCCAACTCATCAACTAAAACGCCTTTTTTGTTATCAACCTAATTACATCTAAAGATAGGAACTCTGAAATTTGTATAGCCCATTTCCCATATGTCCTCAATGATGCCGAAATGGGACATCTCAACTTCGTGTGGTCTTTTATCTTTGGCACTAGCAAAATACAATGAACAAGCTTTAACAGTGACCCCACTATTTTGGACTACACTACTTTCATCTTGACGTTTAGTGTAATATAAAAATCCGTTTATGTCATAACCTTCATATGATATGACATCCATTTTTGGCTTAAAGGCGAGCCATTTTATGTTCTCAGCAACATTATTTGGTGATTCAGATAGCTGCTTAAAGACTTTCTCTTCAAACCACCTAATAAATGTTCGATTATGCTCTCTTGCAAGCCACATTGAACTGGATCGCGGATGATTTTTCTTGATAAGATCATTGTGTTCTGTGATGTAGCTACTAACTTCATCGATGTTGTGTAAAATATACAAATGTGCTTGTTCCCACAACTCACAACTAATTCCTTTCACTCGTGCTCCCAGAGTTCCTTTGCCACAATAAGACTCAGTAATAAGATCATTTTTTAGATCGCTAGAAGTTTCATTGGAATTCAAAAAATCGTTGCAAAAGTCCATCACTTCCCTAGCCACATAACCCTCAATAATACTCCCTTCAGGACGATAACGATTCCGAACATCACCTTTAAAAACACTCATGTAGCGTTCAAATGGATACATCCAATGTAAAAAAATTGGACCCAACATCTTCACCTCCCTTGTAATATGTACTACAAGATGAACCATGATATCAAAAAATGAAGGAGGAAAGTACATTTCAAGCTGACACATGGTAACAATTACATCATTTTGTAATTTATCGAGAGTATCAGGATGTATCACTTTGTTGCATATTTCATTGAAGAAGAAACAGAGTCTTGTGATTGCAAACCTTACATGCTTCGGCAATATAGATCGAATAGCCACAGGTAAA
This sequence comes from Alisma plantago-aquatica, assembly GCA_963693085.1. Taxonomy (NCBI): domain Eukaryota; kingdom Viridiplantae; phylum Streptophyta; class Magnoliopsida; order Alismatales; family Alismataceae; genus Alisma; species Alisma plantago-aquatica. The sequence continues at coordinate 203,054,320 of OY856410.1, read as the reverse complement.
ATTTGTTGCATTAAGGTGTGACAATCATGAGATTTGAGACCTATCAACTTCAGATCCTTCTTTGATACCAATCTATGAATATTAGAAGAGTATCTTTGTGGAACCTTAATATTATACAAGCACTCACAGAAAGTCTTTTTCTCCTTCTTGGACAAAGTGTAACAAGCTGGTGGTAAATATGTGTGGCGATCCCTGATCTCAACTGATAATTCTTTTCTTATACCCATTAATTCTAAATCTTTTCTAGAGTTGATGCCATCTTTAGTCTTTCCTGGTATGTTCAATAACGTATCGATGATGCTATCACAAACATTTTTTTCAACATGCATGGCATCAATGCAATGTCTAATTGTCAAAAATCTCCAATAAGGAAGATCCCAGAATATTGACCTCTTCTTGTATAGAGATTTGTCACATGCAAGCGTACGACTACTTGAACTCTTTCCAAATTCATTAACAATATGTTTCACCCTATCATATGCAACATTTCCTGGTATAGGTTTAGGAGCAGTTCGTTCCTCAGTTGACCCATTAAAGGTTTTGTGTTGCCTTCGATAAGGATGCACTGGTGGGAGAAACCTCCGATGACCAAGATATACGATTTTACCACCATGTTTCAGTCGAATTGAATCAGTATTTTCCTCACAAACAGGACATGCTTTGTATCCTTTTATGCTATATCCAGACAAATTTCCATAAGCTGGGAAGTCATTAATCGTGCAAAACAACATAGCACGCAAAGTAAAGATCTCTTTACGTGAAGCATCATATGTCATAACACCTTCTTCCCATAATTTTGTTAGGTCATCAATTAGAGGTTGAAGGTAAACATCAATATCATTTCCAGGTTGCTTGGGCCCTGATATCAATATTGACAACATGACATACTTATTTTTCATACACAACCAAGGAGGAAGATTGTATATAACAATCATAACAGGCCACGTGCTATGTTGGCTTCTTAATGTACCATATGGATTCATTCCATCTGTACAGAGTCCAAGTCTTAAGTTCCTTGTTTCTTTACCAAATTGAGGGTATAATAAATCAATTTTCTTCCATTGTGGTGAATCGGATGCATGTCGTAGGACGCCATCATCATTGACCTTTAACTCCCCATGCCAAGACAAATTTTGTGCATCTTCTGTATTAGCAAATAAGCATTGAAATCGTGGTATTATTGGTAGATACCACATCACCTTGGTAGGAGAGCCATTTTGAGCCTTAGCTGAATTTGTAGTCTTGTACCTTGACGCACCACATTTTGGACAATTTATCAAATCACTATAGTCCTTCTGAAATAACACACAATCATTTGGACATGCATGAATCTTCTTAGCCTCCATTCCCATTGGGCACAATATTTTCTTTGCTTGATATGTAGAAATTGGAAGCTCGTTGCCTTCAGGAAGAATTTCCTTTAACAAAGACAACAATGAAGTGAAACTCTTATCGCTCCACCGGTTTTGAGCTTTAAGAGTATATAATCGCATCACAGCACTCAACCTCGTGAACTTAGTACAACCCTTATATAATGGTTTTTCAGCATCATGGACAATGTTTGCAAATAAAGAAGGTGGATCAATGACATTGTCCTGACAGCTACGTAGCATCTCATCAACCATATCATCCTGAATCGGGTCATCCTAAATCGGTTCATCATTGACATTAACATCATTATCTATATCTTCTATGTCACCACTATTAGTATCGACATTTTCTGATCCATAATTAAGTTTCTCTCCATGCCAATACCATTCATTATAACCTTGTATGATCCCATTGCATATGACATGATTCTTAATTTCCTCAACAGTATCAACTTTCAAATTGTTACGACAATTTCTACATGGACAATAAAACCTATATGTAGGTAGTTTCCTATGTTCCTCAGCAAATCTGATAAATTCATCAACACCTTTGGTAAACTCTGGACTGCAACGGTTCTTGATAGACATCCAACTTCAATCCATTTTCTAGATCACATTAAAATTAATTATCAAACTGAGCATTTAATATTGATACTATAAGTTGTAAGGTTTTTTTGATAGGAAATTCATTACTTTTATACTAAAGTGTACCACCTATCCCATTTTTGAATATTTAACCTCACTAGTAATTGTATAATGTATGTTTAGTTTTCAATAAAATTTCAGCAGCATTTCCCCTTAGTTCTCCAAGTACATCAATGTAAATGGCAAATAACCACTCACATATGTACCCAGAGAACAAATGAGGAAATATTACTAAAAAATTTATTCAAAACTAAACATACATTATACAACTACATCCTAAGTGAGATTAAATATCCAAAAACAGTCCCATATCGGGGACTATCCAAAATTTACTCCTAATGAATAAATTTTGAACGGGTTTCTAAGTTTATATATAAATGTATTTTTCATATTTATGCATAGGTGGTCTCATCTATAAACCCTAAAGTGTAAATCTAAAACTAAACAATGTCTACCCTTGTATTTTTAGATTGTATACAACGATTAATTACATATGTGATTGATAATAAAATGTACATATAAAAAGAATACATGTTTTTATTATTGGTTGGTTTACTAGATAAACATTCATTTATAAGTACTGAATTGAATAATCAATTAGGTACTCTTAACAGAAATAAATAGAAAGGCGTAAATTAAACATCATGCAGGATCTTTCATAATAGATAACAGTAAATCAAGACTCAAATGCAAAAGACAGCCAACACGACCAGTGTACCTAGCACGACCGTGGTACAACTCAAATGCAAAAGATAGCCAACACGAGCAGTGTACCTAGCACGGCCGTGCAACACTGGCATTTCAACTTAGTTGTGCAAAAGACACCAACACGGCCGTGCTACACCCTACAACCAACATATGGAAGAGAACAAACATAGTCGTGTAAAGGACAACATAGAGCTTGAAATGGGAAATGGAAAATCTTACCTGTCAGGCGCGAGCGTGGAGGAAAAGCTTTTCGTTTGCCGTTATCAACACGGTCGGGCCACGCGAGAGAAGGTGCGTCGGAGGCGGGCGGCTTTGGGAGAAGCAATAGTGACCTTGGCGGCGAGCTGGTCTATGGCAACGGCGGTGAGCTGGTGAGCTTCGACAACAGTGGCGAGCTGCTGAGCTATGACCCGGCGAGACCTTGGCGGCGAGTCAGCGAGCAACAACGGCGACGACGACCTTGGCAAGCTTGTGATCGAGTGGCGAGCGACGAACGACACGCTAGTGGCAGCGACCTTGGCGTCGGCCTTGGCGTCGGCGAGTGTGAGCGACAGTGAGAACGAGAGCCGACAGTGAGGTTAGGAGAGAAAGTGTGAAAGTGGGGAGTGTGCGTTAGTGAGAGTGCGAGTGAGAGAGTAAGGGTTTTGAGACTTCTCGGGTCGGTTAAGCAAAAAACCGACCCAACAGGTCCCCAATGTCGGCGTTCGGGTCTTTGCGCGACACTTCTAGGGACGGTTTTTTAAAAAACCGACCCGAAAGGTTAGACTTCTAGGGACGACTGTCTCGGAAAACCGACCCGAAAGGGTCTTTGCGCGAAAACCTTTAGGGACGGCTAAGATGGAAAATCGACCCGAGAGAGTGCTCGCGGAAGCTTATAGGGATGGTTAAAGAGAATAACCGACCCAAGAGGGTATAGATCGATGCGTGTGAAAGGCAAAAATTATTTTTTTATCCGCGGGAAGCATGTCGGGTCGGTTTTTATATAAAACTGATGCTATGTTTATGCGTGTCGCGAATTTGATGATTTCGCGAGTCTTTTTCTAGCGTCGATTAACCTTAAAAAACTGACCCAATAGCTAAAAGTGGTACCCGAATTTTTTCTAATGACTTGTTGTTTCGGTTTTAGCTTATTCGGTCGGTTTTTCTAATATAAGTGACGCTAACGGAAGCGATGTTAGAGACCGAAAATGTACTAGTGGTGGTCGGGAGCTTGGTTTACATGGCCATGTTGGGTCTGCACTGAAATGGGGAAATGTTATGAGGCCACATATGTGAAAACCCATTACACTAAATGAGATTACTCAAAACATAAAGCATAATCGATCACTAATTAATCACATACCCAAAAAATGGGTAAATTAAAATCGATTTCAACATCAGCACCCACTCAGAAATATTTGCATAAGAGCCCAACATCTTTCTTATATCCATACTATGCCAAGAATTTGATACAAATTGTTCTATCGCCTTATCCACAACATATATACACAGGAGAACAATATTTGTATATTCCACACAAACAAGCATCAATATGCTAACAAAAGTCTGATTTGTTTGAAACACCATATACAAACTTTTCCTACCCGGACCTGAGAGTACAAGGATGACTCTAGGACACACTAGACATCTAATCAACTTTCTCATAGATTCATTACTATAACTCCTCTTTGCTGCCACAGGTTTGTTTTTGTCACTTCAGATTACCTAAAAAGATGTGGCGAACCACAAGGGTGAGACCCATGTCCCAACAAGAGATATAACCTCCAACAATGATTATTGATTACAACATTTTTAAGTAACTAAACAGTTAAGCATTTTAATCAGATATAACAAATAAGCTCAGCAGCACTGATGATTAACAAAATACATAAAGGAGCAGATAACTATCATCATTAGCCAGACTATCATCCTTTATCTTGTTGACAATATAAGCAATTCAATAGCATATGCATATCTAGCATCATGAGCAAGTCTAGCAACATAGAATCTCTATCATTATAAATAAGTCTAGCCACATAAGCATAGCTAACAACATTAGCATGTCTAATAGGTTGAGCATATCAACATCATAAAAAGAGATAACAACATAAGCACAATTATCTTGATAAGCATGATTAGCATTATATGCATCTCTAGTTACAAAGTCATGGCTAGCATGATAAACATAACTAACAACATGAGATAGCTAGCATCATGATTATAATCAGCAGTAGCAGTATAGTTATCAACATAATCATGGCAACTGTATGTACTCATCTACAATCTTAAGCATATCCACAACATAAGTATATCTACTATCTATGAATTGCACTAAGCATCATCTTTATGTAAAGAGAACAAACAAGGGTTATCATCCAATGTGAAGTGTCGTGTATAACCCTAAATAGATATGTTATACGACTGTATTACATCTTTTATTTTGCCCTGAGGAATTTGAGGATACCACTTAAAATCCAACTGACCACTGCTAAGTCGAAATCAATGCCATACAAGATCTAGGAAGAGCCGGACTCCTAAGATCTTCTCTGCCCCGGTCAGTACAGGTCTGCCATAGCGACACATAAGGTCAAGCTGCTAACAGCCTAGTCCGTCCTTGGTACAGGTCATGACACTAGTGAAAGGAGGTGGGTACACATACCCTACCATCCAAGGTACAACTGCAGTTGTCCTCCAATCTTGTCACATATATAGTCATCGAGACACAACCGCAACCGTTCTCAATCACATCAAATGTATGAGGCATGACAATAGCCAACCTTCACAATCTACATTGTGGATGACAAGGATATATCCTCAACTTGCCACCCCCACATACTCAACAGTATGCGCTCTGAGTTTCCCTTAGGAATACTCATTTTACCATCTGGAAAATTCTAACACTCATATGGATCTATGGCATAGGTCACTACACGATTAGAGTTTCACTTGATTAGTTATTCCAATTGGGTGAATTAAGGCTGCATCAAACAAGTAGACATACAAACCCTAATTCACTTCTAACAAGCACAAAAATATCACAACTTGAAAAGATATAAAATGTGTGAAACATAATTTCTCATCTCATCATCACATGGTACTATTCACTTGCCATTCATGATACCACACTAGTCATCATATTATCACAAGATATAAATCCTTTTCACAATATCATAGGGTATCAACTCTTATCAACACAAGAAGATTACACCTCATTTAGGGCTCAACCATGCCCAAAGGTCATTAAGACCATCATACTATTCCCTACAAGATCATCATTATTTTTCTGTGCCTTATAAAAAGGATCAACCACAACACTTACATATAATACACCAGATCAACACAATATTGCATTAATGAGCTAGGAGATATTCATAAACAATTATAGCATGGTTATATTAACATTAAGAACATTCCTTTATTACATCAACATACACACAAGGAATCTAGATATGATTAACACTCATCATATTCATAATGCACATGTTTACCATAAAAAAATACCAACCATGTGGCTATGATAACCACCAATGAACACATTAAGGTTATGATCATGTTAAGGAGGTTATTCTACCATCATTCCATCATATAAGAATGTTAAACATGAATACTCATATTTATCTATTTGCATTAGAGTTAGGTTCAACATGATAAATTATGTCAATGTTACTAGTCAACACTCATAGCCAAACCCTAACTCACGTCATCCCCATTGGATCATGGATGCATAAGGTGAATCATCACCATCACATTCCATACTATTCTCAAGTTTGAACCCACACATAAATCAAGGTGTAACCATTGGGTTATAGCATACTAGGGTTTCAACAACAGTAACAGAGTACTCCATGATTGTATTAGTCATTCAAGGACTATTCATACCCAATTACCATCATTTAGTTATATTAAAGCTATGTATAACAAACTATACCTCATTAGGGTTACATATCAACACAATATGGTTATCATACCTTCTATTCATATGATTGAATAGGTAAGACTACCTTATTAAGGGTAACCCTCCATTTGTTCCATCATCATTCAACCCATATCTCCATACCACAATGTCACCCAGAACCAATGGATGTTTAAAAGGTAAGACCATTGATTGTTTACATAAGTAAACACATTGGATAAACCACCTATAAAACCCTTGATTTGTGCTCTAGAAAGAGTCACCATCTAACTCTAGACAACCCTTGATCAACAACACAAAAAGTTCCATTAAGAGTAGGGTAAAACCCACAATCGACTGTTCATTTAAAACAAGCCATCCATTGTCAACAGGTAAGCTCCTTAAGTTGATCATATAAAGGAAACCATCTAAATCACACTATTAGGACCAACATATTACATTAGCCATCATTCCACTTTATTGGAGGAATAAACAGTAGATCTTGACCATTGGGTCAAGTTCATATGTTAAAACCATCAATTACAATATAGGTTCGACCATTGCATCAAGTGACCCAAGAAACCATTGGTATAGGGCTTAATTGATGCTACAACTATATGATTAACTCACCATAGGTTTTGGAGATATTATCCACCATCATTAGTGACCATTAAGTCACCATAGGTTGTTAGATCAACACTATATTCATTAATCAGCATCAAAGATTAAGCTAATGTCATCATTGATTGATAACATTATTAGGGTACTTAATGGTTGATCATTAAACTTCTAATTGATCCAAAACCTAACCTAAGGGGGTGACCATAGGTTTTCACCATCATCTGACACCTTTGGTCCCGACCATAAGTTTTCATGAAAACAACACCATAGGGTTGTTGCAATGGTACCATCATCAGGTCATGGGTTTATAGAAGAAATCAACTTTAAACCCTAAAATTAACCATTGTTTGATAGGTGCTTAGCACCATAAGTTGCCAAACCAACCTGATCCAAGTCATATTATACCTTAGTAATAACATACACATGATCACATGTTCATCTAGAACTAAAATCAGAACATGGAACATTATAAAAATCGAAATCCAAGTCAAGCATAGCTTTTTAGTGCATGAATCATCATTTTCAAGCAAGAACATGAGCTAGCAAGCTTATGGTAAGAAATAAACATGGAGCAAGTTATAAAAATTGCCTCTAATGAGAAGATGAAACCCCATACAGAAGAAAACTCGAGCAGGTAGTGTAGAAAATCCAAGAATAAGATATGAATTTGTCCATCTAGCACCTTTCTTCATCAAATGAGCAAACCCTAAGCATAAGGAGCAAGAAAGGTAGGGTTTTAGAGCTTTAGAGCAATTTCTACCATAGAACAGCAAGGTTTCGACCTGGAGAAAGCTAGGAGGAAGGATAGAATAGAAATAAACTGAGTAAAGAAGGGAATTCTTACTCTTTTAGGTCAAGATCACTAGAAGGAAGCTTTTTTAACCCTAAAATGAAGTCAATTGCAACCCTAGATCCTTTTTCCAAGAAGATCCCCACTTTCTTCTTCCTTGGACAGAAACATTCATAGAATCACATAGGGATAACGAGGTTGGGAGAAGGAGGGAAGTGGTGGAGAGAAAATGGCTCGTTTTGGCTCTTGGGGATAAGTATATGAAACTTTAAGATAAAGAAAAAGAAAACGTTGAAGTTCTAGTATCTATCCAAGTGTCCATGGCCTTAATTTATTAAGAATATACAATCACACACACAATAAGCTCCCCCATCATGTGTATAGACATTCTTATCTTTCCTTTTTCGAATTTACCAGCCAATCAAATAATTCATTAGTTGATAGCTACTAAAGGTAGCTCATCCGTGAAGGGGTAAACTCTAAAATACCCTTGGAGAAAACACCTTCAAACCAAGGTTTAAATAGGTGCTACATGGCTCAAAAAGCTCAAGAATGATGAGATAATATCCAAGGAACATAATTCAAGTGATAAATTGCAAAGAAAACCTCTTAATTGGGTAAATTGCGTAAGAGTCCAAAATGTGCATAAAATTGCATAACTTGCTCAAACAGTGTCCAAATTGGACCAAATTTGAAACTTAATCTTGTGTTATGATTTCAAAGCATATAAAAAGGTTATATTAGAGTTATAATAATTCAATTATGATAATTAAGCTTGTTTAACTAATTAAGAAAGTTTAGGGGCCTTACAACTATAAACCCCTAACAGGGATTTTGCCCCAGAAATCCAAGGTAAACAAAGATGGGTAATTCCTTTGTACCTCATCCTATTCCCTTCACATGGTTACTTGAATATCATGGTTATGTCACATAATTCATACATATCTCATCTTGGGTTAACACAAAAAACCCCACCTAAGAAGACATTCTCAATATGGAATGTAGAAACTTGTTGTGTCATCTGTACAACTCTAGTAGTAATGTTCAACTTTAAATTCTAGCTATCATCCTAAAATTATATATATTGTATCAACAAATTACTCAAAATTCATACTTTATAGCTTTTTACCAATCATTCCATGAGTCCCATACCATTCTTTGAAGCATAAAAAAAGGCAATTTATCCATCCTCTTTTTTTTGATACACTGACACTAGAACTCTTGTCAGTTCTTTTTTAGCATTAAAAGAAATGCTGACACTGGCACCTATCATTCCATACAAGGAAAGATCATTCCTAGTCAACCTTGTTAGGGGTGAAATAACAACACTATCTTCACCTTACTAGGATTTACACAACCTACTTAGAAGACATATCATGATCCCATAAAGACACTTAATCAACCCCATCTCACTCTTGTTCAACTTATCTCATAGCTATTGCTGCTTCGGCAACCCTAAGGGTTTTGAAGAAATATTAATCATATTTTTGATCATATTTGAAATACTTTGACATGACATCATTCAAAGCTTGATATAACTTGTATGGCATGACTGGAACACTCTGTTCCTCCTATTCATAAATTCTATTTGTACATTGGTTAGTCTAAAGGACATAACTCTAAACTCATCATGGTCATGTGAATTATGGCATCTAATCTAACTCTTATTCATTGATATTTGATCATAGGTTTATCTTAATGGAACACGATATCACATATTTATTGACCAACAAACCATCTATCCTTGATAGTGGTCTTGTCCAGCTATCACTGAACCATACACAACATTATAGAATCACTTTTTTTCTTTCCAAATAACATTTAGAGGGTCACCATCAACTCTCTTTCTCTCTAATGGATAGAAACACTTGGAATTTTCATTTAATAAACATATCTAACCTTCACATACTTCCCATATTGTTGATACATCTTGGATACTTAGGATTCATTACCTTGGTATCCACCTCATGTGCTATAAGGAACTCACATCATTATCTCATCCACTTTTACCAACATAACAAATATCAAAAAATATAAGAGGAGTCTTCCTAATTATTGGAAGGCTCAAAATAAAACTCATCATAAAATTTATGATCTTGGAACCATAGTCCAAGCAACCTTATGCTATAATAAGCTATCCACCCTCATGTTTACAACGAATCCACACATACCAAGTGGCAATGATCCACTTGAAAGTTGTGCCCTAGAAAGGAAAGACACAAAGGAAAACACACTTCCCATACCACAGTATTATTTTTTAAGGGTCACTAGTAAAAAGGTAACCAATTCTATTTTCATTATGTAGGTTACAGTTTCTTATGTATCATTTTACCCTTTTCATTTTGGGTACCTTGCCATTAGCATAGGAATCATCATGATTAACATATCTCATAACTCCTTCCTTGATGACTATTTATCACACTTGGGTATGTTTTCTTATTTTATTATGTTTTTCAACCACTTATCAATAGGTAAATCATCATATTCCACATTTTCTTCATTAAATAGGGATCATCTCCCTTAATTTCTTTCACATGCCAAACTGATTTTACATTAACACTTTCTTACACACATAGGTTGGTCTGAGATTAATAGGTTCCACCTTATTCCTTTGTCATTGTTCTCATTTATCTTCTCATTTTATACTTATCATTGGAGTTTCCTCCATCTTATGTGGATTTCATACCTTGAATCACTTTATAAGCATAGACTTATCTGTCTTTTACTTTATTATCTTCTTGAATTACATCTTCAAGAAATCTGCTTTTCCTAATTTATATTCAGATTTAGATTTCATGGTGTTGTATCTTTCTCTTATAGTTACCAAACATTCATGTTTTGATAGATAATGATGCAATTCTCATATTCTTTAAGGTAGGATTGAGATATTCACACCATGATTTTTATTTGTTATGCTCTTTAGATTGTCTCAAAATGACTACTTGATCAGAGTAATCAAAAAGATAACAATCTAAGAGTTCCATACTTACCTTTCTTCAATAATTGAATACATGGCTAGGGCATCCAAGTAATGAGATTAGGCAGTATGCACCATGTTTTTGTGTCACGTTCCTAACTTAGACATCATCCTAGTCTTAAGTCCTAGTGTCCCTATAGACTCTTTGAACCTAAAGCTCTGATAACAACTTGTGAGAACATGTTACACTAAACGAGATTACTCAAAACATAAAACACAATTAATCACTAATTAATCACATACCCAAAATTATAGGTAAATTAAAACCGATTTCAACGTCAGCACCCACTCGGAAACATTTGTATAAGAGCCCAACATCTTTCTTATATCCATACTATGCCAAGAATTTAATACAAATTGTTCTATCGCCTTATCCACAACATATATACACAGGAGAACAATATTCTTATATGCCACACAAACAAGCATTAATATGCTAACAAAAGTCTGATTCGTTTGAAACACCATATACAAACTTTTCCTACCTGGACCTGAGAGTACAGGGATGACTGTAGGACATACTAGACATCTAATCAACTTTCTCATAGATTCATTACTATAGCTCCTCTTTGTTGTCATAGGTTTGTTTTCGTCACTTCAGATTACCTAAAAAGATGTGGCGAACCACAAGGGTGAGACCCATGTCCCAATAAGAGATATAACCTCCAACAATGATTATTGATTACAACATTTTTAAGTAATTAAATCGTTATGTAGTTTAATCAAATATAACAAATAAGCTCAGCAGCAATGATGATTAACAAAATACATAAAGGAGTAGATAATTGTTGATTCAAGGTCAATTAGGTCAATGTTCACTCACGTCTAAATTGACTAAATCCGTGTTTTGATGATGACTAACCATTCCACATATTTGTGTCTAATGTCTCTACTTGAGTGATTTTAGATTAGGTATAGACACACTCCAAATGCCCTAACTTGCGCATATCAAATTGGAGAAAAGACAAGTCAAAGTCAATACAAGTGCATGTTAATTTTTGTAATATGATGTAAATCCATTAGAATCATGTTGTAAATCACTTGTAATGATTGTATGACTTGTAATTAAGCTTAGAAAAAATCAGGAGCACTTAGATCGAATGTTTAAGCACTCAAAAGCCATTTTCCAAAATTCACATCAGGTTGTTCATCGGTCGAGTTCTGTGAGTTGCAAATTCGACCGATCCTGATTGGATCTTGAAAATGACTTTTGATCGGTCGAGTTTACACTTCACAGAACTCGACTGATGGAGTACTTGACCAATTTGATTTTCATTGGCCGGTCGAGTTTCCCCAAGACAAACTCGATCGATGGTCTGAATATCGGCTTTGTCTTTTACTCTATCGGTCGAGTTACCCTTATAGAAACTGGACTGATTGCACTGTACAGAAAAGTGCAGAAAAGTGCTTCTAGCCGTTTTGGAGTTGCAACAAGTGAAAATATATCTGTTGCAAGCCACAAAATGGCTAGTTTCATTGTCAAGTGTTCCCAAAGGCTAAGAGGCATCCCCATCTATAAATAGGACCCCTTGGGCTTCATTCCAAGGTTGAGCATTCAATGCAAACTCTATGTGAGGTTCCTATTCTATAGTTGAGTGCTTCCTACAACCTCCTCTCTCTCTAAACTTAATTACTTGCTACATCCATTAGAGTGAGTAGGAGATTTATAAGAGGGCTCGTCCTACATGTATATTTTATGAGGCTCTCACTTCCACCACCTCCCTATCTCTCATTTCAACCATGAAGATGAAGGTTCTCTCTCTTTGCTAAGAGAGGTGAAGAAGAACAAGGGAAGGCATCCCTTGGTGAAGATCAAGGCTAAAGACTTGGAGCAAAAGTGGGTAAGCCCTTGGTGAAGGCAGAAGACTCCTTGCTCAAGTGGGTAAGTACTTGGTGGAAGCTTCTCCAAGTGAAGGTGAAGTCAAAGGCAGAAGATCCAAGAAGAGTGGATAATTCCTGCAAGGCTGAAGACTTGTGCAAGAGTAGGTAAGTCCTTAGAAAAATGCAGAAGACTCCTTGCAAAGTGGGTAAGTCCTTGGTAAGGTTGAAGACTCTTTGTATTGGATAGGTAAGTCCTTTGGTGGTCATGTATTGTACCTTTTATAATGAATATAATGAAGCTGCAAGGTTAAGAAATCCTAGAGGTTGACCTCTCTAGGTAGTTGACTGACTCACTTCTAGTTTGAAGTGTGGAACCACTCTAAATCAACTTGTCAATTGGTGTATGTTCAATCTCTCTCTCATCCTTGCTATGCATGTTTTAGTTGCACTCAAATTACCTATTTTGCAATCTTATCTTGTGATCTATCTTGAAGGTCTAATGAATTTTGTTTAAGTGAATTTAGCTCTATTCACCACCCCTCTAGAGCATCTTATCACCCATCTAGGATCCAACAATTGGTATCAGAGAGGGCTTCTCCAAACATACTTCAACAAGTAGGAGAAGATGGGTGACTACCAAGGAGGGAGATACTTGATTAGTCTACCAATCTTTGATGGGAGTGATTTCCTCTATTAGAGAAGAAGGCTTCAATTCTACATCCAAGGATCAAGTCTTAAGATGTGGCAAATGGTGAACAACCCATACAATCTACCAACAACAAAGATTGAAGAATGGGATTATGCTACCATGACGAAAGCAACCTTCATTGCTATAGCCATGCACATCCTCTATGCCTCCATGACCCCCACCGGGTTCAACCGGATTTCTTCATGTGATACAGCCTATGAGGTATAGAGAAAGCTATGCATCACTTATGAGGGGATAGATCAAGTGAAGGAAAGCTAAGTCTACATGCTCAAAGGGCTTCTTGAGAACTTCAAGATTGGAAAGGAGAAAAGGATAGCCAATATGTACTCAAGGCTCAACACCATTGTAAATGATCTTGCGGTTCTAGGTCATCCTATGTCTACTGGAGAGATCAAATCAAAGATCCTTAGAACTCTTCCTAAGAGGTGGGAACCCAAGGTTACTTCCATTGAAGAAGAAAGGTCTCTTAATGATGTCCCTATTGAAGAGATCATTGGAAATCTACAAGCACACATGAAGTTACACTTGACAAAAGAGAAGAAGTTGAGGGACAAGATAAAAAGAGCTAAAGATAATGAAGAAGGCTGAAATGAAGGCTCAAATCAAGGATATTGTTGGTCAAGCCTCTCCATCCTCTCAAGTTGAAGAAGATGCCATTTACTCCTAGGGTAAACTCTACAAAGGCAAGTCCTCTTCCATCTGGTGCCTCAAGTGTGACAAGAAGTGTCACTTCAAGATATATTGTCTACAAGGAAAGAAGACCCATCATTACAAGAAAATAGAAGATAAGTGGCACTAAAGATCAAGTAACTCCTCCAACTCAAGCTCAAGTGAAAATTCAAGTGAAGGATCAAGCTCAAGCTCTAGTGATGAAGGAGAATGCCATTTTGCTCTTATAGCATCAACAAGTAAAGATTCAAGTGAGGTAAATCTAAACTCTTTAGATAAAGAGTCTTTGATTGCTATTATTCATGATACTTGTGCCTCTCTTAAGTCTTATAAAAGAAAAAAGAAAAAGTTTGCTAGAATTGTTGATAATTTGCATGTAGAACTATATGATCTTGAACATGCTAATTCCTACTTGTTTGATGATAAAAATGATTATCTTAGTCAAGTGGATTCTCTTAAACTTGAAAATGCTAGCTTGCTTGACAAGATTAGATTTCTAGAAGCTCAACCTCTTATGCCTGATTCTAATGAAGAGCATACTTTAATTGTTAATTCTCTCATGCATGATATTGATGTTCTTAAATATGAAAACAAGGACAAAGATTTTGTTTTGCAAGAATTAGAAACATAAAATACCTCCTTTCTTGCTAAAATCAATGTGCATGAATCTTGTTCTAGTTCTACTAGTAGAGAGAATGATGTTGTTACTCTTCATATTGATAGAGATTCTTATTTAACTAAAGCTCTTTGCTTAGAAAATAACCTTTTGCATGCTAGAGATAATATCAATCATTTGTCTTCTACTATTACTTCTCTTATGCATGATAATGATGGTTTGAGATCTTCTTTGTAAAGAATTTTAGTTGGTAAAAAGAATCTTAATGACATCCTACTCCATACTACTAAACAAATTGGTAGACATGGTTTAGGGTATGATAGTAGTCAAAGGAACAACAAAGGCAAAAGACCTCCAATATTCCATGGAGAATCCTCTAGTTCCAAGACTATGGGCACATGCAACTATTGCAATAATTTTGGTCATTATTCTACTTGTTGTCCTTTTAGAAAAGCACCTAAGAGCAATAGGACTTGGGTTGCTAAGCTAACCCCTCCAAACCCAAAAATATGATTGGGGACCATTTCATCTTTCTTCTTGTAGGTACTTGCAAATGGATTGACTTGATCTATTGAATTGCAAATTGACTCTCAAACCATATGAAAGAAGAAATGTGAGATGTGTAGAGGGTGACAACAAGTGGAAAAAGGAATAGTAAGAACAAATGTAATGTTTTTCTTGCTTATAACCATTTCTAACTTGTTTTTGTCAAGTTAGTGTGCACTATGCATGTGGTTTTTGAGTCAAAAGTGGTATTTTGTGATTCTCTTCACACTCTTTCTCAAAAACTGCTTCTAGTGCTTTCATGGTGCATTACTAACTTGCTTACACATGGTTGGGTATGGCTTATATCTTTAGCATGCCTTTAAATATGTGATTACAAAATATATGTCCCTTTTGACAGCAACTTTGTCAGTCGAGTTTGTCCTGTTTGAAACTCGACCGATAGGCACCAATGGGTGTTGCCAGCAACTGTCATCGGTTGAGTTGTCAATGCACAGAACTCGACCGATAACACTGTACACAAAATACATAGTTGGCTTATTGAATGAGAATTTCCCTCTCAATTAGATTTTCTCAACCAATAGCCTTATTCTTTGGCACTCTCTTTTAGTACATTTATATATGCATATTGTCATGCTCTAAATTTCCTATCTTGCATACAACTCTATCTCTCTAATTGCTCTAAATTGGTATATCTATATATTGCAATTACTTGCTTTGAGTTGTTTTGCAGGTTTTGATGATGATCTCTTTGGATCTCGTGGTTGTGTCTTAAATTGCTTCCATTGTGCTCTAACTTGCTACATCTATCTAGTTGTATATCTTGTTTTGATACAACCTTGAGGTTCTTAGTGGTAATCATCTTTTGGTAATGATGCATACTTGTTAGTGAGTTATATCCTTTCATGCTTCTAAAATTGCTTATCTCTTTATTTGGATATATCTCTACATCTACTCATAGCTTGATCTATCTTGTGTACCTTTTGGTATCTCTTGCTATGATCTAGATCCTACTAGTAGTCCTAACTTGTGATAACATCTACTGGTATTTCATATACATGTAGTTCCAACCATGTTTATAATTGGCATCTTTGCTCATCTAGTGGTATTTCACTATATGCTATGTTTGTATCTTGTCTCATACATGCTCAAGCTTGTTTCATGAATTGCATATCTACTATCTTGAGTTTCTTGTATAACATTATGATGCAGGATATATAGATCTACATTATATGTAGAAATTTGAGCATTTTTGAACTTCATGCAGCTTTTGCTCCAGTTTCAATTTTAGGTGCAAGACTAGTGTTTTTCATGCAGAAAAGGCTTTCTTAGCAAGGCTCATTACTCTGCCATGAGCACTGATACTTTTTGGGCAAATTTCTTCATCTTGAGGGTCAAAATTGCGATTTATGATTTTTTCTGTAGCACTTTATCTTGCATTCTGGGTTGTTCAAGTATATGCTTTAACTTGCTTTTCTTTCTATGCTTGGACAAGCCCCTATCTGTGCTCTTCTACTCTCTGTATATAACTTATTGTTATCTCCTTTCCTCTAACAAGTGGTGTTTCTTATTCCTTCATATCCCCACTTTTTGAAATGACAAAAGGGGAGAAAGGTATGTCTTCTTTTAAAATAGGAAGAAGGCATGTCTTACATGAAGATGAGAATTATGTCCATGTAAAGGGGAGAAGGTAAATGGGAGAAGACATATATGTGTAGCACATATATGAGTAGAAGACATAGTATTCTATAAATGTTATGAAAGCAAACCATTTAGGGGAAATAGCATCAATTGAGGGGGAGCATATGAGCTCAATCCTATTGAAACCCCTAGGTTTTTTCAAAGGTATGATTTTACTTAAAAGCTTTCAATACATTTATGGAATGGTTTGTCATCTTCAAAAAGGGGGAGAATGTTGACTCAAGGTCAATTAGGTCAATGTTGACTCACGTCTAAATTGACTAAACCCGTGTTTTGATGATGACTAACCATTCCACATATTTGTGTCTAATGTCTCTACTTGAGTGATTTCATATTAGGTATAGACACACTCCAAATGCCCTAACTTGCGCATATCAAATTGAAGAAAAGACAAGTCAAAGTCAATACAAGTGCATGTTTTTGTAATATGATGTAAATCCATAGAATCATGTTGTAAATCACTTGTAATGATTGTATTACTGGTAATTAAGCTTTAAAAAATCAGGAGCACTTAGATCGAATATTTAAGCACTCAAAAGCCATTTTCCAGAATTCACATTAGGTTGTTCATCGGTCGAGTTCTGTGAGTTGCAAACTCGGTCGATCCTGATTGGATCTTGAAAATGACTTTTGATCGGTCGAGTTTACACTTCACATAACTCAACCGATGGATTACCTGACCAATTTGATTTTCATTGGTCATTCGAGTTTCCCCAGGACAAACTCGACCGATGGTCTGAATATCGGCTTTGTCTTTTACTCTATCAGTCGAGTTACCCTTATAGAAACTCGACTGATTGCATTGTACGGAAAAGTGTAGAAAAGTGCTTCTAGCCGTTATGGAGTTGCAACAAATGAAAATATATCTATTTCAAGCCAAAAAATGGCTACTTTTCATTCTCAAGTGTTCCCAAAGGCTAAGAGGCATCCCCAGCTATAAATAGGACCCCTTGGGCTTCATTCCAAGGTTGAGCATTCAATGCAAACTCTATGTGAGGTTCCTATTCTATAGTTGAGTGCTTCCTATAGTCTCTCTCTACGCTTAATCACTTGCTACATCCATTAGAGTGAGTAGGAGATTTGTAAGACAGCTCGTCCTACATATATATCTTGTGAGGCTCTCACTTCCACCACCTCCCTATCTCTCTCTTTTTTAAGAGAGGTGAATAAAGAACAAGGGAAGGCGTCCCTTGGTGAAGATCAAGGCTGAAAACTTGGAGCAAGAGTGGGTAAGACCTTGGTGAAGGAAGAAGACTCTTTGCTCAAGTGGGTAAGTCCTTGGTGGAAAGTTTCTCTGAGTGAAGGTGAAGTCAAAGGCGGAAGATCCAAGAAGAGTGGGTAATCCCTGCAAGGCTGAAGACTTGTACAAGAGTAGGTAAGTCCTTGGAAAAAGGTGGAAGACTCCTTACAAAGTGGGTAAGTCCTTGGTAAGATTGAAGACTCTTTGTATTGGATAGGTAAGTCCTTTGGTGGTCATTCATTTTATCTCTTATAATGAATATAATGAAGATGCAAGGTTAAGAAATCCTAGAGGTTGACCTCTCTAGGTAGTGGACTGACTCACTTCTAGTTTGAATTGTGGAACCACTCTAAAACAACTTATCAATTGGTGTATGTTCAATCTCTCTCTCCTCCTTGCTATGCATGTTTTAGTTGCACTCAAATTACCTATTTAGCAACCTTATCTTGTGATATATCTTACAGGTCTAATGAATTTTGTTTAAGTGAATTCATCTCTATTTACCCCCCCCCCCTCTACAGCATCTTATCATCCATCTAGGATCCAACAATAGGTATCAGAGCGGGCTTCTCCAAACATACTTCAACAAGTAGGAGAAGATGGAAGACTACCAAGGAGGGAGATACTTGATCATCTTACCAATCTTTGATGGGAGCAATTTCCTCTATTGGAGAAAAGACTTCAATTCTACATCCAAGGATCAAGTCTTGAGATGTGACAAATGGTGAACAGCCCATACAAGCTATCGATGATAAAGATTAAAATATGGGATGATGCTACCTTGAAGAAAACAACCTTGATTGCTAGAGCCATACACATCCTCTATGCCTCCATGACCCCCACCAAGTTCAACCAGATTTTTTCATATGAAACAGCCTATGAGGTATGGAGAAAGCTATGCATCACTTACGAGGAGACAGATCAAGTGAAGGAAAGCCAAGTCTACATGCTCAAAGGGCTGCTTGAGAACTTCAAAATGGGAAAGGAGGAAAGGATAGCCAACATATACTCAAGGCTCAACACCACTGTGAATGGTCTTGCGGTTCTAGGTCATCCTATGTCTATAAGAGAGATCAACTCAAAGATCTTTAGAGCTCTTCCGAAGAGGTGGGAACCCAAGGTGACTTCCATTCAAGAAGCAAGGTCTCTTAATGATGTCCCTATTGAATAGCTCATTAGAAATCTACAAACACATGAAGTCACACTTGACAAAAGAGAAGAAGTTGAGAGACAAGAGAAGAAAGAGCTAAAGAGAATGAAGAAGGATGAAATGAAGGCTCAAATCAAGGCTATTGTTGGTCAAGCCTTTCCATCATATCAAGTTGAAGAAGATGCCATGTACTCTAAGGGTAAACTCTATAAAGGCAAGTCCTCCTCCATTTGGTGCCTCAAGTGTGGAAAGAAGGTCACTTCAAGATAGATTGTCTATAATGTAAGGAGACACATCATTACAAGAAAAGAGAAGATAAGTGGCACTCAAGCTCAAGTAACTCCTCCAACTCAAGCTCAAGTGAAGATTCGAGTGAAGGATCAAGCTCAAGCTCTAGTGATGAAGGAGAATGCCATTTTGCTCTTATAGCATCAACAAGTAAAGACTCAAGTGAAGTAAATCTAAATTCTTTAGATAAAGAATCTTTGATTGATATTATTCATGATACTTGTGCCTCTCTTAAGTCTTATAAAAGGAAAAAGAAAATGCTTGCTAGAATTGTTGATAATTTGCATGTAGAACTAGATGATCTTGAACATGCTAATTCCTGCTTGCTTGATGATAAAAATGATTGTCTTAGTCAAGTGGATTCTCTTAAACTTGAAAATGCTAGCTTGCTTGACAAGATTGGATTTCTAGAAGCTCAACCTCTTATGCCTAGTTCTAATGAAGAGCATACTTTAATTGTTAATTCTCTCATTCATGATATTGATGTTCTTAAATCTAAAAATAAGGACAAAGATTTTGTTTTGCAAGAATTAGAATCAGAAAATGCCTCCTTGCTTGCTAAAATCAATGTGCATGAATCTTGTTCTAGTTCTATTAGTAGAGAGAATGATGTTGATGCTCTTCATATTGATAGAGATTCTTATTTAACTAAAGCTCTTTGCTTAGAAAATGACCTTTTGCTTGCTAGAGATAATATCAATCATTTGTCTTCTACTATTACTTCTCTTATGCATGATAATGATGGTTTGAGATCTTCTTTGCAAAGATTCTTAGTTGGTAAAAATAATCATAATGACATCCTACTCCATACTACTAAACAAATTGGTAGACATGATTTAGGGTATGATAGTAGTCAAAGGAACAACAAAGGTAAAGGACCTCCAATATTCCATGGAGAATATTCTAGTTCCAAGACTATGGGCACATGCAACTATTGCAATGATTTTGGTCATTATTCTACTTGTTTTAGGAAAGCACCCAAGAGCAATAGGACTTGGGTTACTAAGCTAGCCCCTCTGGACCCAAAAACATGATTGAGGATCATTTCATCTTTCTTCTTGTAGGTACTTGCAAATGAATTGACTTGATCTATTGAATTGCAAATTGACTTCTCAATCCACATGAAAGAAGAAATGTGAGCTGTGTAGAGGGTGACAACAAGTGGAAAAAGGAATGGTAAGAACAAAGGTAATGTTTTTCTTGCTTATAACCATTTCTAACTTGTTTTTGTCAAGTTAGTGTGCACTATGCATGTGGTTTTTGAGTCAAAAGTGGTATTTTGTGATTATCTTCACACTCTTGCTCAAAAATTATTTCTAGTGCTTTCATAGTGCATTACTAACTTGCTTACACATGTTTAGATATGGCTTATATCTTTAGCATTCCTTTAAATATGTTTTTACGAAATATATGTGCCTTTTGACAACAGCTTTGTCGCTCGAGTTTGTCCTGTTTAAAACTCGACCGATAGGTACCAATGGGTGTTTCCAACAACTATCATCGATCGAGTTGTCAATGCACAGAACTCGACCGATAACATTGTGCACATAATACACAGTTGGCTTATTGAATGAGAATTTCCCTCTCAACTAGATTTTCTCAACCAATAGCCTTATTCTTTGGAACTCTGTTTTGGTACCTTTATATATGCATATTTCCATGCTCTAAATTTCCTATCTTACATACAACTCTATCTCTCTAATTTCTCTAAATTGGTATATCTATATATTGCAATTACTTGCTTTGAGTTGTTTTGTAGGTTTTGATGATGATCTCTTTGGATCTCGTGGTTGTCTTAAATTGCTTCCGTTGTGCTCTAACTTACTACATCTATCTAGGTGTATATTTTGTTTTGATACAACCTTGAGGTTCTTAGTGGTAATTATCTTTTGGTAATTATGCATACTTGTTAGTGAGTTATATCATTTCATGCTTCTAAAATTACTTATCTCTTTGTTTGGATATATCTCTACATCTACTCATAGCTTGATCTATCTTGTGTATCTTTTGGTATCTCTTGCTATGATCTAGATCCTACTAGTAGTCCTAACTTGTGCTAACATCTACTAGTAGTTCGTATATATGTAGTTCTAACCTTGTTTATAATTGGCATCTTTGCCCATCTAGTGGTATATCACTATATGCTATGCTTGTATCTTATCTCATACATGCTCAAGCTTGTTCCTTGAATTGCATATCTACTATCTTGAGTTGCTTGCATAACATTATGATGCAAGATACATATATCTACATTATATGTAGAAATTGGAGCATTTTTGAACTTCATGCAGCTTTTGCTCCAGTTTCAGTTTTTGGTGCAAGACTAGTGTTTTTCAGACAGAAACGGCCTTCTGAGTAAGACTCATCGCTTTTCCATGAGCACTGATACTTTTTGGGCAAATTTCGTCATCTTGAGGGTCAAAATTGCAATTTATGATTTTTCTGTAGCACTTTATATTGCATTCTGGGTTGTTCAAGTATATGTTTTAACTTGCTTTTCTTTGTATGCTTGGAAAAGCCCCTATCTGTGCTCTTCTACTCTCCCTATATAACTTATTGTTATCTCCTTTCCTCTAAAAAGTGGTGATTCTTATTTCTTCATAACCCCACTTTTTGAAATGACAAAGGGGGAGAAAGGTATGTCTTCTTTTAAAAGAGGAAGAAGGCATGTCTTACATGAAGAGGAGAAGTATGTCCATGTAAAGGGGAGAAGGTAAAGGGGAGAAGACATATATGCGTAGCACATATATGAGTAGAAGACATAGTATTCTATAAATATTATGAAAGCTAACCATGCAGGGGAAATAGCATCAATTGAGGGGGAGCATATGAGCTCAATCCTATTGAAACCCCTAGGTTTCTCTGAAGGTATGATTTTACTTAAAAGCTTTCAATACATTTATGGAATGGTTTGTCATCTTCAAAAAGGGGGAGAATGTTGACTCAAGGTCAATTAGGTTAATGTTGACTCACGTATAAATTGACTAAACTTGTGTTTTGATGATGACTAACCATTCCACATATTTGTGTCTAATGTCTCTACTTGAGTGATTTCAGATTAGGTATAGACACACTCCAAATGCCCTAAATTGCGCATATCAAATTGGAGAAAAGACAAGTCAAAGTCAATACAAGTGCACGTATTTGTAATATGATGTAAATCCATTAGAATCGTGTTGTAAATTACTTGTAATGATTGTATGACTTGTAATTAAGCTTAGAAAAATTCAGGAGCACTTAGATCGAATGTTTAAGCACTCAAAAGCCATTTTCCAAAATTCACATCAGGTTGTTCATCGGTCGAGTTCTGTGAGCTGCAAAGTCGATTGATCCTGATTGGATCTTGAAAATGACTTTTGATCGGTCGAGTTTACACTTCACATAACTCGACCGATGGAGTACCTGACCAATTCGATTTTCATTGGGCGGTCGAGTTTCCCCAGGACAAACTCGACCGATGGTCTGAATATAGGCTTTGTCTTTTACTCTATCGGTCGAGTTACCCTTATAGAAACTCGACCAATTGCACTATATGAAAAAGTGAAAAAAAGTGCTTCTAGACGTTATGGAGTTGCAACAAGTGAAAATATATCTGTTGCAAGCCATAAAACGGCTAGTTTTTGTTCTCAAGTGTTCCCAAAGGCTAAGAGGCATCCCCAGCTATTAATAGGACCCCTTGGGCTTCATTCTAAGGTTGAGCATTCAATGCAAACTCTATGTGATGCTCCTATTCTATAGTTGAGTGCTTCCTACATCTTCCTCTCTCTCTCTAAGCTTAATCACTTGCTACATCCATTAGAGTGAGTAGGAGATTTGTAAGAGAGCTCATCCTACAAGTATATCTTGTGAGGCTCTCACTTCCACCACCTCCCTATCTCTCATTTCAACCATGAAGATGAAGGTTCTTTCTTTTTGCTAAGAGAGGTGAAGAAGAACAAGGGAAGGCGTCCCTTGGTGAAGATCAAGGCTGAAGACTTGGAACGAGAGTGGGTAAGCCCTTGGTGAAGGCAGAAGACTCCTTGCTCAAGTGGGTAATCCCTGCAAGGCTGTGGAAGATCCAAGAAGAGTGGGTAATCCCTGCAAGGCTGAAGACTTGTATAAGAGTAGGTAAGTCCTTGGAAGAAGGCGGAAGACTCCTTGCAAAGTGGGTAAGTTTTTAGTAAGGTTGAAGACTCTTTGTATTGAATAGGTAAGTCCTTTGGTGGTCATGTATTGTATCTCTTATAATGAATATAATGAAGATGCAAGGTTAAGAAATCCTAGAGGTTGACCTCTCTAGGTAGTGGACTGACTCACTTCTAGTTTGAAGTGTGGAACCACTCTAAAATAGTTTGTCAATTGGTGTATATTTAATCTCTCTCTCATCCTTGCTATGCATGTTTTAGTTGCACTCAAATTACCTATTTAGCAACCTTATCTTGTGATATATCTTGAAGGTCTAATGAATTTTATTTAAGTGAAATCTGCTCTATTCACCCCCCCCCCTCTAGAGCATCTTATCACCCATCTAGGATCCAATAATTGGTATCAGAGTGGGCTTCTCCAAACATACTTCAACAAGTAGGAGAAGATTGGTGACTACCAAGGAGGGAGATACTTGATCAGCCTACCAATCTTTGATGGGAGCAATTTCTTCTATTGGAGAAAAGGCTTCAATTCTACATCCAAGGATCAAGTCTTGAGATGTGGCAAATGGTGAATAGCCCATACAAACTACCAACGACAAAGATTGACGAATGGGATGATTCTACCTTGAAAAAAACAACCTTGATTGCTAGAGCCATGCACATCCTCTATGCCTCCATGACCCCCATCGAGTTCAACCGGATTTCTTCATGTGAAACAGCCTATGAGGTATGGAGAAAGCTATGCATCACTTATGAGGGGACAAATCAAGTGAAGGAAAACCAAGTCTACATGCTCAAAAGGCTTCTTGAGAACTTCAAGATGGGAAATGAGGAAAGGATATCCAACATGTACTCAAGGCTCAACACCATTGTGAATGGTCTTGTGGTTCTAGGTCATCCTATGTCTAGAGGAGAGATCAACTCAAAGATCGTTATAACTCTTCCCAAGAAGTGGGAACCCAAAGTAACTTCCATTGAAGAAGCAAGGTCTCTTAATGATGTCCCTATTAAAGAGATCATTGGAAATCTACAAACACATGAAGTCACACTTGACAAAAGAGAAGAAAGAGCTAAAGAGAATGAAGAAGGCTGAAATGAAGGCTCAAATCAAGGCTGTTGTTGGTCAAGCCTCTCCATCTTCTCAAGTTGAAGAAGATGCCATGTACTCTAAGGGTAAACTCTATAGAGACAAGTCCTCCTCCATCCGGTGCCTCAAGTGTGGAAAGAAGGGTCACTTCAAGATAGATTGTCTACAAGGTAAGGAGACCCATCATTGCAAGAAAAGAGAAGATAAGTGGCACTCAAGCTCAAATAACTCCTCCAATTCAAGCTCAAATGAAGATTCAAGTGAAGGATCAAGCTCAAGCTCTAGTGATGAAGGAGAATGCCATTTTTCTCTTATAGCATCAACAAGTAAAGACTCAAGTGAGGTAAATCTAAATTCTTTAGATAAAGAATCTTTGATTTCTATTATTCATGATACTTGTGCCTCTCTTAAGTCTTATAAAAGGAAAAAGAAAAAGCTTGCTAGAATTGTTGATAATTTGTATGTAGAACTAGATGATCTTGAACATGATAATTCATATTTGCTTGATGATAAAAATGATTGTCTTAGTCAAGTGGATTCTCTTAAAGTTGAAAATGCTAGTTTGTTTGACAAGATTATATTTCGAGAAACTCAACCTCTTATGCCTCGTTCTAATGAAGATCATACTTGATTTGTTAATTCTCTCATGCATGATATTGATGTTCTTAAATATGAAAACAAGGACAAAGATTTTGTTTTGCAAGAATTAGAAACAAAAAATGCCTCCTTGCTTGCTAAAATCAATGTGCATGAATCTTGTTCTAGTTCTACTAGTAGAGAGAATGATGTTGCTTCTCTTCGTATTGATAGAGATTATTATTTAACTAAAGCTATTTGCTTAGAAAATGACCTTTTGCATGCTAGAGATAATATCAATCATTTTTCTTCTACTATTACTTCTCTTATGCATGATAATGATGGTTTGAGATCTTCTTTGCAAAATTTCTTAGTTGGTAAAAATAATCTTAATGACATCCTACTCCATACTACTAAACAAATTGGTAGACATGGTTTAGGGTATGATAGTAGTCAAAGGAACAGCAAAGATAAAGGACCTCCAATATTCCATGGAGAATACTCTAGTTCCAAGACTATGGGCACATGCAACTATTGCAATGATTTTGGTCATTATTCTACTTGTTGTCCTTTTAGGAAAGCACCCAAGAGCAATAGGATTTGGGTTGCTAAGCTAACCCCTACGGACCCAAAAACATGATTGGGGACCATTTCATCTTTCTTCTTGTAGGTACATGCAAATGGATTGACTTGAGCTATTGAATTCCAAATTGACTTTTCAATCCACGTGAAAGAATAAATGTGAGATGTGTAGAGGGTGAAAACAAGTGGAAAAAGGAATGGTAAGAACAAAGGTAATGTTTTTCTTTCTTATAACCATTTCTAACTTGTTTTTGTCAAGTTAGTGTGCACTATGCCTGTGGTTTTTGAGTCAAAAGTGGTATTTTGTGATTCTCTTCACACTCTTGCTCAAAAATTATTTCTAGTGCTTTCATAGTGCATTACTAACTTGCTTACACATGTTTGGATATGGCTTATATCTTTATCATGCCTTTATATATGTTTTTATGAAATATATGTGCATTTTGACAGCTGATTTGTCGGTCGAGTTTGTCTTGTTTGAAACTCGACCGATAGGCACCGATGGGTGTTTCCAGTAGCTGTCATTGGTCGAGTTTTCGATGCACATAACTCGACCGATAACACTGTGCAAAAAATACACAGTTGGCTTATTGAATGAGAATTTTCCTCTCAACTAGATTTTCTCAACCAATAGCCTTATTCTTTGGCACTATCTTTTGATACCTTTATATATGCATATTTCCATGCTCTAAATTTCCTATCTTGCATACAACTCTATCTCTCTAATTGCTATAAATTGGTAATTCCAATTACTTGCTTTGAGTTTTTTGCAGGTTTTGATGATGATCTCTTTGGATCTCGTGGTTGTGTCTTAAATTACTTCCGTTGTACTCTAACTTGCTACATCTATCTAGGTGTATATCTTGTTTTAATACAACCTTGAGGTTCTTAGTGGTAATCATCTTTTGGTAATGATGCATACTTGTTAGTGAGTTATATCCTTTCATGCTTCTAAAATTGCTTATCTCTTTGTTTGGATATATCTCTACATCTACTCATAGCTTGATCTATCTTGTGTATCTTTTGGTATCTCTTGCTATGATCTAGATCCTACTAGTAGTCGTAACTTGTGATAACATCTACTAGTAGTTCATATACATGTAGTTCTAACCTTGTTTATAATTGGCATCTTTTCTCATCTAGTGGTATTTCACTATATGCTATGCTTGTATCTTGTCTCATACATGCTCAAACTTGTTCTTTGAATTGCATATCTACTATCCTGAGTTGCTTGCATAACATTATGATACAGGATACATGAAAAACCACTAGAGGGGTGGTGAATAGGATTTTATAATTATTTTAACAATAATTCAACAAAAGCAACCACAATTGAGATAAGAAGAGAGAGGCAAGGTGTTTAGAGTGGTTCCACCCTTAGAAAAAACTAAGGGAGTTGGTCCACTACCCAATTGTTTCCAATTGGGATTTGAAAGTATTTGAATTTTATTACCTTTTTAGGATGTTACATAAACTTACAAATACCTTCCTCATCCTTTGGACAACCTTCACCCCAAAGTCATCTCACCAACTATGAAGCAGCCTTCACTTGAAGTAACTTCAAGCTCCCCCTTGAAGTAGCCTTCCTCCTTGAAGTAGCTTCCCATTGAGACCTTCTAGAAGTAGTCCAAAGTCCTTCTTCTCCACCGAGAAGATCCTTCTCCACCTGAGAAGATAGTACCCTCTCCAATCTGTAGCCTCCAACCCTAGGAGTATCAAGGAGAGTACAAGCAATAAGAAGGAACAAGAAGGGAAAATAGAAATTACAATTACCGTTGTAGCACAAGGCTTGATTTCCTATATCAAGCATTTTGATCTCCTAACCGATGTGTGTGAAAGTGTAAGTATGGTGGAAAGGAGATTCTAGCCTACAAGACATAAATTTGTAGCAATAGAAAAGATTAGCAAATTGTTAGAGTTGCTCAATTGCTCACAAGAATAGATTGTATATTGCAAGTATGTATGCTCAAGTATTGCACAAGTGTGTTTTGGGTGTCCTAAGGCATGTCCTATTTATAGGAATGGCCTATGAGTGCTTAAGAACGTTCTAGATACTTTCTAGGGGGGTCTAAGTGCTCAACTAGTCGTTAGGTATCTACTAATTGCTTTAGCAATGACTAGTTTATTATTTTTGAAAAGTGCAGACATAGACAATCTCGATCGAGAAGTTTGTCGACCGAGAGTCCGTCGGTCGAAGTTTTTGTCGACTGAAGGATGGTCTGGAGAAGGTGTATATAACGTTCGATTCCAACTCCCAACTACCTTGTATGTTGTGTCTATTGGCTATAGAATCTATTAGAAAAATTAACCTGGGAGACTCTCAATCGAGAAGATGTTCGACCGAGTGTGTCTCGGTCGACAAATAGTTCGACCGAGAATGTCTCTCTTTTGGTGGTTCTAGATGAATACTAAGTGTGTGTATGAGTGTGCAGTTGTGACACTATTATGGGGGATGACCTATCTAAGTGTTGTGAATGGCTAGGGAAGATCTAAATGCTTGATTTACATGATATCTAAGTACTTGTACATTATATACTTGTACACATTTTTATATTTGATTACAATCATGAAATTAACACATTGTGAGCATTTAGATCTTCCAAATTTGTGTCATCCACCTAGTTCCTGCAACACTCAAATAGCACGTTAGATCCACAAGAATGAAATGTTTGTTATTTTCAAAACAAAGGGATGTTGATGATGTCTATTTAGCCAACAATCTCCCCCTTTTTGAAGATGACAAACATTTCAAAATATAAATCAAATAATCTTAAAATGAGTTGAGTTTCATACCTGAGATTTACCTTGTGTATTCGTTCTCTTGTTTATGGAATGTGTGCTTATTATTCCCAAAGAAGTGTGGAACATAAATTCCAACTCTTAGGAAATATAGCAACTTTTATGTAAAGCCAAGAGATTATGAAACTCATTGATGGAGTATTTTAAGATTTATATTATTTCTCCCCCTTTGTCATTTCAAAAAGATAGTCGTTAAAATCATGTGTTAAATCTCCCCCTTAATTTGTTCTCCCCTTTCAAAAAGATAACCATCAAATCATTTGTAAGAATGTCCATTTGAAGCCAAAATGTAAGGATCAGAAAAACCAACTGATTTAAGAAGCACAAATGTCAAAGAAAATATCTTCTAAGGGAGTAATGAGGAGTTGCTTCCTTATTGTATTGAATTGATCTAATGGAAGTGGTTTTGTGAAAATATCAGTCAATTGATCTTCCGTATCAACATGATGAAGGGATACATGATTTTTAGAGATATGATCCCTTAGAAAATGATGACGAATTTTAATATGTTTGGCACGGCTGTGTAAAATAGGATTATGTGCCAAGTTTATAGCGCTTGTATTGTCACAAAAGATAGGCGTAGATAAAAATGTAAAACCATAATCATTTAAAACTTGTTGCATGTAAAGCACTTGAGCACAACAAGACCCGACTGCCATATATTCAGCTTTAGTGGTAGATAGGGCAACCATGTTTTGTTTCTTGCTAAACCATGATACTAAGGCTCTTCCTGATAAGAAACAACTTCCGCTTGTGTTTTTTCGGTCAAGTCAAAAACCAACGTAATCGGCATCGGTATAAGCTTTCAAATCCAAAGATTGTCTTTTAGGATACCATAAACCATAGTTTGTGGTGCCGGCTAAGTATCTTAGAATTTGTTTGACAGCTTGAAAATGAGTTTGCATGGGTTTTGATTGAAATCTAGCACAAAGTCCAATGGAAAACATGATATTCAGTCTAGAAGCGGTTAAGTAAAGCAAGCTACCAATCATGGCCCTATATAAGGAATCATCAATGGGTTTCCCATTTTCATCCTTATCAATTTTAGTAGAGGTAGCCATTGGAGTGGTAGCATGTTTGCAATGTTCCATCCCAAAACATTTTAAAAGTTCATTTATATACTTCTCTTGGCTTATAAAAATCTCAGCGGGCGTTTGCTTTATTTGAAAACCAAGAAAGAAAGTCAATTCTCCCATGAGACTCATTTCAAATTCCTTTTGCATAATATCACTAAATTGTTTACATAAAGATTCATTTGATGCACCAAATATAATATCATCAACATAAATTTGAACAACTAAAAAGTCGGATTCATATGTTTTGAAAAATAAAGTAGAATCTAAATTTCCAATTGAAAAATTGTTATCAAAGAGATAGTTTCTAAGCCTTTCATACCAATTTCTAGTGCTTGTTTTAAACCATAAAGTGCTTTCTTAAGTTTGTAAACATGATCATCTTTTCAAAACTAGGTGGTTGGGAAACATATACTTCCTCTTGTATTATTCCATTTAGAAATGCACTTTTTACATCCATTTGGAATAGTTTAATATTTTTGTGGGCAGCTATAGCTAGTAGCATTCTAATGGCTTCAAGTCTTGCCACTGGTGCATAAGTTTCATCAAAGTCTATTCTTTCTTGTTGATTATACCCTTGTGCTACCAACCTAGCTTTATTTCTTACTACTTCCCCAACTTCATTTAACTTATTTCTAAAAACCCATTTAGTTCCAATAATAGTTTTATCTTGAATTGGAACTAAGTCACATACATCATTCTTAGTGAATTGGTTTAATTCTTCTTGCATTGCCATTATCCAATAATCATCTTTTAGAACTTCAATCACCTTCTTAGGTTCAATTATAGATACAAATGCCATATTTGCAACATCTCTAAAAGATGATCGGGTTTTTACTTTATCCTTAGGATTTCCAATGATCAGTTCTTGAGGATGATCTTTAATGAGTCTAGGAACGGGTTGTTGTGTCTCAACTTTTTTATCATTTTGATCATCTTTAGTTGATATGGTTAGATTTTCTACTTGATTAGTAATATCAACTACATCATTATTTTTAGTACTTAGTTCTTCATGAAAAGTAATGTGAATGGAGTCTTCAACTTTTCTAGAGATAGTGTTGTAAACTCTAAATGATTTACTAGAAGTTGAATATCCCAAGAAAAAGGCTTTTTGTGATTTAGAGTCAAACTTTTCTCTACCATCTTTTGTGTTTAAGATATATCAAGTTGAGCCAAAAGTATGAAAATAGTCAACCCTTGGTTTCTTAGTATACATGATTTCATATGGTGTTTTCTTCATATAAGAGTGTATGGTTACTCTATTTAGCACATAACAAGCTGTGTTTACTGCTTCGTCCCAAAATGTTTTAGGTGTATTATGTTCAAGCATCATAGTCCTAGTCATTTCTTGTAATGACCGATCTTTCCTTTCAACTATGCCATTTTGTTGTGGAGTGTGTGGAGCAGGAAAATTGTGAGTGTAGCCTTGAGATGTGCAGAATTCTTCAAATAGATGATTCACAAATTCTCCACCATGATCACTTCTAATTGTGCATATTTTGTTTTGTAATTGATTTTCAATCTTTGAACAAAATTGTATGAAAGTTTGAATAGTATCATCTTTATTTGCAAGAAAATGTACCTATGTATATCTATTGTAGTCATCAACAATAACAAAGCAATATCTTTTCTCACCAATAGATTGTGTCATCATAGGTCCGAACAAATCCATATGAATAAGTTCTAGTGATCTACTAGTGCTAAGCATGTTTTTGGATTTAAAAGAAGTTTTAGTTTGTTTACCCAAAGTACATGGTTCACAACATTCAGATCGATCAAAAGCTAACTTAGGAAAACCACAAACAAGATCATATTTAACTAGCTTTTTGATAACATATGAACTAGCATGACCTAATTTTCTATGCCATAGTTGTAAAGAATTTTCTTTTGCAATTAAACATTTTCCAACTACATATTGCATATGTTATGACCCACTCCATGATTAACTACTAAGTACAATGATTAGTGCATAATTAAGTTAATTGATATAAGTTAAGTGCTCATGTGGTGATTAGTGCATCATCAAGTTAGTTAAGCTAAGCTAAGTGCTTAAGATGTGATTAGTGTTTTGAATAGCCGAGACAATCTCATTAGCATGATTTCTCACATTGAGGTTGTAGAAGATTTCACGCTTGAAACTTTGCAAGAAAAATTACTCAATTCGGACTTATGGAGAGAAAGTTATGAGGGTTTCAAGTTCTGGGGTTTTAATATGCAATTTTTCCAAAAACAATTTGCTTAAATACCCTTTTTTTCCTTTCTCCCTTATCTCATTCTTTCACGATTCCAGTAGCTAAGGCGGCGTACTGTAGCTGCGCGATTGCAGCAGCAAGGAGGGGAATTGAGGGGCGATTCCCCTTAGCCGTTCCAGCGATTTCTTCTTTTCTTCCTCCTCTCCTCTCTACATCCTCCACTACTTCACCTGCCCATCTAGCCAGCCGCCTAGCAGTTTGACCAGCGGCAAGCAGCAGCAGGTTGCGGCTGCTGTTGCACGGCCAGGAGGGGGCCATCTTGGGTGCGCCTAGCAGCAGGAATAGCTGCTCTCGACTCCGAATGAGAGGTCCAAGCAAGATTTTCAGCTTCGAGCCATGAATCGAGCTCTTTCCACCAATCTGGGCTAGGCGTGATGTTGGTCTGTGCAACTGAACAGTGAACATGAGAAATTCAAAGGTCTGGAAATCGGCTCTGGGCGCATCTCCGTAAGAATGTGAATATCGCGAATAGTTGTGGGTAGAATTTCACTGACTAGTATGATTTAACTCTGGTGTTTGGAAATTTTTAGTTAATTGCGCGTTTTTCGTTGATAACAGGCTTTGGGCAGTATTTGGCGTCGCCCGGCTTTTTATTTCATAAATGGCTTCTTTAAGCTTTTATATGATCTAGTTTAGCATCTGATCAGTGTGGATTGGACCAGTGAATTTACATGGTTCATTGGAACCTAAATTGCTCAGTATGAATGTTGAAATTAGTAATACACGGCCAATAATTTTACAGTTTAGGTATAAACCCAAGCAATACAGATTTTGTAAATTATAAGATGCACGATTTCAAAGAAAGTACAATAACATAAAAATATACAATAAAACCCTAGTTGCATGCTTCCTCTTATGTTAATGTGTGTGAATTAACATTTACATGAATTGGCACATTTCTCTTGAGATATTACTAGAAATTCTCAAGTATTGTTAATAATTCGTGTTATGATACGTAAGTAACTCTTAATTGAGTTATGTGATGCACAAACTAGGATTAGGGTTAATGTGCACGTTCTTCGAGAAATTTTAGATAATTGATAAATGTTACAGATGATTTCTCATATGTGATATGTGAAGTAAATTATTCTTATCAGTGCAATAAGATGTTAAATTGCATGAATTTAGTATGTATGTGCCAAATTGATATGGGTTTGGATTATTTATGAATTTTTAATCTGTCTGCATGCATGATATAATGATTACTCAAAATTTACAATAAATTCAAGTATAATGCTCTATCCGTCCTGGACATAACTCAACTAAGATTTACTTACTTATCATAACACGAATTATTAGCAATACTTGAGAATTTCTAGTAATATCTCAGATAAATGTGTCAATTCATGTAAATGTTAATTCACACACATTAACATAAGAGGAAGCATGCAACTACGGTTTTATTGCATATTTGTATGTTATTGTACTTTCTTTGAAATCGTGCATCTGATAATTTACAAAATCTGTATTGCCTGAGTTTATACCCAAACCGTACCATTATCGGTCGGGTATTACTAATTTCAACATTCACATTGAGCAATTTAGGTTCCGATGAGCCATGTAAATGCACCGGTCCAATCCACATTGATCAGATGCTAAACTAGATCATATAAAAGCGTAAAGAAGCGATTTATGAAATAAAAAGTTGGGCGACGCCAAATTCTGTCCAACGTCTGTTATCAGCGAAAAACGCGCAATTAACCAAAAATTTCCAAATACGAGAGTTAAATCATGCTAGGTGACAATTCGGGATGTTCGGATTGGTCTGGAAATACGACGAGAGTCGGTTTCCGGGCGAATTTCAGGTTGTCTTCAACCTTTGAATTTATCTGTTCACTGCTCAGTTGCACAGAGCAACATCACGCCTAGCTCAGGTTGGCCGAAAGAGCTCAATTCATGGCTGGAAGCTGAAAATCTTGCTTGGACCTCTCATTTGGAGTCAAGAGCAGCTATTCCTACTGCTAGGCGCACCCAAGATGGCCCCCTCCTAGACGTGCAACAGCAGCAGCAACCTGCTGCTGCTTGCCGCTGGTCAAACTGCTGGGCGATTGGCTAGCTGGGTGGGTGAAGTAGTGGAGGAAGTAGAGAGGAGGAAGAAAAGAAGAAATCGCTGGAACGGCTAAGGGGAATCGCCCCTCGGTTCGCCTCCTTGCTGCTGCAATCGCGCAGCTACAGTACGCCACTTAGCTACTGGAATCGATCGTGAAAGAATGAGATAAGGGGAAAAGGGTATGTAAGCAAAAAAAAATTGGAAAAATTGCATATAAACCCTAGAACTTGAAACCTCATAACTTTCTCTCCGTAAGTCCGAATTGAGTGATTTTTCTTGCAGTTTCAAGCGTGAAATCATCTACAACCTCAATGTGAGAAATCATACTAATTAGCTTGTCTCAGCTAATCGAAACACTAATCGCATCTTAAGCACTTAGCGTAGCTAAATTAACTTGATGATGCACTAATCACCACATGAGCACTTAACTTATCTCAATTATTAATTATGCACTAATCATTGTACTTACTAGTTAATCATGGAGTGGGTCATAATAATAATCGCATCTTAAGCACTTATCTTAGCTTAATTAACTTGATGATGCACTAATCACCACATGAGCACTTAACTTATCTCAATTAACTTAATTATGCACTAATCATTGTACTTACTAGTTAATCATGGAGTGGGTCATAACAATAAATGTATCTCAATTAACTTAATTATGCACTAATCATTGTACTTATTAGTTAATCATGGAGTGGGTGATAACAATACCTACCT
Source organism: Alisma plantago-aquatica (assembly GCA_963693085.1). Lineage (NCBI taxonomy): Eukaryota > Viridiplantae > Streptophyta > Magnoliopsida > Alismatales > Alismataceae > Alisma > Alisma plantago-aquatica. The sequence continues at coordinate 203,019,371 of OY856410.1, read as the reverse complement.
CATACAAACATATGGATGATCTACACTTTCTCCCTTAACTCATTCTTGGTATGGCCATGTATGAAGCTCTGTATGGTAGAAAGTGTAGATCACCCATATGTTGGTATGAGGTAGGTGAAAAGCATTTTCTTAGACCAGAGATAGTGGATTTGACCACTGAAAAGATTACTGTGATCAGAGAACAGTTGAAAGCTGCTCAGGACAGGCAGAAGAGTTACGCTGAGAAGAGACGTAGACCTCTTAAGTTTGAGGTTGGTGATGAAGTGTATCTGAAGGTTTCACCATGGAAGGGAGTGCTGAGGTTTGGTAAGAGAGGCAAACTGACTCCTAGGTTTATGGGCCCGTATCCTATCATTGAGATGATTGAACCTGTAGCCTATAGGTTGGAATTGCCATCCGAATTGGTTAATTTACATGATGTGTTTCATGTATCGACGCTGAAGAAATGTTATCCTGGTACAGAGAAGATAATGGACCCAGAACCTGCACAACTCAGATCAGATGTGTCCTATGTTGAAGAATCAGTACAGATAGTTGATCAAAGGATCAAGAAACTCAAGAATCGCGAGATACCATTAGTGAAAGTTCTGTGGAGAAATCATAATCTAGAGGAAGCCACGTGGGAGCTTGAGTCTGAGATGCATAACAAGTTTCCTTTTCTCTTTTAGGAATTTCGGGACGAAATTCTTATAATGGAGGGAGATTGTTATGACCCACTCCATGATTAACTAGTAAGTACAATGATTAGTGCATAATTAAGTTAATTCAGATAAGTTAAGTGCTCATGTGGTGATTAGTGCATAATCAAGTTAATTAAGATAAACTAAGTTCTTAATATGTGATTAGTGTTTTGATTCACATTGAGGATGTAGAGGATTTCACGCTTGAGACTTTACAAGAAAAATCACTCAATTCAGACTTACGGAGAGAAAGTTATGAGGGTTTCAAGTTCTGGGGTTTAATATGCAAATTTTCCAATTTTTTGCTTAAATACCCCTTTTCCATTTCTCCCTTATCTCATTCTTTCACAATCCATTCCAGTAGCTAAGGCGGCGTACTGTATCTGCGCGATTGCAGCAGTAAGGAGGCGAACCGAGGGGCGATTCCCCTTAGTCGTTCCAGCGATTTCTTCTTTTCTTCCTTTCTTCCTCCTCTCGTCTCTACTTCCTCCACTACTTCACCCACCCAACTAGCCAGCCGCCTAGCAGTTTGACCAGCGGCAAGCAGCAGCAGGTTGTGGCTGCTGTTGCACGGCCAGGAGGGGGCCATCTTGGGTGCGCCTAGCAGCAAGAATAGCTGCTCTTGACTCCGAATGAGAGGTCCAAGCAAGATTTTCAGCTTCCAGCCATGAATTGAGCTCTTTCCGCCAACTTGGGCTAGGCGTTGCTTGATGTTGCTCTATGCAACTGAGCCGTGAATAGAGAAATTCAAAGGTTGAAGACAACCTAAAATTCACCCGGAAACTGGCTCTGGACACATTTATGGACGAATCTGAACATCCCGAATCGATGTGCACTCACCTAGCATGATTTAACTCTGGTGTTTGGAAATTTTTAGTTAATTGCGTGTTTTTCATTGATAACAGGCATTGGGCAGTATTTGGCGTCGCCCGACTTTTTATTTCATAAATCGCTTCTTTACACTTTTACATGATCTAGTTTAGCATCTGATCAGTGTGGATTGGACCAGTGAATTTACATGGTTCATCAGAACCTAAATTGTTCGATGTGAATGTTGAAATTAGTAATACACCACCGATAATGGTATGGTTTGGGTATAAACCCATGCAATATAGATTTTTTAAATTATCAGATGCACTATTTCAAAGAAAGTATAATAACATAAAAATATGCAATAAAACCCTAGTTGCATGCTTCCTCTTATGTTAATGTGTGTGAATTAACATTTATATGAATTGGCACATTTCTATGAGATATTACTAGAAATTCTCAAGTATTGTTAATAATTCGTGTTATGATACGTAAGTAACTCTTAATTGAGTTATGTGATGCACAAACCAGGATTAGGATTAATGTGCATGTTGTTCGAGAAATTTTAGATAATTGATAAATGTTACGGATGATTTCTCATATGTGAAGTAAATTACTCTTATCAGTGCAATAAGATGTTAAATTGCATGAATTTAGTATGTATGTGCCAAATTGATATGGGTTTGTATTATTTATGAATTTTTAATCTATTTGCATGCATGATTTAATGATTACTCAGTATTTACAATGAATTTGAGTATACTTCTCTATCAGTTCTGGAATGATAGCGTATTGTGATTTGAACTCCAATCAAATAGATGAGGTACCATAGAGATACCAAAGTCAAGAACAAGTAAGAGAGAGAAGCAATGTAGTAAGAATTTCTCCTAGAATAATAAAATAATATATTTAAGGGCCCTGACACCGTAGAACCCCTTTGAGAGGTTTGTGCCTTAGGGGTGAAACGACCTAACCCTGGCAGTGTCCAGTACACGAGGGAAGGTCGGAGACTCGTTTCCAACACTAATCAGACGTCCTGGTGGCACGAGGGTACAGTTTGTAGTGTCCAACACTAACCAGACATCCTGGTGGCACTAGAGAGTAGTTTACAGTGTCCAACACTAACCAGACGTCCTGGTGGTACTGGAGTACAGAAAAGTGTTTCCAACACTAACCAAACGTCCTGGTGGCACAGCTTGACTCTCCGCCTGTGTACTCAGCTTAGAGGAGGAGTTCAGTTTACGGCACCATAGGATGCCGAGGCCAGAGAGCCAGAGTTCCTACAGTAGACCAGGACAGCAGTCAGACTTAGCTATCCCGGGGTGTCAGCTAAGTCTTGTACGGTGGGATCGTAGTTCGTTACGAGTCTTCATATGTAGAGTACACTTCATATGATCAGGGCATAAGATAAAATATGTTCATATAGGTTCACAGAGTTTTTTTTATAAGTTAAAGAGTTAAGAAAGATATGAGTTAGCTTCACAGTAGTTGTTCTTTAAGTGAAATTTTAGTATTTTATGTTCATTAATTGTATCCAAAGCTTTGCATCAATTGTTATCATAATGAAATGTTGACATCTTTTGTTGTTACAATTATATTACTTAGACCTGCTCAGTGCAGTATTTCTTGCATATTATTCCAAATAATAAACATAAATGAGTTATCTGCGATGGTTGGGTGAAATTCTATTCACTGAGCCAGTAGCTCACCAACCTACTGAAACATTTTTTTCAGGTCATCATCAGCACGAGGAAGATGAAGGATTGTATCACCCGAGTACTTAGAAGGTAGTACGTAGTTAGTTAGAGGTCTCTTAGTCCTTTCCCCTCAGTCCTTGGGACATGGTGTAGTAGAAAGAGAGAGAATGTAAAGTAATATGTAGTTTAGTTGTCAATTAACTATTGCACTTTATATTTTGCAAGTAAGTTATATTATGTTGTTTAAACTCTGAAGTATCTTTCAAGATTTAGAAACAAGTTTGATTCTGCAGTTATTAAAGTTTTAGATTATTCTAAGTGAAAAGATTTTTCCTTTAAGCTAATTTTAAGTGATCAAGAAAAGAAAAAGTTAAGGGTGGTTTACCGAGGGTGGCTCCCCGGTCTTCGGGGTCATTACAGATGGCACGGGGATCGGGGCGTCACAACAGCTTTGGCTAAGATATATATGTGGATGAGATAGTCAAGTTGCATGGTATTCCAATTTCAATTATATCAAATAGAGATCCCAAGTTCACCTCCAGGTTTTGGAATCAATTTCATCGTGCTTTGGGCAAAAAGTTGAGGTTCAGTACAGCTTTTCACCCACAGACGGATGGTCAATCAAAGAGGACCATTCAGACTCTTGAGGACATGTTGAGAGCATGTGTCTTGTATTTCAGTGGAAGTTGGGAAGAACACTTGAGCCTTATAGAGTTTGCATACAATAATAGTCACCATTCCAGTCTTGGCCGTAAGTCCGAATTGATTGATTTTTCTTGCAAAGTTTCAAGCGTGAAATCCTCTACAACCTCAATGTGAGAAATCATGCTAATTAACTTGTCTCCGCTAATCAAAACACTAATCGCATCTTAAGCACTTATCTTAGATTAATTAAATTGATGATGAACTAATCACCACATGAGCACTTAACTTATCTCAATTAACTTAATTATGCACTAATCATTGTACTTACTAGTTAATCATGGAGTGGGTCATAACAATGAAACCCTCATAACTTTATCTCCGTAAGTCCGAATTGAGTGATTTTTCTTGCAAAGTTTCAAGAATGAAATCCTATACAACCTCAATGTGAGAAATCATGCTAATTAGCTTGTCTCAGCTAATCAAAACACTAATCGCATCTTAAGCACTTAGCTTAGCTTAATTAACTTGATGATGCACTAATCACCACATGAGCACTTAACTTATCTCAATTAACTTAATTATACATTAATAATTGTACTTACTAGTTAATCATGGAGTGGGTCATAACAGCATAGAGTTAGGTCTAAGGATATATAGATTTCCAACTCTTTTTCCTTCATAAACAACATTTGTAGTGTTTTCTATTAGTAACTTGCAGCAATTGTTGTTGAATAAAGCATCATATCCACTATCACATAATTGACTGACACTTATTAAATTATGGTGCAAACTATCAACAAGTAAAACATTCTTTATTTCAAGGTTTGTACCAATATTACCTATTATAACAATTTTACCTTTACCATTGTCTCCAAAAGTAATTGTTCCGCTTTTCTTTTCCTCAAAAGTTTGAAATGCATCCTTGTTCCCGGTCATGTGTTTGGAACATCCACTGTCAACTACCCAATCCTGCAATAAAATATAGGTTTTAGTACCCATGTGATTGTCCATTATGGTTAGGTATGTTTAATAATAAACTAAATCATGATTTAACAAATTAAACTGAACATATCTTCATTCGGTTGAAAAATATTTCGATCGACAAATGTCTCGGTTGAACAATTTGTCGATCGATAAAGTTGTTGTTGTACAGGTTGAAACTGAACTAAAATAGAAATTCACTTGGTCGATAATTTCTTGACCGATTTTTGCTCCGATCGAAAATTCTTCGACCGGAATAGTTGTTGTTTTCACTATAAATTATGTTGTAGATTTCAGATTTGTCATAGGCATTCCCTCAGTCGAATATTTTCTCAGACGAGGATGTCTCGGTCGAACTGTTTGTCGGTCGAGAATGTTTCTGTTTGTTTCAGTAAATTGTTTATGTTAATTTGGGCTTAAATCATTGTAATATGCTAAGGTACCATTCCATTTAGTTGAGATGAGACATTAAGATATTCAAATGAAGTGTTAGGTCAAATCTCAACTTAATCATATTAAATTTGCTAAGTTTGGGGTCTTGGAACCCATACTAAATCAACATCCTTTTTCTTGTAAGGACATGAAAAGGAATAATGTCCAAGATGCAAGTAATAATTACAACAAATAAAATCAATTTCATTTCTTTTTGTAGGATTTTGAGTTGTGTTCTTGGGTACAAACATGATCTTGGTCTTGGGTGCTTGAGTTCCCCTAGGTTTTGGTTGATAAGAATTTTCTTTTGGAACATATCCTAAACCTCTTCTTCCACTATAACCAGAAGAGTTCTTTAGGATCTTATCAAGAATATCATTGGTTCTCAAGCTACTAACTTCTTTTTGTAACTTAGCAATCTCATCAATTTTCTTTTTAATATCTAACTTTGATTGATCTAGATTAGATAATAAAGCATCTCTTTTCTTAAAAATAGTATCATAATCTAGATGATTACATAGGATAGGTTGAGTCTGGAAATTATTCAGTTTTGCAAGAAAATCAACCTTTTCTTGAGAAAGAAGATCATGATTTGTTTCTAAAGTAAGCAACTTCATATTGCAATCATTTAAAGATGATTTCAAGGTCAAATTTTCAGAAGCAATACTGTCCTTTTCGAAAGAAAGACTATTCAACCTAGCATATAGATCCTCATTAGTTCTAGTAACCTGCTTTAGTTTCTTTTTGTAATCAACATATTTGTCATGAGTATCTTGTAGACTAACAATTATATCTTCTTTTGGAAAATCAAGAAGGTTTACCTCTTGAGAATCATCACTATCATCTTCTTTGTCTATGAGACACTCCACATTCCCTTCTCCACTTTCACTATCACTTGACTCATCCCATGCAACTTTGTATGCTTTTTCTCCCTTCTTCTTGGATGAGCTTTTCTTTCCTTTCTTTGCTTTAGGACATTCATTCTTGAGATGTCCCTTATTTCCACATTCAAAACACCTAGGAGAGGAAGAAGAAGAAGAACCAATAATTTTGTTAGATTTAAATCTTCTATATTTCTTACCCTTTACAATTAGAGCCTCTTCTCCCTCATCTCCATCACTTGTTTCATCACTTTCTTGAGTGATGACCTTTGTAGCCTTGAAAGTCATGTTCTTCTTTCTTCCTTGTTGAAGTTCACGCTCTCGTCTTTCTTCCTCCTCTACGGTTGCTTCGTGTGCTTCTAAGTTGCCAATGAGTTGCTCCATCCTTAGTCAGGTGAGGTCATTGGCTTCTTTAATTGCAGTCACCTTAGGCTTGTACTTAGGAGGAAGAGACCTAAGAATTTTTGACACTTTATCTTCTTCACTAATGGTTTTACCTAATGCATTTAAACCATTAACAATAGAAGAAAACTTTGCATACATTTTACTAATAGACTTATTTGGTTCCATACGAAATTGTTCAAACTTTTGTTTAAGCATGCCAATTTTGGAATTTTTAACTTGAACAGCTCCTTCATAGGTAATAGAGAGTCTATGCCATATCTCATATGTTATTTTACAATTTGATATTCTATTGAATTCACCAACGGAAATTGAACAATAGAGTATACTTACAGCTTTTGCATTCATTTGGGTTAATCTTATTGTATTAACATCCAAAGTTGCATACTCTGTTTGAGAAAAGTCATATGGATTTGACACCATCCTCCAGAGATCTCAGTTATCCTTGGAAGTAGAACTGCATCCTCCTCTTCCAGTAGGTGTAGTTAGTGCCATCAAAAGGTGGAGGTCTAACCACGAGTGTCCCTTCCAAGTTGAGTTTGTTGAGTACCCCGTCACCCATTCTTCAAGACTTTGTTAGAGTTCCTTGAAGCATAGCTCTGATACCAATTGAAAAGCCACTAGAGGGGGGTGAATAGGGTTTTATAATTATTTTAACAATAATTCAACTCAAGCAACCACAATTGAGATAAGAAGAAAGAGGCAAGGTGTTTAGAGTGGTTCCACCCTTAGCAAAAACTAAGAGAGTCAGTCCACTACCCAATTGTTTCCAATTGGGATTTGAAAGTATTTGAATATTATTACCTTTTTAGGATGTTACACAAAATTACAAATACCTTCCTCACCCTTTGGACAACCTTCACCCCGAAGTCATCTCAACAACTATGAAGTAACCTTCACTTGAAGTAACTTCAAGCTCCCCCTTGAAGTAGCCTTCCTCCTTGAAGTAGCTTCCCCTTGAGACCTTCTAGAAGTAGTCCAAAGTCCTCCTTCTCCACTGAGAATATCCTTCTCCACCTGAGCAGATAGTACCCTCTCCAATCTGCAGCCTCCAACCCTAGGAGTAGCAAGGAGATTATAAGAAATAAGAAGGAACAAGAAGAGAAAATGGAAATTACAATTACCGTTGTAGCACAAGGCTTGATTTCCTATATCAAGCATTTTGATCTCCTAACCAATGTGTGTGAAAGTGTAAGTATGGTGGAAAAGAGATTCTAGCATATAGGACACGAATTTTTAGCAATGGAAAAGATTAGCAAATTGCTAGAGTTGCTCAATTTTTCACAAGAATAGATTGTAGATTGCAAGTATGTATGCTCAAGTATTGCACAAGTATGTTTTGGGTGTCCTAACGCATGTCCTATTTATAAGAATGGCCTATGAGTGCTTAAGGACGTTCTAGACACTTTTTAGGGGGTTCTAAGTGCTTAACTAGCTGTTAGGTATCCACTAATTACTTTAGCAACGACTAGTTTATTAATTCTGAAAAGTGTAGACAGAGACAATCTCGATCGAGAAGTTTGTCGACTGAGAGTCCGTCGGTCGAAGTTTTTTTCGAACGAGGGACGGTCTGGAGAAGGTATATATAACGTTCGATTCCAACTCCCAACTACCTTGTCTACTGTGTATAATGGCTATAGAACCTATTAGAAGAATTAACCTGGGAGACTCTCGGTCGAGAAGATGTTTGACCGAGTGTGTCTCGGTCGACAAATAGTTCGACCGAGAATGTCTCTATTTTGGTGGTTCTAGATAAATACTAAATGTGTGTATGAGTGTGCAGTTGTGACACTATTTTGGGGGATGACCTATCTAAGTGTTGTGAATGGCTAGGGAAGATCTAAACGCTTTATTTACATGACATCTAAGTACTTGTACATTATATACTTCTACATGTTTTTATATTTGATTACAATCATGAAATTAACACATTGTGAGCATTTAGATCTTCCAAAGTTGTATCATCTACCTAGTTCATGCAACACTCAAATAGCACGTTAGATCCACAAGAATGAAATGTTTGTTATTTTCAAAACAAAGGGATTTTGATGATGTCCATTCAGCCAACAATACATAGATCTACATTATATGTAGAAAATGGAGCATTTTTTAACTTCATGCAGATTTTGCTCCAGTTTCAGTTTTTGGTTTAAGACTAGTGGTTTTCATGCAGAAACGGCCTTCTAAGCAAGACTCATCGCTTTTCCATGAGCACTGATACTTTTTGGGTAAATTCTGTAATCTTGAGGGTCAAAATAGATATTTATGATTTTTTCTATAGCACTTTAGCTTGCATTCTGGGTTGTTCAAGTATATGCTTTAACTTGCTTTTCTTTCTATGCTTGGACAAGCTCCTATCTGTGCTCTTCTACTCTCCCTATATAACTTATTGTTATCTCCTTTCCTCTAACAAGTGGTGTTTCTTATTTCTTCATACCCCCACTTTTTGAAATGACAAAGGGGGAGAAAGGTATGTCTTCTTTTAAAAGAGGAAGAAGGCATGTCTTACATGAAGAGGAGAAGTATGTCCATGTAAAGGGGAGAAGGTAAATGGGAGAAGACATATATGTGTAGAACATATATGAGTAGAAGACATAGTATTCTATAAATGTTATGAAAGCTAACCATGCAGGGAAAATAGCATCAATTGAGGGGGGCATATGAGCATCAATTGAAACCCCTAGGTTTCTCCGAAGATATGATTTTACTTTAAAGCTTTCAATACATTTATGGAATGGTTTGTCATCTTCAAAAAGGGGTGGAATGTTGACTCAAGGTCAAATAGGTCAATGTTGACCAACGTCTAAATTGACTAAACCTGTGTTTTGATGATGACTAACCATTCCACATATTTGTGTCTAATGTCTCTACTTGAGTGATTTCAGATTAGGTATAGACACACACCAAATGCCCTAACTTGCACATATCAAATTGGAGAAAAGATAAGTCAAAGTCAATACAAGTGCACATTTTTATAATATGATGTAAATCCATTAGAATCATGTTGAAAATCACTTGTAATGATTGTATGACTTGTAATTAAGCTTATCGAATATTTAAGCACTCAAAAGCCATTTTCCAAAATTCACATCAGGCTGTTCATCGGTCGAGTTCTGTGAGTTGCAAACTCGACCGATCCTGATTGGATCTTGAAAATGACTTTTGATCAGTTGAGTTTACACTTCACAGAACTCGACCGATGGAGTACCTGACCAATTTGATTTTCATTGGTCGGTCGAGTTTCCCCAGGACAAACTCGACCAATGGTCTAAATATCGGATTTGTCTTTTACTCTATCGGTCGAGATACCCTTATAGAAACTTGACCGATTGTACTGTACGGAAAAGTGCAAAAAAGTTCTTCTAGCCGTTGTGGAGTTGCAACAAGTGAAAATATATCTGTTGCAAGCCACAAAATGACTAGTTTTTGTTCTCAAGTGCTCCCAAAGGCTAAGAGGCATCCCCAACTATAAATATGACCCCTTGGGCTTCATTCCAAGGTTGAGCATTCAATGCAAACTCTATGTGAGGTTCCTATTCTATAGTTGAGTGCTTCTTACAGCCTCCTCTCTCTCTCTAAACTTAATCACTTGCTACATCCATTAGAGTGAGTAGGAGATTTGTAAGAGAGCTCGTCCTACATGTATATCTTGTGAGGCTCTCACTTCCACCACCTCTCTATCTCTCATTTAAACCATGAAGATGAAGGTTCTCTATATTTGCTAAGAGAGGTCAAGAAGAACAAGGGAAGGCATCCCTTGGTGAAGATCAAGGCTGAAGACTTGGAGCAAGAGTGGGTAAGCCCTTGGTGAAAGCAGAAGACTCCTTGCTCAAGTGGGTAAGTCCTTGGTGGAAGCTTCTCTGAGTGAAGGTGAAGTCCAAGGTGGAAAATCTAAGAAGAGTGGGTAATCCCTGCAAGGCTGAAGACTTGTGCAAGAGTAGGTAAGTCCTTGGAAGAAGGCAGAAGACTCCTTGCAAAGTGGGTAAGTCCTTGGTAAGGTTGAAGACTATTTGTATTACATAGGTAAGTCCTTTGGTGGTCATGTATTGTATCTCTTGTAATGAATATAATGAAGATGCAAGGTTTAGAAATCCTAGAGGTTGACCTCTCTAGGTAGTGGACTGACACACTTCTAGTTTGAAGTGTGGAACAACTCTAAAATAGCTTGTCAGTTTGTGTATATTCAATCTCTTTCTCATCCTTGCTATGCATGTTTTAGTTGCACTCAAATTACCTATTTAGCAACCTTATCTTGTGATATATCTTGAAGGTCTAATGAATTTTGTTTAAGTGAATTCATCTCTATTCACCCCCCTCTAGAGCATCTTATCAGCCATTTAGGATCCAACAATTGGTATGAGAGCGGGCTTCTCCAAGCATACTTCAACAAGTAGGAGAAGATGAGCGACTACCTATGAGGGAGATACTTGATCAGCCTACCAATCTTTGATGGGATCAATTTCCTCTATTGGAGAAGAAGGCTTCAATTCTAAATCCAAAGATCAAGTCTTGAGATGTGGCAAATGGTGAACAGTCCATACAAGTTACCAACAGCAAAGATTGAAGAATGGGATGATGCTACCTTGAACAAAGCAACCTTGAATGCTATAGCCATGCACATCCTCTATGCCTCCATGACCCCCACCGAATTCAACCGGATTTCTTCATTTGAAACAGCCTATGAGGTATGGAGAAAGTTATGCATCACTTATGAGTAGACAGATCAGGTAAAGGAAAGCCAATTCTACATGCTCAAAGGGTTGCTTGTGAACTTCAAGATGGGAAAGGAGGAAATGATAGCTGACTTGTACTCAAGGCTCAACACCATTGTGAATGGTCTTGCAGTTCTAGGTCGTCCTGTCTAGAGGAGAGATCAACTCAAAGATTCTTCGAACTCTTTCCAAGAGGTGGGAACCCAAGATGAATTCCATTTAAGAAACAAGGTCTCTTAATGATGTCCCTATTGAATAGCTCATTGGATATCTACAAGTACTTGAAGTCACACTTGACAAAAGAGAAGAAGTTGAGAGACAAGAGAAGAAAGAGCTAAAGAGAATGAAGAAGGCTCAAATCAAGGCTATTATTGGTCAAGCCTCTCCATCCTCTCAAATTGAAGAAGATGCCATGTACTCCAACGATAAACTCTACAAAGGCAAGTCCTCCTCCATCTGGTGCCTCAAGTGTGGAAAGAAGGGTCACTTCATGATAGATTGTCTACAAGGTAAGGAGACCCATAATTATAAGAAAAGAGAAGATAAGTGGCACTAAAGCTCAAATAACTCCTCCAACTCAAGCTCAAGTAAAGATTCAAGTGAACGATCAAGCTCATGCTCTAGTGATGAAGGAGAATGCCATTTTGCTCTTATAGCATCAATAAGTAAAAACTCAAGTGAGGTAAATCTAAACTCCTTAGATAAAGAATCTTTGATTGCTATTATTCATGATACTTGTGCCTCTGTTAAGTCTTATAAAAGGAAAAAAGAAAAAGCTTGCTAGAATTGTTGATAATTTGCATGTAGAACTAGATGATCTTAAACATGCTAATTCATGCTTGCTTGATGATAAAAATGATTGTCTTAGTCAAGTGGATTCTCTTAAACTTGAAAATGCTAGCTTGTTTGACAAGATTAGATTTCTAGAAGCTCAACCTCTTATGCCTAGTTCTAATGAAGAGCATACTTTAATTGTTAATTCTCTCATGCATGATATTGATGTTCTTAAATCTGAAAACAAGGACAAAGATTTTGTTTTGCAGAATTAGAAACAGAAAATGCCTCTTTGCTTGCTAAAATCAATGTGAATGAATCTTGTTCTAGTTCTACTAGTAGAGAGAATGATGTTTCTACTCTTCATATTGATAGAGATTCTTATTTAACTAAAGCTCTTTGCTTAGAAAATGACATTTTGCATGCTAGAGATAATATCAATCATTTGTCTTCTACTATTACTTCTCTTATGCATGATAATGATGGTTTGAGATCTTCTTTGCAAAAATTCTTAGTTGGTAAAAATAATATTAAATACATCCTACTCCATACTACTATACAAATTGGTATACATGGTTTAGGGTATGATAGTAGTTAAAGGAATAAAGGTAAAGGACCTCCAATATTCCATGGAGAATCCTCTAGTTCCAAGACTATGGGCACATGCAACTATTGCAATGATTTTGGTCATTATTCTACTTGTTGTCCTTTTAGGAAAGCACCCAAGAGCAATAGGACTTGGGTTGCTAAGCTAACCCCTCCGGACCCAAAAATATGATTGGGGACCATTTCATCTTTCTTCTTGTAGGAACTTGCAAATGGATTGACTTGAGCTATTGAATTACAAATTGACTTCTCAATCCACATGAAAGAAGAAATGTGAGATGTGTAGAGGGTGACAACAAGTGGAAAAAGGAATGGTAAGAACAAAGGTAATGTTTTTCTTGCTTATAACTATTTCTAACTTGTTTTTTTCAAGTTAGTGTGCACTATGCATGTGGTTTTTGAGTCAAAAGTGGTATTTTGTGATTCTCTTCACACTCTTGCTCAAAAATTGTTTCTAGTGCTTTCATAGTGCATTACTAACTTGCTTACACATGTTTGGATATGGTTTATATCTTTAGCATGCCTTTAAATATGTTTTTATGAAATATATGTGCCTTTTGACAACAGCTTTGTCGCTCGAGTTTGTCCTGTTTGAAACTTGACCGATAGGCACCAATGGGTGTTGCCAGAAGTTGTCATCGGTCGAGCTGTCAATGCACAGAATTCGACCGATTACACTGTGCACAGAATACATAGTTGGCTTATTGAATGAGAATTTCCCTCTCAACTAGATTTTCTCAACCAATAGCCTTATTCTTTGACACTCTCTTTTGGTACCTTTATATATGCATATTGCCATGCTCTAAATTGCCTATCTTGCACATAACTCTATGTCTCTAATTGCTCTAAATTGGTATATCTATATATTACAATTACTTGCTTTGAGTTATTTTGCATGGTTTGATGATGATCTCTTTGGATCTCGTGGTTGTGTCTTAAATTTCTTCTGTTGTGCTCTAACTTGCTACATCTATCTAGGTGTATATCTTGTTTTGATACAACCTTGAGGTTCTTAGTGGTAATCATCTTTTGGCAATGATGCATACTTGTTAGTGAGTTATATCCTTTCATGCTTCTAAAATTGCTTATCTCTTTATTTGGATATATCTCTACATCTACTCATAGCTTGATCTATCTTGTGTATCTTTTGGTATCTCTTGCTATGATCTAGATCCTACTAGTAGTTCGAACTTGTGATAACATCTATTAGTAGTTCCTATAAATGTAGTTCTAACCTTGTTTATAATTGGCATCTTTGCTCATCTAGTGGTATTTCACTATATGCTATGCTTGTATCTTGTCTCATACATGCTCAAGCTTGTTCTTTGAATTGAATATCTACTAACTTGAGTTGTTTGCATAACATTATGATGCAAGATACATAGATCTACATTATATGTAGAAATTGGAGCATTTTTTAACTTCATGCAGCTTTTGCTCCAATTTTAGTTTTTGGTGCAAGACTAGTATTTTTCATGTAGAAACGGCCTTCTGAGCAAAACTCATCGCTTTACTATGAGCACTGATACTTTTTGTCAAATTCCGTCATCTTGAGGGTCAAAATTGCAATTTATGATTTTTTTATAGCACTTTATCTTGCATTCTGGGTTGTTCAAATATATGCTTTAACTTGCTTTTCTTTCTATGCTTGGACAAGCCCCTATCTGTGCTCTTTTACTCTCCCTATATAACTTATTGTTATCTCCTTTCCTCTAACAAGTGGTGTTTCTTATTTATTCATACCCCCACTTTTTGAAATGACAAAGGGGGAGAAAGGTATGTCTTCTTTTAAAAGAGGAAGAATGCATGTCTTACATGAAGAGGAGAAGTATGTCCATGTAAAGGGGAGAAGGTAAATGGGATAAAACATATATGTGTAGAACATATATGAGTAGAAGACATAGTATTCTATAAATGTTATGAAAGCTAACCATGCATGGGAAATAGCATCAATTGAGGGGGAGCATATTAGCTCAATCCTATTAAAACCCCAAGGTTTCTCTGAAGGTATGATTTTACTTAAAATGTTTTAATACATTTATGGAATGGTTTGTCATCTTCAAAAAGGGGGAGAATATTGACTCAAGGTCAATTAGGTCAATGTTGACTCACGTCTAAATTGACTAAACCCGTGTTTTGATGATGAATAACCATTCCACATATTTGTGTCTAATGTCTCTACTTGAATGATTTCAGATTTGGTATAGACACACTCCAAATGCCCTAACTTGCACATATCAAATTGGAGAAAAGACAAGTCAAAGTCAATACAAGTGCACGTTCTTGTAATATGATGTAAATCCATTAGAATCATGTTGTAAATCACGTGTAATGATTGTATGACTTGTAATTAATTGTAAAAAAATCACAAGCACTTAGATCAAATGTTTAAGCACTCAAAAGCCATTTTCCAAAATTTACATCAGGTTGTTCATCGGTCGAGTTCTGTGAGTTGCAAACTCGATCGATCCTGATTGGATCTTGAAAATGACTTTTGATCGGTCGAGTTTACACTTCACAGAACTCGACCGATTGAGTACCTGACCAATTCGATTTTCATTGGTCAGTTGAGTTTCCCCAGGACAAACTCGACTGATGGTTTGAATATCGGATTTGTCTTTTACTCTATCAGTCGAGTTACCCTTATAGAAACTCGAACGATTGAACTGTACAGAAAAGTGCAGAAAAATGCTTCTAGCCATTGTGGAGTTGCAACAAATGAAAATATAACTGTTGCAAGCTACAAAATGGCTAGTTTTCGTTCTCAAGTGTTCCCAAAGGCTAAGAGGCATCCCCAGTTATAAATAGGACCCCTTGGGCTTCATTCCAAGGTTGAGCATTCAATGCAAACTCTATGTGAGGTTCCTATTCTATAGTTGAGTGCTTCTTACAGCCTCCTCTCTCTCTCTCTAAGCTTAATCACTTGCTACATCCATTAGAGTGAGTAGGAGATTTTTGAAGTCAAAGGCGGAAGATCCAAGAAGAGTGGGTAATCCCTACAAAGCTGAAGACTTGTGCAAGAGTAGGTAAGTCCTTGGAAGAAGGAGGAAGACTCCTTACAAAGTGGGTAAATCCTTGGTAAGGTTGAAGACTCTTTGTATTGGATAGGTAAGTCCTTTGATGGTCATGTATTGTATCTCTTATAATGAATATAATGAAGATGCAAGGTTAAGAAATCCTAGACGTTGACCTCTCTAGGTAGTGGACTGACTCACTTCTAGTTTAAAGTGTGGAACCACTCTAAAACAACTTGTCAATTGGTGTATGTTCAATCTCTTTCTCATCCTTGCTATGCATGTTTTAGTTGCACTCAAATTACCTATTTAGCAACCTCATCTTGTGATATATTTTGAAGGTCTAATAAATTTTGTTTAAGTGAATTCAACTCTATTCACCCCCCTCTAGAGCATCTTATAACCCATCTAGGATCCAACAATTGGTATCAGAGCGGGCTTCTCCAAGTATACTTCAACAAGTAGGAGAAGATGGGTGACTACCAAAGAGGGATATACTTGATCAGCCTACCAATCTTTGATGGGAGAAATTTTCTCTATTGGAGAAGAAGGCTTCAATTTTACATCCAAGGATCAAGTTTTGAGATGTGGCAAATGGTGAATAGCCCATACAAACTACCAACAACAAAGATTGAAGAATAGGATGATGCTACCTTGAAGAAAGCAACCTTGAATGCTAGAGCCATGCACATCCTCTATTCCTCCATGACCCCCACCGAGTTCAACCGGATTTCTTCATGTGAAATGGCCTATGAGGTATGGAGAAAGCTATGCATCACTTATTTGGGGACAGATCAAGTGAAGGAAAGCCAAGTCTACATGCTCAAAGAGCTGCTTGAGAACTTCAAGATGGGAAAGGAGGAAATGATAGCCAACATGTACCCAAGGCTCAACACCATTGTGAATGGTCTTGTGGTTCTAGGTCATCCTATGTCTAGAGGAGAGATCAACTCAAAGATCCTTAGAACTCTTCCCAAGAGGTGGGAACTCAAGCTGACTTCTATTGAAGAAGCAAGATCATTTAATGATGTCCCTATTGAATAGCTCATTGGAAATCTACAAGCACTTGAAGTCACACTTGATAAAAGAGAAGAAGTTGAGAGACAAGAGAAGAAAGAGCTAAAGAGAATGAAGAAGGCTGAAATGAAGGCTCAAATCAAAGCTATTGTTGGTCAAGCCTCTCCATCCTCTCAAGTTGAAAAATATGCCATGTACTCCAAGGGTAAACTCTACAAAGGCAAGTCGTCCTCCATCTGGTGCCTCAAATGTAGAAAGAAGGGTCACTTCGAGATAGATTGTCTATAAGGTAAGGAGACGCATCATTATAAGAAAAGAGAAGATAAGTGACACTAAAGCTCAAGTAACTCCTCCAACTCAAGCTCAAGTAAAGATTCAAGTGAACGATCAAGCTCAAGCTCTAGTGATGAAGGAGAATGCCATTTTTCTCTTATAGCATCAACAAGTAAAGATTCAAGTGCGGTAAATCTAAACTATGTAGATAAAGAATCTTTGATTGCTATTATTCATGATACTTGTGCCTCTCTTAAGTCTTATAAAAGGAAAAAGAAAAAGCTTGCTAGAATTGTTGATAATTTGCATGTAGAACTGGATGATCTTGAACATGCTAATTCCTACTTGCTTGATGATGAAAATGATTGTCTTAGTCAAGTGGATTCTCTTAAACTTGAAAATGCTAGCTTGCTTGACAAGATTAGATTTCTAAAAGCTCAACCTCTTATGCCTAGTTCTAATGAAGAGCATACTTTAATTGTTAATTCTCTCATTCATGATATTGATGTTCTTAAATCTGAAAACAAGGATAAAGATTTTGTTTTGCAAAATTAGAAACAAAAAATGCCTCCTTGCTTGCTAAAATCAATGTGCATGAATCTTGTTCTAGTTCTACTAGTAGAGAGAATGATGTTGCTGCTCTTCATATTGATACAGACTCTTATTTAACTAAAGCGCTTTGCTTAGAAAATGACCTTTTGCATGCTAGAGATAATATCAATCATTTGTCTTCTATTGTTACTTCTCTTATGCATGATAATGATGGTTTGAGATCTTCTTTGCAAAGATTTTTAGTTGGTAAAAATAATCTTAATGACATCCTACTCTATACTACTAAACAAATTGTTAGACATGGATTAGGATATGATAGTAGTCAAAGGAACAACAAAGGTAAAGGACCTCCAATATTCCATGGAGAATACTCTAGTTCCAAGACTATGGGCACATGCAACTATTGCAATGATTTTGATCATTATTCTACTTGTTGTCCTTTTAGGAAAGCACCCAAGAGCAATAGGACTTGGGTTGCTAAGCTAACCCCTCTGGACCCAAAAACATGATTGGGGACCATTTCATCTTTCTTCTTGTAGGTACTTGCAAATGGATTGACTTGAGCTATTGAATTGCAAATTGACTTCTCAATCCACATGAAAGAAGAAATGTGAGATGTGTAGAGGGTGAAAACAAGTGGAAAAAGGAATGGTAAGAACAAATGTAATGTTTTTCTTGCTTATAACCATTTCTAACTTTTTTTTTCAAGTTAGTGTGCACTATGCGTGTGGTTTTTGAGTCAAAAGTGGTATTTTGTGATTCTCTTCACACTCTTGCTCAAAAATTGTTTCTAGTGCTTTCATAGTGCATTACTAACTTGCTTACACATGTTTGGATATGGCTTATATCTTTAGCATGCCTTTAAATATGTTTTTATGAAATATATGTGCCTTTTGACAACAGCTTTGTCGGTTGAGTTTGTCCTATTTGAAACTCGACCGATAGGAACCAATGGGTATTTCCAGCAGCTGTCATCGGTCGAGTTGTCAATGCACAAAATTCAACCGATAACACTGTGCACATAATACATAGTTGGCTTATTGAAAGAGAATTTCCCTCTCAACTAGATTTTCTCAACCAATAGCCTTATTCTTTGACAATCTCTTTTGGTACCTTTATATATGCATACTGCCATGCTCTAAATTACCTATCTTGCATACAACTCTGTCTCTATAATTGCTCTAAATTGGTATATCTATATATTGCAATTACTTGCTTTGAGTTGTTTTGTAGGTTTTGATGATGATCTCTTTAGATCTCGTGGTTGTGTCTTAAATTGTTTCTTTTGCACTTTAACTTGCTACATCTATCTAGGTGTATATCTTGTTTTGATACAACCTTGAGGTTCTTAGTGGTAATCATCTTTTGGTAATGATGCATACTTGTTAGTGAGTTATATCCTTTCATGCTTCTAAAATTGCTTATCTCTTTGTTTGGATATATCTCTACATCTACTCATAGCTTGATCTATCTTGTGTATCTTTTGGTGTCTCTTGCTATGATATAGATCCTACTAGTAGTCCTAACTTGTGATAACATCTACTAGTAATTCATATACATGTAGTGCTAACCTTGTTTATAATTGGCATATTTGCTCATCTAGTGGTATTTCACTATATGATATGCTTGTATCTTGTCTCATACATGCTCAAGCTTGTTCCTTGAATTGCATATCTACTATCTTGAGTTGCTTGCATAACATTATGATGTAGGATACATAGATCTACATTATATGTAGAAATTGGCGCATTTTTGAACTTCATGCAGCTTTTGCATCAGTTTCAGTTTTTGGTGCAAAACTAGTGTTTTTCATGCAGAAACGGTCTTCTGAGCAAGACTCATCTCTTTTCCATGAGCACTGATACTTTTTGGGCAAATCCGGTCATCTTGAGTGTCAAAATTGCTATTTCTGATTTTTTTTATAGCACTTTATCTTGTATTCTAGGTTGTTCAAGTATATCCTTTAACTTGCTTTTCTTTCTATACTTGGACAAGCCCCTATCTGTGCTCTTCTACTCTCCCTATATAACTTATTGTTATCTCCTTTCCTCTAACAAGTGGTGTTTCTTTATTTCTTCACACCGCCACTTTTTGAAATGACAAAGGGGGAGAAAGGTATGTCTTCTTTTAAAAGAGGAAGAAGACTTGTCTTAGATGAAGAGGAGAAGTATGTCCATGTAAAGGGGAGAAGGTAAATGGGAGAAAACATATATGTGTAGAACATATATGAGTAGAAGACATAGTATTCTATAAATGTTATGAAAGCTAACTGTGTAGGGGAAATAGCATCAATTGAGGGGGAGCATATGAGCTCAATCCTATTGAAACCCCTAGGTTTCTCCGAAGGTATGGTTTTACTTAAAAGCTTTCAATACATTTATGGAATGGTTTGTCATCTTCAAAAAGGGGAAGAATGTTGACTCAAGGTCAATTAGGTCAATGTTGACTCACGTCTAAATTCACTAAACCTGTGTTTTGATGATGACTAACCATTCCAAATATTTGTGTCTAATGTCTCTACGTGAGTGATTTTAGATTAGGTATAGACATACTCCAAATGCCCTAACTTGCGCATATCAAATTGGAGAAAAGATAAGTCAAAGTCAATACAAGTGCACGTTTTTGTAATATGATGTAAATCTGTTAGAATCATTTTGTAAATCATTTGTAATGATTGTATGACTTGTAATTAAGCTTAGAAAAAATCAGGAGCACTTGGATCGAATGTTTAAGCACTCAAAATCCATTTTCCAAAATTCACATCAGGTTGTTCATCGGTCGAGTTCTGTGAGTTGCAAACTCGACCGATCCTGACTGGATCTTGAAAATGACTTTTCATCGGTCGATTTTATGCTTCACAGAACTCGACCAATAGAGTACCTGACCAATTTCATTTTCATTGGTTGGTGGAGTTTCCCCAGGACAAACTCGACCGATGGTCTGAATATCAGCTTTGTCTTTTACTCTATCAGTCGAGTTACCCTTATAGAAATTCGACCGATTACACTGTACGGAAAAGTGCAGAAAAGTGCTTCTAGACGTTGTGGAGTTGCAACAAGTGGAAATATATCCGGTGCAAGCCAAAAAAACGGCTAGTTTTCGTTCTCAAGTATTCCCAAAGGCTAAGAGGCATCCCCAGCTATAAATATGACCCCTTGGGCTTCATTCCAAGGTTGAGCATTCAATGCAAACTCCATGTGAGGTTCCTATTCTATAGTTGAGTGCTTCCTATAGCCTCCTCTCTATCTCTAAGCTTAATCACTTGCTACATCCATTAGAGTGAGTAGGAGATTTGTAAGAGAGATCGTCCTACATGTATATCTTGTGAGGCTCTCACTTCCACCACCTCCCTATCTCTAATTTCAATCATGAAGATGAAGGTTCTCTCTCTTTGCTAAGAGAGGTGACGAAGAACAAGGGAAGGCATCCCTTGGTGAAGATCAAGGTTGAAGACTTGGAGTAAGAGTGGGTAAGCCCTTGGTGAAGGCAGAAGACTCCTTTCTCAAGTGGGTAAGTCTTTGGTGAAGGCAGAAGACTGCTTTCTAAAGGTAGAAGACTCCTTTCTCGGAGTGAAGGTGAAGTCAAAGACGGAAGATCCAAGAAAGGTGGGTAATCCTTGCAAGATTGAAAACTTGTGCAAGAGTAAATAAGTCCTTGGAAGAAGGCGGAAGACTCCTTGCAAAGTAGGTAAGTCCTTGGTAAGGTTGAAGACTCTTCGTATTGGATAGGTAAGTCCTTTGGTGGTCATGTATTGTATCTCTTATAATGAATATAATGAAGATGCAAGGTTAAGAAATCCTAGAGATTGACCTCTCTAGGTAGTGGACTGACTCACTTCTAGTTTGAAGTGTGGAACCACTCTAAAACAGCTTGTCAATTAGTGTATCTTCAATCTCTCTCTCATCCTTGGTATGCATGTTTTAGTTGCACTCAAATTACCTATTTAGCAACCTTATCTTATGATATATCTTAAAGGTCTAATGAATTTTGTTTAAGTGAATTTAGCTCTATTCACCCCCTCTATAACATCTTATCACCTATCTAGGATCTAACATTTGGTATGAGAGCGGGCTTCTCCAAGCATACTTCAACAAGTAGGAGAAGATGGGTGACTACCAAGGAGGGAGATACTTGATCAGCCTACCAATTTTTGTTGGGAAAAATTTCCTCTATTGGACAAGAATGCTTCAATCCTACATCCAAGGATCAAGTATTGAGATGTGGCAAATGGTGAACAGCCCATACAAGCTACCAATGACAAAGATTGAAGAATGCGATGATGCAATCTAGAAGAAAGCAACCTTGATTGCTAGAGCCATGCACATCCTCTATGCCTTCATGACCCCCACCGAGTTCAATTGGATTTCTTCATGTGAAATAGGCTATGAGGTATGGAGAAAGCTATGCATCACTTATGAGGGAACATATCAGGTGAAGGAAAGCCAAGTCTACATGCTCAAAGGGTGTTTGAGAACTTCAAGATGGGAAAGGAGGAAATGATAGCCAACATGTACTCAAGGCTCAACACCATTGTGAATGGTCTTGCGGTTCTAGGTCATCCTATTTATAGAGGAGATATCAACTCAAAGATCCTTAGAACTCTTCCCAAGAGGTGGGAACCCAAGGTGAATTCTATTGAAAAAGCAAGGTCTCTTAATGATGTCCCTATTGAATAGCTCATTGGAAATCTACAAGCACTTGAAGCCACAATTGACAAAAGAGAAGAAGTTGAGAGACAAGAGAAGAAAGAGCTAAAGAGAATGAAGAAGGCTGAAATGAAGGCTCAAATCAAGGCTATTGTTGGTCAAGCCTGTCCATCCTCTCAATTTGAAAAAGATGCCATGTACTCCAAGGGTAAACGCTACAAAGGCAAGTCCTCCTCCATTTGGTGCCACAAGTGTGGAAAGAAGAGTCACTTCAAGATAGATTGTCTACAAGGTAAGGAGACCCATCATTATAAGAAAAGAGAAGATAAGTGGCACTCAAGCTCAAGTGAAAATTCAAATGAAGGATCAAGCTCAAGCTCTAGTGATGAAGGAGAATGCCATTTTGCTCTTATAGCATCAACAAGTAAAGACTCAAGTGAGGTAAATCTAAACTCTTTCGATAAAGATTCTTTGATTGCTATTATTCATGATACTTGTGTCTCTCTTAAGTCTTATAAAAGGAAAAAGAAAAAGCTTGCTAGAATTGTTGATAATTTGCATGTAGAACTAGATGATCTTGAACATGCTAATTCCTGCTTGCTTGATGATAAAAATGATTGTCTTAGTCAAGTGGATTCTCTTAAACTTGAAAATGCTAGTTTTCTTGACAAGATTATATTTCTAGAAGCTCAACCTCTTATGCCTAGTTCTAATGAAGAGCATACTTTAATTGTTAATTCTCTCATTCATGATATTGATGTTCTTAAATCTAAAAACAAGGACAAAGATTTTGTTTTGTAAGAATTAGAAACAGAAAATGCCTCCTTGCTTGCTAAAATTAATGTGCATGAATCTTGTTCTAGTTCTACTAGTAGAGAGAATGATGTTGCTGCTCTTCATATTGATAGAGATTTTTTATTTAACTAAATCTCTTTGCTTAGAAAATGACCTTTTGCATGCTAGAGATAATATCAATAATTTGTCTTCTATTATTACTTCTCTTATGCATGATAATGATGGTTTGAGATCTTCTTTTCAAAGATTCTTAATTGGTAAAAATAATCTTAATGACATCCTACTCCATACTACTAAACAAATGGGTAGACATGTTTTAGGGTATGCTAGTAGTCAAAGGAACAACAAAGGTAAAGAACCTCCAATATTACATGGAGAATCCTCTAGTTCCAAGACTATGGGCACATGCAACTATTGCAATGATTTTGATCATTATTCTACTTGTTGTCCATTTAGGAAAGCACCCAAGAGCAATAGGACTTGGGTTGCTAAGCTAACCTCTCAGGACCCAAAAACATGATTGGGGACCATTTCATATTTCTTCTTGTAGGTACTTGCAAATGGATTGACTTGAGCTATTGAATTGCAAATTGACTTCTCAATCTACATGAAAGAAGAAATGTGAGATGTGTAGAGGGTGACAACAATGGAAAAAGGAATGGTAAGAACAAAGGTAATGTTTTTCTTGCTTATAACTATTTCTAACTTGTTTTTTTCAAGTTAGTGTGCACTATGCATGTGGTTTTTGAGTCAAAAGTGGTATTTTGTGATTCTCTTCACACTCTTGCTCAAAAATTGTTTCTAGTGTTTTCATAGTGCATTACTAACTTACTTACATATGTTTGGATATGGCTTATATCTTTAGCATGCCTTTAAATATGTTTTTATGAAATATATGTGCCTTTTGATAATAGCTTTGTCGGTCGAATTTGTCCTATTTGAAACTCGAACGATAGGCACCAATGGGTGTTGCCAGTAGCTGTCATCGGTCGAGTTGTCAATGCACAGAATTTGACTGATTACACTGTACATGTAATACATAGTTGGTTTATTGAATGAGAATTTCCCTCTCAACTAGATTTTCTCAACCAATAGCCTTATTCTTTGACACTCTCTTTTGGTACCTTTATATATGCATATTTCCATGCTCTAAATTGCCTATCTTGCATACAACTCCATCTCTCTAATTTCTCTAAATTGGTATATCTATATATTGCAATTACTTGCTTTGAGTTATTTTGCATGTTTTGATGATGATCTCTTTGGATCTCATGGTTGTGTCTTAAATTGCTTCCATTGCGCTCTAACTTGCTACATCTATCTAGGTGTATATCTTATTTTGATACAACCTTGAGGTTCTTAGTGGTAATCTGATGAATCCTCCAGATTCATCTGCACAGTCGCCAATTCTAAGGATTGTGTGCCTCATATTGAGTGATTTACCCTCTCTTTGGTTCACCTTGAGTATTTCATTAATTCCTTGCAAATATTGCCTAAATAGTTCTAATTACTAGTTTATTCGATGATATTATCTCTTACACATTCTCCTTTCCCTCTACAGATAACTCACAACCATCCGATCGAGATCTAACGGTTCCTTTTCATCCAACCACTCGGCCTTGACCACTATTTGGTCTTGATCCATTTGGTTTCATCCATGCGGTCTTGAGCGCCATACGGTATGATCCCATGCGGTCTCAAGACCGTATGTGCCCATGCGGTCTCCAGACCGTATGAGCCCATGCGATCTCGAGACCGTATGAGCCCATGCGGTCTCCAGACCGTATGAGCCCATGCGATCTTGAGACTGTATGAGCCCATGCGGTCTCGAGACCGTATGAGCCCATGCGGTCTCAAGACCGTATGAACCCATGCGGTCTCTAGACCGTATGAGCCCATGCGGTCACAAGCGTCGGCGTCACTGTCAGCAGCGAGACCAAATGAAGCAATCACGGGAGATACCCGCATGACCAAGACTGCGGAACAGAGACCGTGAGCCAAAGCAAAATCACAGATCGTTTGCTGTTAACTACACGCAAAGACCGTTTAATAAAGGAGTGTACAATAGACCGTGAGGATAACAGAAAGCAAGACCGCATGCACATGCAAACCGCATAGCCAATTACCGAATGAGAGTTACTCAACCCGTGAAGGATGTGTGCATTACTCTTGTCCTATAAGACATCGGTATTGTACAACATCCATGTATCTTGCTTACAAGTCTTGCTATGTTTGGTACAAGTGCAATTCATGTGTAGTGGTGGCGAATACCCGCGTCACCCCAGTGATCCATCATCATTTGCTAATCTTAGTTTTTAATCCTTAAACTAGTTTTTATTCTTGCCTTTACTTTTTCATGCTTTAGGTTAAATAACTCAAATCAAACTTATGGTCTTAGATGATTAACTTAGATTGATACAAAACAAGAAAAAGACACTCAGATTCTTAACGTTGTCCTTTGGGTTCGATCCTAAATCTGTACTATGATAAGGCTTCCACACTCTTGTGGGGTTGGAGCATTTATCTAGCACCAGTTGTAGGTAAACCTAGAGAGAACATCAACTCTCTAGGGTTTTTGGTGCATATTAGGACTTCCATTGGAAGAGTAATCTTTTGGTGTAAGTTCTAGCTCCATCAAAAAATGGCGTCGTTGCCGGGGACAATGGTATAAGAATCGTCTTTTTCAAATTTTGTTTCGATTTAGGTTTCTCTAGGGTTTTTCATTTTCTTTTCAAAAACCTAAAAAGTGAAGGGCTTAATCTCGCATATCTTCTTGGAATTGAAGTGGTTGGTCAAGCCTGATACACTCTTTCCTTGATTTCAGGTACCAACTCTCTTCAAAATGAAGCAGTCGACACCACCAACCGTTAGATGTTAACTATGTGGTGACTATTCTCATGCATCGATTTACTACTTCAACGTCCCTCCTCTCTACGTGATGGCTCTGCGTCAAATAATCATGAATCGGATAGCTGGGAAACTCAAAGAAGCCTCTTCATACAACTATGGATATAACGCAAGTTATAGTTCGTATCACCCTGGAGGCTACTACGAAAATCCTAACTGTGGTGGATTTCAAGGCGTGGACTACAATGTAGAAGGGAACCTGGAAGACGATGAAGTGCATAAAGACCAACACACATTGATGGAAGAACTACGTGCCTTACAAACATCGGTGGCTCAACAACTAGCTGATCAGACAGCCGCGACCAAGAAGTTGATAGCCGACCTTAATCAACTTACGCAACTTGTCAACGCTCCTGAGCAACATGCAGAACAGACACAAAATTCAACTAAGCACATCTCTAGTCCACATGTTGCAATAAATTATGATGATGATTATGAAATCATGTGGAATGTGCCTCCCAATGATTTTCAAGTGCCAGTACAGGGTGGGGAATCATCCTCAGAACCAACGACTGAACTCAAGGATGATACCTTCACCACACCACAAGAAAAAGAATCATCCTTCAAGCTGAAGTCTGACCCGGATAATGACTCTTGCACTATGCTCTTAGATGAAAGAATGAGTAACCAATATGAAGATTTTCTTCAATTGGGAGATAAATTGGGAACAAATTTCAATGTTTATCCATCTTCTCCCCCCATAGACTCAGATCCGACCATACAGATTGAGGGGCAATCATCAATGATTGACTCCTTATATGACAAATGTTCTTCAACTTCAACTGTCTTGTCGTTGAATTCCAATGAAGAAGGGTCTACGTTACACGAACTCTACACTCCTTCTCAGTCAGACATAGATGAATATGAGACTGATTCAGATGAGGAGACGTCTTTTATGCATGAGACTCAAATGATTCCATTACTGGAAAAGGATCTGATTTGTCCTTATGAAGACATTTCTGATCATTCGGATGATCTAGAAACAAACTTCGAGGATGGGACTAACCAAGATCCTGATCCAGAGACGGACCATACCACTCTCATTGATGATGAAACAGAATCAAGGGAGGATGAGGGGTCTCAAGATGACAATCCTATGACGGGTCCTTCCCATGAGATGACACCACCACAAGGAGTTCTGACGGAGCCAGTCCTCGAACAAGAACATGATTTTTCTATTGAATCTCCTTCTAGTCACTTGAACGAGTTGAAAGTGCACCATGAAGAGAAACATGAACCATCTCTTGACTTTGGGACGGATTATGATATTATCATAAACTCTTGTAATGACAAAAAGGACCCCTGGGATGACATCAAGCCACAAACCTATCCCTTTATAGCCACTCATCCCTATGAAGAAGCCCCCCCTAACATTCATGAAACTGAGATTTATCCATTACCTGAACTAGTTTCCATTCCTTTCATAGAAACTCTTCCCAAGCACTCAATTGAACTGGAGGAGTGTTATGAAGAAGAACTGGAACAACAATATATCAGTCCCAATATTGAAGAAATGGGTTCATCAAGGGATTTTAGCCCTCAAAATGATATGGCAGGGACTAATCCCTCTCATGAAGAGACATCACTGGAACTCATATCTCAGGATCCCATGACTTCCTCACCCGAGCAAGAGTTCATTCTACCAGTCAAATCCTCTTCTAGTTACTTGGATGAATTAAGGATGTTCTACGAAGAAAATTCTGAACAAAACTTTGAAAAGAAGAACGACGCTCTTACCAATTTCAACATTGATAAAGATGATGATACTTCTCAAAATAACTCCTCTGATGAAGAAAAGTCATCCTGGCTACCATATCCCACACAAGAAAAGCCAGGTGATGAAATGAAGTCGGAACCGGATCCACCACCTGATCCTAGATAGGAGGAAGTTCAAGTGGTCGACCCTCAATCAACTGCCCTAGATTTTGAAGAAAGTAGTTTTACTTTGAACTTCGAGGGTGAGCCACAACTGGAAGGCACAAGTGGGCATAACCTTGATTTCTCGCATAGTCCTCCAGTTTCGACTGTTTATGTTCCACCTTCCTCGCTGATGGGGGAAGGTCTCTGGATTCTTCTGGATGGACAATGAGGTGAAAGTGATGTGCATCCAAGTCATCCAGAAGACTCGTTCAAGTTGCCACAACTTCCCAGCCAACAAGTTGTTCAGACCACTTCCTCGTTCTCAGCACCAGCCATCACGAGATATCTTTGTCGGACCTTCTTCCAACTACGAGGACCGTCTGGTTAACACTGCTCAACCCTTCCCCTCCATCTTGAACCTAGTATTTGCTCAGAAATGGGCAAATTCATAAGTTCAAGGTGGAGGGCGGGTGGTATGACTTTCACTCCACCCTCTATCTTTATTGCTTCCCGCTTTTCCATTCTAGTTTCTTTTTCGTAATTTTTTCCGCCTTTTTGTTAGTTTTCTAAAAATAAAGCCTTTATCTAGTCGGCTTTTGTTTTGCGAATCTGTGATCATCACCTCTTTTGCGTTGCAAATTTCCTGGAAAAGAATACTTAAAACTAGCCAATGCGTGTTTTTCACTTTGATTTGTCTATGAATCCTAATGTTATATCTCAAACAGGAACAGATGATACACTTCAATAAGACTGAGATAGATCAAATATATCATGCCTTTATCTGATTAAGGGATCTGCTGTATGGATCTCTCATTTGATGTTTCATCATGTCTCTTTTGGAGCAGAGTGTGATGGAGAAAAGAGACTCGTCGCATGGAATCGCTAAGCAAACTGCATCATGATCCGAACTCTCTTCTACACTTCTTCCTTCATTTTCATACCCCTCTGTTCATTAACCATGCCAAAGTTTTAAGTTCGGTGTGGCACGCCACACTCCTTTCTAGTGAAAACTAGAACATTGCCAAACTTTAAGTTCGGTGTGGTAAACCACACCTCTGCAAAACTCTAAGTTCGGTGTGGTACACCACACCTCTTTTTCCACTACCGCTTCTTCCATACCCCTCAATACATAACAGGGGCGTACCACCTTCTCATTTTGCTTCAAAGAGTATACAATGATGATTGTGCACATACCGAGGTTGGTGAAAAATCTACCCCGATTCCAAAAAGAGGCCTGGCAGCCCAAATATGCAAAAATCCAAAAATACCCTTTCTCCTAAGCCAAGTGAGAATGAATAAAAGCCAGAGTGTGAATAAAAACATGAGAGTTGTGCCCTGAATAAGGATAACTGATAAAGGTCTCGCCCGACCGGTACATTAGCTGCCCTCATAAAGGCAGATGTGTCGCGACCGGTAGTGAGATCCTAAGGATCCAAAAATAACCCCTTACCTCCTCTCAAAGAGGTAAAATAGCCAAAAGCCTTAAGCCAACCTATACACACTTCTGAGTTACCTTTTAAAAAAAATCGGGTGTAAGGCTAAGTCAACCAGAGTTGTGCATAAATCATTCAAAGTATCTTGATGAGTCAACTATTAATAAGAGTCTTGATTCAATCAAAGGAGAGACTCTTATCTTTTGATCATACCCCCATTCTCTCCTCTTTCAACACCAGTGACAGATCATATGCTTTTTGTTGATTTTGTGGGTCTGTTCAAAGTCTCATATACTCTTTAACATGACTGATATGACAGAGAATGAGAAGGAAATACTTCAGCAAAATGAACTCAGAAATGAGGATATCATAAGATGTATTTCGTGATCTAAGGAAGCTCTAATGTTGTATCGATCTGAGCCATGAACAAAATTATAATATGACATAAGGATGAGGCAAACACGAGATGAACAATTTCATTGGCGACTGTTTTGAGTTTTTTGTTCCTCGGGACGAGCAACGCTTAAGTTTGGTGTGGCGATGAATCCTCCATATCCACCTTCAGTCACCAATTCAAAGGATTTTCGACGTTTTTGCCCTAATTTTGTTTTGTCTCATTTTCCCTTTTCTCTTTTCTCGTGAAAATTTTGACACTTACATGCAGATGAGGTAATTACGAGACGAACGAGCTTTTTTATCGACTATCTTAAGTTTTTCTCTCCGTTCCTCGGGACGAGTAACGCTCAAGTTCGGTGTGGTGATGAATCCTCCAGATTCATCTGCACAGTCGCCAATTCTAAGGATTTTGTGCCTCATATTGAGTGATTTACCCTCTCTTTGGTTCACCTTGAGTGTTTCATTAATTCCTTACAAATATTTCCTAAATAGTTCTAATTACTAGTTTATTCGATGATATTATCTCTTACACATTCTCCTTTCCCTCTACAGATCACTCGCAACCATCCGATCGAGATCCAATGGTTCCTTTTCATCCAACCACTCGGCCTTGACCACAATTCGGTCTTGATCCATTTGGTTTCATCCATGCGGTCTTGAGCGCCATACGGTATGAGCCCATGCGGTCTCAAGACCATATGAGCCCATGCGGTCTCAAGACCGTATGAGCCCATGCGGTCTCAAGACCGTATGAGCCCATGCGGTCTCCAGACCGTATGAGCCCATGCGATCTCGAGACCGTATGAGCCCATGCGGTCTCCAGACCGTATGAGCCCATGCGATCTCGAGACCGTATGAGCCCATGCGGTATCGAGACCGTATGAACCCATGCGGTCTCTAGACCGTATGAGCCCATGCGGTCACAAGCGTCGGCGTCACTGTAAGCAGCGAGACCGAATGAAGCAATCACGGGAGCTACCCGCATGACCAAGACTGCGGAACAGAGACCGTGAGCCAAAGCAAAATCGCAGATCATTTGTTGTTAACTACATGTGAAGACCGTTTAATAAAGGAGTGTACAACAGACCGTGAGGAGAACAGAAAGCAAGACCGCATGCACATGCAAACCGCATAGCCAATTGCCATGTGAGGACCGTTTGGAATAAACAAAGCAAGACCGTTTGCTAAAGTAGCAAACACAAACCGTATGAGCTGAAGAGATATTTTACCAACCTGATCCAAGACTGTTTAAAGGTCTGCCCTATTCCTATAAATAGGACCCCAAGGGTCCTCACTTGGGGGGGATCTGACTACGGCCCAAGGCTGTCAGACTGGGACCAGTGCCGGAACGCCGCGAGAATGCCCGAGCACCGTTTCCAACCAAACTTCACCTACAGCCTCAGAATCCCATCCTGAGTCCAGATCCGGTGTGCTGCCAGACTGGGGATAGATCTAGAAGGTTGTTCCATCGCCATATCACCTCTATCTTTTCACTTCTACCATTGTTCTACCTCATTCTACCCGTGCAATCCCGGAGGTAGACACGACGATCGAGGTAGAGAGACGGACGACATCGACCACGACGGAGCAGTCCTGGAGACTGCGACGATCTACACTGGGCTGTCACAGATCTACTCTTCTGCTCCGACGATGCTTTCTTTCTCTCTCTTCTCTTTCTTTGTTGCTCCCTCTATGAGGAGCGAGTAGTTCCATTCACTGGGGTGCGGGGACTAGCCCCTCTGCCCGTGTTTTGTAACTTGTATCAAAAAGATATTATCTTTCTGATTCAATACTAAATCATTTCATACATGCTTGGATGTTGGCCGCATTCTTGTGTGCATCTATTGTCTTTCGTTGTAGTTTGTCTACGATCGCTCTTGAGACTCGAATACCGATTTAGTGTTGGTTTCTGGTGTGTGTATCCACCGCGCATCCGTTTCGGTATCTAGGAACGCTTTCTAAGGAGTGGAGTAAACTCACCTCCATCGTTGTACTTTTGTACTATGAAATGGAATCAGTTGACGTACAAAAGTGCAACCTTGACAGGTCGAGGAACACACTCTGAGGAGAGAGTGGTGCAAAGTACTTGACCATTCGTTCGGGAATGGCTGACGTTGCAACACTCTCACGTTTCTCGTAGCTATATCCTCGAAAGAGGGATAGTCTATAAGGATACTAATCGATTTGGTAATTATCACTCGCTTGTTAGTTTTCCGATGCACGTTTCATGAGGTTGAGTAAGATTTTCTCTTCGGAGACTACATATCTTCATTGACACGTAGATACGTACCGAATGAGAGTTACTCAACCCGTGAAGTATGTGTGCATTACTCTTGTCCTATAAGACATCGTTATTGTACAACATCCATGTATCTTGCTTACAAGTCTTGCTATGTTTGGTACAAGTGCAATTCATGTGTAGTGGTGGCGAATACCCGCGCCACCCCAGTGAACCATCATCATTTTCTAATCTTAGTTTTTAATCCTTAAACTAGTTTTTATTCTTGCCTTTACTTTTTCATGCTTTAGGTTAAATAACTCAAATCAAACTTCTGGTCTTAGATGATTAACTTAGATTGATACAAAACAAGAAAAAGACACTCAGATTCTTAACGTTGCCCTTTGGGTTCGATCCTAAATCTGTACTATGATAAGGCTTCCACACTCTTGTGGGGTTGGAGCATTTATCTAGAACCAGTTGTAGGTAAACCTAGAGAGAACATCAACTCTCTAGGGGTTTTGGTGCATATTAGGACTTCCATTGGAAGAGTAATCTTTTGATGTAAGTTCTAGCTCCATCATAATCATCTTTTGGTAATGATGCATACTTGTTAGTGAGTTATTTCCTTTCATGCTTCTAAAATTGCTTATCTCTTTGTTTGGATATATCTCTGCATCTACTCATAGCTTGATCTATCTTGTGTATCTTTTAGTATCTCTTGCTATGATCTAGATCCTACTAGTAGTCTTAACTTGTGATAACATCTACTAGTAGTTCCTATAAATGTAGTTCTAACCTTGTTTATAATTGGCATCTTTGCTCATCTAGTGGTATTTCACTATATTCTATGCTTATATCTTGTCTCATACATGCTCAAACTTGTTCCTTGAATTGCATATCTACTATCTTGAGTTGTTTGTATAACATTATGATGCAGGATACATAGATCTACATTATATGTAGAAATTGGAGCATTTTTTAACTTCATGCAGCTTTTGTTCCAGTTTTAGTTTTTGGTGCAAGACTAGTGTTTTTCATGCAGAAACGGCCTTCTGAGCAAGACTCATCGCTTTGCCATGAGAACTTATACTTTTTGGGCAAATTTCGTCATCTTGAGGGTCAAAATTGCAAGTTATGATTTTTTCTATAGCACTTTATCTTGCATTCTGAGTTGTTCAAGTATATGCTTTAACTTACTTTTCTTTCTATGCTTGGACAAGCCCCTATTTGTTCTCTTCTACTCTTCCTATATAGCTTATTGTTATTTCCTTTCCTCTAACAAGTGGTATTCCTTATTTCTTCATACCCCCACTTTTTGAAATGACAAAGGGGGAGAAAGGTATGTCTTCTTTTAAAATAGGAAGAAGGCATGTCTTACATGAAGAGGAGAAGTATATCCATGTAAAGGGGAGAAGGTAAATGGGATAAGACATATATGTGTAGAACATATATGAGTAGAAGACATAGTATTCTATAAATGTTATGAAAGCTAACAATGCATGGGAAATAGAATCAATTGAGGGGGAGCATATGAGCTCAATCCTATTGAAACCCCTAGGTTTCTCCGAAGGTATGATTTTACTTAAAAGGTTTTAATACATTTTATGGAATGGTTTGTCATCTTCAAAAAGGGGGAGAATGTTGACTCAAGGTCAATTAGGTCAATGTTGACTCACATCTAAATTGACTAAACCCGTGTTTTGATGATGACTAACCATTCCACATATTTTTGTCTAATGTCTCTACTTGAGTGATTTCAGATTAGGTATAAATATATGCCAAATGCCCTAACTTGCACATATCAAATTGGAGAAAAGACAAGTCAAAGTCAATACCAGTGTACCTTTTTGTAATATGATGTAAATCCATTAGAATCATGTTTTAAATCACTTGTCATGATTGTATGACTTGTAATTAAGCTTAAAAAAATTAGGAGCACTTAGATCGAATGTTTAAGCACTCAAAATACATTTTCTAAAATTCACATCAGGTTGTTCATCGGTCGATTTCTCTGAGTTGCAAACTCGACAAATCCTGATTGGATCTTGAAAATGACTTTTGATCGGTCGAGTTTACACTTCATAGAACTCAAACGATTGAGTACCTGACCAATTCGATTTTCATTGGTTGGTCGAGTTTCCCCAGGACAAACTCACTCGATGGTATAAATATCGGCTTTGTCTTTTACTCTATCGGTCGAGTTACCCTTATAGAAACTCGACCGATTGCACTGTACAAAAAGTGCAGAAAAGTGCTTCTAGATGTTGTGGAGTTGCAATAAGTGAAAATATATCCGTTGCAAGCCACAAAATTGCTAGTTTTCGCTCTCAAGTGTTCCCAAAGGCTAATAGGCATCCCCAGCTATAAATATGACCCTTAGGCTTCATTCTAAGGTTTAGCATTCAATTCAAACTCTATGTGAAGTTCCTATTCTATAGTTGAGTGCTTCCTATAGCCTCCTCTCTCTCTCTCTCTAAGCTTAATCACTTGCTACATCCATTAGAGTGAGTAGGAAATTTCTAAGAGATCTCGTCCTACATGTATATCTTGTGAGGCTCTCACTTCCACCACCTCCCTATCTCTCATTTCAACCATGAAGATGAAGGTTCTCTCTCTTTGCTAAGAGAGGTGAAGAAGAATAAGGGAAGGCATCCCTTGGTGAATATCAAGGTTGAAGACTTGGAGCAAGAGTGGGTAAGCCCTTGGTGAAGGCAGAAGACTCCTTGCTCAAGTGGGTAAGCCCTTGGTAGAAGCTTCTCCGAGTGAAGGTGAAGTCAATGGCGGAAGATTCAAGAAGAGTGGGTAATCCCTGCAAGGCTGAAGACTTGTGCAAGAGTAGGTAAGTACTTGGAAGAAGGCGGAAGACTCCTTGTAAAGTGGGTAAGTCTTTGGTAAAATTTGAAGACTATTTGTATTGGATAGGTAAGTCCTTTGGTGGTCATGTATTGTATCTCTTATAATGAATATCATGAAGATGCAAGGTTAAGAAATCCTAGACGTTGACCTCTCTAGGTAGTGGACTGACTCACTTCTAGTTTGAAGTGTGGAACCACTCTAAATCAGCTTGTCAATTGGTGTATGTTCAATCTCTCTCTCATCCTTGCTATGAATTTTTTAGTTGCACTCAAATTACCTATTTTGCAACCTTATCTTGTGATCTATCTTGAAGGTCTAATGAATTTTGTTTAAGTGAATTTAGCTCTATTCACCCCCCCCTCTAGAGCATCTTATCACCCATCTAGGATCCAACAATTGGTATCAAAGAGGGCTTCTCCAAACATACTTCAACAAGTAGGAGAAGATGGGTGACTACCAAGGAGGGAGATACTTGATTAGTCTACCAATATTTGATGGGAGTAATTTCCTCTATTGGAGAACAAGGCTTCAATTCTACATCCAAGGATCAAGTCTTGAGATGTGGCAGATGGTGAACAACCCATACAAGCTACCAACAACAAAGATTGAAGAATGAGATTATGCTACCATGAAGAAAGCAACCTTGAATGCTAGATCCATGCACATCCTCTATGCCTCCATGACCCCCACCAGGTTCAACCGGATTTCTTCATGTGATACAGCCTATGAGGTATAGAGAAAGCTATGCATCACTTATGAGGGGACAGATCAAGTGAAGGAAACCTAAGTCTACATGCTCAAAGGGTTTCTTGAGAACTTCAAGATTGGAAAGGAGGAAAGGATATCCAATATGTACTCAAGGCTCAACACCATTGTAAATGGTCTTGTTGTTCTAGGTCATCCTATGTCTATTGGAGAGATCAAATCAAAGATCCTTAGAACTCTTCCTAAGAGGTGGGAACCCAAGGTGACTTCCATTGAAGAAGTAAGGTCTCTTAATGATGTCCCTATTGAATAGCTCATTGGAAATCTACAAGCACACATGAAGTTACACTTGACAAAAGAGAAGAAGTTGAGGGACAAGAGAAAAAGAGCTAAAGAGAATGAAGAAGGCTGAAATGAAGGCTCAAATCAAGACTATTGTTGGTCAAGCCTCTCCATCCTCTCAAGTTGAAGAAAATGCCATGTACTCCAAGGGTAAACTCTACAAAGGCAAGTCCTCCTCCATCTGGTGCCTCAAGTGTGGAAAGAATGGTCACTTCAAGATATATTGTCTACAAGGTAAGGAGACCCATCATTACAAGAAAAGAGAAGATAAGTGGCACTCAAGCTCAAGTAACTCCTCCAACTCAAGCTCAAGTGAAGATTTAAGTGAAGGATCAAGCTCAAGCTCTAGTGATGAAGGAGAATGCCATTTTGCTCTTATAGCATCAACAAGTAAAGAATCAAGTGAGGTAAATCTAAACTCTATAGATAAAGAGTCTTTGATTGCTAGTATTCATGATACTTGTGCCTCTCTTAAGTCTTATAAAAGAAAAAAGAAAAAGCTTGCTAGAATTGTTGATAATTTGCATGTAGAACTATATGATCTTGAACATGCTAATTCCTACTTGCTTGATGATAAAAATGATTATCTTAATCGAGTGGATTCTCTTAAACTTGGAAATTCTAGCTTGCTTGACAAGATTATATTTCTAGAAGCTCAACCTCTTATGCCTGGTTCTAATGAAGAGCATACTTTAATTGTTAATTTTCTCATTCATGATATTGATGTTCTTAAATCTGAAAACAAGGAAAAAGATTTTGTTTTGCAAGAATTAGAAACAGAAAATACCTCCTTGCTTGCTAAAATCAATGTGCATGAATCTTGTTCTAGTTCTACTAGTAGAGAGAATGATGTTTCTGCTCTTCATATTGATAGAGATTCTTATTTAACTAAAGCTCTTTGCTTAGAAAATGACCTTTTGTATGCTAGAGATAATATCAATCATTTGTCTTCTACTATTACTTCTCTTATGCATGATAATGATGGTTTGAGATCTTCTTTGCAAAGATTCTTAGTTGGTAAAAAGAATCTTAATGACATCCTATTCCATACTACTAAATAAATTGTTAGACATGGTTTAGGATATGATAATAGTCAAAGGAACAACAAAGGTAAAGGACCTCCAATATTCATTGGAGAATCTTGTAGTTCTAAGACTATGGGCACATGCAACTATTGCAATGATTTTGTCATTATTCTACTTGTTGTTCTTTTAGGAAAGCACCCAAGAGCAATAGGACTTGGGTTGCTAAGCTAACCCCTCCAGACCCAAAAACATGATTGGCGACCATTTCATCTTTCTTCTTGTAGGTACTTACAAATGGATTGACTTGAGTTATTGAATTGCAAATTGACTTCTCAATCCACATGAAAGAAGAAATGTGAGATGTTTAGAGGGTGACAACAAGTGGAAAAAGGAATGGTAAAAACAAAGGTAATGTTTTTCTTGCTTATAACCAGTTCTAACTTGTTTTTGTCAAGTTAGTGTGCAATATGTGTGGTTTTTGAGTCAAAAGTGGTATTTTGTGATTCTCTTCACACTCTTGCTCAAAAATTATTTCTAGTGCTTTCATAGTGCATTACTAACTTGCTTACACATGTTTGGATATGGTTTATATCTTTAGCATGCCTTTAAATATGTTTTTATGAAATATATGTGCCTTTTGACAGCAACTTTGTCGATTGAGTTTGTCCTGTTTGAAACTCGACCGATAGGCACCAATGGGTGTTGCCAGCAGCTGTCATCGGTCGAGTAGTCAATGCACAGAATTCGACCGATAACACTGTGTACAGAATACATAGTTGGATTATTAGTTGAGAATTTCCCTCTCAACTAGATTTTCTCAACCAATAGCCTTATTCTTTGACACTCTCTTTTGGTACCTTTATATATGCATAGTGTCATGCTCTAAATTGCCTATCTTGCATACAACTCTATCTCTATAATTACTCTAAATTGGTATATATATATATATTGCAATTACTTGCTTTGAGTTGTTTTGCAGGTTTTGATGATGATCTCTTTGGATCTCGTGGTTGTGTCTTAAATTGCTTCCGTTGCACTCTAACTTGCTACATCTATCTAGGTGTATATCTTGTTTTGATACAACCTTGAGGTTCTTAGTGGTAATCATCTTTTGGTAATGATGCATACTTGTTAGTGATTTATATCCTTTCATGCTTCTAAAATTTCTTATCTCTTTGTTTGGATATATCTCTACATCTACTCATAGCTTGGTCTATCTTGTGTATCTTTTGGTATCTCTTGTTATGATCTAGATCCTACTAGTAGTCCTAACTTGTGATAACATCTACTAGTAGTTCATATACATGTAGTTCTAACCTTGTTTATAGTTGGCATCTTTGCTCATCTAGTGGTATTTCACTATATGCTATGCTTGTATCTTGTCTCATACATGCTCAAGCTTGTTCCTTGAATTGAATATCTACTATATTGAGTTGCTTGTATAACATTATGATGCAGGGTACATAGATCTACATTATATGTAGAAATTGGAGCATTTTTTAACTTCATGCAGCTTTTGCTCCAGTTTTAGTTTTTGGTGCAAAACTAGAGTTTTTCATGCAGAAACGGCCTTCTGAGCAAGACTCGTCACTTTTCCATGAGCACTGATACTTTTTGGGCAAATTATGTCATCTTGATGGTCAAAATTGTGATTTATGATATTTTCTATAGCACTTTATCTTGCATTCTGGGTTTTTCAAGTATATGCTTTAACTTGCTTTTCTTCTATGCTTGGATAAGCCCCTATCTGTGCTCTTCTACTCTCCTTATATAACTTATTGTTACTTCCTTTCCTCTAACAAGTGGTGTTTCTTATTTCTTCATACCCCCACTTTTTGAAATGATAAAGGGGGAGAAAGGTATGTCTTCTTTTAAAAGAGGAAGAAGGCAGGTCTTACATGAAGAGGAGAAGTATGTCCATGTAAAGGGGAGAAGGTAAATGGGAGAATACATATATGTGTTGAACATATATGAGTAGAAGACATAGTATTCTATAAATATTATGAAGCTAACCATGCAGGGGAAATAGCATTAATTGAGGGGGAGCATATGAGCTCAATCCTATTGAAACCCCTAGGTTTCTCTGAAGGTATGATTTTACTTAAAAACTTTCAATACATTTATGGAATGGTTTGTCAACTTCAAAAAGGGGGAGAATGTTGACTCAAGGTCAATTAGGTTAATGTTGACTCACGTCCAAATTGACGAAACCCGTGTTTTGATGATGACTAACCATTCCACATATTTGTGTGTAATGTCTCTACTTGAGTGATTTTAGATTAGATATAGACATACTCCAAATGCTCTAACTTGCGCATATCAAATTGGAGAAAAGATAAGTCAAAGTCAATACAAGTGCACATTTTTGTAATATGATGTAAATCCATTAGAATCATGTTGTAAATCACTTGTAATGATTGTATGACTTGTAATTAAGCTTAGAAAAAATCAGGAGCACTTAGATCGAATGTTTAAGCACTCAAAAGCCATTTTCCAAAATTCACATCATGCTGTTCATCGGTCAAGTTCTGTGAGTTGCAAACTCGACCGGACCTGATTGGATCTTGAAAATGACTTTTGATCGGTCGAGTTTACACTTCATAGAACTTGACCAAAGGAGTACCTGACCAATTTGATTTTCATCGGTTGGTGGAGTTTCCCCAGGACAAACTCGACTGATGGTCTGAATATCGGCTTTGTCTTTTACTCTATCAGTTGAGTTACCCTTATAGAAACTCAATCGATTCCACTGTACGGAAAAGTGAAAAAAAGTGCTTCTAGCCATTGTGGAGTTGCAACAAGTGAAAATATATCCGTTGCAAGCCAAAAAAATGGCTAGTTTTCGTTCTCTAGTGTTCCCAAAGGCTAAGAGGCATCCCCAGCTATAAATAGGACCCCTTGGGCTTCATTCCAAGGTTGATCATTCAATGCAAACTCTATGTGAGGTTCCTATTCTATAGTTGAGTGCTTCCTACAGCCTACTTTCTCTCTCAAAGCTTAATCACTTGCTACATCCATTAGAGTGAGTAGGAGATTTGTAAGAGAGCTCATCCTACATGTATATCTTATGAGTCTCTCACTTCCACCACCTCCCTATCTCTCATTTCAACCATGAAGATGAAGGTTCTCTCTCTTTGCTAAGAGAGGTGAAGAAGAAAAAGGGAAGGCATCCCTTGGTGAAGATCAAGGTTGAAGACTTGGAGTAAGAGTGGGTAAGCCCTTGGTGAAGGCAGAAGACTCCTTTCTCACATGGGTAAGTCTTTGGTGGAAGCTTCTCCGAGTGAAGGTAAAGTCAAAGGCGGAAGATCCAAGAAAGGTGGGTAATCCTTGCAAATTTGAAGACTTATGCAAGAGTAGGTAAGTCCTTGGAAGAAGACAGAAGACTCCTTGCAAAGTGGAAGAAGACAGAAGACTCCTTGCAAAGTGGGTAAGTCCTTGGTAAGGTTGAAGACTCTTCATATTGGATAGGTAAGTCCTTTGGTGGTCATGTATTGTATCTCTTATAATGAATATAATGAAGATGCAAGGTTAAGAAATCTTAGAGATTGACCTCTCTAGGTAGTGGACTGACTCACTTCTAGTTTGAAGTGTGGAACCACTCTAAAATAGCTTGTCAATTAGTGTATGTTCAATCTCTCTCTCATCCTTGGTATGCATGTTTTAGTTGCACTCAAATTACCTATTTAGCAACCTTATCTTGTGATATATCTTGAAGGTCTAATGAATTTTGTTTAAGTGAATTTATCTCTATTCACCCCCTCTATAGCATCTTATGACCCATCTAGGATCCAACATTTGGTATGAGAGTGGGCTTCTCCAAGCATACTTCAACAAGTAGGAGAAGATGGGTGACTACAAAGGAGGGAGATACTTGATCAGCCTACCCATTTTTAATGGGAGCAATTTCCTATATTGGAGAAGGCTTCAATTCTACATCCAAGTATCAAGTCTTCAGATGTGGCAAATGGTGAACAACCCATACAAGCTACAAACGACAAAGATTGAAGAATGGGATGATGCAACCTAGAAGAAAGCAACCTTGAATGCTAGAGCCATGCACATCCTCTATGCCTTCATGACCCCCACCGAGTTCAACCAGATTTCTTCATGTGAAACAGCCTATAAGGTATGGAGAAAGCTATGCATCACTTATGAGGGGACATATCAAGTGAAGGAAAGCCAAGTCTACATGCTCAAAGGGCTGCTTGAGAACTTCAAGATGGTAAAGGAGGAAAGGATAGCCAACATGTACTCAAGGCTCAAAACCATTGTGAATGGTCTTGCGGTTCTAGGTCATCCTATGTCTAGAGGAGATATCAACTCAAAGATCCTTAGAACTCTTCCCAAGAGGTGGGAACCCAAGGTGACTTCCATTGAAAAAGAAAGGTCTCTTAATGATGTCCTTATTGAATAGCTCATTGGAAATCTACAAGCACTTGAAGTCACAATTGAAAAAAGAGAAGAAGTTGAGAGATAAGAGGAGAAAGAGCTAAAGAGAATGAAGAAGGCTGAAATGAAGGCTCAAATCAAGGCTATTGTTGGTCAAGCCTGTCCATCCTCTCAAGTTGAAAAAGATGCCACGTACTCTAAGGGTAAACTCTATAAAGGCAAGTACTCCTCCATTTGGTTCCACAAGTGTGGAAAGAAGAGTCACTTCATGATAGATTGTCTACAAGGTAAGGAGACCCATCATTACAAGAAAAGAGAGGATAAGTGGCACTCAAGCTCAAGTAACTCCTCCAACTCAAGCTCAAGTGAAGATTCAAGTGAAGGATCAAGCTCAAGCTCTATTGATGAAGGAGAATGCCATTTTGCTCTTATAGCATCAACAAGAAAAGACTCAAGTGAGGTAAATCTAAACTCTTTAGATAAAGACTCTTTGATTGCTATTATTCATGAAACTTGTTCCTCTCTTAAGTCTTATAAAAGGAAAAAGAAAAAGCTTGCTAGAATTGTTGATAATTTGCATGTAGAACTAGATGATCTTGCACGTGCTAATTACTACTTGCTTGATGATAAAAATGATTGTCTTAGTCAAGTGGATTCTCTTAAACTTGAAAATGCTAGCTTGCTTGACAAGATTATATTTCTAAAAGCTCAACCTCTTATGCCTAGTTCTAATGAAGAGAATACTTTAATTGTTAATTCTCTCATGCATGATATTGATGTTCTTAGATCTGAAAACAAGGATAAAGATTTTATTTTGCAAGAATTAGAAACAGAAAATGCCTCCTTGCTTGCTAAAATCAATGTGCATGAATCTTGTTTTAGTTCTACTGGTAGAGAGAATGATGCTGCTGTTCTTCATATTGTTAGAGATTTTTTATTTAACTAAAGCTCTTTGCTTAGAAAATGACCTTTTGCATGCTAGAGATAATATCAATCATTTGTCTTCTACTATTACTTCTCTTATGCATGATAATGATGGTTTGAGATCTTCTGTGCAAAGATTCTTAGTTGGTAAAAAGAATCTTAATGACATCCTACTCCATACTACTAAACAAATGGGTAGACATGGTTTAGGGTATGCTAGTAGTCAAAGGAACAACAAAGGTAAAGGACCTCCAATATTCCATGGAGAATCCTCTAGTTCCAAGACTATGGGCACATGCAACTATTGCAATGATTTTGGTCATTATTCTACTTGTTGTCCATTTAGGAAAGCACCTAAGAGCAATAGGACTTGGGTTGCTAAGCTAACCTCTCAGGACCCAAAAACATGATTGGGGACCATTTCATATTTCTTCTTGTAGGTACTTGCAAATGGATTGACTTGAGTTATTGAATTGCAAATTGACTTCTCAATCCACATGAAAGAAGAAATGTGAGATGTGTAGACGGTGACAACAAGTGGAAAAAGGAATGGTAAGAATAAAGGCAATGTTTTTCTTGCTTATAACCATTT
The DNA here is from genome assembly GCA_963693085.1 of Alisma plantago-aquatica. Classification (NCBI taxonomy): domain Eukaryota; kingdom Viridiplantae; phylum Streptophyta; class Magnoliopsida; order Alismatales; family Alismataceae; genus Alisma; species Alisma plantago-aquatica. The sequence continues at coordinate 202,976,804 of OY856410.1, read as the reverse complement.
CTAACTTGTTTTTGGCAAGTTAGTATGCACTATGCGTGTGGTTTTTGAGTCAAAAGTGGTATTTTGTGATTCTCTTCACACTCTTGCTCAAAAGTTGTTTCTAGTGCTTTCATAGTGCATTACTGACCGGCCTAAATCGCGCGTCCTAAAATTGGAGGCGTATTTGAGGTAGTCGAGCCTTCGCATTTATAACCCGAATCCTTCTAGGCCCCCGCAACTTTGTTTACGGGGTCGAAGTAGTCATACGGGGTCGAACACAGGGACAAGGTGGGTTGTGTTGACGACTCTGAATCGACACTCTACACTCCGGTGGATATAAAGGGATAATGAAGTTCCCCGAAGGGAACAACCAGATGTCATGATTAAATCAAGGAAAACTATCTCCAACTGGAGTTACGAGAAAGATTAAGATTTTGTCATTTAGCAATTTTTTTTGGGATTTTCATGCAACAGAAAATAGAAAGGTAAACTGCAGTTAAGGCGTAATGCAAGGGATAAGACTTTTAGAAAGATAAGCGGTAGCAGTAACACCCTGCATCCCTCCTCTCAGAGCGGGTGCCTCTAACCAAGCTTCAACACCCCTCTCGAGGTTGCTGGACTCAAGTTAGAGTGGAATGATACTAAAACAACTCCGTTCCGGGCACTCTCGTACTCCAGAATCGGACCGAACACTAGAGCCACAACCCAACTCTCGAAGTAGTTGCGACGGGAAAGACGATTCAGTAGCTAAGCGAAACGTGATCCAAAACATGCAAGCTAGAGTTCAGATATCCAACACAGTAGTTACCCAATCATAAGGCACTAAGCATTAAACAAAGAGCAATTTAGCATTTCTATTTCTATCAGCAATAAGGGTCTAATACAATGCATAAGCTAAGAATTTAAATAACAGAATTAAAGATAGATGTCGCCTTCTTGATGTAGAAGGGCGACAGACTACTAATACTCCCAGCCCGATACCGTCCAGGGACCTATCCCGGTACAGCCGTGTCGGGCGGCACGAACTCTCGGACGGCACGCCTGACGGATGACTATATCGTTCGAAGACCCTGGCCGATACGCTCATGTCGGACGGCACACCCTCTCGAGCGGCACGACTGACGGGGAGAGCGTATCGGTTTCGGTATCGTGTCGGCCAAGGATTTACATATACTACTGTCGGGCATTGTTGTCAGGCACTCGTGTCGCGTATCTACGTCGGCCGATATCGGCCCTCAGTACCGTCCGGTACAGTCCTAGGTGAACCGATCCCCTCCCTCTCGCCCGGTACGAGCACTGGGGCACGATACGGTTGCTCTCGCACTTCTCTCACAGATCGCTCAAGTCCCCAACTGTCCGAACGGGGAACTGGCTAGCCGTCTCGACCTATCCAACCTCCGACGTCTCCGACCTCTCTTTTCGGCTTCCTGTAGCTGCTATTTATACCGGCGGTTGAAGGAGTTATGGTGCTGGAAACGCCACGTAGCCCCCTTATACGCCGGTCGATAGATGTGGACGGCCGATACAGGTATGCCTTCGGCGCGAGGCGCTGGCTATCAGTCACGTGGCTGGCGGCACGCCTGCCGGTGGGTGGCTGTGTCGCCCGATGAGCTGGGTCGTCGGGCGGCTTCGGCTCCCTGTCGGGTAGAAGGTGTGTCGGCCGGTACGTCCCTTTCGCAAGGCGCCCTTCTCCGCCGATCATTCTTGTGTCGCCCAACCCCTGTCGGGCAGGGTTGTATCGGGCGTCAGGAAGGTCGAGACGGGCTTAGACTTATTGTGGGCCGGAATCGGCCTTATTGCACAAAAACGAGGAAAACCCTGTAAAAGATAGGAAAAACTGGAATAAGAGCGTTGCTTGGCCAATTATTGCGAAAATGCTAATAAAATAGAGGAAAATAGCAGAAAAGGGTAGTTTTGATAATAGAATAAAGGGCAAAAACGTCATAAAATTTGGTGTTATCAACTCCCCCAAACTTAACTTCTTGATTGTCCTCAATCAATATTTAAACTAAACTTTGTGTTGCTTCTTCTTGCATAGAAAAACTTTAAGGCTAAAGGGTAGCACAAGATTTGCGATGTCTTGGAGGTAATGCTGTCTTAAAGCGAGCAAAAGACCTTTCCCTACTTGCCTTATTATTTAAGTAAAATTTTTCTTCTCCACAGCTTCAGCGAGACTTTGGTGTATGATTCCGAAGTTAGCTTCCACACCAAACAGCTTTATTTTAAGGGCAGAAAGTTGTGTATAGGGTAGGCTAAGGCTTTTTGGGTTTTTCTTCTTGTTTCCCATCAGTCCATCCAGGTAAGGGTCCGTTAACGGGCAAGCGGTCCCTGCAGTCCAAGCCAGTTGGCTTTAGAGCAGTGATTTCACATCCTACATACCACTGCCCCGGATCTACCATGCCTAAAGATGGGTACTTTTGGAAAACAAGGGTGTATATATTTTTTTTCTTTTCTTTTATTGGGCACAACTCTCATACTTTTATTCACGCTCATAAGGCTTCTTTCTCTTTTTGGGATTTTTGCTGAGTAAGGGAAAACAAGAGAGATATCTGCTATTTGGGCAGCTTTTTCTTTCTCCATACTCGTCTCTTAGCTGTTTGCGAGATTATTATTTTTCAAAAAATTTTGGATGGCAAGGCACAATCTTTTGTTTGTTTGAGACAACATTATCAGAAAGATATGACAGAACTTGTAACTCGTTAAAATATACAGAAAGTAAACTTTGCAAGAAGTCACAATAGGTTTTTATTATTATTACAGCAACTTTGTACATATGCGTAGGGGCAGGAAATTTGCAAAGGAAAGATTTTTGAAAATTTTTATATGACATGCATGCGTACATCAGATATACAGGGAGCTATAAGAGCACATCAGGTAAAAGAGAATGAATATCGTAGAAAGCTCGAAGAGATAAAATTTTTATACCTCCCTCACTGGCATACCCCCCCAAACTTACTTTCTACTCTGTCCCAGAGTAGAGAAGAAAGCAAAAGTAAGGTAAAGCTTAGCCAGTGAGGGTTAGCTTTCTGATGTGCTGCAAAATGCTCCTACGAAGTTGCAGCATGCCATTGGGAGGTTGTCTAGTGGGTTCGCTTTGGCGATGTAGCGGTTGAGCTGGAGCGAAACCCTCAAAATTCACTTCTGGCCCCCCCTTTCTTCACATCTCCACTGTGAGCATAAACAAAGGGACTGATTATCCGTACCTAGTTTAGTTCCCAGGAGTGTGTAGTCAGGGTGGGCCCTCTCCCTTAAGAGTACGGAACCAGGGTGCCTCGAACTTGTTCGGAGGCCTTGGTTGCCGCACTCCTAGCTAGGTGACTCACTATTGGAGCTACCAAATCAAGAAAAATCTTCCTTTCCATTATTGTTGCCGTTTCTGTCCGACAGTTGTTGCTGATCCCCGCGTTGTGCTTGCTGGCGCGATAGGTGGTTTGCTCCATATGAGCCATACCTGTTATTTAAAATTTATTTATTCATCCGTTAGGCAAGAAAGATGAAAAGAAAGAAAACTTATTAAAACTGGGCGATAAGCGATCGGACGACATGATGTTGTCCCGCGATAAGGCTCGACGCCCGACACAGGTGTATCGGGTGATACGAGGTCACATGAAACAAAAACATGACATCGCAGTGAGAAGCATGATGCCCGGTACGAAACATCGGGAAAACGCCATCGACCGCCGTTACGCGCGAAAGTATGTCGGGCGATAGAAAATCTGCAGGTCATGTAAACCCGATAAGCGGCTCGGTAACAGATACTGGCGTCGGGCGACAGGGTTATCGGCCGATAAACGTGTCGGTCTACAAACCTATCGGGCGACAAGCCATGTCGTTCGGTAAGAAAACAACAAGCCGGCCGATACACCTCGCACGATACAAAAATCTGTGCCGGGCGAGAGATAGCGTGTCGGGCAAAAGACGTGTTGGGCTATACCTTTGCTCTCAGGAGGCATCGCCCGATACTAGGGCGAAGGCAAGATGGCCGACACACGAGCAAAAGGGAGGATCAAAGCATGCGTTCCAGGTGGCAAAAAGGGGAGAAAATGATAGCCCGACACGAAGAAACCTCCACGCTATTTATAGAGAACCCAGCTGGGGGTGAAACGTGCAAAACATGGCGCGCGTCGGGCATTTTAGTCACGCTATTCCCGAGACGCAAAGTCCCATTGGTCAGCCCAAGGGTCATCCGCTGCCCTTGCATCGCCCGGGGCGAGGCTGCCCGATACAAGCGGTTCTGCGCCCAGCTGGTCGACACGGTAGAAAAGCGGGCGGTCAAAAGGCCAAAACTAAATCTGTGTGAAGTAAAAGGCCATTGCAGGGTAAAACATCATTGGTATAGAGAAGGATCTCTTACCTCAGACGGTATTACTCCTCAATGTTCCGCAAAACACAGCGATGGCCCATAAAACAAAAAGAGTCAGCACACGTGCGCATGTACTGACTTGGGCCTTATTACAGTCCATAATGGTTGTTTTTACAAAGAAAACAAATGTATCCTAATATATGACTCGGGCTGCCTCCCGAGGAGCGCTGAAGTTTTCGTCGCCAGCTCGACCGGTGTAGGCTCTTCAGTTGTACCCACTTCCAGTAAGTCAATCTCTGCTTTCCTGACAAAAGCTTCGTCCTCATAAAACCTTTTCACTCTGTGCCCGTTCACCTTGAAGATCTTAGTCGGGTCATCCTTGTCGCGGAGCTCCATCATTCCTGATGGGTATATCTTTGCCACAGAAAACGGTCCCGACCATCTTGTCTGTAATTTCCCAGGAAAAAGACGGATGGAGGACTTGAATAACAAGACCTTATCCCCTTCGCTCACATCCTTTCTCCTAAGGCGGGCATCATGCCACATTTTTGTTCTTTCCTTGTAGATCTTTGCATTCTCATAGGCGTGAATCCTTAGCTCTTCGAGCTCTTGAAGCTGTAAAAACCTTTTTCCTCCTGCCTTGTCTAGATCCATATTTAAGAACTTGATCGCCCAAAGGGCCTTGTGTTCTAGTTCCAAAGGCAGATGGCAGGATTTTCCGTATATAAGACGGTAGGGGGTGGTTCCAATGGGCGTCTTGTAAGCAGTACGGTAGGCCCATAATGTGTCGTCAAGTTTCATAGACCAGTCCTTCCGCGTGCGGCTGACAGTCTTTTCTAAGATCCGCTTGATCTGTCTATTTGAGACCTCTACCTGCCCCGATGTCTGTGGGTGTTAGGGCGTAGCGATCTTATGTTTTACTCCATACTTGCGTAGGAGCACTTCGAACTGCCTTTCTCCGAAGTGTGACCCGCCGTCGCTTATTACGGTGCGCGGTATACCGAAACAGGGAAAGATGGTCTTCTCAAAAAGCTTGATAACCGACTTGGCGTCGCATGTTTGGGTGGCCACCACCTCTACCCACTTCGATACATAGTCTACTGCCACTAGTATGTATTGATACCCCTGGGATGGGGGAAACGGCCCCATGTAATCAATCCCCCATACGTCAAATATTTCCACTTCGATCCAGCTTGCCATCGGCATTTCATTCCTCCGCCCTATATTCCTCGTTGACTGGCACTCTTTGCAAACCTTTACAAATCGTGCAGCATCTTTAAATAAGGAGGGCCAGTAGAAACATGATTGCAGCACTTTTGCCGATGTTCTTTCGCCACCCAGGTGTCCACCATAGGGGGATGTGTGGCATCCCTTCAGGATATCGGCAGTTTCTTCTTCCGGGATGCACCTCCTGTACAAGTTGTCTGCGCATCTTCTGAAAATGAGAGGATCATCCCAGTAATAATTCTTGGCATCCACGAATAGCTTCTTCTTTTGATTGTAGGTGATATCAGGAGGTAGCTCTCCACAAGCGAGGAAATTGCAGATGTCTGCAAACCAGGGCAAACCTTCTTCTTGAGCTTCAGCCATCATGAGAGCTTCGTCGGCAAAGTTGTCGTCGATCTGTGGCCCTCTCTGTCTCTCAGCCACTATCCTCGATAGGTGGTCTGCGACCACATTTTCCGCGCCTTTCTTGTCGATAATCTCATGATTGAATTCTTGGAGCAACAAAGCCCATCTCAACAATCTGGGCTTTGCGTCTTTCTTTTGCATTAAGTATTTTATCGCCCCATTATCTGTGTATACTTTGACCTTTGATCCGACGAGATACGATCTGAACTTATCAAACGCGAAGACAACTGTGAGCATTTCCTTCTCGGTGGTTGTGTAGTTTACCTGTGCTTCGTCCAACGTGCGACTAGCGTAGCAAATCACATGGTGCTTTTTATCTTTCTTTTGCCCCAGGACTGCTCCCACTGCGTAGTCGCTAGCGTCGCACATTAGCTCAAAGGGTAAACCCCAATCTGGCGCTTGAAGGATAGGTGGTGATACTAAAGCATTTTTCAGGGCCTGAAAAGCACTGAGACAATCGTTAGAGAAAACAAATTCAGCATCTTTTACCAGGAGATTTGACAATGGTTTGGAAATCTTTGAGAAGTCCTTGATGAATCTTCGGTAATATCCGGCGTGCCTGAGGAAGCTTCTTATCCCCGTGACGGAATTTGGTGGAGGAAGTTTAGATATAGCTTTGATTTTGCTGGTATCCACATCGATCCCGCGCCTTGAGATCTTATGCCCTAGGACGATGCCCTCCCGTACCATGAAATGACATTTTTCCCAGTTCAGGACCAGGCTGTTTTCCTCACACCTTTGAAGTACTAACGACAGGTTCTTCAGACAGCAATCGAAGTCCCTTCCATAGACGGAGAAGTCGTCCATGAAAACTTCCACGATGTCTTCTAGAAAATCTGAGAACATTGATATCATGCATCTTTGAAAGGTGGCGGGGGCGTTGCAGAGTCCGAAGGGCATCCTTCTAAAGGCATAGGTGTCGTAGAGGCAGGTGAATGTCGTTTTCTCCTGGTCGTCGGGTAAGATGGGTACCTGGTAAAATCCTGAAAAGCCATCAAGAAAACAAAAATAATCGTGATGCACTAATCTTTCAAGAACTTGGTCAATAAAAGGTAGCGGAAAATGATCCTTTTTTGTAGCCTAATTCAGCTTTCGGTAATCAATGCACATTCGCCAACCAGTGACGGTCCTTACCGCCACTTCGTCACCCTTCTCACCCTTAACCACAGTCATTCTGCCTTTCTTGGGTACTACGTGGATCGGGCTTACCCAGTTGCTGTCGCTAATTGGGTAAATGATCCCCGCGTCCCTAAGCTTTATTACCTCTTTCTTGACGACCTCTTTGAGCATCTGATTCAGCTTCCTCTGGGGTTGGACCAGGGGCTTGGCAGACTCATCCAAGTTGATGTGATGCATGCAAAGGGCGGGGCTAAGGCCTTTGATATCATCTACGGAATATCCTATAGCCCCCCTGTGGAGTCTTAACTCCTCAAGGAGCCGGTCCAGTTGATTGCTTGAAAGATCGGCGTTTACGATGACTGGGTTCCTCTGTTCTTCATCTAAAAATTCGTACTTCAGTCCCTCAGGTAACGCTTTTAAATCCGGCTTTGCTCTGGGTGTCTCCTCCTGAGGTTCTCCTTCAAGGGAGGCATACTTCGCAGAGTCCACCTCCTCCTCTTCTTCTTGCAAGTCTTTGTCAGAAAGGTTGAAAATGTCGAGATGCTTCACGACTTCAGGATTTTCGAAGTCGAGATCCTGACAGCTTATTTCTCTCGCGAGGGGATCCACTATCCGGATATCCTCCTCTATTTCCTCGCAGAATTTATTGTAGCTATCCGCAAAACAGGCCGATTCAGACAGGGATGGACCTCTCATGATTTCCTTCATCTTGAAGTCCATGTGGCTGTTTCCAACCCTTAAGGTGATTATCCCTTCAGAGACATCAATCAGCGCCCTCCCTGTTGCCAAGAAAGGGCGTCCGAAAATGATCGGACATCTGGGATCTTCAGCTGTGTCGATGACGACGATGTCGCAGGGAATAAAGAAATCACCGACCCTAATCAGCACATCTTCGACAATGCCTACAGGTCTTTTGAAAGAGTGATCCGCCAGTTCAATCCGCATATTGGTTCGAACCATGTCGGTCAAACCCATCCTTTGCGCGAAACTTAAGGGCGTGAGGCTGATGCTTGCTCCCAAGTCCGCCAGACCCTCCCGCTCGACATTGTCCCCGATGGCGAATGGGATCGTGAAAGCTTCGGGATCTTTTCTCTTAGTCAGCAAGCTGGGCTTTACGAAGGCAGAGGAAGTAGAGGCCAGGTACACTGTCTCTATCCTTCCCCCCCTTCTTTTCTTCATTATTAGATCTTTGAGAAACTTGGCGTATGTGGGCATCTCCTCCAAAACGTCAAGGAAGGGGACTTCAAGATGCAGCTTCCTGATCGAATCCATGAACCTTTCGTGCCGCTTTTTCAGATTTGCCTTGATCAGCTTGTACGGGAACGGTACCCTGGGAGCGTAAGGATTCCTCCCACCAGATGGCTCATCGGATGGTCTCGGCGCAGGCTCTTCGGCTTCTGCAGGCCTGCCTCCATCTCCTGCTGGAACGGCATCCTTGGGCCCTTGCTCAGGTTCCGGTGGGGCTTCATCAGCGCGCTCTACCGTCTTTCCTGATCTAAGCACTGCCATTACTGCAGTTTCAAGGTGAGGGAGCATTTTTCCTGCAGGGTTCTTCATCAGAGCAGCCATCTGAGACAGCCATTGATCAACCTCCCATTGACGCTTCTGCAGACTCGCCGTCTGGTGTTGCATGGAATTCAGAGATCCAGGGTTGGTAAGCGTCCCCTGTACCAGCTGGTTGATGATGGTGTCCTGTCTTTTTATGTAGGCGGAAAGCTGACCAACCCAATTAGGTCGGGTCGCTTTCTCGCTTTGGCTCTGACATTCGCCCTCAGAAAGAGGTTGCTCACAACGAGGCATGGTTCACAGTCTCGGTGTTCAGTAGATTAGAGTACCTGAAATCCACATAAAAATCATGTTTAGAAAATTATAATTGGGGTAAAGAATAATGCTTAAAGTAAAAGAAAAAAAGAAAAAGAAAAAGATGTGTTGTCAAGCCTATTTCTAAGCTTGAGGCACGGGAGTGTAGTTAGTGGATTCGGATTCGTCAACAGTGCCAATTGCCTTGTCCCCGGCAACGGCGCCAGAAAGTTGACCGGCCTAAATCGCACGTCCTAAAATTGGAGGCGTATTTGAGGTAGTCGAGCCTTCGCATTTATAACCCGAATCCTTCTAGGCCCCCGCAACTTTGTTTACGGGGTCGAAGTAGTCATACGGGGTCGAACACAGGGACAAGGTGGGTTGTGTTGACGACTCTGAATCGACACTCTACACTCCGGTGGATATAAAGGGATAATGAAGTTCCCCGAAGGGAACAACCAGATGTCACGATTAAATCAAGGAAAACTATCTCCAACTGGAGTTACGAGAAAGATTAAGATTTTGTCATTTAGCAATTTTTTTTGGGATTTTCATGCAACAGAAAATAGAAAGGTAAACTGCAGTTAAGGCGTAATGCAAGGGATAAGACTTTTAGAAAGATAAGTGGTAGCAGTAACACCCTGCATCCCTCCTCTCAGAGCGGGTGCCTCTAAACAAGCTTCAACACCCCTCTCGAGGTTGCTGGACTCAAGTTAGAGTGGAATGATACTAAAACAACTCCGTTCCGGGCACTCTCGTACTCCAGAATCGGACCGAACACTAGAGCCACAACCCAACTCTCGAAGTAGTTGCGACGGGAAAGACGATTCGGTAGCTAAGCGAAACGCGATCCAAAACATGCAAGCTAGAGTTCAGATATCCAACACAGTAGTTACCCAATCATAAGGCACTAAGCATTAAACAAAGAGTAATTTAGCATTTCTATTTCTATCAGCAATAAGGGTCTAATACAATGCATAAGCTAAGAATTTAAATAACAGAATTAAAGATAGATGTCACCTTCTTGATGTAGAAGGGCGACAGACTACTACTACTCCCAGCCCGATACCGTCCAGGGACCTATCCCGGTAAAGCCGTGTCGGGCGGCACGAACTCTCGGATGGTACGCCTGACGGACGACTATATCGTTCGAAGACCCTGGCCGATACGCTCATGTCGGGCGGCACACCCTCTCGAGCGGCACGACTGACGGGGAGAGCGTATCGGTTTCGGTATCGTGTCAGCCAAGGATTTACATATACTACTGTCGGGCATTGTTGTCAGGCACTCGTGTCGCGTATCTACGTCGGCCGATATCGGCCCTCAGTACCGTCCGGTACAGTCCTAGGTGAACCGATCCCCTCCCTCTCGCCCGGTACGAGCATTGGGGCACGATACGGTTGCTCTCGCACTTCTCTCGCAGATCGCTCAAGTCCCCAACTGTCCGAACGGGGAACTGGCTAGCCGTCTCGACCTATCCAACCTCCGACGTCTCCGACCTCTCTTTTCGGCTTCCTGTAGCTGCTATTTATACCGGCGGTTGAAGGAGTTATGGTGCTGGAAACGCCACGTAGCCCCCTTATACGCTGGTCGATAGATGTGGACGGCCGATACAGGTATGCCTTCGGCACGAGGCACTGGCTATCGGTCACGTGGCTGGCGGCACGCCTGCCGGTGGGTGGCTGTGTCGCCCGACGAGCTGGGTCGTCGGGCGGCTTCGGCTCCCTGTCGGGTAGAAGGTGTGTCGGCCGGTACGTCCCTTTCGCAAGGCGCCCTTCTCCGCCGATCATTCTTGTGTCGCCACCCCCTGTCGGGCAGGGTTGTATCGGGCGTCAGGAAGGTCGAGATGGGCTTAGACTTATTGTGGGCCGGAATCGGCCTTATTGCACAAAAACGAGGAAAACCCTGTAAAAGATAGGAAAAACTGGAATAAGAGCGTTGCTTGGCGAAAATGCTAATAAAATAGAGGACAATAGCAGAAAAGGGTAGTTTTGATAACAGAATAAAGGGGAAAAAACGTCATAAAATTTGGTGTTATCAATTACTAACTTGCTTACACATGTTTGGATATGGGTTATATCTTTAGCATGCCTTTAAATATGTTTTTATGAAATATATGTGCCTTTTGACAGTAGCTTTGCCAGTTGAGTTTGTCCTATTTGAAACTCGATCGATAGGCACCAATGGGTGTTGCCAACAGCTGTCATCGGTCGAGTTTTCAATGCACAAAATTCGACCGATAACAATGTGCACAGAATACATAGTTGGCTTATTGAATGAGAATTTCCCTCTCAACTAGATTTTCTCAACCAATAGCCTTATTCTTTGGCACTCTCTTTTGGTACCTTTATATATGCATATTGCCATGCTCTAAATTGCCCATCTTGCATACAACTCTATCTCTCTAATTGCTCTAAATTGGTATATTTATATATTGCAATTACTTGCTTTGAGTTGTTTTGTAGGTTTTGATGATGATCTCATTGGATCTCGTGGTTGTGTCTTAAATTGCTTCCATTGCGCTCTAACTTGCTACATCTATCTAGGTGTATATCTTCTTTTGATACAACCTTGAGATTCTTAGTGGTAATCATCTTTTGGTAATGATGCATACTTGTTAGTGATTTATATCCTTTCATGCTTCTAAAATTGCTTATCTCTTTGTTTGGATATATCTCTACATCTACTCATAGATTGATCTATCTTGTGTATCTTTTGGTATCTCTTGCTATGATCTAGATCCTAGTAGTAGTCCTAACTTGTGATAACATCTACTAGTAGTTCATATATATGTAGTTCTAACCTTATTTATAATTGGCATCTTTGCTCACCTAGTGGTATTTCACTATATGCTATGCTTGTATCTTATCTCATACATGCTCAAGCTTGTTCCTTGAATTGCATATCTACTATCTTGAGTTGCTTGCATAACATTATGATGCAGGATACATAGATCTACATTGTATGTAGAAATTGGAGCATTTTTGAACTTCATGCAGCTTTTGCTCCAGTTTCAGTTTTTGGTGCAAAACTAGTGTTTTTCATGCAGAAACGGCCTTCTGAGAAAGACTCATCGCTTTTTCATGAGCACTGATACTTTTTGGGCAAATTCTGTCATCTTGAGGGTCAAAATTGGAATTTATGATTTTTTCTATAGCACTTTATCTTGCATTCTGGGTTGTTCAAATATATGATTTAACTTGCTTTTCTTTCTATGCTTGGACAAGCCCCTATCTGTGCTCTTCTACTCTTCTTATATAACTTATTGTTATCTCCTTTCCTCTAACAAGTGGTGTTTCTTATTTTTTCATACCCCCACTTTTTGAAATTACAAAGGGGGAGAAAGGTATGTCTTCTTTTAAAAGAGGAAGAAGGCATGTCTTACATGAAGAAGAGAAGTATGTCCATGTAAAGGGGAGAAGGTAAATGGGAGAAGACATATATGTGTAGAACATATATGAGTAGAATACATAGTATTATATAAATGTTATGAAAGCTAACCATGCAGGGGAAATAGCATCAATTGAGGGGAGATCATATGAGCTCAATCCTATTGAAACCCCTAGGTTTCTTTGAAGGTATGATTTATCTTAAAAGCTTTCAATACATTTATGGAATGGTTTGTCATCTTCAAAAAGGGGTGGAATGTTGACTCAAGGTCAATTAGGTCAATGTTGACTCACGTCTAAATTCACTAAACCCGTGTTTTGATGATGGCTAACCATTCCACATATTTGTGTCTAATGTCTCTACTTGAGTGATTTCAGATTAGGTATAGACAAACTCCAAATGCCCTAACTTGTGCATATCAAATTGGAGAAAAGACAAGTCAAAGTCAATACAAGTGCACATTTTTGTAATATGATGTAAATCCATTAGAATCATGTTGTAAATCACTTGTAATGATTGTATACTTGTAATTAAGCTTAGAAAAAATCAGGAGCACTTAGATCGAATGTTTAAGCACTCAAAAGTTATTTTCCAAAATTCACATCAGGTTGTTCATCGGTCGAGTTTTGTGAGTTGCAAACTCGACCGATCCTGATTGGATCTTGAAAATGACTTTTGATCGGTTGAGTTTACATTTCATAGAACTCGACCGATGGAGTACCTGACCAATTTGATTTTCATTGGTCGGTCGCGTTTCCCCAGGACAAACTCGATCGATGGTCTGAATATCGGCTTTGTCTTTTACTCTATCGGTCGAGTTACCCTTATAGAAACTCGACCGATTGCACTGTACGGAAAAGTGCAGAAAAGTTCTTCTAGCCATTGTGGAGTTACAACAAGTGAAAATATATCTGTTGCAAGCACAAAACGGCTAGTTTTTGTTCTCAAGTGTTCCCAAAGGCTAAGAGCCATCCCCAGCTATAAATAGCACCCCTTGGGCTTCATTCCAAGGTTGAGCATTCAATGCAAACTCTATGTGAGGTTCCTATTCTATAGTTGAGTACTTCCTATAGCCTCCTCTCTCTCTCTAAGCTTAATCACTTGCTACATCCATTAGAGTGAGTAGGAGATTTGTAAGAGAGATCATCCTACATGTATATCTTGTGAGGCTCTCACTTCCACCACCTCCCTATCTCTCATTTCAACCATGAAGATGAAGGTTCTCTCTATTTGCTAAGAGAGGTGAAGAAGAACAAGGGAAGGCATCCCTTGGTGAAGATCAAGGCTGAAGACTTGGAGCAAGAGTGGGTAAGCCCTTGGTGAAGGCAGAATACTCCTTGCTCAAGTGGGTAAGTCCTTGGTGGAAGCTTCTCTGAGTGAAGGTGAAGTCAAAGGCAAAAGATCCAAGAAGAGTGGGTAATCCCTGCAAGGCTGAAGACTTGTGCAAGAGTAGGTAAGTCCTTGGAAGAAGGCAGAAGACTCCTTGTAAAGTGGGTAAGTCCTTGGTAAGGTTGAAGACTCTTTGTATTGCATAGGTAAGTCCTTTGGTGGTCATGTATTGTATCTCTTATAATGAATATAATGAAGATTCAAGGTTAACAAATCCTAGAGGTTGACCTCTCTAGGTAGTGGACTAACTCACTTCTAGTTTGAAGTGTGGAACCACTCTAAAACAACTTGGCAATTGGTGTATGTTTAATCTCTCTCTCATCCTTGCTATGCATGTTTTAGTTGCACTCAAATTACCTATTTCACAACCTTATCTTGTGATATATCTTGAAGGTCTAATGAATTTTTTTTAAGTGAATTCATCTCTATTCACCCCCCCTCTAGAGCAACTTATCACCTATTTAGGATCCAACAATAATAACTATCATCATTAGCCAGACTATCATCCTTTATCTTGTTGACAATATAAGCAATTCAGTAGCATATGCATATCTAGCATCATGAGCAAGTCTAGTAACATAGAATCTCTATCATTATGAATAAGTCTAGCCACATAAGCATAGCTAAAAACATTAGCATGTCTAATAGGTTGATCATATCAACATCATAAAAAGAGCTAACAACATAAGCACAATAATATGGATAAGCATGATTAGCATTATATGCATCTCTAGTTACAAAGGCATGGCTAGCATGCTAAACATAACAAACAACATGAGATAGCTAGCATCATGATTATAATTAGCAGTAGCAGTATAGTTATTAACATAATCATGGCTACTATATGTACGCATCTACAATCTTAAGCATATCCACAACATAAGTATATCTACTATCTCTTAATTGCACTAAGCATCATCTTTATGTAAAGAGAACAAACAAGGGTTATCATTCAATGTGAAGCGTCGTGTATAACCCTAAATAGATATGTTATACGACTGTATTACATCTTTTATTATGCCCTGAGGAATTTGAGGATACCACTCAAAGTCCAACTGACCACTGCTAGGTCGAAATTAGTTTCATACAAGATCTAGGAAAAGTCAGACTTTTAATATCTTCTCTGCCCCCAGTCAGTACGGGTCTGCCATAGCGACACATAAGGTCAAGTTGCTAACAGCCTAGTCTGTCCTTAGTACAGGTCACGGCACTAGTGAAATGAGGTGGGTACACATACCCTACCATCCGAGGTACAATCACAGTTGTCATCCAATCTTGTCACATACATAATCACCGAGACACGACCGCAGCCATTCTCAATCACATCATATGTATGAGGCATGACCATAGCCAACCTCCAAAATCTACATTATGGATGACAAGGATATATCCTCAACTTGCCACCCCCACATACTCAACAGTATGCGCTCTGAGTTTCCCTTAGTAATACTCATTTCACCATCTGGAAAATTTTGACACTCAACAAATTCTGAGACTCAGATGGATCTATGGCACAGGGCACTACATGATTAGAGTTTCACTTGATTAGTTATGCCAATTGGGTGAATTAAGGTTGCATCAAATAACTGGACATACAAATCCTAATTCACTTCTAACAAGCACAAAAATATCACAACTTTATAAGATATAATATGTGTGAAACATAATTTCTCATCTCATCATCACATGGAACTATTCACTTGCCATTCATGAGACCACACTAGTCATCATACTATCACAAGATATAAATCCTTTTCACAATATCACAGGGTATCAACCCTTATTAACACAAGGGGATTATACCTCATTCAGGGCTCAACCATGCCCAAATGTCATTAAGACCATCATACTATCCCTGCAAGATCATCATTATCTTTTTGTGCCTTAAAAAAAGGCTCAGCAACATCACTTACATATAATATACCAGATCAACACAATATTGCATTAATGAGCTAGGAGATATTCATAAACAATCATAGCAGGGTTATATTAACATTAAGAATATTTCTTTATTACATCAACATGCAAGGAATCTAGATTTGATTAACACTCATCATATTCATAATGCACATGTTTAATTTAAGAAAGTATCAACCATGTGGCTATGATAACCACCAATGAACACCATTAAGGTTATGATCATGTTAAGGAGGTTATTCTACCATCATTCCATCATATAAGAATGTTAAATATGAATACTCATATTTATCTATTTGCATCAGATTTAGGTTCAACATGATAAATTATATCAATGTTACTAATCAACACTCATACCCAAACCCTAACTCACGGCATCCCCATTGGATCATGGATGCATAAGGTGAATCATCACTATCACATTCCATACTATTTTCAAGTATGAACCCACACATAAATCAAGGTGTAACCATTGGGTTATAGCATACGAGGGTTTGAACAACAGTAACAGAGTACTCCATGATTGTATTAATCATTCAAGGACTACCCATACCCAATTATCATCATTTAGTTACATTAAAGCTAGGTATAACAAACTATACCTCATTAGGGTTAATAACACAATATGGTTATCATCGCTTCTATTCATATGAGTGAATAGGTAAGACTACCTTATTAAGGGTAACCCTCCATTTGTTCCATCATCATTCAACCCATATCGCCATACCACAATGCCACCCAGAACCATTGGATGTTTAAAAGGTAAGACAATTAATTGTTTACATAAGTAAACACCTTGTATAAACCACCTATAAAGTCCTTGATTTGTTCTCTAGAAAGAGTCGCCATCTAACCCTATACATCCCTTGATCAAAATAGAAAAAGTTCGATAAAACCCACAATCGACTGTTCATTTAAAACAAGCCATCCATTGCCAGTAGGTAAGCTCCTTAAGTTGATCATATAAAGGAAACCATATAAATCACATTATTAGGACCAACATATTACATTAGCCATCATTCCACTTTATTGGAGGAATAAACATTAGATCTTGACCATTGGGTCAAGTTCATATGTTAAAACCATCAATTATAGTATAGGTTCGACCATTGCATCAAGTGACCCAAGAAACCATTGGTATAAGGCTTAATTGATGCTACAACTATATGATTAACTCTCCATAGGTTTTGGAGATCTGATCCACCATCAGTAGTGACCATTAAGTCACCATAGGTTGTTAGATCAGCACTATATTCATTAATCAGCATCAAATATTAAGCTATTGTCATCATTGATTGATAACATTATTAGGATACTTAATGGTTGATCATTAAACATCTAATTGACCAAAACCTGACCTAAGGGGGTGACCATAGGTTTTCGCCATCATTTGACACCTTTGATCCCGACCATAAGTTTTTACGAAAACAACACCATAGGGTTATTACAATGGTACCATCATCGGGTCATGGGTTTATAGAAGAAATCAACTTTATACCCTAAAATTGACCATTGGTTGATAGGTTCTTAGCACCATAAGTTGCCAAACCAACCTGATCCAAGTCATATTATACCTTAGGAATAATGTACACATGATCACAGGTTCATCTAGAACTAAAATCAGAATAGGGAACATTATAAAAATTGAAATCCAAGTCAAGCATAGCTTTTTAGTGCATGAGTCATCATTTTCAAGCAAGAACATGAGCTAACAAGCTTATGGTAAGAAATAAACGTAGAGCAAGTTATAAAACTTGCCTCTAATGAGAAGATGAAACCCCCACACAGAAGAAAACTCGAGCAGGTAGTGTAGAAAATCCAAGAATAAGATATGAATTCGTCCATCTAGCACCTTTCTTCATCAAATGAGTAAATCCTAAGCATAAGGAGCAAGAAAGGTAGGGTTTTAGAGGTTTAAAGCAATTTCTACCATGGAACAACAAGGTTCTAACATGGAGAAATATAGGATGAAGGATAACAAAGAAATAAATGGAGGAAAGAAGGGAATTCTTACTCTTTTAGGTTAAGATCACTAGAAGGAAGCTTTTTCAACCCTAAAATGAAGTCAATTACAACCCTAGATCCTTTTTCCAAGAAGTTCCCCACTTTCTTCTTCCTTGGACAGCAAAATTCGTAGTAGCACAAAGGGAGAATGAGGTTGGGAGAAGGAGGGAAGTGGTGGAGAGAAAATGGCTCATTTTGGTGCTTAGGGATAAGTATATGAAACTTTAAGATAAAGAAAAAGAAAAGGTTGAAGTTCTAGTATCTATCCAAGTGTCCGTGGCTTTAATTTATTAATAATATACAAGCACACACACAAGCAGCTCCCCCACCATGTGTATAGACCTTCTTAGCTTTCCTTTGTCGAATTTACCAGCCAATCAAATAATTCATTAGTTGATAGCTACAAAAGGTAGCTCATATGTGAAGAGGTAAACCCTAAAATACCCTTGGAGAAAACACCTTCAAACCAAGGTTTAAATAGGCGCCCTATTACAACCTCGATTTTGCATGTATTTTCATAATTGAAATGTAATGATTTTATGAATTTGGACTTAATTGAAAAGGTTGTATGCTTTGCTTCAAAAGATGGATTACTTTGCAAATATCCCTTTTGATCAGAATTTCGTGATTCCTATTATTAGATTAATCCATTAATGGATATAAAAGAGAAGAAAGGAAGAAAATTCCAAATAATAGAAAAGATACAAGATAATGAATATTAAGTAAAGTATTTATAAAAATACATAGAAATCTCTGGAAAGTGGCATTAATGGCCACAATTCAATAAATTTCACATATATGTGATTTCTAATGAAAAAAAATAGGAAAGAGGAAAAATGAAATGAAAGATAATGAAAAATCCTTGAAAAGAGATATCTTAATAAAGCAATAAGTAAGATAATGAGAAATGAAGAATGTAGATGCATCTAGAAGGATAATAAGTATCCTTAAAAAGGAATTTAGAAATCTTAGGATTTCTTGGGGTCCAAGGAGTCCCAATGAATAAGAAGAAAGAGAAAATGCAAATAATATAAAATAAGAGGATAATGTGATACATAATTAATGAATTTTTGGTATTATAAAAAAGAGGTACTTTCTACTATTAAGAAGTATAATTTCGTGCCAATGGATTAAAAGTCAAGCATAAAGAGAATAAGAGAGATGATTTTCATATTCCTAAATATCTAAGGAATATGTTTTATTAAGAAGATAATGAAGAGAGAAAAGATTGCTTCTTAATGAAGGAACTTGGTTTCCTATTGGGAAAGGGGCTTGGATCTTGTAGATGGGCATCCTAGGGCTTTGCTACCCTCCCCTATATAAGGGGTAGAACCCTTGGTTGAATCCAAGGGGATTCCATGCATCCTTCTCTCTTCTCCTTCTTCCTTACATACAAACCCTAATCAAGAAGAGTAAAGCTATCCCTAGAGCAACGATGGGATGTGGAGGAGTTGCGTTGGAGGTTTTCCACTTCTGCAACACCATGGTGTGTTTGGGTGATCATCCCCTCATCCTAGTTGTACGCAGCAGCAGCACGGCTGCTTATGACGGATGTGAGTTGTAGACTGCCGAGCCCAATCCCAGCCACCTCGGCCACATCTTGGGACCTCCGCAGACACGACAGGGGATGGCGGAGGAGAACAGTAGTCCCTGCTAAGCTCTCGACCTTGGGGGAGGTGGGAGGAGACCCCCACAAGCAGCTGAAGTCAGCGGCCGCTAGGGATTGCGAGGTGGAAGAAGACAGACGGGCATTTGATGCTTTTGCCCCTCTGGGTTTTAAAGAGTTAAGTGGCCGCACAAGGTTATAAGTGTAATCCTGTTATGTTTTCAAATAGCCAAGCTATATTGCATGAGTGGGATGACGTGGCAGCCTGCCATTGGTCCAAGTAAGAATTTTTTTTGTAAAAATCATATCTAAATATTGGTAGATTGGATTAGTACATATAATATATGTATTTTTCTCAGAAAAATGTGAGGAATCCATTAAAAATAGATTTAGAAGCTAATTCCTCTTGCAATTCGAAAAGTAGTTGAAGTTATCAACTTTAATGCATTAATGATTAAGAAACCCTAATTTAAGATGATTAATGTATTGAGAGGGGTTATATGGATGATTAAAGTTTATATTAACCTGTTGATTTTAAAAAGACTCATTAGATCTAAAAGGATGAACTTTATGCATAATTTGATTAATTTAGGGTTCCATGTACATAAATGAGCTTTAATGGGCCTTGAAACCCTAATGTTAGTAATTATGTTTCTTAATGGCTTTAATTGCTCTAATTCATGTATAAAGTTGAGATATGATGGTTCTAAGCTATTTTGAGTATAAAAGTTCGTAATTGTGGATAAATATCTATAATTTGGTAATTAGGGTTTTCTAATGGATAAATTTGGAATTAGTAATAAATGGAGTCCATATATGAATTAGATCATAATGAAATATGAGTTGTCAATTCAAAAGAAATGAAAGGTGATAATTGAGACTAATGATCTTGAAATAACTTAAAAGGATAAAGATGGTAATTTTAGTGTAAAAGGGAAATAATAGACTTAATTGACTTTTAAGTAGGCTTATGATGTTGAAATTGGGGTTTGTGAACTAAGAGAGTGTTAAAAGAGATAAAAGTATTATGGAGGCTAAAACCCTAATAAAACCCTAAAGTGGCCTAGAAATCCTAAGGCAGAATCCAAGTCTATCTTGAGAATGTTTTGGATAAACTATAACACTTGGATGTTATGCGTTAATTTCAGGATGTTGTTGATTGCTTGTTTGATTGCTCTTTATCATTATTGCTTGGACATGAAGTTGCTCTAGATCAGGTATGTGGTTAATTATGGTTAATCGTATTAGTTTCCTAAAGGTTTATGGATGATTGATCACATTGAATCCAACCTATCAGTTTGGATGTTCATACTTGCAAATCATAAAGTCACTATGATTATCACAATTATGATATAAGTGTGTATTCTTGCACCTACATGTCACCCTGATGGATGATGGAATGAGGTCAAGCCCAAGAGGGAAGATCCATGGGCACCATGAGTGGTGACCCCAGGCACCAAGCTCAGGATAGAGAAGGTGGCCTTATGATATTGCATGACTAATGGGCACCATGAGAGGTGACCCCAGGCACCAAGCTCTGGATGGAGAAGGTGGCCTTAAGTCAATGGCAAAAGAGAAACCCTAAAGTGGGGTATTCCAAGGTTAGGGAAAAAGTAGTGGAGAATGTCACATTGAAAGTGTAAATGGACTTGTTAATTAACTTGATTGTGATATTTAGATTGTTATCCATATATGTGAAATTTTGTTTGTCTCCACATACCAGTATATTCATTTATGATGACCGACGTTTTGTTTGTCGATGTTTTAGGTACAAATTGAAAAGGACAAATAGTAAAGTGGCATATTGTGAAATTAAGAAATAAAGTGTAAGGAGGATTAGTTAGAATAGAGTCCAGTGGTGGATAGAAGTTAGAAATCCAAGTTTTTGAAAAAGGTATGCAAAGTTTTATTTTATTCCAGCTTTCAGTATAGTCATGGTAGAATTTAATAATTATTATGGATTATTTTTTGAACCTTTGATCCGAGAAATTGGGATAACGGCTCTGACCTCTTGATCTCCCTTAATTGGGGATTACCGGGAGGCGGGGTCGTTACATTTGGTATCAAAGCACTGGTTCCTCATCTAATCTTTAGTAATTATTAAATTTTACAAACTCTATAGAACCCAAGGGAGTTATTAGAGGATTTTCTAAAGACTGAGGTGTCTATAAAAGGATCACGGTCTGGGGGCTGGCAAAATTTTCCTCTGCACCGCTAGTCAGAATATGAGGACTCCCAAATCAGTGTGACTGTCTGGCCAATGTCTTAGGAACAGAGTCAAAATAAGATACCTTTAGGACTCTCTCATCTATTTTCGTCCCTTCTCAACCCTAATTCTGTTAAGATTCTGAGGTTTAGGGTTTTTCTCTCTTTTCCTCACCCTCTTGAGAAAACGGTATGCATGATAAGGTTAAGGAATCCTCCACCAAAATTAATAAAAAAGCATGTAAATAAGATGTCATGGACATAAGATTAATAGTTTAAGCATAAACTAAAGAATAGTTTCATGCTTAGGTCGTATGCATGTGTTGTCATGCCCTCAGGAGACACCTGAGGTTAGACCCTCTGGTTAGGAGGACGAGTAGAGAGTTGGTCTTGGAGGCAGAGATCTCCATTAAAGGTAGAGACCTGGCACATCCTCTGAGGATGATGCTAACCCTAACCCTAAGTGGTGGTTAGAGAGGGATGACACGATGAGTTAGATGTCATGGTAGACCAGGTGTGTGGGTGGACATGCTTTTGGTTTGGATTCCCATGACGATATGAGCCATGTGAGGTTGGATGACCTAGTACCTTTGGTGACCCAACACTGGGAAGGGTCGTGCATGGTAGAGTGAAGGATAGGTCCTTCATTGATGAGGTTAGTGATGACCATATAGAAACCCTATGGGATTATATGAGCATGGCATAGTATGCACGCATAGTACATCAGTAGTGTTGACAGTAGGCTAAAATCCTGGCCATGAGAGTATGATGGATAGCTTATGAGATGAGCATAAAGAGCTATATATAATTTGGAGCAAACATAGGTTTCACCCATGTAGGTGTATGCTGGTAAGCTTGATCCACCTTCGAGAGAGGACCTATAGTAATACAGTTGTTTTTAGGGTTAAGCTCTAGATAGAGAGAGAGAAATACTCGAGCTAGCAGGTTAGAAGTTTAGAGTCCAGGATATGAGGAACCTTGAGAAGTCAGGTTTGATGCGACCTAAGTGGATGGTTAGGGTTTCCTCATACATGGTATCTGGGTTGCCTTTAAAGGAACCAAACCCTAAGAAGAAGGATGAAGCTACTGGTACCTATGAGCAGAGGACGTAAGTGCTGACCTTCTAAGGATAGGAAGAAGAGTTCCTTAGACCCTGAGGAGGCTTAGTAACAAGTCGTGAGGCCTTATACCTAGTTGGTTGTCCTTGAGGAGGACTCAACTCTGAGGTGTTACTTGAGTAGAAGGATAATAGGAAGTGCACGCCATACCTTGAACATGCTTGGTATGTGGTTACAGGGTTGAGCATGCAGTTGGACATCAGAAAGGTGAACCTAGGGTTCCTAGATCTAAGAGGGGAAGTAGTAGTGCTGGGTGTACCTGATGCTCATGATGAGACTTGAGTTTCCATAGATTTGGGCATGACACTCCTCATGTTTAGAGGAATGGGAAACCCCTTGGATTAAGGTATATGTTTGATGAACCCCTCATATGTCAGTTGGTGACCTATGTATGTATGATGTTGGTCCAATGTTGAGGAATGAGAACAAGTAGGACCTACCATGGAGACCTAGCATGGTTTAGTAAGTGGTTCGCTTTCTATCTATGTGCCTTAGTAGTTTGAAAGGGTTAAGCATACTCATCTTTATGTAAACCCTAGGACGTTTGTGACCTTTGTTGCTATCAAGAGATAGTTTCCTCCCATCCTAGGAGAGGACCCTTTTGTAGGGTATGAATCATCTTTTGTTGGGTTTGAGGAAACTCTAAGAGGTCTCATAGAATCTTGAGAAGCTAAGTGGAGAGTACATTGTAAGAGAATGAACCTACAGACCCATAGATAACCATCTCTAAGTGAATGTGGATGAGTTACCATGGAGATAACTAGAATGGGGCCTGACTGAGGTAGGTAGGTTGCCATGATCCCTATGAAAGGATGTAAATCAAACCACAAATGCCATGAGAGATGGAGACTTGGGCAAGGTTTCAAGTTGGATATGTACTATGTTAGAATCCTAAATCTATCCTAGGATCAGGTAGGGATAAGACCGATGGAAGTAGGAGTTGCCTAATTCCCTAGTTGCACATGACCATAGGGTCGGGAGGCAACAACTATCATTGTCTGAGGGCCATTGGTTGGGAGATTGATCACCTTCATGAAATCATGGGACCCAAGGGGAAAATGAGGAGGGCACTCTCTGATGCATAAGGGAAGAGGGATGACCCCAAAAGTGTCGGCACCCTATAGACCTAGAGGAGATGACCAAGGATGGTGTGATGACCTAAGTGGGTTTGAGACTAGCTTTCCATGGAAGTAACCTTGACATCGAGATGTTCATGATATAGAGACATGTGATGCACATTTCAAATTAGATTTGAAGGTGTACTGGTATGTGGGATGTACCATCTCTACTTTTGGAACAAGAAGAATTTTGTGTTTGGACGGCCGCCAAATGCTTATTTCCTCTTGTTATGGGGGTGAGAGATAGGACAGTATGCATGACATACACCAAAGATAAACATGATGTGAATGGAAATGTTGCTATGATGCATGAGGATAGAGATAATAACATACCCTTGTGGAGTGTATGATGTGTAGATGTTGAACAAACACCACGAGAACTAAGGTAGTCATCTTATGAGGATGTTTTTATCATGAGTTATGTGGAACTTATGAACTATACAAGGTAGAGTTCGATAACCAAGAGAATGAGCTCTGAGTTCCCTTAATAAAGATTGGCTTAGAGTTTGAGATGAGATGATAAGTGGAATATAGGGAGGTGTATGTCTTCACTGTTACCTAGAACCTAAAGATGAAAGGTAGTAATGGATGCTCTGGTTGAGATGCAGCTGCCTAGTTTAGCTGGAGGCTAGAAAAGGTTGTTAGGTTAACCCTAAGTTTGGAAAAGGAGATATGTTTGGCTAACACCCAGATGTAACGAGATCTGTTGATCAAGTTAGTGGTTGTTTGGTTAGCCAGCCTAGGCCTTGATGCAATAAAAGGATGGTTGTAGAACCTCAGATGCACTTCTCTAGAAAAGAAGGTGATGAAACCCCAACTAGAGTGTTTATAAGGTTTTTGAGGAACCAACCTTAAGGAATCATGAAATATAGTAGATCATGATTTTAAGTCACCATACACCATGGTAATACTAAGATGGTAAGTTTCGGTAGTACTTTGGATGCCCAATAGGAAGTTGTAGGTGGCATGTTGCCATGAATGACAGGAGGTGAAGGACGAACACCTCTAACCCAATGAGTTGATATAGAGGATAAAGAGTCCCTGAGAGGGAATGGGAGCTCATCACTATGGATGTTGTAGTAAGTCTCCCCTGGACCGAAGAAGGTTAGGATGCAATGTGGGTTATGGTAGATCACCTTACCTAGATAACATGATCTAAGAGAAAGAGAGGGTACTGTAAGGGGACGGATTCGGTTGGACTACATATAAGAAAGAGAGATGGTTCAACTACATCATGATGCAAGTTCAAAGGTTCTTGAATATAACCTAAAGATTCACTTCCATAAGGTGGAATTAGATACATGAAGAACTCGATGTGAGTACAACTTATCACCCCTAACTGATAGTTAGTATGATCTATACTAGAGAGTTTGATATGAGCATGTATGCTCATCCAGGGTGATATATGGGGACAATTCTTGTCATATAAAAGATGTGATGATAACCACCATAGCCTTTATTGCGATGTAAGAAGCTCTGTAAGGGAGGATGTGTCAGTCACCGCTTCATGAAGAGGATGTTGGTGGAAAGACCTTGTGAAGGTCAGAGAGACCACAATGGGTGTAGATGAAGTCACTTTCATCATGTGATGGCTGAGGAAGCCCAGGGGCGACATGAGTCATGAGCTGATGCAAAGCAGACTGACATGCAGTTTCACTATGGGAGAATATGTGATGTGAAAATCCGACCCCTCTAAGATACAGCTGAGAAAACTGAGTCCCCGATATATGGGTCCATTTGAGATGGATTAGTGGAGATGGTTATGTTTAGTCTTACCCCTCAGGATAACATGATGTGTTCCACAAGCCCGATCTAGAGCACTATGTGAGGTACCCAAGCCATGTGCTGAGCCATGAACCTATTTAGCTTTGTGAGAGGCTGAAATGACCTGAGTCACCTATGAGGGTACGATATACCAAGGTGAGAGAGAACTCATATGTAAGAATATAAGATGATGAAGGTTCTTGGGAAGCACCATGGAGAGGGTGAAGCCACATAAGAGCCATGATGGACATGAAAAAGTCTTATCCTGCTTGTTTGTATGTTTGATGGAATTTTGAGGGAAAATTTCCTATAAGAGGGGAAGGATGTTACAACCTCAATTTTGCATGTATTTTCATATTGAAATGTAATGATTTTATGAATTTGGACTTAATTGAAAAGGTTGTATGCTTTGCTTCAAAAGATGGATTACTTTGCAAATATCCCTTTTGATAGGAATTTCGTGATTCCTATTATTAGATTAATCCATTAATGGATATAAAAGAGAAGAAAGGAAGAAAAGTCCAAATAATATAAAAAGATACAAGATAATGAATATTAAGCAAAGTATTTATAAAAATACATAGAAATCTCTAGAAAGTGGCATTAATGGCCACGATTGAACAAATTTTGTGTATATGTGATTTCTAATGGAAAAAATAGGAAAGAGGGAAAAGGAAATGAAAGATAATGAAAGATCCTTGAAAAGAGATATCTTAATAAAGAAATAAGTAAGATAATGAGAAATGAAGAATGTAGATGCATCTA
Source organism: Alisma plantago-aquatica (assembly GCA_963693085.1). Lineage (NCBI taxonomy): Eukaryota > Viridiplantae > Streptophyta > Magnoliopsida > Alismatales > Alismataceae > Alisma > Alisma plantago-aquatica. The sequence goes on along the minus strand of OY856410.1, from coordinate 202,950,695 downwards.
GAAGGATAATAAGTATCCTTCAAAAGGAATTTCAAAATCTTAGGATTTCTTGGGGTCCAAGGAGTCCCAATGAATAAGAAGAAAGAGAAAATGCAAATAATACAAAATAAGAGGATAATGTGATACATAATTAATGAATTTTTGGTATTATAAAAAAGAGGTACTTTCTACTATTAAGAAGTATAATTTTGTGCTAATGGATTAAAATTCAAGCATAAAGAGAATAAGAGAGATGATTTTTGAATTCCTAAATATCCAAGGAATATGGTTTATTAAGAAGATAATGAAGAGAGAGAAGATTGCTTCTTAATGAAGGAACTTGGTTTCCTATTGGGAAAAAGGCTTGGATCTCGTGGATGGGCATCCTAGGGCTTTGCTACCCTCCCCTATATAAGGGGTAGAACCCTTGGCCAAATCCAAGGGGATTACATGCATCCTTCTCTCTTCTCCTTCTTCCTTATGTACAAACCCTAATCAAGAAGAGTAAAGCTATCCCTAGAGCAACGATAGGCTGTGTAGGAGTTGTGTTGGAGGTTTGCCGCTTCTGCAACACCATGGGGTGTTTGGGTGATCGTCCCCTCATCCTAGTTGTACACAGCAGCAGCAACACGACTGCTTATGACGGCTGCGAGTTGCAGACTACCAAGCCCAATCCGAGCTGCCTCGGCCACGTCTTGGGACCTCCACAGACACAGCAAGGGGCGGCGGAGATAGAACAGCAGTCCCTGCTAAGCATCCGACCTTGGGGGAGGTGGGAGGAAACCCACACGAGCAGCTGAAGACGGCGACCGCTAGGGATCGCGAGGTGGAAGAAGACGGACGGGCGTTTGACGCTTTTGCCCCTCTAGGTTTTAAAGAGATAAGTGGCCACATGAGGGTATAAGAATAATCCCATTATGTTATCAAACAACCAAGCTATGTTGCATGAGTGGGATGACGTGGCAGCCTGCCATTGGTCCAAGTAAGCAATTATTTTGTAAAAATCAGATCTAAATATTGGTAGATCGGATTGGTACATGTAATATATGTATTTTTCTCAAAAAAATGCGAGGAATCCACTAAAAATAGATTTAGAAGCTAATTCCTCTTTTAATTTGAAAAGTAGTGGAAGTTATCAACTTTAATGCATTAATGATTAAGAAACCCTAATTTAAGATGATTAATGTATTGAGAGGGGTTATATGGATGATTAAAGTTGATATTAACTTGTTGATTATAAAAAGATGCATTAGATCTAAAAGGATGAACTTTATGCATAATTTGATTAATTTAGGATTCCATGTACATAAATGAGCTTTAATGGGCCTTAAAACCCTAATGTTAGTAATTATGATTCTTAATGGCTTTAATTGTTCTAATTCATGTATAAAGCTGAGATATGATGGTTCTAAGCTATTTTGAGTATAAAAGTTCCTAATTGTGGATAAATACCCTTAATTTGGTAATTAGGGTTTTCTAATGGATAAATGTGGAATTAGTAATAAATGGAGTCCATATATGAATTAGATCATAATGAAATATGAGTTGTCAATTAGAAAGAAACTAAAGGTGATAATTGAGTCTAATGATCTTGAAATAACTTAAAAGGATAAAGATGGTAATTTTAGTGTAAAAGTGTAATAATAGACTTAATTGACTTTTAAATAGGCTTATGATGTTGAAATTGGGGTTTGTGAACTAAGAGAGTGTTAAACGAGATAAAAGTATTATGGAGGCTAAAACCCTAAAGTGGCCTAGAAAGCCTAAGGTGGAATCCAAGTCTATCTTGAGAATGTTTTGGATAAACTATAACACTTGGATGTTATGCATTAATTTTAGGATGTTTTGATTTCTTGTTTGATTGTTATTTATCATTATTGCTTGGACATCAAGTTGCTTTGGATCAGGTATGTGGTTAATTATGGTTAATCGCATTAGTTTCCCAAAGGTTTCCGGATGATTGATCGCATTGAATGCAACCTATCAGTTTGGATGTTCATACTTGCAAATCATAAAGTTACTATGATTATCACAATTATGATATAAGTGTGTATTCTCACACCTACATGCCACCCTGATGGATGATGCAATGAGGTCAAGCCCAAGAGGGAAGACCCATGGGTACCATGAGTGGTGACCCCAGGCACCAAGCTCAGGATAGAGAAGGTGGCCTTATGATATTGCATGACTAATGGGCACCATGAGAGGTGACCCCAGGCACCAAGATCAAGATGGAGAAGGTGGCCTTAAGTCAATGACAAAAGAGAAACCCTAAAGGGGGGTATATCAGGGTTAGAGCAAAAGCGGTGGAGAATGTCACATTGAAAGCATAAATTGACTTGTTAATTAACTTGTCTGTGATATTTAGATTGTTAGACATATATGTGAAATTTTGTTTGTCCCCACATACCGACATATTCATTTATGATGACCGACATTTTTTTGTCGGTGTTTTAGGTACAAATTGAAAAGGACAAATAGTAAAATGGCATATTGTGAAATTAAGAAATAAAGTGCAAGGAGGATTAGTTAGAATAGAGTCCAGTGGTGGATAAAAGTTAGAAACCTGAGATTTTGAAAAAGGTATCCAAAGTTTTATTTTATTCCAGCTTTCAGTATAGTCATGGTAGAATTTAATAATTATTATAGATTATTTGTCAAACCTTTGATCAGGGAAATTGGGATAACGACTCTGGCCTCTTAATCTCCCTTAATTGGGGGTTACCGGGAGGTAGGGTCGTTACACGCCCCATGGCTCAACAAGCTCAAGAATGATGATAGAATATCCAAGGAACATAATGTAAGTGATAAATTGCAAAGAAAAACTCTCAATTGGGTAAATTGTAGAAAAGTCCAAAATGTGCATAAAATTGCATAACTTGCTCAAACAATGTCCAAATTAGACCAAATTTGAAACTTAAGCTTGTGTTATGATTTCAAAGCATATCACAAGGTTAGATTAGGGTTATAAGAATTCAATTATGATAATTAAGCTTATTTAACTCATTAAGAAAGTTTAGGGGCCTTACAACATAGTTGAGCCTTGACGAGGACGTCAAGAGTCTAAGTGGGGGAGATTGTAACGTCCCAGGATTTGAGGCCTTGGATAAAATGATATTAAAATGAATGATTAGACTCCTCATATCACCAAGGTGCACCTCTTTTTCTGGGAGCCCATCACTAAAGAACTCCATAGTTAAGCATGCTCAGCTTGGAGTAGTACTAAGATGGGTGACCAGTCAGGAAGTTGACCCTGGCTTGTGCATGAGTGAGGAAAAAACACACCGTTAAGGCTAGTGGTGGTCTATGGGATTAGTCATCATTCCCAAAACTCTACTAGAGCCTTGGGTAGTGGGCCCAGGTGTTACATCCTATACCTAGGATTTGTGTGTAACCTGCACAGGTGATGGCATGTTTTAAGCACTCAAACTAGGCTTTGGGTGCATGTTTGAGTCCCTAAAGGGCTATCAGTAGAAGACAAACATGAGATTCATGTACTGCCAATCTGGGTGGAAGAATGATGTATACTATTTTGTAGAACTCTCTGTGTAGAAAAGCATTTTGAACATCCATCTGGTATGAAGTCCATTGTTGAGTTGTTGCAACAACTAGAAGAGTTCTGGCAATGGCCAAATGAGCAACTAAAGCAAATGTTCTTCATAGTCAATGCCATATTCTTGAGTGAAGCCCCTAGAAACTAAACGTGCTTTGTTTCTATGGATGATGTCATTATCTTTGTTCTTGATTCTATAAACCCAAATGAAACCGATAGGTCAAGTGTATTCTAATAGGCGAACAAGATCCTAAGTGTGGGTGGGGTCAAAGGCCTAGATTTCTTCATGCATGACCTTCTACCAGTGCAAAGAACTATCAACTTCCCGATACGAAGATGAAATAGAATCTACATGAAGAGTGGTGAAACTTGCATATTATAGAGAGAAACAAGTGGATTTTGAATGAGCATAGCATGAATTTGGTCGATGTTCACATGAGCATCCTCTTAGACCCATGATTGTGTTAGTAGAAGAAAGGTGTTCAGCATTGTTAGGTTCAATATTTTGTGTTATGTCATCTGGTGATGTAGGAGGCTCAACATGGGTAGCCTAAATCCTTGTTGGTGATGGTATGGTCGGAGGCTCTACAAGGGTAGCATATGTCCCCACAAAAGGCTCAACAAGGGTGGCTTCAACTACGATGGGAAGCTCGACAGGGGTAGCTTCGATCCCAAAGTTTGTGGTAGAAGTTATTATGGTATTAGATGCTTCATGAGGAATGGCGGTGAACTCATGAAGTAAGGTGCAATCTATGTTGGCAAAAGCATAATAAGGTGTATACTACATGAAGGTGAAATGTCTTGTTATAAGTAGGTGATGATATTGGGGTCAAAACGGTTGACCTAAGTGTTACATATTGTCCATATTTTGATTATGACATAACCATTCCATTCATAGGTATTTAATATGTTTGTTTAAGATTGATTAAGGCATTAGGTACATGAAAAGGATAAAATCTCTCAATACCTAGTTTGGTTTAGTTTAAGTCAAAAACAATGCAAATGCACAATTTGGGAAATCACCCCAAATCACCTTATATTGATTTTGTAATCATTTGTAATAATGATATGACTTGTAACTAAGATGATAAAAAACCAGGGACACTTAATTTGAACATTTGATCACTTAAACATCATTTTAGAAAACTCATAACAGGCACTTTATCAGTAGAGTTACAATCTCGACCGATCTTTAATGGATTTTGAGAATGATGTTGAGCGGTTGAGTTGTCCATTCATAGGAACTCAACCAAGGAGCACTCTGCCCAAAATTGATTTGAGTGGATCAGTTGAGTTGTCACCAGGACAAACTCGATCGATGGTTTAAATTGGTCTTTTCGCATAGTGTGATCGATCGAGTTATCTTTATTGAAACTCAACCCAATACATTATACGAGAAATGTAGAAAAAGTGAATCTAACCATTGGAGAGTTGCAAAACTCAAAAAATATCTGTTGCAACCCTCCAAACGGCTAGAAAATGTTCATAAGTGTTCCCACACTCTAATGGACACCCCCAACTATAAATAGGACCCTTGGAGTTCATTCTAAGGTTGCTCATTCATGCTATTCAAGGTCCTTGCTATAGTTGAGTGTTTTCAATCCACTTGAGCCCCTTTATCTCTCTTGATTACACCTTAATTTGTCATTTTGAGTGAGATAGGTCATGTGTGAAGAGAAATACCCATTTGTTTGCTTATAAATCTCTCAAGCTTATTCTTTCCCATCCCTTTCTTCAAAGTTCTTGATTGGTGAAGCTTCTCCAAGAGAAGGAGAAGGAGCAAGATTCTCTAGGTGGAGAAGAAGGTGCTCAACGATACTCTGAGTGAAGGAGAAGCTCAAGGCGGAAGATCCAAGGAGCTGAGTGGGTAAAGCCTCAAGACTGAAGACTCATTGCATGAAGGGGAGGGCCTTAGTGAAGGCATCCAACTAATTGTAAGAGTGGGTAAGACCTTGGTGAGTAGAAGACTAGCTCTTAGAGTGAGATAAGACCTTGATTGTAAGGTTGTTGTCTGCCTTAGCTTAAAGGGAAGTTGGGTATCCTTATCCCAAAAAGGAAGGTCATTTGTCGTATTTCTTATTTGCGAATATAAGGAGTAGACAAGCTTAAGAAATCCTAGAGCTTGACCTTTCTAGGTAGTGGACTGACTCTCTTCTAGTTTGGAGAGTGGAACCACTCTAAAATAGTTTGTTTAATTGGTTGCTTCAATTTCTCTCATCCTTGCTATGCATGTTAGATTTCTATCAAATTGACTATTTGCAATTATGCCTAGTTGAAGTAAATTGAAGGTCTAACTAATTTTGTGTATGTTGTGAATCTCTACTCATCCACTCTCTAGAACCCTCCGATCCAACTAGTGGTATTAGAGACATGGTCTTCTCTGACACATCTCCCACGAGACAAGAAGATGGGTGACTTACTTGGGTCTCACAACCTAGAGGGAAACTTATCCATGACACCACCGGTCTTCAATGACACCAATTTCCTCAATTGGAAATGGAAGATGTAGTTCTTCCTTTAAGGAACCAACTACGACATGTGGAAGGTTGTGATTCTTCCATACAAGGAGCCAACCAGTGATGTAGGTACTTGGGATGAAGCTACAGTCAAGAAGGCACAACTCAATGCTAAGGCAATAAGCATCATCTATGCTGTCCTCACTCCCTCCGAGTTCAAACAAATCTCAACTTGGGACACAACCCGTGAGATTTGGAACAAGTTGTGCATCACTTATGAAAGCACGCAACAAGTCAAGGAATCCAAGATCTACATGCTCAATGGACTGCTTGAAAACTTCAAGATGGGCAAGAAGGAAAGAGTGATTGATATGTACCCAAGGCTTAACACCATCGTCAACGGACTTGAAGCCTTGGGTCATCCCCTAGATAGAGGGGCAATCAACTCCAAGATACTTAGGACTCTTCCTAAGAGATGGGAACCTAAGGTGACTTCAATTAAAGAAGTTAGATGTCTTGGAGACTTAGCCACTGAGAAGCTCATTGGAAACCTTCAAGCTCATGAACCAAGGCTTTACAAGAAAGAAAAAGATGACAAGCAAGAGGATAAGGAATCAAAGAAGATAAAAGACAATGCCTTCGAATCTCAAGAGAAGTCAATGATTCTCCAATAACATCTTGCTTATTAGTTCTCTACTCCCTCCTCAAGTGAATATGATGGCCATAGTGATCATGATGCAAACTACTCTAAGGGCAAGCACTTCAAGGGAAAGTCTTCCTCATCCTCAACTCCTAGGTTCTATGAATGTGGACAAAAGGGGTAATACAAGAATGAATGTCCAAAGGCCAAGAAGAGACACCACAAGAACAACCACAAGAAGAAGGATGACTACAAGAAGGAAGGCAAGTACAAGAGGAAGGATAAGAAGGAGAAAAGAGGAAAGCATACAGCTCATGCAGATTGGGAGGAATCCTCCTCTAGTGACTCAAACTTCGATGAAGGAGAATGTCATCTTACACTCATGGCCTCCACAAGTGAAGACATTGGTGAGGTAAGTGAGGTAAGCTTGCATGAGGTATCCAAAGAAACTCTTATTGATATGATTAATTCTAATCGTTCTTCTTTTTCCAAATGTAAATCAAAGAATAAGAGGTTGGTTAAGATCAATGATGATTTATATGCTAAAATTGAGTTTCTTGATTAAAATAAAAAGTTGCATCTTGATAGCATTGATTCCTTGCAAGGGTAGTTTCTTGATCTTGAGCTCTAATACAATGGAGCTGAAGTTGAGAATGGTGTCTACCTTAAGAACATCACTAGTCTTAAGGAAGAAAACCGAGCCCTAGCAGATAAGCTTGCTTTGCTTAAAACTGAATTAATGATCTTAAGCTTTCTTGTAACACTACTAATGATGACAATAGAATTATCTTGATGATATTGTGTTTCTTAGAACTAAAATGCTAGGTTGCTTTCTCAAATTAATGATCTATCTTCTAGACCTATTTTGCCTAGCAATGAAGTTGCTTCTATTTCTTTAGAAAGAGATTCTTATTGACTAAAGTCCTCTGCTTAGAGGCTGACCTGTTGCATGCTAGTGATGATATTACTCGTTTGTCTTCTATTGTTAACACTCTTACCAATGATAATCACAAATTGAGAACCACTTTGCAAACCTTCCTTAAAGGGAAGAAGTCCCTCAATGAAATCTTGGATCACTCCACCAAACATAGTGGTACGAGTGGTTTAGGATACAAGGGTGCTCCAAAAGGCAAAGGTAAAGGTAAGAAGAAGAGAAAGGGACCTCCAATCTTCCATGGAGAGTCTTTCGGCTCTAAGAACCCTATGGTTTGTGTTCATGTAAGAGTGATTACCATTACTCTACTTATTATCCTTACAGGGAGAGGGGGACCAACCCAAAGATGAATTGGGTCCCCAAGCTAACCCCAGATCCCAAAGTTTAAATTGAGAATTGATCATCTTCCTTTCTTATAGGTAAAAGGCAAATGGATTGTTGATAGTGGTTGTTCAAAACACTTGATCGGTGAAATCATCCATTTCAATCAATTCTAAGAAGAAAGGAGGACCAGTGACATTTGGGGACAACAACAGGGGTAAGGTAATAGGTGAGGGTGATGTAGGTGATTCACTGTGTATCACGAATGTTCTTCTTGTAGATGGCCTACATAACAATTTAATAATTGTTAGTTAACTTTGTGATAATGTTTATCTTATTATATTTACTTCTTTAGAATTCTTGCTTCTATATTCCCTCTCCTACAATGCCATATATAAGGGAACTAGAAATGATAATATTTACGTTATTGTTCTTAAATCTATTAAGCCTATTGTTGGTATATGTCTTATTTCCAATTCAAATGATATCTCTTTATGGCACCGTAGTCTTGGTCATGTAAATATGCATCAAATGAAGAAGTTGAGCAAAAAGGGTTTGGTCAAGGGACTTCCTAAATTGGATTTTGAAAAGGATGAGGAATGCCAACCTTGTACCCAAGGAAAGAAAACCAAGTCCTCCTTCAAATCCAAAGGAGTCCTTAGCACCAAAAGAGTTCTTGAGCTTCTTCACATTGATCTATTTGGACCAATGTGTACGCAATCACTTCATGGTAGCAAGTATTGTCTTGAGATTGTCGATGATTTTTCTCAATATTCTTGGACCTTTTTTCTTGTTCAAAAAGTTATACTCTCTATGTTTTCTAGACTTTGCAAACAAGTTGAGAATGAAGCTTCTTTCCGAATTGTTTCTATCTATAGTGATCATGGGGGAGAGTTTGAAAATGATTTGTTTGAGCGGTTTTGTGAGGAATCCAGGTATGCAAATAACTTTTTTTCACCTCAAATGCCTCAACAAAATGGGGTTGTAGAGAGAAAGAATAGGTCACTATAGGAGATGGCTAAGACTATTCTTGTAGAGTGTGATGCAAAACGGGGTTTGTACTCATTATTCTTTGAAGAAAACACCCTATGAGCTATGGCATGGTAGAAAGTCTTCCATTGATTTCTTTCATGTTTTTGGTTGTCCTTGTTTTGTTTTGTACACTAAGGATTTTCTCAACAAGTTTGATCCAAAGTCTTATAAGGCTTTCTTTCTTGGCTATAACACTACTAGAAATGCTTATAGAGTATTTAACATTGAATTGTGTATAGTAGAAGAATATATCAATGTTAGATTTATTGAAACTAACCCCTCTATTTCCAAGAATGTTGTTGATGATGATATTGCAGATGATGTGATCCCTCACTTGAAAGAGCTCAACCTTGGTGAAAAATAAAAGGAGGTGTTAGTTTATGAAGAATAAAAGAATGAAGAAAAGAAGGATCCAACCCCCCGCTTTGCAAAACATCATCCTAAAGGGCTCATCATAGGAAATCCTTTTGAAAGGGTGAAGATGTGGGATGCCTACAACAAAGAGCAAGAAGACATCACCTTCATCTCTTATCTTGAGCCCAAAGATGTCAACGAAGCCCTCAAGGTTGATGAATGGATCATCACCATGAAAGAAGAGTTGGAACAGTTTGAGAACAACTGAGTGTGGACTCTTGTGCCAAGACCAAGTGATAGAAAGATCATTAGCACCAAATGGATCTACCGTAACAAGCTGGATGAAAGTGGAAAAGTGGTAGAAACAAAGCAAGGTTAGTTTCTCAAGGCTACAATCAACAAGAAGGTATAGATGTTGATGAAACATATGCACCTCTAGCTAGACTTGAGTCAATTAGAATGTTGCTTGCTTTTGTTAGTCACAAGAATGTTTTGCTTTATCAAATGGATGTTAAAAGTGCATTTTTGAATGGTACAATTGAGGAGGAGTATATGTTTCTCAACCTTTGGGTTTTGAACATGATAATTTTCCTAACCATGTTTACTTGTTACAAAAAGCTCTCTATGGTCTTAAACAAGCACCTCGAGCTTGATATGAGAAACTAAAGAACTTTTTGCTAGACAATAGATATATCATGGGAAAAGTCGATTCGACCTTGTTTCTATAACACACTTCTAACAATTTCTTAATCATTCATATTTATGTTGATGATATTATCTTTGGTGAGATCTATCTTGATCTTTGCAAGGAGTTTATTTCTCTTATGCAGAGTGAGTTTGAGGTGAGCATGATGGGGGATCTTACATTCTTTCTTGGCTTTCAAATCAAGCAAACAAAGAATGGGAACTTCATCAACCAAGGCAAGTATACAAATGAAATACTTAAGCACTTTGGGATGAAGAACACCAATCCAATGGACACCTTCATGTCAAACACCGCCAAGCTTGATGGAGATGAAGAAGGAGAAAAGGTAGATGAGAAGCTCTATAGAGGTATGATTGGAAGTTTACTTTATTTAACTACCTCTAGACCTGACATAATGTTTAGTGTTGGCATGTGTGCTCACTTTCAATCAAGTCCTAGGAAATCACATCTTATAGAAGTTAAGAGGATTTTGAGTTACCTATCTAAAACCCAAAATTTTGGACTATGTTATCCTAATCAAGGGACTTTACTCTTACTACTTATATTTATGCCAATTATGCAGGTTGTTTGATTGATAGAAAGTGCACAAGTGGAACTTGCTTTCTTCCTAGGACCTTGCCTAGTTTCTTGGTTCTTTAATAAATAAAGCATTGTGTCTCTTTCAACTATGGAGGCTGAATACATTTTAGCTGGGAGTTTTTGTGCCCAAGTCCTATGGATCAAGCAAATTCTCCAAGACTTTAACATTCATTTTAATACTTCTCCTATCTATGGTGATAATACTAGTGCAATTAACTTGTCTTATAATCCTATATTGCATAGTAGAGCTAAACATATAGAGGCTTGTCATCACTTTCTTTGTGATCACATTGCCAAAAATGATATTTATATCATGCATGTGGATATGGAGAATCAACTTACATTTTTTTACTAAACCTCTAGCTAGAGAGCAATTTGCTTTTATTAGATCAAAACTACTTATTACTTGTCTTGATGATAATGACATGCCTTCTATCTAGTTGTTCTCTTACCTATATGTTTCTTGCTTAAAATTGTTCATCACTTGCTTGTTATGTGCTAAAATTGTCTTGTTTCTTGCCTTGTTTTGATTGTTTTGGGTATTTTTGCAAATGACTATTTTATCACAAAATAGTACCCTATGAGAGTGAATGTGCCTCGATATGTCTAAAAAGCATAATAGGCTAAAGAAATAATTTTAATCAGCATCCTAGATCCTAGGAATTAAAATTTTAAGTTTTAGACAGGCTACCTATTGTCGAGTTGCCAACTTGACCGGTCCCAGGCTAAGGTCAAGTGTTTTCACCCGATAGGTTGAGTTTCCCAAACTCAGAACTTGATCGATGGTCGGGTTGGACCAAACTTAAAAAGGGTTCATCCGACTATTCTCCCTCTCAACTAGAGAAAAGTCGACGGGTCCCTAGCTCCATCTCCCTTGACCTACAACCCTAGGTTCAGGCATCCCTTTCCTTGCCTGGCGCATCCTTCCTTGTCTCTCCCACACCCATCCTAGGTGGTTAGATGGCATGTTGGTTAGGATCTCTCCCCCCTTTTATTGTTTTTGCTTCTCAATCCAATTTCATGGCATCTGAACAAATGAAGAGAGCCACCCCTAGTGGAGCTAACCCATCCTCATCCAATCCTAGACTCTTAACCTATGATGGAACATCCTTTGTCTCATACAAAGCCCTAAATGGGTATAAAGAGTTCCTTCCTAGGAACCCTTTTCCATTTAGAGCCTTGTTTGATCCTCGTCTCATCACGAAGAAGGTTATCATGGAGATGTGGAGTTGTTTTCTTCCCATAACCTAAGCGCATTGTGTGTAGAACGTCGGTGCTTCCACAATTCCATCACTAGAACTAAGGTGGTACATGAGTTCTATGTGAATCTTCAATGGAACTATGACACAATTGTGCCACCATCCAATAGCCAGGTAAATCTTACTTTCCATGATTATCGGGACCAAATTTACCATTTCTGAATAAGGATTACTGACACATCTATTTAAATGGAATTGAGGTCATCGACACATGGAGGAAGGATTACCCTGACTATTTTGACATGCTTGACCCAGAGGCCTTCTACAAATACTTTGATCTTACTCTTACTGATATCTATAAGTTTTTAAAGAAGCCTCATGTACCCTATAGGAAGAAGTCAACCCTACCATCCTCTTTCCTAGATCTCAAGAACCGTCTGATCACACTAGTTGTTAACTACAATATCCACCCAAAGAAAAATCAAAAGGATATTGCAGAAAACAGTGTTGTAATCATATATTGTCTCTTGAAGAAAGTTGGAGTCAAGTGGTCTTGATACATTTTACACCATAGGACCTACCTAGATTCAAAGAATACTTGTGGTATCCACCCACCCTACCCTACCTTGATCGGTGGTCTTTTAACTTTTGCTACCAAAAAATATCTTATCCATGGTCTCAATTACAAAGCTAGTTGGAAAGGAGTTTGCATTAGTGAAACCATGATCAAGAAGACCTTCCTACCTACCTCATCTACCACACATGGAGCCTTCCCCTCTACCTCAACCCAGGAACCTCCACCTCCTCCACCACCACAACCTGACTGTGTCTCTTTCTCAATGTCAAATGAAGCCCTTATGGGTTATATGATACACTGGCAGGAGTACAACCTTCAAGTTCATGATCATCTCCACCAGGACCTTTACCAGATCATGTCTCACATGAACCTGTCTTATAGCCACCCCTACCCCTCCTACCAGACCTACCCAGGCGGTGAGTATGCTTCTTATGCATATAGTCACTTCTACCCGACCCCTCCACCTATTGCTTTTATTGCCACATATGTTGCTGATGGTGGAGCTACCCCTTCCCTTGGTGTGCTTCCTCCACTATCTCAACTTGCTTGCCCTCTTGCTTCCCTTCTTGTAAGTCTTGTGACATCTACTCCCACCTTCCTACATGCACACAAGTTACTTTCTCTTGGCATGCTGTGGGAGGAGCAGAATGCCAAATGGCCCGCTCGTAGTTTTAGTCCTCCTGCTGATGAGGAGATTCCTGAGCAGGATGATGAGGATGTTGTTGATGATGATGAGGCCATTGAAGATGATGGCTTCGATGCTGGTTCTAATGACAACTTTGATGGTGCCTCTGGAGATGATGTTGAGGATGTTGTTGTCTCTGTTGCACCTTTAAATGGAGATGAGGACTACGAACTTGAGGCAACAATGATGATGTGGATGATGACATTGTTGATATAGACATCATAGATGTTTCTTAGATGCTTTCGTTCATTAGTCTTTAGGTGATTATCATATCTATATTTTTAGACTTTTATGTACTAAAACATTTGTGCATTGTATCTGAGGCTTACTATTTTATCATCTATTGTTTCATCGTTGGTTTGTAACTCATTCTGTGAGAACATGTTTAAGTGTTGTAATATTAATTTTTGATGTACCCTAACTCTTTGATTGACTATATCTTATGAGTTTGTGGTATGTTATCCCATATTTTAATTATGGCATTAGATTTCTTATTCTCTGTGCTTTGTCTCTATTTGATGTGTGCTATACGTAGTTGATTGCTTTAGCTTGTGTTTGTGGTGAAGACATGTTTTTTTAATCTCTTCTACCTCCCTTCCTTTTTGAGATTACCAAGGGGGAGAAGTTATCTCAACCATATTACTATAATGCTTATATGATCCTTTTCTTGTCAATTATCTACATATCATATGACTTGCTAGAGGACCATATAGTATATATGTGGTATGGTTATTTACAGAAAGACTAACCATGAAGGCTTAGGTAAGCATGAATTGAGGGGGAGAAATTCACATTTTTCATTCATGTATCCCCTTTGTAATTCACAAGATAAATGTTTTAACTCTCACATCCTTGCTCAAAGTTAAAGTTTCAAATTTTCATATCCTTTTCAATATGATGAGTAATGGTTTGTCATTGTCAAAAAGGGGGAGAATGTTGACCTAAGTGTTACACATTATCCATATTTTGATAATGACATAGCCATTCCATTAATAAGTATCTAATATGTTTGTTTAAGATTGAAATCAAGCATTAGGTACATGAAAAGGATCAAATCGCTCAAGCCCTAGCTTGGTTTGGTTCAAGTCAAAAGCAATGCAAATGTGCAATTTGGAGAATCAATCTAAATCACCTTAGATTAATTTTGTAATCATTTGTATTGATGATATGATTTGTAACTAAGATGAGAAAAAATTAGCAACACTTCATTCAAATGTTTGATCACTTAAACATCATTTTAGAAAATTTATTAAAGGCACTTTATCGGTCGAGTTACAATCTCAACCTATCTTTAATGGATTTTGAGAATGATGTCGATCGATTGAGTTGTCCATTCATAGAAATTGACCAACAATCAATCTGCCCAAAAGTGATTTAAGTGGATCGGTCAAGTTGCCATCAGGACAAACTCGACTGATGGTTTGAATTGGCCTTGTCACATAGTGTGATTGGTTGATTTATCTATATTGAAACTCGACCGAATGTACTATACAGAAAACACAGAAAAAGTGAGTGTAACTGTTGAAGAGTTTCAAAACTTAAAAGAATATTTGTTACAACCCTCCAAACAGCTAAAAAGCATTCAAAGGTGTTCCTACACTCTAGTGGACACCCCCAACTATAAATAGGACCTCTTGGAGTTCATTCCAAGGTTTCTCATTCATGCTATTCAAGGTCCTTGCTATAGTTGAGTGTTTTTTGTCCACTTGAGCCCCTTTCTCTCTCTTCGTTACATCTCAATTCATCATTATGAGTGATATAGGTCATGTGTGAAGAGAGATACCCATTTGTATGCTTGTAAAGCTCAAGGTGGAAGATCCAATGAGATGAGTGGGTAAAGCCTCAAGTCTGAAGACTCATTACATGAACGATCGTGGTGAAGGTGTCCAGCTGACTGCAAGAGTGGGTAAGACCTTGGTGAGGTAGAAAACTAGCTCTAGATAGGTAAGACCTTGATTGTAAGGTTGTTGGCTCCCTTGGTCTTAAAGGGAAGCTGGGTATCCTTGTCCTGTAATAGGAAGGTCATTTGTTGTAACTCTTATAAGTGAATATAAGGAGTAGACAAGCTTAAGAAATCCTAGAGCTTGATCTCTCTAGGTAGTGGACTGACTTTCTCCTAGTTTGGAGAGTAGAACCACTCTAAAATAGCTTGTCTAATTGGTTGATTCAATATCTCTCATCCTTTCTATGCATGTTTAGATTGCCATCAAATTGATTATTTTCAATTATGCCTAGTTGAAGTAATTGAAGGTCTAACTATTTTTGTGCAAGTTTTGAAGCTCTATTCACCCCACCCCTCTAGAGGCCTCTGATCCAAGAAAAATAATGATAAACTTTATGTTCATTTTGTATCCTAAAAAGGCACAATGTGCAAACCATGCATCAAGTTTGTTTTACTCATGTTGAGGAAGAAGAATAAATCAAGTGCAACCAAAGATAGGTGAGTGTAGGATGGTGGTTGGTTATAAAGCTTTGCATGTGGTGTTAACCCCCTAAACTTGGAGTGGGCATGATATTTATGACATAAGTGGATGTGAGGACAACTTTGACCCAAAAGCTATAAGGATTGGGTCCCAATGATGGGGCCATTCCTTACTTCTATTTAGAAATAAAATGATGCAGTCCCAAAAATAATCATCATATTAAAAGGGAGGGAGTGTATAGTAATATCCTAAACATTATAGAATACACAACAGTGTTAAAAATGTTTTGCAGTGGAAGGGATCTGAAGTTATTACAAGGGAATATAAAAGTTTAAACATAATGGTCCATTTTGGACAAATGAAAGTCAAATTAAACTATGAACTAACAAAGCAGGGGTGAATGGCCACTTAGTCATCTCAGGAAGTTCTTTTGAATCTGCTCATGTTGTTCTATATCTTGGTCTTCAACTTCTTACTCCACAAATTCAGGCTCTCCTAGAGCTCCAGACTCTGGGTGGTGGAATAACACCTAGATAGGAAAAAGAGACAAAAAGTATGCGTTAATAAGGTTGAGTATGTGCTTGATAGAATAATTGAGCATTATTAAAGGTGTAAGAGAAAAAGAGGGTGCTTCCAATGAAGTAGGGTTTTACATCAAGTATCTAAGTTCAAGAATATATAACAGAAGAATGAGGAATTAAAATATAAATGATAATACATAATCATTTCCAAGATCTTGCCAAAAAAAATCACAATAATAATACAAGTGCATGCATGTTAGACTAAGTGAATCTATTGTAGGGTCGAGACACCATAAGATCTCGAGCCAGGGAGCAAGGGAGAGTAAAACCCCAATCCTCTAAGGATAAGGGTGAGTAAGACCCTGATACCCCATGGGAAAGGGAGAGTAAAACCTCAATTACCTATATATATGTATATGTATATATATATATATTTATATATATATATATATATATATATAATCCATGGTTGTACATAAGTACCGCTACTCTAGGTTACTACTCTAATGAGAATGTAATATAATATGGAAAGATGAATTTATTCCATGAATAAAATTTTGAACAATGTAAAGATAGAAAAGTGGGTAATAAAATCAACATTCAAGGATAATTTCACATTTTAGAAGCAATAAAAGAAAATATCTCTTAGGTATAGAAATGGAATAGAGAAGGGGGAATGTTTAAATATGCCTCATTTTAGATTGGGTTTATAATCAATCCCATGCTCAATTGTAAATAGTGATTGCACATACCTTTTAGACAAGTTTAAATCCGCTAATGTCTTCCTACGGTTCAGATTCAAGATCCCCAATACATAATTCTATTGTAAAGGTGCATAATGTTTATTAGATGTGTATTCTAATTCATCAAACTTTAAATGCCCTTACCCAAATCCTCTAATTTTGTCTCTAAAAATGACATCATTAAATTGAGTGGATTTTTCTCATGTCCAAATCATATATTTTTATATTTTTCTAAGTTCTAGATTATTTACTATCATTTTTGGAAGTTTAATTAATTATTAAACAAATTAAAATCCTTTGGTTGATTTGTCCCTCATGCCTGATTATTGATTAACCTGTGTGACAGGGAAAATTTGACATGTTTGTATGAAAGCATCATGTGGTTGATGATTGAAATGAAATGGTCGAATGTCGACTCTACCCATGAAAAATGTGAGAAGGGGGAAATCAAGGCATAGACTGGGTATTTTCTCAAGGGGATTCACCCCCCACCTCTCATGCCAAACCAAGGGAATTGGAGCTTTGACTCCAGAGATGACTGTTGTGATTTTGTCCCGCTAGCAAGCTGGGACCAAACTCAATAGGTTCCTGGTGACAAATCAGAGTGAACGAGCATGAGAATAAGCTCTGAAACTGCTCAGATAAAAACTTAGCATTTTTGGTGAGGTTGCAAGGAGGGAGGTGGTTAAAAGTTCATTTTGCCAAACTTCAATTCAAACAAAGATTAGGGAGATGTAGGGAAAGGATCAATGGTGGTTACATTATGGCCAATTGGTGAAAGGCAGTGGGGTTATTCACCATCTATCAAAAGTAATTGAAGAGGGGGAACCCAACTCAAAGAGTGCTTCGATAAAGTCTTGGTGAAACTAAGTGAGGATAAAAGAGAAGGGGGTCATTGTCCTTCCTTGATCAGATGTGGGTGAGATCTGGTCTAGCATCGAGTACTTATAGCCATGGTGGCAAGATGTTTAGGGTAAGATTGGGTGTTTCTTAAATTGACTATAAAAGTACATGGATATTGCGTAGCATGAAATGTCTGATATTACTGAGTTCAACAGAGGAAAAATCAAGTAGATTGGTCAACATATGAGTGATAATTCATTTTCATAGAATAGCACAGTACATAGTCATTATTGTAGCTACGAGCTAAGATAGAAGATGCCCAACAACCTTGCATCAAACTAGCACCCTTGGATTGTGCGCATCACATCCAGTCCGCATGACAAAAATTCTCTGTGACTTTATTCAAAGATCACATGACACAACAATATCCTTTATTAATACCCTCACTTTATATCTCTCAATCTGTAATTAACTAAAGGGTGTATTTGACCTCCTTTTGAATCCAAGTAGGTTACCAAATTGGACCATGAGGAATACAATTTGGCATTTGTTTTGTATTTCAAACATGTTTATTCCCTCAATTTTTCATTTACATGTTTAAGTGTTATTTTAGTGTGTTACTTCCTCTCTATTGATATTTTTTCCAATTTGTGTTAGCTTTATTTCTACCTCCCCTCTCTCATACAAGTATTCTAGAGAATCATATCTGAAAATGGGGTAATGATTCTAACCTTATAATGGTAGTTTTGCACATAGACCCTTTAAGAAAATTGATATCATCTAAATATGTTAGTTGAAGCCTAAAGTTTCTTGAATTTAAAGGAAAGGTACCAAATATCATTTTATTTGAAAAGGGCATTAAATTAGGGAAAATATCTTGAATTGGGTGTGTTACATCATACCACCCCTTAAAAATATTTCGTCCCTAAAATCTCAAGTGAAGAGAGAGGAATGGATTTGCAACATTTTGTCTCTTAGCTCCCATGTAGTTACTTCTAGTCCATGATGCTTCTAAAGGACCTTCACCAGCTTGATGTCTTTATTCTTTAGTTGTTTCAATCTGGAATCTAGGATATTCATAGGACATTCTTCATATGAAAAATCCTCTCACAATTCTAGTTTCTCTATGAATAGCACATGTGAGGGGTCCTTTACATACTTTTTCAAAATAGATATGAGAAACACATTGTGAATATTATCATGTGGTAGGAAGGTCTAGACGATAGGCACGCTTGCCAATCTTATCCAAGACTTCAAATGGCCCAACATATCTTGGGATCAACTTGTCTTTCACTTTGGACCTTACAATTGACCAGATTGGTTTGGTTTTTAGGAACACATAATCCCCTACCAAGAAACTCATCTCTGATTTCTTTTTGTCAGCATACATTTTTCTTTGTTTGGGTATCTTTCATACATTTCTTGATCAAACGTACATTATCAGTCATCAATTGTATGTCATCACTTTTCATAAGAGAACATTCTCACACATCTTCCCAGTGTAGTGGGGAATGAAAAGGTCAGCCATAGAGTGCCTCAAATGGTGGTATCCCAATGTTGGATTAGTAGCTATTATTATAGGCAAATTCAGTCAATGGAAGATATTTATCCCAAGTGACTCCCCAATTTATCACACAAGAATGTAATAGATCTTATAGAATTTTTATTGTCCGCTCTGACTGACCATCAGTCTGCACATGGTAAGCTATGATAAAGTGTAGGTCAAAGCCCATCTCACCCTATGTTTGTTTCCATAGAAAATATGTGAATTTTGGGTCTTATCAGAGACAATCGCCTTAGGCACTCCATGCAGACAAATGACCCAATCTACATACAAAATGTGCCATGTAAACAACTTTGTAAGTACTCTTGAAAGGTAAGAGATGGGGATACTTAGTTAGATGTTCAACAACTACCCAAACCGCATCACAACCACTTCTATATTTTGGAAATCCCAATGACAAAATCCATGGTAATATTTTCCCACTTTCACTCTTGAATATCAAGTGGATGGATAAGACCACCTGGTCTTTGATGTTCTATTTTCACTTGTTGATAGCTCAGACACTTTTCCACAAAGGTAGATATGTCTCTTTTCATATTCTTCAACCAAAAACCTCATTGAAGGTCGTTGTACATTTTAGTTATACCATGATGGATTGCATATTTAGACCCATGAGATTCACTTAGAACCCTATGTCTAAGATCTTCAAAATCAGGAATACATAGTCGTTTTCATAATCATGTCACACCATGCCTCTGATTTAGAATTTAGAATATGGTTTTTGGGTTAGAGCTTTCATTGCTTCAAGATCGGCACTTGCCAATTAAGTGAAAGTGACCTCAGAAATCTAAGAGGGAGTAGATGACAGACTTGGCATATGTACTCTCAACCTTTACACTGTAGGATCATCATCAACCTCTGGTACAATAGGTCTTTAACTCAAGACTTGTTCAAGACTATTCCATAAGAAGCATTGAATGGAGGCATAAACATCATCCTTCTTTCTACTTAGAGCATCAGTCACAACATTAGCTTTTCTAGGGTAGTAAGTGATGGTAAATTCATAATCCTTGAGGTATTCCTTCCATCTTCTATGATGCAGATTGAGATCCTATTAAGTCATCAAATATCTTAGACTCTTGATGTCTGAAAATACTTCAAGTTGAACTCCATATAGATAATGACGACAAATATTTAGAGCATGAACTATTGTAGCTAGCTCTAAGTCACGTGTTGGTCAATTTTCTTTGTTTGATTTCAACTGGCATGATGTGTATGCAATCACTCACCCTTCCTACATAAGTACACATCCTAACCCTTGTTTTGATGCATATGTGAAAATCACATAAGGTTTATCCTCAATGGGTAGGGAAATGATAGGTATCAAGGTTAACCATTTCTTTAGTTCTAAGAAACTTTTCTCGCATTCAAGAGTCCAGATAAACTTTACATCTTTATGAGTCAGCTTTGTCATAGGGAGAGATAACTCTAAGAAGTTCTTCACAAATCTATGATAGTATCCAGCAAGACCCAAGAAGTTGTGAATCTCAATAGGATTCTTCAGTAGTTGTCATTTTGTGAATGCTTTGATCTTTGTTGGGTCAATGATGATAGGTCATGTCCATATTACATGACCTCATTGATCTAAAACTCACACTTTGAGAATTTTGCATAAAACTAATGTTCTCGTAGGGATTGGAGAAAAATTCATAGATGTTCATGACATTATTCCATTGATTCAGAATATATAAGTACATCATCAATAAATATCCATAAAGGCAATTGGGGTAGTAGTTAGCCCAATTGGCATAACCAAAAACTCATAATGCTTATAATGCGAATGAAAGGACATCTTAGATATTATCCTCATCTTTTACCCACATTTGATAGTAACCACTTTGAAGGTCCATCATGGAGAAGATAGTCACAAACTCCAATTGGTCGAATATATCATCAATATGTGGTAGAGAATATTGGTACTTAATGGTTACTACATTCTATAGTCCATACACATTCACATAAAATCATTTTTCTTATTTACAAATAATACTAGAGCTCCCCAAGGTGAAATACTAGGGTGGACAAATCCCATGTCTAGGAGCTCTTGCAATTGTTTCTTGAGCTCAGCTAGCTCAGTTGGTGCCATATAGTAAGGTGGCTTTAAGATCGGTGATGTGTCAAGCACAAGGTCAATAGAAAATTCAACCTCACGAGTGGAAGGAATTCTAGGAAATTCATCAATTTATACATTGGGGAAATCCCAAACTACCTCAATATCTTCTAGGTTAGGTGGTACAAGATTCAGAATAATTGACATTAGGTAATCTCTACAACCATGAGTAATGAGCTTCTCTACTTTGAGGGCTGAGATGATGAATTTTCGTTCATCTTTCTTCCTTCCTTTTATATATAAGTGCACTCCATTAGTATGTAAACAACTTACTCTCTTTTCTCCAAAGAATAAGGTTGCATCATATCTCTTTAACCGATTCATCCTGAGTATGATGTCAAAAGCAGTCATATCAAGGATGACAAATCCATACTAAACATCTTTCTAGATATACATAAATCTACAAGAGAGATTTTTAGGAAAGAAGAGAAGAACTTACCACTAGGAGTTTGAACATCCAAGATGAATTCCATATACATAGATTCTAATTTGAGCATTGTTACTAGCTCAGATGCTATAAAGGTATTTGACGAATTGCAATCAAATAAAGCCTTTGGTTTAATTGTAACATACCTTCAATAAATTCATCATCATCATTGGTGTCCACTACAACCATGGCGAAGACATACCAATCACATCTCTCAATAGGTGGACATTGTAAGGAGTGGGACTCGGGAGGGGATCCACTCCCTGAGAAATTTAAAAAATAAACCCATCTAATCCAAACTTACTAAAAAAGTATGATGGAATATGTGTACACTTTTCATTTCTCAAATGATGTTATACAAGAATAACCAAAGTATAACATCGAAAATAAGGATCATGAATATATTCAATTTACAAGATTACAAAATATTCTCTCATTGGGAGTTTACATGAAAGCAACATATTCAGGATCTAAGTATAGAGATATTCAAACTATCTCAAGTCTCTCTCCCAGAGAGTTGGATCTATAAGCTAGGTCCACGTCAGCATGTCAAGCCTTCCATGTTCTTTCACCTAGTGGTTGGAAGCATATCCCATAAGAGAAGACAAAAATGATGTTGTCAACATAAAATTCATTATGAGCATAAAATATGGATTAAGAAACTTTAGAAAAAAGGTCATCAAATATAACAAGGTTTCCCATCCAAGAGGAAAATTACCATTCAAGTGGATATTAAAGAACATCATTAAGAAGAAGATAAATAATAAAACATTTCTTGCCTTTTTAAACAATGTCACCTCAATGATATAACAAAATATAAATAGTTGCATGGTGAGTAATAAGAAGACTAACCTATACTAAAAGGCATGATAGGAACCCATATGTATTCCATACCAAAGGGCAAGAGGACTAAAACCTCAGTGCCAAACAAATACATTATTTTGTAGGGAAATAAAACCCAGTACATGGCAGGGGAATAAAACCCAGTGCCTAATATTGTATGTGGCAGGAGAATAAAACCCAGTGCATGTTAGGAGAATAAGAGCCAGTGACTAAAATTATATGTGGTAGCTGAATAAAACCTAGTGCCTGGTAGGTGAACAAGACCGGTACCTATATATCAACCATGGTAGGGGAATAAAACCCAGTTCCTATATGGTGTCACTACTTATTGTTATGACTATTCAATCATACATGCAAATAAGACATGCAAGATAAAGTATAGTGTTGCTCAAATAAGAGTATGATATACATGAGGAAGGCATCCATGTATTTTACATGTGATAATACTAGAACAACATAAACATGTTGGTAGGAAATAACACATATGTATGAATATGGGGTGAGCAGGAACATATACACATCTTATCTGAGCAGGACATGACACACATCTACTCTAATAATATCACTTGCAGGAATTATCACCTTTTGCAATATCAAGTGTGTGGACTCACACATCCACACAAATCAAACATCTCACATTATACTAGTAGTCACCACATAATGCATAGTATAAGAATAAGCAAGTTTAATTCAACAAATGAGAGAAAAAACACCCATTGAATATCAAGTGGGGTCAGAGAACCCCATAAAAAAAAGATCCAATAAATTTAGTAATTAAAAAAAATCTAGTAACAAAAGGATCTTTCAACTAAAAACAATTAAAAGAAATAGCTTCATTAATAAGATTAGAGTTTCAAGTTTCAAAGAGAGAGTAACATGGGTCAATTGTTCAATAAGATAATAGGAAATGCAACATACCTCATATCCAATCTAAACATGTTTAAGCTAATTCTAAGTCCAATTCTGAGTCAGCACAACACCTATTAAACATATATGTAGAATTAGGGTTAATTTCAAATTAATTACATAAACCCTAAAATTTACCTTTTATTATTATTGAATTAGGTTATCAAAACCATGTGATCTTATAGATTATATTGTTATGAGTTCACAACATATTTTACTTTACTTTTCTGACTTTTTGATTATTAGATATAAATTTTAGAAATTGTAACTGATTAGATAAGTTCATAAAAGTTACATATTTATGTATTTGATTTAGGTGATGAAAATAGTACCATTGGATAGAGATTAATTTTTCAACTCCAAATCATATTTTATTTTATTCTTCTAAGTATATTTTATTTCTATAAATTTAGGTGATGAAAATAGTACCATTGGATAAGTTCATAAAAGTTACATATTTATGTATTTGATTTAGGTGATGAAAATAGTACCATTGGATAGAGATTAATTTTTCAACTCCAAATCATATTTTATTTTATTCTTCTAAGTATATTTTATTTCTATAAATTTTACATTTTTTGACCAATCACAAAACTCTATATAAATTGATATTCCCTTAAAACAAAATACAATGTGGTCCTATGTCGTGGACTGGCCTGTCCAAAAACCATACATGAGGTGCTTTCTCAACCAAGGGAAGAAAAGATGAAACTTCCCACAATGGTCAACCTAAAATAAGAGTGCAAGGGAGAGTAAAATAGAGAAACATACCTCAGTCGTCTTCCACCTTTGTTTGCTAGGGAAACTGAACAAAGGAGGTCATGAACCTCAAATCAAGGCTAGGGAATCTTCCCCTCTCGCCTCTTGGAGAAGATCTAGATAGGTTCGAAAGACCCCTCGAGCGCAAAGACCCCAAGAAACAAGCAAGGAGATCGATAAAACTTGAGAACTCACCACCAAGTGTTGCATAGAGTGAAAACAAATCAAAAAGAGGGGAAACCAGATCAAACCTTGGTTGTAGAAATTAAAACAACAAGAGTATCTTTCATGGGTTCCGGAACCTATCCAAACATTTGCAATGAGCTACCAACCCCCAAACTTCACCAAAAAACTCTAAGATCACACACAGACTGCCAAAGTTGGGAGGTAGAGATGTAGGATCAGGGGAGGTGTGAAGTGATTGGATAGAACACTAGGAGTTTGGCGGTGAGGACCAAAAGGTGTAGTGGTATCGGACATGAGGGGGCAAATAGGGGAAACTGGGCAATGAAAGGCAGACTAGAGACAAAGCCACAAAACCCTAATACTTATAGGGTCTTCTGATCCAAACAGAAGAGAGGAAAGTTTATGAGAATAAGTCAGAGAAAAATATGTATATTTGAGGGAGAGATATAGGAGTGAAGATCGAAACCGATACAGAGAAGAAGGCACACTTTTGTTCACACAGTACGTCAGCCAAAAGTGGAAGGTAGGGGACGACTTAATCGCCCTTAGATTTGTATCCAACGGTCATAGAAGAATTTGGGTTTTACTAATAGTAGGAAAGTATCATGATAGTTGAACTATTTAAGAAATTTGAAAAATCAAAGGAATAATTGCATTATAATATAGATTAGGGTTTATTCATTAATCATTTCCTTCACCAATAAAATTGATGGCCCAAACAAGTTCTTATTAATACAAAATTCGGCGCTTAGCCTAAATTTGACATGTAAAATCCAATTCTTTCATTAATTTTCCTTTTTGGGTTAGTTTACTATTTTATTTAATATTTTGAACCTTCAGTAATATAGCACTAGGATGGTTAGGATTGTTCAAATAATGTGAAACTTGACACCCAAGCTAATTGGGACCCAAAGAACATGATTTATACATTAGATTTAGATTTTGGAATTTCCTTTTATGAGTTACAATACAATTAGAGTTTTAGGATCATCACTATTATATTATTATAACATTTTATAATTACCATTATGAGTTATTATTTAGTGCCCTATCATCTTCACATTGTTACCAAAAGAGTATCTTTGTATTATTATGCATGAATTTCCATATTTTTCTTATTTATCATATTAATTTCATTAATTCAATATTCACTTTGATAATGGTACATTATTCATATTCTTGGACATGAAAATTCACATTGTTATTCCTATTCATGTGTTAATTATATTGTTCCACTTATTAAACATATCCTAGACATTTTGTGTTATTGGTTATAAAAAAACTTTGTGACATATATCATATTATGTGATGCCATAAAAATTATTATATTCATTTAAAAGCTTATATATATTATAGTTACCATTGGGTTAACCATATTACATGTATTAACTATACACATGAATTTATAGTTCCATCCTTGTTTGGTCAAAATATAACGAACCAAGCTTAATAATCTCCTAGTCAAAGGATTAGAGTTTCTAGTCTCAAGATGATAGGTTTCAATATGTTACAACACTTCACCCCTTAAAAAGGATTTTTTCCCCAAAATACAACCATCCTTACTATACTAATCAACTACTCTTCACCCCTAAAAAGGTTTAACCTAATAAGCCAAACTACACAACACCAAAGGTATAAGGGTTATACACACCCTTTTTTCGTTGTGAGAAGTTTGAATGTTTATGTTGTTCATAGGTCATGTATCCAAATAACATGGATATCCACCTAGAGTTGAATTCTAGGTCCTTGTGTTACTAACCTAATAACCCTAAGGTTCACATTAGCATCCAAGAAAAAACAATAGGTACAAAATTCCACAACCTAATGGAGTAAAGAGGGTAGGTCCACTAAACCTTTATATCACGCCACATATTCCTAGTCACCACTTCATAGACAAAACTAGGGTTGAGATTTCTACTCTAACTGATTCTAGAGTTTCTCTTCCAACACTTAATGAATCTTTAGATTGTGACTTGTTTCAAGAAAACATCAATAAGAACCATACAGTTTCTTTGTACATATAATAGTATAATGGAAAATCCGTTTTTGACGGTAAGAAATCATGCAAGGTAAAACAAAGGAGGTGCCAAAATTAGTACAAGGACCAAGTCACAACCTTTTTTCCATCATAAGATCTCCTTACCCTACTACTCCAACATCTCCATAACCTAAATGCATCCTTAGGCCAAAGCTCATTACATTCAAAGCTACATGTCATAACAAACCTATATTATAGTGTCTGAGAAACTTAGAGTCTCATCACATTAGGGTTTACTATTCATGATTTATATATGTACCTCATACTATTCAACATTTTTCCTTCATCATCTCATGAACCACATAGGCCAAACCTAGGGTAAACATCTCACTTAGAGGGTGCCTATGCAAGTTAAGGGTCCAAATTAGGGAGACAAAATTAAAATAGTCAGAATTTGACTACAATGACTTTCATACCATCATGTAAGGAGTGGAATCTGAGAGGGGATCCACTCCCTATACATTTGAGGAATAAATCCATCTAATTCAAATACACTAAGAAATTATGTTGGAATAGGTGTAAATTTTTCATTTGTAAAATGATGGTATACAAGAATAATCAAAGTATAGAAGATAAAATAAGGATAATGACTATATTCAACTTATCAAGGTTACTGAATATTCTCCTATATAGGGTTTACATGAAAGAAATATCTTCAGGATATAAGTAGAGGGATATCCAAACTATCTCAAGTCTATCTCCTCAAAAGTCAGCTCCATAAGCTAGTTCCACATCATCATGTCAAGCCCTCCATTCTCTTTCACCTAGGGGTTGGAAGCATATCCCATAAGAGAAGATAAAAGTGGACATTGTCAGCATAAAAGCT
The DNA here is from genome assembly GCA_963693085.1 of Alisma plantago-aquatica. NCBI lineage: Eukaryota > Viridiplantae > Streptophyta > Magnoliopsida > Alismatales > Alismataceae > Alisma > Alisma plantago-aquatica. Next base: position 202,923,491 of record OY856410.1, on the reverse strand, counting down.
GGTATGAGCATACAATATGGATTGAGAAACTTTAGGAAAAAGGTCATTAAATGTAACAAGGCTTCCCGTATAAGAAGAAAAATACCATTCGAGTGGATATCAAAAGAACATCATTATGAAGAAGATAAACAACAAAATATTTCTTGCCTATTTAAACAATGTCACATCAATAATATCACATAACATAAGCAGTTTCATGGTTAGAAATAAGAAGACTGGCATATACTAAAAAGTAGGATAGGAACTCATATGTATTCCATACCAAAGGGTAGGAGGACTAAAACCTCAGTGACAAATAAATACAATATTTTGCAGGAGAATAAAACCCAATGCATGTCAGGGGATTAAAACCCAGTGCTTAATATAATATGTGGCAGGGGAATAAAATCCAGTTTCTGGTAGGGGAATAAGATCCAATGCCTAATATCATATGTGGCAGGGTTAAACCCCAGTGCCTGGCAGGGAAATAAGAACCAATGCCTAAATATCAACCACAGTAGGGGAATAAACCCAATGCCTAGTAGGGGAATAAGAACTAGTGCCTAATATCATATGTGGCATGGGACTAAAACCCAGTGCATGGAAGGGGTATAAGACCCAATGCCTAAATATCAACCATAGTAGTGTAATAAAACCCTGTGCCTATATGGTGTCACTACTTATAGTTATGACTAGTTAATCACACATGCAAATAAGACATGTAAGGTAAAGTATAGTGATGCCCAAATAAGAGGATGATAAATATGAGAAAGGCATCCATGTGTTTTACATGTGATAATCTTAGAACAACATAAACATGTTGGTAGGAAATAACACTTCTACCATGAATATTGGGTGAGCAAGAACATTTACACATTTTCTCTAAGAAAGATAGGATACACATATGCTCTAATAATGTCACTTGCAGGAATTATCACCTCTGCAAGATCAAGTGTGGGAACTTATACATCCACACAAATCACACATGTCACATTATACTAGTAGTCACCACATGATGCATAGCAAAGAATAAGCAAGTCTAATCAAAGATATGAGAGAGGAAAGCATCCATTGAATGTCAAGTGGGGTAAGAGGACCATTAAAATAAGATCCAATAAATTTAGTATTAAAAAGAAAATCTAGTAACAAAGATATCTTTCAACTAAGAACAATTTAGGGAAATAGTTTCATTAAGAAGATTTGGGTTTCGAGTTTCAAAGAGAGAGTAACAAGGGTCAATTGATCAATATGATAATAGGAGATGCAACATACCTCATATCCAATATGCACATGTCCAAAGCTAACTCTCAATCCATGCCCTGGTCTTCACAACACCTATTAAACATAAATATAGGATTTTGTTTAATCTCACATTATTTACATAGACCCTAAATATTGCCTATGTATTATTATTGAACTAGATTATTAAAACCATGTGATCTTATAGATTATATTTTCTTTGAGTTCATAACATATTTTACTTTCATTTTCTAACTTCTAAGTTATTAGATATGAATTTATTACAACCAACTAGATAAATCCATAAAAATTATGTATTTATTGTATTTGATTGACGAAAATAGTACCATTTGATAGAGAATAATTTTCCAATTCCAAATCATATTTGATTTTATTTTTCTGAGCAATATTTTTATAGTGAATTTTACATTTTATGACCAATCACAAAACTCTATATAAACCGATTTTCCCTTATAATAAAATCCAGCATGGCCCCAGGCCAAGGTGGCCCAATGGCTAGACGCCAAGGTGGAACTAGAATAACCAACAACCAAACACACGATGTTTTCTCAACCAAGGGAAGAAAAGATGAATATGCCCACAACACTTGGCCAAAAATAAGAGCATGAGGCGGGGTAAAATAGAAAAACATCCATAGGTTGTCTTACACCTTTGTTTGCTATGGAAACTGAACAAAGGAGGTCCTGAACCTTATATCAAGGCTTGGTAATCTTCCCCTCTAACCTGTTGGAGAGGATCTAAGTAGGTTTGAAATAACCCTCGAGCATAAAGACCATAAGAAACAAGCAAGGTGATCGATAAAATTGGGAACAACTCACCACCAATTGTTGTATATGTAGGAAACAAATCAAAAAAGAGGGGAAACCATATCAAACCTTGGTTGAAGAAATTGAAACAACAAGAAAATCTGTCATGGGTGTTGGAACTGATACAAAACTATGTAACCAGCTACCAACCACCCCACCTCACCAACAAACTCTAAGACCACAAAAAGGTCGCCGGAGTTGGTAGGTAGAGACGTAGGACTAGGGGAGGTGCAATGTGATTGGATAGATACATTAGGAGTAAGGAGGTGGTAGAGGGACATAAATGCACATGTTCTAAGATCAGAGAGTACCATAAGGTGCATTGGTATTGGACATCATGGGCAAACAAGGGAAACTAGGCAATAGAAAGCGGACTGGAGATAAAGCCACAAAACTATACTACATATAGGGTCACCTGATATGAACAGAAGAGAGGAAAATTTAGGAGAATGAGTTAGAGAAAAATATGGAGTGTTGAGGGAGAATGATAGGAGAAAATATCAAAACCAATACAGAGCAGAAGGCTTGCTTCTATTCACACAGTGTGCCAGCCAAAATTGGAAGGTAGGGGACAACTTCATGACCTTTAGATCTGCATCCATTGGTTATAGATGAATTTGAGTTTTACTAATAGAAGGAAAGCAGTGTGACACCAAAAACCTTAGAAAAGTTGAAAAATCAAAGAAATAACTGCATTATAATATATATTAGGGTTTAGTCATTAATCCTTCCTTTCACTAATACGATCATGGCCCCAAACAAGTTCCAACTAATACTAAATTTGACACCTAGCCTAAATTTGACATATAGAATCCAATTATTCCATTAATTTTCCCTTATGGGTTAGTTTACTACTTTATTTAATATCGTGGACCTTAAGTTATATAAAATTAGGATGGTTAGGATTGTTCAAATAACTTGAAACTTGGCACCCAAGCTAACTGGGGCCCAAGGAACACAACTTTTACATTAGATTTGGATTTAGGAATTTTCTTTTATGAGTCATAATACAATTATAGTTTTAGGATCATCACCATTATATTATTATAACATTATATCATTATTATCATTAGTTATTATTTAGTGTTCCATTGTCTTCTTTTTGTTATCATAAGAGTTTCCTTGTATTGTCATGCACGAATTTCCATATTTTGCTTACTTATCTATTATGTCCATTAATTCAATATTTATTTATATAACAGTACATTATTCATATTCTTGGACGTGAAAATTCACATTGTTGTTCATATTCATATGTTAAGTACATTGTGCCACTTAATAAGCATATCTTAGCCATTATGTGAATATTAGTTATCAAAGAAAACATATGTGAGATATATCATGTTATGTGTTTCCATTAAAGGTATTATATTTGTTTTCAAGCTTATATATGTTAAAGATACCATTGGGTTAACCATGTTACATGTATTAACTTTACACATGAATGTATAATTCCATCATTGTTTGAAGCTTACTAAACTCCTAGTCAAAGGATTAGGTTTCTAGAGTCAAGATGATAGGTTTCAGTATGTTGCAGACGCCCTTTCATATTTTTGTTTTTCTTTAGAGGTGAAGAAGGACGAGACTAGGGTTGTTGTTGTGAAGGATGTGATGGAACTGAAGTTTGGCCCTATTGGAGTTGAGGGCATTGGGGCTTGATATGCCCAGCTTGGCAACACTGATGACACATCACATACTTGATATCTATCTAAGATATAGGGCTTTCCAGGTGGCATCTACCTAGAGGACGAGAGTGTGAACATCAGTTATACTAAGGGTGTCCATTATCAATCCTGGTATCCTTCCTTTAATTGGAATGGATGGTTGAGTATTGGTATCCGGGATAAGCTTCAATAGCTAGGGATTTATCCAGCATTTGCTGAAAGGTTAGAGGAAGTTATGGTAAAAGAGCATGACCAACTTGATAATTAAGGCCTTCCAAGAAGAGGGTGGCTCTATGAGGTTCCACGAGTCTAGTAGCATAACGTTCCAACAATAGGAATCTGTGGACGTATGCCAAAACACTTAGAGACCCTTGTTTCAAACTATAAAATTTGGCCTCTTTCTTTCTCAAAGCAACATATGAGACATATTTCTCCCTATAAAGGATGAGGAATTCATCCAAACTCATAATTGAAGTGTCTCGGGTTCGTGTAACCCCGTTCTACCAGACTCTAGGGGGTCGATTCAGAACATAAGTAGCAAACCTAAGTTTTTGATGTAGGGGGCAAGCCATACCTTCAAATGATGATCTAGAGATAAAAGCCAATCATCAACCTTATCAACCATTTTTAATTCTCCTTCACCTTGAAATAGGGTGGTTGCATCATAATAAATTTCTTCAGTGAGTATTCCTTAGGTTTGTCATAATTTTGATTCACATTGATACTTCCCCTCGTAATGTTGGTGAGCAATTGATGGAGGAATTCAAGTTCTTACTCGGGAGTGAAGCCTGGTTTTGGTATAGCAAATACATCAGGGATCACTATGACCACAAGTTTCCCAAGAGTAATTGGCACTTCGGGGGTCACTTGTGTTTCAGGAGTCTGAAAAGGGGGTCCATGTGTGGCATCCCAAACTATGTATTTGGAGGAATTGTATATTCGAAAGAGTTTCCCATGGTGGATTCAGAATCCATATACCCAAACAGGTTTCCTTTTATGAGAGATAAGGATAACTATGAGAAACCCAGTTTTTCCTGAGATAACTAGTTGCCATCTGTTAAGGCTACGATACCATAGTGCAAGGAGTGGGTCCCAAATATGGGACCACTCCTTACTTTTATTTTGAAATAAAATTATGCAATCCCAAATATAACCATCACATCAAAAGGGAGGGAGTGCATAGTAATGTCAATAAAATGTGGAATACACAACAATGTTTTAAAAAAATTACAGTGGAGGGAAATTAAAGTTATTACAAGGGAATTTATTATTTAAATATAATGGTTCGTGTTTGAAGAATGAAAGTATAATTAAAATATCAACTAAAGAAGCAGGGGCATAGGGCCACCTAGGCATCTCAAAAAGTTATTCTCTACTCAGGTTGTTCTATATCTTGATCTCCAACTTCTTGCTCCACAATTTCAGGCTCTCCTAGAGCTCCATAGTCTGGGTAATGGAAGAACATCCAGATGGGAAAAATAGACAAAAAGTATGCATCAATAACATTGAGTATGTGCTTTATAGCATAGTTGAGCAAGGTGTAAGAGAAAAAGAGGGTGCTTATAATAAAGTAGGGGTTTACATCAAGTAGGCAAGTTCAAGAGGATATAATAAAAGTATGAGGCAGTAAAATTGAAATGAGAATGCATACTCATTTATGAGATCTTGCCAAAATAAATCATAATAATAATAAAAGTGTGCATGCAGGTTACACCAAGTGAATCTATTGTAGGGCTAAGACACCATAGGATCTTGAGCCTTGGAGCAAGGGGGGAGTGAAACCCCAATCCTCCATGAATAAGGGTGAGTAAGACCTCGATGCCCCATGGTCAAGGGGGAGTAAAACTCTGATACTCTCTATATATAAAGTGTATTGTTGTACATAAGTACCGCTACTCTAGATTAATTACTAGTCTAGTGAACATACAATATAATATGACAAGATGAAATGATTCAATTTTAGCATGCAATATAATATGATAAGATGAAATGATTCCATGAATAAAATTTTGAATAGTGAAAAGATAGAAAATGGGTAATAAATCCAACATTCAAGGATGGTTTCCCATTTCAGAAGCAACAACATAAATATATCTCCTAGGGTATGAAATGGCATAGAGAAGGGGGAATGCTTAAAGATGCCTTATTATGGGAAATGGGTTTATAGTCAATTTAATGCTCAATTGTAAATAGGGATTGCACATAACTTCTAGATAAGTCTAAATCATCCAATGTCTTCCTAGGGTTTAGATTTGAGATCCCTAATACCTAATTCCATTATAAAGGTGCATAATGTTTATTAGATGTGTATTCTACTTCATAAAACTTGAAATGACCTTACCCAAAACTCTAAATTTGACTTTGAAAATGACACCATTAAATCAAGAGGATTTTTCTCATGTCAAAAACATATATTTTTATAATTTTCTGAGATCCATATTATTTATATGCTTTTTAGAAGTTTAATTATCTTCTTAAATAAATTAAAAGCCAATTCGCTGATTTGCCCATTGCGCTTGATTATTTATTAACTAGTGTGATAGAAAAAAATTGGCATGTTCATATGAAAGCATCACATAGTTGATGACTGGAATGAAATGGTTGAATGTTGACACTGCCCATGATGAACGCGACAATGAGGATATCCGATCAAGGGGCAGACTGGGTATTTTATTAAGGGGATTCATCCCCTAGTTCTCACACCAAACTTGGGGAATCAGAGCTTCAATTCTAGAGATGAATCTTGTAATTCCATACCGCTCATGAGATGGGACCAACCTCAGTAGGTTTGAGGTGACAAATCAAAGTGAAGGAGCCCGAGAACAAGTTCTAAAACTGCTCAAATCAAAACTTAGCATTTTCAGCAAGGTTGCAAGGATGGAGGTGGTCAGGAGTTCATTCCAGCAAACTGCACTTCCAATGGGTAATAGGGATATGTAAGGAAAGGATCAATGGTTGTTACCTTATAGACAATTGGCGTTAGGTAGTGGGGTTACTTATCGTTAGTCAGAAGTAACTAGAGAGGAAGAACCCAACTCAAAGAGTGTTTTGATGAAGTATTGGCAGAATTGGGTGAGGGTAGAAGAATAAGGAGGTGCAGTTGTCATTCCTCAATCAAATGATGGGTGGGATATGGTCTAGCTTCAAGTATTTATAACCATGGCGATGAGTGTTTAGGGTACAATTTGATATTCCTTCAATCGACCATAAAAGCACATGAATACTAGGTAGAAAGAAACATGCAATCATACTGAGTTCAAAGGAGAAAAAATTGAATAGATTGGTCAAGAGATGAGTGAGCATTCATTGCTTAGAATAACACAATAAAGGCATCATTACTGTAGCTGCGAGTCGAGGTAGAAGACTATGAATCAGAGAAAAGTATAGACTTTCTTATTTTGACCCTAGCAGTCATGTGATGTCTAAGTGTTTTAATCAGCGCCATTAGATCATGCACATCGAATCCAATTCATATGACAGATAATTCTTTGTGACTTTATTCAAATGACTGCATGACACATTGATACCCTTTATTAATACCCTCACTTTATATCTCTCCATTAATTGATTAAAGGGTGTATTTGACCTCCTTGCGATCCCAAGTTTGGTAGGTTACCAAATTGGACCATGAGGAATATGAATTTGACATTTATTTTGCATTTTGAAAATGTTTAGTGCCTCAATTCTTCATTTACAAGTTTAAATATCATTTTAGTGTATTACTTCCCCTCTATTGATATTTTTCATTCCAATAAGTGTGTTAGCCTTATTTTTACCTCCCATCACTCATTCGAGTATCTAGAGAACTAGATATAAAAATGGAATAATGATTCTAATCTTATAATGGTGGTTTTACATATAGGCCCTTAGAGAAGATTTATATTATCTAAATATGTTAGTTTAAGCATAAACTTTCTCAAATGAAAGGAAAGGTACCACATACTATTATATTGGAAAAGGGTGTTAAAATTAGGGAAAGTACCTAGCATTGTATATGCAACATAAGCATCGGGGAACTCTAGAGATAATGAGAAAGGTACACATGTTTCAACAATGTGTCTGTGTTTACGTTCTACAACACCATTTTTCATGGAGTAAGGGTAGCATTATTGGAACATGGTGTCTTGGGAATTAAGGATCTCAAGCATGGTAGTGGATGTGTAATCCTATCCATCAACTGCATGGAACACACAAAGTAATTCATTGTGTTGGGTTTTAATTATGTTGGTGAAGGATTGGGGTAAATGTAGAATTTCAGACCTATTATGTGAGCATATGGTAGATGCATGTATATCTTGTGATATGATCAATAATAGTTACATAATATTGAAATCCACTCCAGAGGTAATAGGTGAAGGCCCCCAAATATCATAACAAATAAGATAAAACAAATTGATACTTTAATTGATTGAGTTCAAGAAAGGGAGAGTTAGATATTATGCAAGTTTGCAGCTTGTAAAGTCTTGTAATTGAGTGGAAGTACAAACTGAACCAAGAGAACCTAACCTATAATTACCAACAAGATGACTTGGAGATATATGTCCTAATCAATAATTCCATAAATTAGGTGAGATCACTATTCCAATGGCTGCAGAGTTGGTGGTGTTTGGAATGTGAGAACTGGATACATGATATAGATCGTCAACTCTAGTTGCAGTCTCAATCTCCTGGTCTGAATGTGGGCCCTGCACAGAACATGAAGCTTAATAAAAATAACTCAAAATCCAAAACCACAAATTTTGCTAACATATGCAAAATTCACATTTAAATAGTAACATGCAAAACTTTTGGCAAAGTGAGATTTCTACTAATCGGGGATTGAGGTGTAATGTACCCAATATGAGATGTAGTAATAAGTGAACATTCTGTTGTTTCTATTAGTGGTTTTTGTAGAGAGTACTTTATCCTAAAAATAGAAGAATTAGGAGGTGTATGATGTGTGGAACCTGCATTCATGATGCAAGTGTTGGAGGATATGCCAATATCCAAGGATGATAAATTAAGATGAAGTTGTGCCTACAATACTTGGAGATGTGGAGGTGTCGATATTCCATGTATCCATGATACGATGTAGTATGGCTACAGTCTTAGTGAGAGAGAGACAGTTGCATTGTCACTCTTACTTGCTATGACAACGATGTTAGTTTTCGTTGGTGCAACAATACGCTTAACTCTTTCCTTGTATTCTTGATAAAGCATTGGATGAAGTTTGAAACATCCTGCTACCAGATGACCTTTTTTTTTAATAATAATGTGTACACAAAATGTGGTCACAATATTTTTCCATGTAGCAACAACAGTTGCAAGATCCACATCCATGCCAAATAATAGGAGGTATGTTGTGTATTTGTAACATACTGAAACCTAGCACCATTAGGTGTCATATTAACATAAGTTGTCTTAATTAAGAATAGACAAAGTAAATGATGTTGAATAAGTAAATAATCTCTTTTAATAAGTCATATATGTTCTTTATTCACTAATGCATACATAATGAAAAATATATGACTAATGAGAGGTACAATGTGCTAAATATACATAATGAAATGATAATTGGATATTTCATGAACGTGGACATGATTAATGTATCTTTATTTAATTTAGTGGTGGTTTTAATTTACTTAATGACTAATCAAGTAAAATAACCTATTTTGTACAAAATAATCGATGATAACCTGGATGGTACTGATATTAGGACAGTAGGACTCTAATAAAGGAATATGATATTAATGTTGCAATAAAATAATGTACATTAGAATAACGAGGGTAGACCCTAATTCTATTAGAAATTATAAAAGGAAACTTCAAAACCCAAATATAATGGCAAAATTGAGATCCTAGGGCCCCAAATAGCTTGGGTGACATGTTGGGGATTAATTGCATAATCCTAGCTATCCTAATTTGATCAGGGAAAGAAATATTATCAAATAACCTCTAAAATGATTATCAAAAGAGTTAATATTCTTGATTTCATATGGTTTCCCGATTCACATGTCATGCATCATATTTTTCAGATTCTTCTACAGTTTCCTAGTTACACTAGTTTCCTATTTTGTGTTTCTTTTCTCAGTCTCATTGTGGGACGTTGAATGTTGATCATGTGATTTTGGCTTTGTCTTCTTCCTTATTTCAAAAAGGAAAGTAGCCAGAAATTGTTCTATCTCTCTTATTGGCATGCGATATCTCTCCTCGATTCCTTTTGCATTGAGTTTATTCACCTACATTCTCATCTTGCATTTATGCCTCGGTTGGTCCGCACTTTCTTGGAGTTTCATAGTCTAAAATGCTCTAACCACCTCCAACTCCCTTGCCTCCCCTATTTCCACCCTCCTTATATCTCCTAGTGACCATGGGTCTTCGGACCCCTATAAAACAACCCTTGTATATCCACCACAACCCCATTAATCGTTTCCACCACCTAGTCTACCTTTGATCGCACAAGAGTATACCTGAACAAATTTATTAATCAAAATAGGAACATTTCATGTCCTCAAATGGATATAATTTGACCATCCTTAGAATCCATATAAGAAAGAGACATTTCATAAAATGATACAATTAAATGATTAGATTAGACACTTTTCAAAAACATTATGTGTTTGGTAAGTTTATCTAAACATCCATTCCAGTTGAGTCAATGTAAGAGATAACTATGCGATGTTAAATTGGTAAAAATAACATTAAGACTTACAAGAACATTTGTCAATCTGTATTTTATAGTGGGTATGCTATCAAATGCTTTGTGAAATGAAATTCATGATGCTCATGGAAAGATTTAGTCATAAAAGTTATTTGATCTACTAATTAACAATTGGAAATAGTGATATTCAACAATTCCACTTGGATGACTAAATTAGGATTCTTTTGGCAGCATTACAATTGATGTAGATGAATTAAACCATCTAAATTCAAGTCATTTCTTAAAAATTGCTATGAGTTAAGATGTGTATTTTGATCAATAAGTATGCAGTCCTGACCCCAAATCGCCCAAAACCCTGAAAATGTTAGAATCCGTTATAAACAACATTAAACAATCTAATCAAGCTTTATATTGGTTTAAAACTCTGAAGTATGATCAAACCACTCACTCTCAACATCTAAGCAAGTGGAACTTGTATCTGCATCAAAACCCATCTCCATACCAATATCTACCACCAAACTCACTCCCATGGATCATTCTTTCCATCATATATGAGAGAAAAGTAAAACGAGGTATAATTCACATCAAAAGATATATAATACCAAAATGATTTTTTTTATGCCAGACACCTTTTTCTTAATCAAAGATTGTCCCCAATTTTATTTGCAACCCTAATTCCTTCTGAGAGAGGGTGAAATCCACCACCAAGACCATAGTTTTCCCCACCTCCTAAACATTTTGTAAAATAAATAGAGTGAAACACTTAGTTGAGATGCCCATAGCTGTATTGAACCTTTTAAAATCAATAAGGTGCTTGGTATATTGCATTTCTCCCACATTAACAAGTTGTCTAACTTCTGTAAAGGACGATCAATTTTTGAAGATCGCCGACCTCCAAAAAGTTCAATCATTTGAGGTACTTGGGTAATTTGTAATTTGCCTAAATTATATAGTTTTGTTTCTTGCTTTAGCAAGTCAATCGACCGCTTAGAGGTCAATGAACCTTCCCGACTTCATGGTATCAACCCATCATTGACATGTTCTAACTGAAGGTGACTCAAGGGATAAATGACTTATGCAAAGGTTGATCAACCTTTGGCCCATGTTAGGCCAAATTCAACCAACCTTCCACAGTTGACCCAAACATCAGCTCAACCCATTTCTTAGGTTTCTAACTTTATTCTATAGTTTCAAAACAACTATAATATATCTTCATATCACAAGTTATACATTCACTATTATGTCTGCTCAAATTTAAAACATCTGAATTGCCCTAAAACCCCCAATCTAACTAAAATCGACCTTTTGCCTTGACCTGACTAAACAACTTAATTACATATACACATGTAGATGAACTATATAACATGTTAAACGTATAATCATGAATTATGTAGACATAAACACATCTTTAGTCAAGTAATGAGAATAACATGGCTAAGATTCATCCGAAGTCTTACAACAACTACAACTATGATCTCAATTGGGTCTTTGATAGATTTAACGCTTCGATCAACCTATTTAAATTGTACAATTACATGTAACCTCAACCTCGTCTATTGTAGGGCTAGTAACACCCTCAACCCGACCTCCTATGAGTTGAGGGAATAATCATCTAAATTGGTAGACCTGACCAAGCATGCCTCCTGTGAGTTTGCTTCAGTCTTTTGTTTTGGAACATGTATGTTTTGTCTTGGCTTGGCAGAGAACCAACTTATGTACATTATAACCAACTTATGTACATTATAAAACAATAAGTATACACATCAAGCAAAATTAGAAATCACACTTCATATATTAATGCTAATAGTGCTATTATAGTTAGATTTCTCGTAACACCATAGTTCAAAATTTAATTTTTCTATAACTTAACCATACGACGATGTACCTTTTTTTGTTGGATTTCGGTCTAATTGGATGGTCGTGTTCCAGTCCTACCTTCTCCTAGTTCCGTTCGGGTTTGACCCTACTTATATTTGGTTTGTTCTGGTCCGGTCGAAGTAATTGGGTCCACTGTTTTTGCCAAATCTATCATCACCAATCGGGTGTGGGTATGGACCGATGCTCACCTCTCCTACCGAAGTGGATTAATCAGTCACTAGATTGGTTCAAACATACCGAGTGGTCGGTGTGCCATGTGAGATGTTATGCGAGCATAGTCTGCTTTAAAAAATGACTCCGCGCGGGTGCGGCAACGCCTCCACACATCCTGATAATATATCCATTTGAAATCTTTCCTCGTCCTCCGACGGGGTTTCGTCGTCCTCTCAGGCTCTCAGTCCCAACAAAGCCATGTCGTTGGTATCTTTGCCGCAAAGGCAGCTCCTCACCCCAATCGTCAACCTCCACTCTCGCCGCTCGTCGCCTTACTCGGGCATCGCAACTCTAACCGACTATCCAACTTCACCACCCAATCCCTGGGCGCGTTTCCCGTCACAAGTTTGGAAGCACACAAACCGCCTAAAGCCAGTTAGATGCCACCAAGGTGCTGGACGGGAGGACGATGAATCGAGGTAAGTCGACAAGTTCTCATGCTTTCTTTCTTTTTATTCTAACTCCCGAAATCACAGTTCATTTTCTTTCTCCTCTTTAACCCAACCGTCTACTTTACTTGGAATGCTCTGCAGCAAGGTAACATTGACACATAGAAGGGCAGCATTGATGAATATAATGCTCTCAGCCCTGGCATTTCCATTTGTTGCTGGATCTACGGCAGCAGCTGATACCGGTACATTGATTTGATTCCCATTTATAGCTGTAGATTCATTGTCGATCTAACTCAAAACAGCGTCGAACACTTAATTTACTGGGCGTTCCCGATCTTATTTTATATATTACTGCATTTTTAGCCATGATACATGCTAACGTTTGTTTGACTGGTCTAATTATATACCTCACTGGACTTTAGCAATTATATAATTATATGCTAAACCATACCATATTCGAACTATGTATGGCCTTTTCTAACTATTTGCGGCATGAGGTGTTTGGAACCTCCTTTGCCTTCTAGTCCCACATGTAAATTGGAATTGTAAACCCAACTCATGGTCCTTGTTTGAGGCATGATACTTTAACGCTGATCCTACAATTTGGTAGGGGGAATGCATCTTTCCCCTCGCCAAACTACCCACCTTCTCTCGTGAGGTTCGTTTTCCTCTTCCAACCCCGACCACTGGAGGGCTTGCAGATTCAGGCCTTGCACGAAGGGCGTGGTATAGCCAACAGTACCCCCTTCTCTTTTCTTCTCGGTTTGGTTTTGATGTGTTTTTTCTCACCTGTTATGACGTTTCTTGCAGTTTCCTTGGCTTTGGGATTGGGTGCGAGTAGATGAGCATGCCTGGTTTTCTTTATTCACCTTTGTTTAGATTCTTTTTTCTTGTAGTTGTATCTTTTTTTTCTCCGCTAAATGGATACGGGCATCCCTACCGTTTTCTTGGGTTTATGTTTTTTTTTTTCTTCCATCGCTTGTTTAAGCGACTTGGTGCTATGTATCTTTATGCTATGATGTTAACATCACGTCATATATTCCGTTTCACTTCATGCACGCACTCCTTGTTCAGGACTTTTGATGCTGTGACATGAGCAAATCTTTCTTTATCTTCCCCATGTTACCGTATTTGTTCAAATATTTGTCTTATTATTTGGATGCAAGGATACGAGCATCCTGATCGGTGCAACTCTTTAGTAAACATTTTTTTGTTTTGTTTGTATAACTGCTTAGTCTTTTTGAAATTCTGCATGTCAAGGGTCAACTGCGGTAGGCAACACCTCTTTGAAGGGTCATGTTAGGCACCTAACCCCTCTCTCATGGTACACAACCACATAATCCTATCTGGTGTGATGCAGACTTTTTCTTCTTGGTGTTTTCCTTGTTTTTAATGTGATGATCATATAGATGTCCGCTGCCCTTTTCCTTGTCCTCCTTGTTTGAGCTCACTTCGTTCTCTTCTTGCACCCTGAAGCAGCAGATTGCTGACTGGTCTGGCCTTTACTATATGAAGATTGTAATTGTTCTTCTTTTTAGATTTTGCTTCAATTCCTTCTTTTGCATGCAAGTTCAAGTTTATTTTTTTAATACTTCATATGGAATGATTGCATTAAGGACTTCTAAACATTGATTGCATTGCCCGTGTTCCCACCTTACTCTTTTTTGTTAATTTCTCTGCATTGCTATGGGTGGACTGATATTCAGAAGAGGACAACTTTAGAGCATATGAAGACAAGGCCAACAAGTTCAGCATTTTGGTTCCTCAAGGTACTGTAATTCGACCGCAGATTTTGTGCACTCTCATTTTAATCACATTCTTTACAAATTATTAGTTTGATTGGCTATCACATGTTCCAATGACAGTAAGATATTTTTATTTGGATCCCAGTAAACACACACACACGTGCCACACATGTGAAAATTAGAATTGATTCGCTTTAATTATAAACCACTTATGCAGATGCTAAATTTGATTTGTAAATTTACTGTATCCAACTTGTAGTATTTTTTGTATTTTCTTGGAATAACTTGGATTTAGGAACATTAAGTAGTTGAAAATTATTTATAGAAACAAATAGGTAAAAGTGATCAAGAAGGATATGTATAGAACATAAACTTCATTTGAACTCATCCCTTCCCTCTTGTAACTGACAAATCAATTAGTTGATACATATCAATCCCATTTGATCTATACATTGTTTCTTCAAACAATGCCACACAATAGGTATAAAGACAAAAACTGACATTTTCACAACTGATGTGGTTAGTCAGGGTGATCATCTCGATAGTTATAGCAAATATAGCCTATTCTTTGAAAATGTGCAATTATAGCATGAACTTATATTAGTGCGCTATAAGTAACCTGACAACTGATGTGGTTAGTCAGGGGGATCATCTCCTCCCAAAAAAGGTTCTAAATACCTTTTTGATTTTTTTTAAGTGGCGATTCTATTCACCCCATCGCCCGTGCTTAATTCTGAGACCTCGTAGTACAAACTAAGGATCTAAGCAATTGTGTGTCCTCTCTTAAGACATTTTTTATTTCAAGTTCAGGCAACATGCAAAACAGGTGATATGTTGCTAGACCGGGATTTCAACCAATTTCACTCATACGGACCATTTTGGCAATTTTAATACACAAGACAGCGACAATTGACATGTAGAAATGTCCTCAGAAATAGTTGAAAGAGGGTCGACAAGCATTCTATGTATAATGGATGTGGAGAAGGTAATCCAGTTTGATCTATTGTAAGGGATAGACCATCAAATCTAGCCTCCCCAATATACAATTTCAAAACAATGTAGACATAGATCTAAATTGATTCCACCTAAATTTTGAATATTTTCACAAAGATGTGATATTTTTGTGGAAAGCAAGCTTGTTTCATGCAAAGTAATTTGCAATCTTACATAGATCTATACTTAATGAGCTCATTTATGAGCAAAAAGGATCCTCCCATTTTATGCGGACTTTCAGAAATATATTAAATAGAGAACTTGTTTTGTTTATAATATCAGAAAATTAACCATGTTCCATATTGTAACACCTAAATTCTACTTAGATATGTGCTAATGAGCTTATTTATGACCAAGAGCAAATTCCTCTGACTTTTTCCTAATTTTCAGTGACGAAATCCATTTTAAATTTACTACTACAAATACTAATTTACTTTGACATGCACTTAAGTGTACTTAGATCTATACCTACTTAGCTCATTTACGACCAAAATGGATTACTCTAATCGTTTTCCAACTTTAGTGATAATTTGAGTACCTATTAGTAATAATAATTTTTGGCACAGACAGTAGCCACTGCACGTAGGCACACTACCCATAGACTACAAACTACAATGAACTGATTATTTCATAGAACAGCAACAACTTAGATTGCTACCCGTCTTGTTTTGTATGGTTGTTTCATGAGTAGCATTGATTACATGTGTTTTTATCTACGATAGGAATAACAATATCCTAAACTTTCAAGTCAAATTTCCATTTTTCATTTCATTTTCCCTAATCTTTTTGTGGTTTGTGGAGTCTTCAATCTCCACTGAAATTTCCATGATTTCCATTTCCATGAGTGCCCACATGTCAAAATCGATACATCTAATCCTTGCTCCTAAATTCCATTGATGTGGTGCAACCAATTACCCATGTGGAGTATTGGTTTGATCAAACAAGGGAAATGAATTGTTGGTGGCAAAGGTTCCTCTTTTTCCTAGATTTCCTCCTTTAGTTTTGTGTTTTACAGAATTACAGGAGTCAATGACGATAACACTAGCAGGAGAAATTACCATAGAAGCTCTAGGTGGCAGTCAAGGCTTGTGACACCATCCAATCACCCCATTCTCCCCTCATCCTCTCCCTATAACCATCATGGTTTAAACCTTCTACCCGAGGTTGACAGTGATGGAATTGGCAGGTTGCAAACCTCCATCCCTACCTTGACCAAATGATCCCACCAGAGGTGATGAAGGTGACTTCTCCTGCTCTTCATGGATCCTATAGAAACCAAATTCTATGGAAGTGTCTATCTAATGTGTCGGTTGGATTTTGTTGATAATATACAAGAAAATGTACAGAAGATATTTTTGATGGTGACCCTCACACACACACATAGACAAATGTAGACACACTCTTTATACATTATATACAAAAATCCACCTCTGGTTGACATACATATCATATGTGCCCAACTTGTTACACTAATATAGTTCCCAGCATCCACTCAAGGATCTAGTTTTCAAATTTAACAAGAATCCTTGGATTGACTAGAGTAAGTTGATCCAACCCATCTTAAAGTGTTCCTTGAAAAAGTGGAAATCTACCTCTAAACGCTTTATTCTTGATGGAAAATTGGGTTGGAAGCAATATAAATAGCAACTCGATGATTACATCTCAACTCATAGCGACCGGTTTGTAAGAAGCCCAACTCATTTAGAAGCTATCTAACCTATAACAACTCACAGGTAGCAAGTGCCATGGGCCCATGGCCCTATACTCAAACTCAACGCTGGACCTTGCCATAACTGTTTGCCTCTTGCCCTTCCCTGACACCAAGTTGTCTATGAATATAGAATAAGCAGTGATGGATCACATGCAAATACTAGAACCTGCTCAATCTGCATCAGCAAAGCCCTGAATCTTCATGTGACTGATTTTTAACAAGAGAATTGTTTGGAAACATGTAAATGAATCAGAAGGATCTAAGCTACATCGGGAAAGTGATGGTCCCACAACCCCCTTTTTCTGGGATGTGTACTGTATAACACATTGTCTGGTGAATACTCCCCCATTCCCTGAAGGTTTTCAGATCATCTTAGGAAAATTTAAGTGCACTACCACTCTTTCAGTTCAAAACAATTCAATCGAAATGAGAATTGGTTTTTGATTTTTGCAAAGAACTTCTTTACAGTGGAACAAACTTGCAATCTATCTTTCAGTAAGAAGATCCAAATAGCTATTGAGAAATGACCAATGAATTTTATGAAATACTTGTAGCCAGGCTAACTAGGACCCTTGCAAGGTCCTTACATCATGTTGTACTAAATCAAAGATAGCTTTATTAGAAAAGAAGATTTACGAGAAAAGACATGTGTTTCTGTTTGCCTAAAACAGAAAATAGGAAGTAAAATACTGATGGAAGCCATTTTTGAATCAAAGGAACCTTGTAATAATTCTTTTCACGCACTTTAGCAATTTCTTTTACCATCTAGTCAATCCATGATGGATTTCCTAGTTAGTGATTAAACACGACCACATAATTCTACTTCATGGTCGACATCCCATCACACCATTGCAATCTTCACCAATATGACTGAGTACCTTGGATATAGACTTGGGAATAACTGTAATAGAGAAACTACTAATAGAGGTGGTATATAATGGGGCAATATTTCATCTATACAAAATTTGATATTAGAGGAACAATCTAGGACTAGTTCCTGTTGTGGAGTACAGTTGATAATCTAGCTGATTGGAGACACCCTGGACAGGGACCATCAGTGGGAAACCATCTGAAATAGAAGATTCTAGTTGTGGATTGTGCATATTGTCATTTTCCCTAGCAGCTGGACTGGTGTTGCTAATAGGATGAGATGCAAAGACCACATTAACTCCATGAATAGGAAAACATCAAACTTTCTAAAGAAGTTTTACTCCCAATATGTACTAGTAATTAAAGTTCAATATTGACTAGGAGAAGTAGAGATTCTAACTCACTTAGAAATCAAGACCACCAGAATAAAGTGAAAGCGGCACAAAAAGTGACATTAGCAAACACAATGCTCCAAACAGAGGAAAAATAACATTGATACTTTTTCTGGACTCTAAATTCCCGAAAACATGCAATCCCATGTCTTGGACCTAAATTGTCACAACACCTATTTATGGACAAAAGTAACACATTAGAAAATGCGTTGACTTGAGGGACACCTTATACTTATTTTTCTTGGTAAGGAGAACATGTGGAGTAGGAAAATCATTTCCAAAGCATGAAAATTGCTTAATAAGATATTTAGGAGAAAGGAAAACATCTGCCTCCAAATGCTTAAGAGACATGCATATGTAAAAGAATGGTGCAAGCAGTTTCAACGATATATTGGTTGTTTCTTTCTGCCGCCACATTTAGTTGTGGGGTATAAGAAGAGGATTCATGGATGATCCCCTGGAAAAAGAGGTATCCATTGAAAGAGGAACTAAACATTGTTTTACATTTTTGTTTACATTCAGAAAAATTAACATTCCGATTTAGTTGTCATATTAAAAGTTCAAAAAAGAATGCATCCATTCTGTCCTAAAATAAGGCCACATAAAAACTAGAACAATAGCCGATAAAAGCAACATATCTATAACCTAGTTTAGAAGATATATGACTCAGATTTTATACAATAGAATGCACTATAGAGACTATGCTTTGAGTAAGCTTCATACCCAAAAATAGGCCTATCAGTTTTCACCTGCCTGAAGATTCACACGCTAGCTTCACTAACCATGCAAAATTAAAGTTTACATGGCTGAAGCAACTGTAAATGTGAAGAGGTGGTGCAATAAAATGCTATAAGAAGGATCTCTACCAAGGTAGTACACACCACAGTGCTTATATACTTTGCCTACATTCCAAAAGCGTTGTGCATTATGCCTCCGGGGATAGAAATACAAAGAGTATATGTCGGTGCATTTGTGGTTTTGGATTGTATATATAATGGACAACAATCCAGTGAGAGACAACTTTTCAGTTTGGTGAGAGTGTGACTAAGGCATTTTGATAACTCTCTATGGTGATTGTTTTTTGATAATCTGACCGTATGATTTAAAAGTATATCATTATATTTACCTCCTACCAAATTTCATTGTCGTTGGACTTGTATATCATCCATAATAGTGGAAAATGCTTCAACACTTTGTATTGAGTTTTAGACTGACCTTTTAAATGCAATAAAAGTCTATTGCATAGATGTACATGTAAGTAATATTTGAGAATAGTGATTTTGTATGTAAAGCTAAATAAAGTAATGTGCTTTCCATCCATAGGGTTACATTTTGGTATCAGATTCTAAGTCTCTAACCTTGTAATTATTTAAATACCTCTCATGCTCTCACCATAGCATTTTTGTCACCATAGTGACAAAATCGAGATTCGGCAACTTTTCGGCTAGCCAGAAAAAAATCAAAATTCGGAAAAAATCGGAAAATTTTGTGAAAAAATCGATATATTTCGGTCAAAGTTAATCGAGAATAATTCGGCTATATATATGTGTATATATATACGTATATATATATATATATATATATATATATATATATATATACTTATGTATACACACACACACACACAGATATATATATATATATATATATATACACACACACACACACACACACATATATATATACTTTTATATATATACATATACATATATAGATATATATATTTGTATATATTTATATATATATATATACATATATAGATATATATATTTGTATATATATATATATATATATATATAGAGTCTGGCTAGTGTATTCTAGCCTGACTCTCTCTCTCTCTCTCTCTCTATATATATATATATATATATATATATATATATATATATATATATATATGAGAACATTTTTAATACCCGACGGGTAACAATGTTTGGCTACCCGTCAATACAAAAGCGGTGGCATCGATTGTAAATATTAACTTACCTATACCGCATCCGGCTAAATGCTCTGTCAATTTCAACTCGACACTCCGCCTTCCAATTATCCCTCTCCTCCGCGGCACCCCAACTTCAATCGGCTACTGGTAGAAGAAAGAGGCTGATGGCCCCGAAGGCCCCGACGGATGTTGGAACTGCACCCATCACCGATGGCCCCAACGGCGTCCCTGGAGGCTGACGCGGACGACGAAGGTGGCGTTGGAGGGGAAATGATGACGTCGGTAGCGCATCCGTTCCCTCTCAAGGAGTGTTGCACTTACATGTTTGTTCCTGGACGAGAGGAAAAGAGGAAGAAGCACCCCGAGGTTGGGTTTGAAGCCGTCAATTGGTCGGTTGGTCCGTGCGGCGGCGGCAGCATCAGGAGCGAGAGAGAGTTAATGATGATGACTCCACCGCCGTTTGTCACCGACTTTGGGCAGTACGTTCCTGTCGAGGACCACGTTTGTCGTCGTGATGGTTCGTGGTCCATCAGAATCGATAGGCCCGTTTCTCTTTCCCCTACAATCTCATCCACATCCTGGTTGTCGCCACCGCACGCAGCTGTAGAAGCTTTGTCAGAGTACTTCCAGAGGGCGTACGAGGATGAGGTCCTCGAACGCTGCCAATGGCTCCTCAATGTGGTCGAAACGTTTGGGAGCTCCGTTGATACCTGGAGACGGGTGCCGCCTCAGACCTCCTCTTCCTGCCCCTTTGGTCTGCGACAACATGGCAGAGGAGCCAAAGCTGTGGATATATACATGGATCCTTACTGTATTTATTGGAAATGGTGGGATGATCAACCAAATCAGCTTTGTGTTTTTTATGGTCCGAAGAGGAGGCGACGAGATTCCCTTTTTTGGTTTTTTGTTTGGGCGACCATAAGTGGGTTTAATGACGAGCCTGTTTCTCTGTAACACTTTTTTTTCTCAATTTCCTATGACAATGGAAGCTAGCTGCTCGGGTGTCGAATGTTGCTAAGAAGATGAGGGATGTCTGTGGTTTGAGAAATACAGTGGAATGGTGCTGGGCAATCCGTTGTATACTAATCAATGATTCTAACCATTTGAATTTCTTCTCGACATGTTCATGTTCTTCATTCTGTGCCTAGTGCTCACCAAGTGTTCGATTGCAGTTGCTGTCAGTTGTTAGAAGATACATCGCTTTTGACGTATTCTGGGTAAGGAAAGCATTCATAGTTGAATGTGTGCCGATCAGAATTGAAAACTCATAATGATCATCACAACCTTTTCATAGTAAGAGGTGTTCCACATATGCAAGATTTGCATAGCCTAATCATAGTAAGAGGTGTTTCACATAAGCAAGATTTGCACGGAATAATAAACAGTTCTGTATAGTTTGTTGTGGCTATATATGTCGTATCTACTATGCTCCTGTATAAAAAGAAAAAGTCAAGTATCTACTCTATGCCTCAATAAAAAGGTTGAGCTATGTGAAAAGCCTGAACAATAGGCTTCTGTAATTCAGATAGATAACCACTGTGAAAAGCTTGAACAATAGGCTTCTATTATTCTGATGTATAAACTCTGTGAAAAGACTGAATGTACAGCTGATCTTGAATGTACAACTGTGAAAAGTCTAAATGTACAACTGATCTTGATGTACAACTCATCTTGAACAATATTGATTTTGCCCTTATATTTTGGCTGAATGTACAACTGATTAAAATGGATTATTTATTAGTGTGCTGCAAAAAGATTGAATGTACAGCTGATCTTCAATGCTTCGAATACATTTATGGTTTGAATGCTTATGTTCTTGAATGCTTTAAATACCTTTATGCTTTGAATGTTGTAAGAGTAACTCTGAAACCACTACAAGTAACTGATACAACCATGCGAGTAACTAAACTGAAAGTAACAGAATGCTTGAGTAACTGAAAAGTAATGCTTGAGTAACTAAAATTAATTCTTGAGTAACTGAGAGTAATGCTTGAGTAACTGAGAGTAATGGTTGATTAGCTGAAAAAACCCTGTGAGTAACTGTCACAACCCTGGAGTAACTGAAAAAACACTGCGAGTAACTGAAAAAAGACTACGAGTAACTGAAAAAACATTGCGAGTAGCTGTGACAATACTGCGAGTAACTGTGAAAATAATGCGAGTAACTGAAAAAACCCTGCGAGTAACTGTAATAGCAGTTAGAGTAACTGCGAAAACACTACGAGTAACTGTCACAACCCTGCGAGTAACTGAACAAACAATGCGAGTAACTGAAAAAAGCCTGCGAGTAACTGAAACAAGCCTGTGAGTAACTGAACACTGCAAGTAATGGTTGAGTAACTGAACAAACACTGCGAGTAACTGTCACAAACCTGTGAATAACTGAACAAACACTGCGAGTAACTGTCACAACCCTGCGAGTAACTGAACAAACACTGCGAGTAACTGAAAAAACCATGCGAGTAACTAAAAAAACCCTGCGAGTAACTAAAAAACCCTGCGAGTAACTGAAAAAAGCATGCGAGTAACTGTGAAACACTACGAGTAACTATGACAACAATGCGAGTAACTGAACGAGCACTACGAGTAACTCAAATAGCAGTTAGAGTAACTGTGAAAACAATACAAGTAACTGAAAAACCATTACGAGTAACTGTGACAACCCTGCGAGTAACTGAACGAGCACTACGAGTAACTCTAACAACAATAAGAGTAACTGTGATAGCCTAGAAAAGAAACACTATGATTCAAACTCAATTACTCTTATACTTTGTAAGAGTAAATGTGACAACACTAAGAGTATCCATTGCACACAAAGACAAACACATATTCTTCAAAAAGAATAACAATTGATCAAAACATATTCTTTGTAACATATTCAGAGTATACATACAGCTGCTGGAGCACAAGGTAACACAAAGATAGATTACAAACACAAGTGAAGTACATAGAAGGTTACAAAATCACTTTCACAAAACTACACAAAAAGAACAACCCATTATAGATTTAAACATGCCTCACTGACGCACTAATCAACTACAAACTCCACTAAAAAAGATAGAACCACATATACATCAAAGGCTTGGCTCTGCAAAGGGAGTAAGGTAGACGATGATATGGGGCACGATCATGACATCACAACTTTTTATTTCTACATTTTAAGTTGAAAAGTCAGCAACCTGGATTAATAGCCATGAATTGCGATCATTAAACCTATGGTCCGGAGAGCACTCAAGAGCAACGGAAGTAATGGTCCAACAAATTAAGATATTGAATAGACTATTGCATTGCCAAAACAGAAATAGATAGAGTTTATCGTATTCCAACTAACATACAATCTTAAAACTACAACATAATTATAGTGAGAAGAAACACGGAAGAGACAAAAGAAATTGTCTAATACACTATTTGATCCCCAAAGGCAACCCCAACTAAATTAAAAGATTGTCTAGGGAAAACCAAATAGGCATTAACGAGGAAACCATGCCACATTGCACTCCATCTAGGGATCCCTACTCTTGCAATCCACATTGACTGTGTCCAGATCCACACTCGCAGCCTCCAGCTCTATGACAGACGTGCGTAAGAAATTGTTGAGGTCAACGCTCATGTGGCTTATATTATTGTCAGGGGTACGACATCCATGAGTATGCCAAACTCCACTGACTCTGTTCCAATAGTTAATTCCGGTGTTTTTTATCTAGACAGTCATTTTGTCAAACACGTTATGAGCACTTGCACAAAACACCTTATATTGATAATGTCCAATAAACCAGAACGGTCAGTACCAATGAGGTACGAGAGAACCTTAGGCATCATCGGATTGGAACTGGACACATGCCAGATCAGGCATGGTGAGGACCAAATGTGTGATGACGACACACAATCACGGACACAGATGGTTGTGGATGGCATTGTGTGTGTGTGCAGTTCGAAGACTCGTCCGTTCATGTTTGGTTGACCCAAGCTTGCTCAGATTTCTCTGTTCATGCTTTGTGAGAGGACAAGGTCAGAAATTGACACAAACGTGATTGTGAAGCACAGTACATAGATCAAACACCTTCCACGCACACTGCTCGCTCCACCTCAGGTTTCACTTGTCGACATGGGTCCTTGTGCTCTTCGGTTTCCCTACTGCCATCGGTACTAGAAGAGTTCATTGAAACTGGTCGCACTGCAGACCCTTCTCATCATGTGGGCGAAGTACCCATTCGTGCCGGTCTACTTCCCCACACAAGCGGATGGCGCCGTGCCTCCTCCGTCCGAGAAATGGTTACTCTGGAATGCTTAGGGTCCGCATGGGGCTTGGGAAGCCTTTGCCCGGTGGCTCGTTATGGTAGGACAACGATGCCAACAGAACACGGGACCAGAGACAGAGATATAATATTCACCTCAACGCCATATCTGCTATTGTAGAAGCCGATGATTAGAGATATAAGAACCAACAGTGGATATTGCTGGAAGAAGAATGGCATAGGCGGAGCGCGGCGGCGAGGATCTGGTCAGAACGGGAGGATGAGGACTTGTTGTCGTGGCAGATTGAGAAGGAGAAGGTCTTCATGGGTTGTTGCTGCTGCTTTGCCATCTCCTCTGGTGGAAGATTTGGCGCCTAAAACCAAAGCCGATGGCGCCATAGCCTCCCGAGAAGCAATCCTCGACCGCAGATGGCATCTCGAGAGAGTCAATCCTAAAGAAGAATATTTTCCCAGCGCCGAACATACCGTAGCGGGTTTTGCAGACAAATTACCACATCAGAAGCTTGCTTCTGCTTTCCGTGAAACATCCCGCGGTTCTCAACATCGAGCAATCCATTCCCAATCTCGACGGAACGACTAGGCAATAATCCTATTTGCCGGAGACACTTACTTCTACCGAGGAAGTGGCAGATCAGTCGTAGCAGGACCTTCGAAAGGCCTCAGTTTGCCTTGGATCGCCCAATCAGGAGCGGACTGCTAGATTGCGGCTGCGCATCTGACCGGAGAGGAAGAATGATATCCAGAGAATAGGAGAAAGAATGGACGGTAGGGAGTCGTAGGACATACCGGATGCCCCCTTCTTTCCTGGCATATTTGTTGGCCTCGCCGCCAGACAGGTCAAGCCGATTAGATCTCCTGCAAGCAGAATAGCACGGGAATTATTTACATTTTGTGCCACCGCGTCTCCTGTGACGGGTAGCATAGCAAGTTACCCGCGCGGGCAGCCAATGAACTGCCTATATATATACATATCAAATACAAATGTAACTATTAAGTTCACTGGACATACAATCATATTGAGCGAAAAAAATTGGAAAAGAATTAAAGAATAGTTGAATAATATCAATGGATTGTCGAGAGAGTGAGGGGTTGGAGGTTTTTTGTATATTAGGAGTTCTCTGTACATGGTTTGGTAAAAAGAAGAGCAAACGAATTAAAAGAGAAAAATCGTGAAAAAACGTGAAAAGTCATGAAGAACTGTGAAAAATCATATAAATTGCGAAAAAGCGGGAAAAATTGTGAAAAGTCGCAAAAAATCGACGAACGACATATTAATCGTAATGAATATTCGGGAAGCTATGAAATCGTGAAAAATCGCCGATTTTTTCGTAAAACTCGGTGACTTTTGTTACTATGTTTGTCACTAGATTGCTACACACACCAAGTTTATACATTAAACACATGAACATAAATTCATTTGATAAAAGCATATAAAAAATTATTAAAACTATTAGTACATGTCCATTAACATAACATCATATAAAAAAATGTTTGAATACTCTTCAACTAAAAAATGGAAGTAATTTACATACAAATTGATTTTTTATGATCGTGCCATCTGTTGACTCAAGGTCAATTAGGTCACTGTTGACTCACGTCTAAATTGACTAAACCCTTGTTTTGATGATGACTAACCATTCCACATATTGGTGTCTAATGCTTCTACATTAAGTGATTTCAGATTAGGTTTAGACACACTCCAAATGCCCTAACTTGCGCATATCAAATTGGAGAAAAGACAAGTCAAAATAGCTACAAGTGTGCAATTTGGGATCTCTATGTAAATGACCTTAGAATTGCTTTGTAATCACTTGTAATGATTGTATGACTTGTAATTAAGCTTAGAAAAATTATTGGGACACAAAAATCCATCGTTTGTATGGTCAAACAAAAGTTCCAAAATTTCCCAACAGGGTTTTTGTCGGCCGAATTACAAACTCGGCCGATCCATGAAATCTGGAACTTTTGTGGGATTCGGCCGAGTTGCAAACTCAGCCGATCCACCATTCGGCCGAGTTGCAAACTCAGCCGATCCATGGTTCGGCTGAATTGCCTTTATGGAAACTCGGCCGATCAGACTGTACGAAAAAGTGCAGAAAAGTGATTCTAGCCGTTGTGGAGTTGCAACAAGTGAAAATAGATCCGTTGCAAGCCACAAAACGACTAGTTTTCGTTCTCATGTGTTCCCAAAGGCTAAGAGGCATCCCCAGCTATAAATAGGACCCCTTGGGCTTCATTCCAAGGTTGAGCATTCATTGCAAACTCTTTGTGAGGTTCCTATTCTATAGTTGAGTGCTTCCTACAGCCTCCTCTCTCTCTCTAAGCTTAATCACTTGCTACATCCATTAGAGTGAGTAGGAAATCTGTAAGAGAGCTAGTCTTATTTGTATATCTTGTGAGGCTCTCACTTCCACCACCTCCCCATCTCTCATTTCCTATCTTGAAGATGAAGGTTCTCTCTCTTGTCCAAGAGAGGTGAAGAAGAACAAGGGAAGGAGTCCCTTGGTGAAGATCAAGGCTGAAGACTTGGAGCTAGAGTGGGTAAGCCCTTGGAGAAGGCAGAAGACTCAAGCTCAAGTGGGTAAGTCCTTGGTGGAAAGCTTCTCCGAGTGAAGGTGAAGTCAAAGGCGGAAGATCCAAGAAGAGTGGGTAATTCCTACAAGGCCGAAGACTTGTGCAAGAGTGGGTAAGTCCTTGGAGAAGGCCGAAGACTCTTGCAAAGTGGGTAAGTCCTTGGTAAGGTTGAAGACTCTTTGTATTGGATAGATAAGTCCTTTGTTGGTCATGTATTGTAAGTCTTATTAATGAATATAAGAGTGCAATTGTTTGAAGTCCTAGAGGTTGACCTCTCTAGGCAAGTGGACTGACACACTTCTAGTTTGAAGCGTGGAACCACTCTAAATAGCTTGTCTAATTGGTGCATGTTCAATCTCTCCCTCCCTTGCTATGCATGATTTAGTTGCACTCAAATTACCTATTTAGCAACCTTATCTTGTCATATATTTTGAAGGTTTGATGAATTTTGTTTAAGTGCTTTCAGCTCTATTCACCCCCCCTCTAGAGCATCTAATCACCCATCTAGGATCCAACACCATCATGGTATTAAAAAAACCGCCTTGAGGCTTACGCCTCGAGGCAAGGCGATCCCATTTGCGCCTCGAGGTTTACACCTCAATAAGTTGAAATGAGACTAACACCTCAAAATGTCTGAGGCTTGCCGCAAGGCACCAAGTTTTTCACCGAGGCACTGAGTCTCTGAGGCTTAAATGAGGCGTAAGCCTCAGTTTTGGATGATAATGTCTTAAGTTAACCACCCAGTTATTTGCTTTTGAGACAATTACATGCACTTCTTTCAAAGGTTATATATATATATATATATATTTGTTGTAATTGATTATCATTCTCTCATTAGTGAATTTACTTAACTTTATTTGTTTAAACTCAAAACTCAAAGTTACTTTTGATTAGATTCATTCCAAAATATATTTTTGTGCCACAAATTTTTATTTAATATGTTAGTGACTTCCAAATCTCATTTTTTATCTATCTTGATTTCTACTAATTCTAAATTTCTACCCCTCATTTTCCTTATCAAGTAAAAAAAGGATCTAATAATACTAAGCATTGATATCTCATTATTTGCTACAATATTGTATTCTTATATTGGTGGCCTCTATCGTTATTTCTCCTTGATAACTTAGTTTAAAACTTTCTAATTGCTTTCATTTTTCTTATATTATAAGTATATATTTATATTATACATACACACGTTCACATATGCATACATATGTACAGATATATAATACACATACACACATATACATACATAAAAATATGTATATATATGTATATATTATTTATTTAGTAAGGCCTCGTAGATATTTTGATGCTTACACCTCAAACACCTTGAGACTTACACCTCGCCTCATTGAGAAAAATGCCTTGTTATGCCTCACACACTTTAAAACCTTGATTTTATATATATATATATATATATATATATATATATATATATATATATAGGTTAGGAATGGTGTACCGAACGATACATATGAGTTACGTGCACCGGCCATTAAAACAACATATTTAAACATGTTAATTAAATCCAACCATTTTTTTAGAATTGGAGATTTATTCATCCCATTGCATGGGCTTGAACCTTCGACCTCTCGGTCGTACAACATCAACTTTACCAACTCGAATGCCACATCTTTGGCAATTAAATCCAACCATACAGATTGAATCAACATTATCTAGATTAGATATGTAAAAAATACAACTATATCTCATATATATCATGAGATATAGCTATATATCATCCAACAATTTTTGTAGTCTCTGTAACTTGCAGTTGTTTAGTAAGTATACATGTTCTCTCATTGAATGATCTATGAATGTTAGTTTGGGATGATTTTTGATACACATGTAATCTAAAGGGTATAAATCATATTTATAAGGTTGTATTATTCTGTAGTATTCAATCATGTTCAGTTAAGATGGGTACATATAAACTACATGTATTCAGGTACACAATTGTTTTAACTATATATATTACAATTACAATTAAATTGTATATGATTGAGTAGTTCCAAATATGTATAGTGATGGAAGATATACATATAAACAATCTTAGAAGCAGCTATATATGCCGTCAGGGGCTGCACACTGGACCATATATGCATAGGTGGCGCAGAGCGCTGGACTTCATATGCGACTATATAGAGCAGTCATGGATTAAAATTTCAACTGAGCTTGTGAAATTTCGGTTTCGGTGGCTACTAGACATTGAAACCTCCTTCCCAACCATCAAAAATTCTACTATGTAATTTCATTAAAAAAATTGGAAAAAGATCTAAGAAAAATGAGAATTGTTATGTATTACTTAATTGAATGCAAGATATAAGATATAACATGCTATTGCATAAAAATATATATATGTCTACATTGCATAATGGAAAACTTGATCCAGTTATGTATCTTTTCACTCACACGTAGGAGCCCCCCCCCCCCCCCCCCCCCAACACACACACACACACAAAAAAAAAAAAACACAACAACAACAACAACAAAATACCAACGTATGATATTATTTCATAATTAGGTGTATCTATGTATGTAGATCATCCATGTGAAATTTCATGACTTGATTCTTTTATTTGCTCATCAAGATAGTCAGAATCTGTGTAGAAATGTTGTGTCGACAGGAGCGGAAATATCAAAATTTCAACAGAAATTTCTGTAAGTTTCTGTTCTGGACCATCGGAAATGGCGTCGAAATCAATATTTTAAACTATGAGACCAGTTGTTGCTTGCGGATTCTATAATTAAATTTTTATCTTCATGTCCTGAATAACACAATATCAAGAAGAAATGCTCCATCGATGTTTATAGGAAATTGACGAGTATGAAGAAAAAAATTTGATGTGAATTAAAGTTGGAAATGTAGGAATGGGAACAATAGAATCTAGTGATAGCTTTGACGGGACATGCCCCTAACTATCTACTTTATGTCATCAAGTCCGGATGACTAATTTATGAGATAAATTAACTAGCTATACCTGTTGTTGGGGGCTGGCAATCAAGCATTATGTGTCTGAGAGAAAGCAACAGTATTATTGCCATAACACTTGGATTAGGTCTGATCAATGTATTAAAAAAACGGGAAGCGGGAGGCGTGCGGACGGGACCTTGTAGCCGCTCAAGCGGCAGGCGGGCGCTTAAGCGGGCGATTTTTGAAAAAGCAGATGCTTAAACTCTTATATATTTATATACAAAATTACATGTATGTGTATATAAAAAATATATTTCTAAGGAAATCAGTAATACTAACCAGTAGTATCAATTACCAATGAACGAAATCTGTAAAAATATCAGTAAAATCAGTAAAATCATTAGAAGTATAATAGAGTAATATGATATTTACTTGGATATATTACAACAGTACCCTATTATATACAGCTTACATACAAAGTTTGCATTCTAAAGTAGGACTAGGTATATCATAGAACATTTAATGTATACAAGCTTCATATATTATACTCAATACTACTTGGATTATATAATTAATTAACATTACATGCTTACAACAACATTTTTTTCAAAAAGCGGGAAAAAAGCGGGTGAAGCGGGAAAAAAGCGGGCGTTTTTTGAAAACCTGCTCAAGCGGGCGCTTAAGGGCGATATTAGGCGAATGGGCTTTGCTGCTCGCTTAAGCGGCCGCTCAAGCTTCCAGGCGGCCGTTTTTTAATTCACTGGGTCTGATCATTTTACACATCAACACGATCCTCATAGCATCATCCACATTGTTGCAGTTAGTTGTTAGATTTGCAGTTTTAGGAGGACAACCCTGTAACTCGTAATATGTCTTCAGCCAGGTATGAACTCTCCCTTCACTAAGATTGCATTCTGGTCTTTATCGTGGAACTCCACTCCGGCCACCACCACTCTCTCCCTCATCCACATCAGCCTCCATCTTAGTCACAATCACTGTATAAACCGGCATTTGATACTAGTGCTGATATCTTCCTTGTAGATACCAGCATTACTTTGCTGAAATAGTTGCTTATGATAATCTCAAGTATGTGTTGACAAGACTCCCTATCTCCTTAAACATAGAATCTGTATGTGTATTCTTGATTTTCGTGAAATCACATCCGGGATTTTCACCATCACCTAATCTCTGTGTCTCTGCATCCATCTTCTGAATATCACATTATCACTTGAGATGGGAAGCAAAGTATACAAATCATTACTAAGTTTTGTCACATCTCCATAATAGTCATATCTTGTCTCCTTTTGTAGTAGTATCCTTTGTATAAGATTGTTGGAGTACATTAAGGGGAGATGATCATAAACTTTTTTGCAAGTCTAAAATGATTTGTCATGTCTACGAATATGTCTACTTCATAGAGTTCCTCATCAGTACAGAAGACTGGTATCTTGTTGTTTCCATTGTTCCTTCGTGTATTCACTTGATGGTTGATCTATCACACGATTGGCATTTCCCTTGACCTTTAGAGAAGATGTTCTTCACTCCATTGACCAAAGTTCTTCTCTGAGCTTCCTATTAGTGTTTATTTCAATTTGCACGTGAATGGTTGATTGTTGCACTATAACAACATGATATTCAATCACTTACCATTCATTACATATCAAATTTCAACCACTCGAAAGTGAAAACACTCCTTGCTGTCCCTGATTAGCATTCTTGGTACCATAGCAAAGCACACTGAAATGAGGGATGCTGAATAAGCTTTTGCTTGAACCATGGGACTGAAAGATGGGATATTGACATCTTGCAGAGGCACCTGCTGACCAGTCAAGCACTTATGGTAGCCTATGAGGTGTGTCATCCTACTCTAGCTCAAAGATAGTATGACCTACCTAAGGTGGAAGAGCCAATAATCAAGCCTGTAGACAAGATAACACCTTGCGAACCTGTCCTCCAGACACACAGATGCCACTTAACAGTCTTGTTGTTAGAGAAGATACATCTGACCTTTCTACAATCGGTGGGGCTCCATTGACTTCCACTGGAGTAGATATGAAGCTGTTGGGCAGATACTGCTGCGAGAAGGATGGGTGTTATGAGATGCAACGTCCTGCGATGCTTCCAATTAGACCAGACCAAGGTATGAGTCTGATCCTCCCATATGGTTTTAACATCATGGAACATATGCACTGCAAACTTACTTTCAGTGCTCACCGCAAATGTAGGAAGGTGACAAAGAGGATCAGTTGAGGTTTGGTTCAGATGCTCAAGTCATTGATCGAATAAGCACACACACGCGCACACACTCGAAGATCTATAAACATATATGCATTTTTATACACATTTTTACCATAAGCTCTAAAGTAGTTGTTTGTATCTAACCGTATCATCTACTAAAGCAATGTATATTTTATACTAGGATCACGCGCATATCAATGCTGGCAATTCTTTTCTTTCTTTCTAAATTACTTGGTAACCGGCCACACTCTGCAACCAGTTGCATTTCATGTACTCATTTACGTGTGTATAGTAGTGTCATCACGCCTATGTGGATTTTTAAACAATTTCACCCAGGTTTGACTAATATTGTAAGTCTGCAATAGTTAGTCACTTTAAAGCAAATAATGTTGTTTTACTATACATAAAGAAACTCTCCAACAGTTCTAATTACAATATTTGTAGAAAAACAGCCTCAAACATAACTTTAAATAGTAAAACTATATGGTAACTCTAAGACAAGTACTGTAAGCATGCAACAAACTTATCACACCACATATACATTGGTAGTTGAATTCTATGTCAATTACAGATATTGACTTGGCCGTAATCATCATCATATTAATGTAAAACTACATGCTAACTTGAAATAAACGAAGCAATGGCTAAAAGATAATTCTTATTCATCAACTGTGTCTCTACATGGACGCAGATAGAGCCTTTATATAGGCTTTTAAAAGAAAGACTAAGCGGGCGTAGCCAATGTGGGACTAAACCACTTGACTTTACAAAAGCCCAAAAACGAGAAACAAAGGCAAAATAAAATAAAGGCTGCTAATGAAGCCTAACTAATGACATGGCGCCGTCTACGCTCATAAGTGCGTAAAGATGGGGCCTGTCCTACATCACATATCCTGCTCTCATATTTCTGCAGAAGAATAGAGAAGGGGTACCATTATGGCAATGAAAAACCAGGCCACTGTGGCTATGAAAGCCAATCTATCTTATGACTAGTTGCAAAACAGTTGGCCAAATATCAAGAATGATCATCTGTTATTCTAGCCTCAAGAAAGAACTTCTCTTTAACACACATACTTGTCAAGCTGCCAGTCTGGGCGCTAGAGGGACTGAACTTGGGCGCCTAGGTCCTTAAGTGACAGGGTGAGTGTTTAAGGTTATTTAGGTCCGATTTCAGCCATTTTAAGGGAAAATTAGCTGATTTTCAGGTATTTATTTGGTGAAATTAGATTCACTTAGGTCATTTTAAGGTTGAGTTTGGTTACAATACATTATATTGGGTCATGGAGTAGGACATTATAGGGCTAAATTAGGTCAAATTAGGTCTGATCTAGGACAAGTTAGGTCTAGGTCAAATCATATCTGATAGATGTCAAGGTAAGTTAGGGTTAATTTAAGTCATTTTAGTTGTAATCTAGGAGGATTTACATTCTCACTCACACTGAAAAATATGTAAAAGAAAGAATATGAAGTGACTGGGGAAACTAGGTGCCTATAGGCGCCCCTAATTCTGGACGCCACCGCCTAGCCACCAAGATCACTAGGGCTATACATCACTCAAAACCCGGAGCGGACCGGGTCGTGACCTGAATAAGCAAAAAGTCTTGGATCGAGGACCGGAAAAGAACCAATCCGTTTAGGATCGGATCGGAAAAATTATGGACCAGACTGGGACAAGACCGAGACCATACTAACCAAGATTCTCGCTAGTTAAATGAAAGTACCATGCATTAGTGTGAGTAGTCATTTGATTTCACTATATTTTTGGACGCTTTTATTCCTTGAGCTACTTTAGTAACCTCCTCATTTCCTATTCACATATGTTTATTCTTAAGCACATCATGGTAGCTAATAATATATCATTTAAAACATTATTTTTGCCCTACAACTTTATATATGATGTAGTGAATTTTTTTCATATAACATAATGAAATGTAACTTTTAATTATCTATACATCTCTATCAATTCAGCTCATGTCATATTCTAACAAGTATTTACTTCCAACTCTATAGTAATAATATATCTAACAAGCTAGATATTAGTAGTAGTTTCTAGAATTGACCACCATGCCTCCACTCCCCATGACCCTTCATAAACATTAGCACTAATATAAACATCTATTCTAATATAATGCATATAGACTGTTTTATATTATTCAGTTTAGTTGGTCCGTACTGGTTTGGACTAGTTTTAGGTTGGACACCGAAGTCCAGAATCTTAAAAAATTAGGGATTGAGAACCAGACTGAATCTGAAATTGGTCCAAAACTAGACTGTACCAGGCCGGACCAAATACTCAGTTCGGTGTAGTCCACCAGTCTGGACCGATATATGTACAACCCCATAAACCACAGTGTGAACACCAAATAAAATGAAGCATTTTGAAATAAGTTTCTTCAGAATCCAAATATAAATTTGAAATTGATGGAAGTAATATACCATATCATCATCTTCTTCTGTTACGCCTCAATCCCAACCATGTTGGGGTCGGCTACATAGATCCTTCTTTTCCAATCAGCTATATTTTGGGTCATATTCTGATCAAGATGTAAAGGTTCTTGCCACCTAGAATATAGAACAATCAACTATTATTCAAAATGCTTCAATTTAAGTAATATGCCGTACCTAAAAAATAGTGGAACACATGATATAAAAGGGGCAATTGAGATGTCGAGCACCGACCTTAAGAGTAGATTCATGCCTCCTAGAGACGAGCTTTGTTTAGATAGAGAATAACGTCGCTACCTTCAAGCAGGGCCTTAAAGCAGCATGCAGTAACCCTGCACTTCGAAGACAAACAATGTTGATTCTTCCTAATGCTGACCTGAATGTAGGATATAACGTAGGTGATAACTAGTTAATGGAAGGTTGTCAATTATTTAGGAATCTACTATATAGAAATGAAGCCTGAAAAGGACTTTATATAAGTGCTTTTCTTAAAAAAAGTGTAGTGGGCTGTTACACTTGTAATTTTAGTGGGTCACATGATTAAGGGGTGTACACATGGTACAAGACTTTGACTTCTGGTCGACTGCGCCAGGTGTGGAAGTGGAAATTTGTGGAAATTTCGAGGAAGTTTAGAGGCAAACTTCAATGAAACATCGATGCCATCTCTTGAAAAAACGATTTGATTTTGAAGGAAAATTGATTGGAAACTTCAAATTATGCTATAACTTAAACTTACACATGTCAATGTTATACAAAAATACGATTCACGACTCTTTAGCCTTGGGTAGGTAGAAAATTCAATTCACACTTGTGGTTGTAAGAACAAATGTGCAATCAAATACAGAATACTACTATTCACCATTAAAGTATCACAAAAGCAGTTCCCCTTCTCCATTCCAAAGCAAATAACAGCTTCTCAACTGAAGAATAGTAGCAATACCACATAAGGAATGATAAGTAAAGCTGTAAGGAGTGTGGAGGAGCCACTTACTCCATTTATGGCCCTTAGGGCAAAAACCAGCAAGGATGTGCTGGACACGTCTAACTTCGGCTCAACGTAGACGACTTCGACAACATCATTGAAATTGAGACACAAGACTATTGATAAAATCTGACTTAGACGACAAGGGACATTTTTTTACCTGAAGTTGAGACCAAGCCGAAGTACTTGGGCTTTGACTTCGTGAAGTGTCAAAGTTTGAAACTTCGCCTAACTTTGCCGAAGTTTAGTTCCATGGATGTACACTTTGCATCTTAATGGTTTGTACCACCTGAAACACCTTTGGTGATGACACATGTATTGCTTAATTGGAAGTTCTGGTAGTACCATCCTAGAGAAAAGATCCATACTCATAATTTGAAATAAAAGTGCAACCAGAAAAAGTAGACATTTCAGAACAACAGGTGGCAGAGCATCAAGTAACCTTCCAGCAAAAAAGTGAGGGTTGAGAGACGGGCCAACTTATGGAAAACATGTTTTTTTGGATTTGGATCATAATCAATTCTGCTTATTTTTGTGAAAGAGAAGAAGAGGCATCTATGAAATTTAACATAAAGTTTCAAAATCTATTTCTATTTTGAAGTAGATAATGAACCCTAATTGTTACTGACTGTTAGTATATTTGATCAGTTGGGCTCAGACCCATTGTATTTTCCCTTTTCTCTATTTAGCCCATGTACTCCTTGGCTCCCTTATATAGGAGACTCAACAATCTTATTTGTTTACTGAAAGCATATCTTTCTTCATGGTATCAGACACAATATCCTAAACCTAATTCAACTCACCCTTTCCCCTCCCTCCCTCCATCTTCTTCCATAAGTCTTGTTCTTTACTATCCCATATCATTATCAATATTCTACTGGCAAAGGGAACCGTCCAAGAACTAATTTCCATTGCCTAAGATTCAGGCTGTCATTGCATGCCGTACTCTCTTCGCAGTCTCAAGCAGGCTGCCAATTGATTTGTTCCGCAAACAGACTGCCGTTTTCTCTTCTAGTTCCTTTTTGTCCGATGCTTAGGCACTAAGGAAATAAAATAATAGATGCCATAAAAGGAAACTCAAGAGATCTCAGATCAGATTTGTTCCGCAACCTGCAAGCCGCAAGCAAACAACTTTAATGGCCGTTCATCGTCGTGGCCGATGATTTAGTCATTAAAAGTTGCAGATTTCTCACCAGTAAAAAAAAGTGAGTAAATTTTCTAAAAAAAGAGGGACAAACAAAAGACCATGTGCTAATTTATAAAGCATCGAAAAAGTAAAATGACACTTTTTTACCTTTTTCTCTTCATGTTGTTCCCCTAATCCACATGGCTGAGTGCTTTTTCTTAAAAATGGGGGATTTCATGTTCTTTATCCCACCGTACAATTAATCCAGTAGCGCTTTCTGTATTCCTCCGAGATCCATTCCGGTAGTGCCTCTTTCTACCGAGTTTCATTCCGGTAGTTGCTTTATTCCTACCGAGTTCCATTCTAGTAGTGCTATTTCTCCTACCGAGTTTCCATTTCCGGTAATATTTCTGTTTTGTTTTTCTGTACCGTGCCACATTCTGGTACCTTTACTTTCTATTTGTACCGTGCTATATTTCGGTACCTTTACTTTCTGTTTGTACTGTGTTATATTTCGGTACCTTTACTTTCTATTTGTACCTTGTTCAGTATTCCAGTACTTTTACTGTCATATCATGGATGACGCCGCCAAGCCAACGTCTACAACACCTACCATTATCTATAACGATATGCCCCATATTTCTACTGCCAAACTCAATTATTACAATTTCCTGTTATGGTGTCTAAATGTTTCTAGAATTACGGGGTAAACTCAAGTTTATCACTGAGGATGCCCCTGTTGTGCCCGACATCGCCTGGACTATAGGCAACAGTCAGGTTCTCTCCTGGCTCTTGGGATGCATGTCGCCTGAAATTGTAGTCAAGTACATGTGACACAAGTGCGCCAAGACAATGTGCGACGAAATGAAGCAGTTCTTCACTCAGAAGGACAACTGCTTGCGCATCTACATTGCCATGGACAAAATCTTCTCCAAATAAGGGGATCGTCCCCTGTCCAAGTACTATGATGCAATGAAAGCCCTGTCCAACCAATTGAATTTTTTCATCCCGACGACCTCTGCTCACCAAAGAAAGAGAAACTCTCCTCACTAGGTGCTTCTTCAACATACTTCATCCTCGTTTTGCTGCTGTTCGACAACTACTCCTAGTTGGTGCGACCCTTCCAACCATGGACCAAACATTTACACTCCTGACCCGGTCTGAAATGCTTGCTCTTATTATCTCTTCTACTGCTGAAACTGAACCTCCATCGACAAGGGTTGCGGCTGCCCGAGGCTGTGGACAAGGCCAACACCTAAAGTGTACTTATTGTGGCAACTTGGGCCACACTGAAGATGTCTGTCACTGTAAGCATGGATATCCAACACCCTGTGAGAGAGGACATGGCAAAGCCTCCACCCATGTTGCTCAAACACCTACCCACATTAGCAAGCATCTTCCCCGACAATTGGTCGTGCATCTCCTTCGCCACAAGCATCTTCTCAAACTTCTCGTGTCTCATTATCTCATGAGGAATACAAAGGCCTTCACCAAGCTACCCAATATTATGGAGATTCTCCCCTCCACAACAACATTACCGCTTCTGCCTTTTCAGATTGACAAGTCGGGGATTTACCTACTACCGGTTCTTCTTTCCACCTAGCCACCGCTTCTCCAGGTAACTTTGAGACGTCCATGCTTGCTGCTAGTTCTAACTGGATTCTAGATTTGGGTGCGACTCAACATATAACTGGTATACCCCATCTTTTAACGACATCTGATTGGTTTATCCCTCACTCATCTGTCACTATGACGGATGGGTCGGTTAAACGAGTAACTCAGTGTGGCACTGTTCCTATCTCTTCTAAAGTCAAGTTGACTTCTGTCCACTTTGTTTCAAACTTTCCATACAATTTGATGTCTGTAGCAAAAATTGTTGATCATCTCAAATGTTTCGTAACTTTTGGTCCATTTGGTTTTATTTTACAAGATAGGAGGAATTTGATGATGATTGGGCAGAGTATGCTCTGGTTAACTCTACTATTTCTCCGCCCCACCCTCCAGCCTACTACCAGCCCTTCTTGCCTCCACGCCACTTTAGCTGCATCTACGTCATGGCCATTTACCTTTAGACAAACTTAAACTATTAGATAATTCTTTGTCTTCCTGTTCTTCCATTCAGTGTAATGCCTGTCAGCTAGGGAAACCCCATCGTGTGTCCTTCCTGGCCCATAACTATAAACAATCATCTAGTATGTTTGACTTAGTTCACACTGATGTTTGTGGTCTATTCATGACTACTAGTTACAATGGCTATAACTATTTTCTTACTCTTGTGGACGATTTTTCTAGAATGACATGGCTTTACTTACTTTGCACTCGTGATGAAGTCTTTACATTAATTGGCGAGTTTCACAACTTGATTTTGGTTCATTTTTCAACGTCTATTATTCTTCGAACTGACAACGCCATTGAATATACCCAAAAGGCTGTCGCCTCTTTTTGCCATGACGTAGGGATGATTCATCAATGCTCGTGTGCATACTCTTCGCAACAAAATGGCATTGCCGAGCGTAAAAATTATTATTTACTTGACATTACATGCTCTCTTCTCATTCATGCCAACTCGCCTAGCTTTTTGGTCTGTTGCGGTCCTCACCGCTTGCTTTCTTATTAATCGCCAACCTTCCTCTATTCTCAGCAAGCACACTTCTTTTTTCATTGTTTACCCTCAATCCACACAGTTCTCTCTACTGCCTCGGGTTTTTGGTTGTGTCGCCTTTGTTCATAATTTTGACCCCAAGGCTGACCAGCTTTCCCCTCGAGCTATCTGAACGATATTTCTCGATTATCCTTGTTTTCAAAAAGATACAAATATCTTGAACCTAACTCTGGCATAATCTATATCTCTATAGATGTCACCTTTCATGAGGATGAAATGTTCTTTTTATCCAGCTCACCTCCATTGATCATACTAATACCATGGTCTTGTTGCCTGATCCATTCATTCCACTGACGCCACCACCATCTCCACCGTCCACAACACCAAACCAACATATGGAAGATGAGTCACCGGCATGGAAAGAGATATCGACGATACCGTCGGTATACCGATATCGACGACATCGGTCATCGGTTCACACAAACCTGTCGTTGGGATTGCAAATATCGGTAAACCGATGATATACCGCCAAATATCGCCA
This sequence comes from Alisma plantago-aquatica, assembly GCA_963693085.1. Taxonomy (NCBI): domain Eukaryota; kingdom Viridiplantae; phylum Streptophyta; class Magnoliopsida; order Alismatales; family Alismataceae; genus Alisma; species Alisma plantago-aquatica. The sequence continues at coordinate 202,883,331 of OY856410.1, read as the reverse complement.
AATACCGCCAAATATCGACGAAATTTACTGGTATACCGACAGATATACCGATTTTTGCGTGATTAAGTCTGTTTTTGTTGTTTGAGAGGAGGAAATGGTGGAGCAAAGGGATCTCGACAACTAGGGCTCAGATAAGTCTAATCTAAGGTGTTCCTTTATGTTTTCTACCATTTCTCTCATTTACACGTCATCTATCTCAATTAAAATGTAAATTTGTCCCAAAATGCCTTAAATTGGCAAAGATCTCGCCATCTGCTTTTTTATGTCTTCCTAATTGTATGTGTTTGTAGATCTACAACACTTTCTCATAATCTACATAATAATCATAGTAATATACCTAAATAATCCACGAAATATAAGTATAATTTGCTATCATTTTTAGTAGTAAGCTAATAAGTATACATATGTTCTTCTAACTAGTATTTTTATCTTACAAAGGAAGAAAAAGTACTAGTTCGCAACACAACAAACAAATATTGTAAAAAAAACATAGATTTTGTAACTTTCTAGTCTTATATTTGATTATACATGGCACTTGCTACATATATCCCACAAGATGGACATGGTTGACATGGTAACTAGACTTTTAAATTATCGCATCCCCACAACATGCATATGGTGGGCATGGTAATAATGGCTTTTATACTTATCCCGCTATTGTGCATAATCCATGGTGAAACTCACTACTGCATATCAAGATCCTCTGCTACAAACAACAACAGAGAAAAGGTGTCACAACAGTGATGGTGCCTAACTTCCTTGACAGTCATGAAGTTAATTGTCAAAGTCACACATTGAAGAAGAGCAATAGAAAGCCCTGGTGTATATTTTCTTTTAGAATCTGATATGATGCATATGGAGACATAATACTGTAAAATTCTAAAACATATCGTGTTTAATTACATAATACGAACGAGTATTATACACTTATATTGTATTGTACATGACGTGTATGAGCAACACGTAACTTGATACCACCAACCTTACATAATGTACATGTCATGGGAGCAATACGTCAACCATATCAACTCAATATTGTATGGAGAATCAGTGTGTAACTCGACATGCAACTGATATGAGTTAGTAACTTACTATGCTATTTATGTGTTGTAAATTGGATATTATTGCATAAGTGTGTATATTTATGTTTATGGATTGTGCTAGTAAAATTTCAAATCTTAATTCCAGTATTTTGTCATCGAAATCCTTCATCGAAATCTGTAGAAAACAAGATAGGTTCCCTACCTCCCACATGATGGACCCCCCCAACATACCCAATATAGAATTTTATTGCATAAAACGTTGCATCTAGGTGTTGAGACCACGCCTGTAAAATTTCATGATTTAATTCGTTCATTTAGATGTCGATAAGTCCAGGATTGCATCTGTCGATATTTCCGTCAGTATACCTGTAAATATCTATTTCCACGTCGTCGATAAGGCGTCGGTATCGACATTTAATTCCTTGGTCACCGGCTGCATGTGCTTCATCATCGTCAATTTTGGACCACAAATCTACCAGAGGCACTACGCAAAGGTATACGTTCTTGCACTATCAAGCATCCAATTTCCAACACTTGTTGTCTAAACTTCTTCTGCCTCATCCTTTGCTACTGCCCTGGACACAACATATGTTCCTTAGTGTCCAATAGATGCTCTGCGCCATCCTCGATGTAAAGCTATCATGATGGAAGAAATACAAGCTCTCCACAAAAACAAGACATGGGATCTTGTGACTCCACCAATAGACAAAAATATTGTAGGCTTCCGATGGATTTTCTCTGTAAAGCATAACTCAGATGGTTCTATTGGACGACTCAAGGCATACCCGGTTGTCAAAGGATTCACCCAAGCCTTTAGTGTGGATTACTTCGAGACATTCTCTCCAGTGACAAGGATTGCATCTGTCCACATCTTTATCTCCCTTGCAGCTCACCTTGACTTACCTCTTTACCAGCTTGACATCAATGATGCATTTCTTCATGGAAATCTCCCGGAGGAAGTGTACATGCAACAACCGCCCGAGTTTGTTGTTGAGGGGGCGTATTCTCGCAAAGTATGTCGTCTCCGACGATCTCTCTGCGTCTACGGCCTCAAGCAGTCTCCAAGGCCTGGTTCAACAAGTTAAGTGATGTCCTAACTCATCTTAACTTTTGGAGATCAGCCACAGACCACTCCTTGTTCTTTTCCAAGTACTCCAAATGCCATGTTCTTGTTGCTGTCTATATTGATGTCATCGTCCTCATCGGTAATGATATGATGGGGATATCTCAACTCGAGCATTCTATGCATGCACATTTTTATACAAAAGACTTGGGCACCCTGTGATACTTCCTCGGAATCAAAGTCCCCTGCTCAACCTCAGGGATAAGTCTGTCACTGCGATGCTATGTCTTAGGCCTGCTTCAAGAGGCCAACATGGCAGAAGCCAAACCAGTCTCTACCCCGATGGACTATCATATGAAGCCTATGCATGAAGGAGAACTCTTTACTGATCCAGAGCAGTATCGCCGTATAATTAGAAAGTTGATTTACTTAACTATTACTCGACCAAATATTACCTATGCTGTTGGGGTAGTCAAAACACATGAGTGCACCACTCCAGGTTCGTTGGTCCAACATTCAACACATTCTTCGCTATCTAAAGAGTGCTCCAGGATGAGGATTGCTCTACAAACGTCCTAAGTCCAAGATAATCTCTATTTTTGGATATGCAAATGCAAATTGAGCCGGTGATTCTAAAGACCGACGATCCACTTTCGGTTATTGTGTCATGATTGGCACTCACCCAGTTTCCTGGCGAAGCAAAAAATAGGCTGTGGTAGCTCGCTCCAGCACCGAGGCAGAATATCGGGTCATGGCTCATGCATGCTGTGATCTACAGTTGACCCCGTCCATCCCGACCGAGTTTGGAATTCCTTTTCAAACTCCAGCTACTCTATACTGTGACAACCAGGAGGCTATACACATAGCTAATAATCCAGTCTTCCACGAGCGCACAAAACACATTGAAGTTGCCTGCCATTTTGCGGGACCTGATCAAAGTCAAACATATCATCACTCCTCATATTAGGACATGTGATCAAGTTACGAACGTCCTTATCAAACCTCTTTCTCCTACTTTATTCTAGTATATTGGCGTCAAATTGAGACTTTACAATGTTTACTCTCCAGTTTGAGGGGGCGTATTAATATATTTGATTAGTTGCGCTTAGGCCCATTGTATTTTTCCTTTTCTCTATTTAGCCCATGTACTCCCTGGCTCCTATATATAGGAAACCCAACACTCTTATTTGTTTACTGAAAACATATCTTTCTTCACTAACCAGTAGCAAGTGTGAGAATAAAAAGCTTAATTTCACATTGTCTTTGTTACATTATGAAATACATGAGGATGATAGTTAATTAATCTGAACTTACTCTGTAGCTATCTCGTGGGCTAAATTTTGATAATATTGTCTATTGGTCTACGACAAAGGGATCCCTTAAATGTCCCCTCTTGTTTACTATTGTCATGGAAAGCCTGTCCAACCTAGTGAATGAGGAATAAAGGCTATGCAGGATCCTACCTTAGAGATTGGCCAAAACGAAAGTGCAGGCTCATATGATTTTCATTGACGATGCCCTTTTCTTTCTTGCTGGTAATGACAAGGTATTTAGAGCATTTAGAAAGATGATGAATAGCTTCGGGCAACTAATGGGCCTCTTCATGAGCGATCTCAAGTCCCACATTTACTCCTCTCACTCCCGTGACTCGAGGAAGGGGAGGATGAGAAATATCATCAGACTCCAAGAAGGAAGCTTTCCCAGTCTATACTTGGGGATACCAATCTCGGGCGGGAGAGGAAGGGGATCTGATTATGCTGCTTGTGTAGACTATTGCAGAGACTCAATTAATAGATGGATGGGTATTAGTTTGTCTATGGCGGGGATGACCGTTCTTGTCAGAGCAGTGCTAGTTAACAAAGTGCGCTTCTAGTGCGGTCAAGCTGAGATTCCCCCTTTCAATATCAACAAGGCTAGCTCCATCATGGAAGGGTTTGTCTGGTCGGTGAAAGCCCATGGTGTTGCATGGAAAAACTTGGCCAAACCTTACATGAAGGCGGGCTGAACATCATAGATCCCAATGATGTTGCAAAGATGGCTACATTGAGAAGAATCGATAAATTCCTTAGAACCAATTGTCACCTTGGATTCCTGAATGAGGGAGAGCGATGTAGAAGAGCTGGAGTTCAAGGTGAAGAAATGAGATTGCTCGAGAGTCTTGCGCAGTATGGTCTCCCTTTGGTATGAGATTCAGATGGACTATCTGCACGTAGACCTGTCAAATGGGTGGGTTTGGGTTGGGTCATTGCGGGTGCGGGTCAATAATATACAATTCTAAATGGGTGGAAGAAAAACACACCCAAACCCGACCCAGCGGGTGCCCACATAAAATGTGTCAAATCAACAATAAGTTGCTAGTTCCTTCCCTTAACACAAAAAACAAATACAAGATCTCATAACTATGTTTCGATGTCAAATATAGTGCAAAGCAACCAATCAACTACTATGTTTGATGTCAAACCAATCGACTAATTGTCGATTTATGTTTATACCAAATTAAAAAAAAACAGTAGCTAGCTATTGTATTTCTATGTAAATTAGGAAAAGACTAATGTAGTTATCATACATAAAGTATCACAAAAAGCAAAATTTATTTTTTTCATTTAACATTACACTTTCCTAGTTTTACAAGTACTTGTTGTCGTCTATTGCAAACTATAATATGTATATAAACATATTGACTTCATTTAACTGGGTCACCTACGGGTACCCGCGGGTCACCTGTGAAACCCGCTATATAAACGGGTGGGTATGGGTTTGTGTGATTTTCAGCAAATGGAAAATTTCTTCACCCAAACTCAACTTAAACAGGTCGACCCGTGGACGCTCACGGATTTTGACCCAGTTTGACAGGTCTATCTGCACGTCAATAGTTCATGGTCCCTCTGCAACAAGAACTCAACACCATGGAAGGTCTCCTACCACTCACCTCAAGTGCCTTGGGATGGAGTTCTTTGGAATAAGATGCACATTTTAAAGTGGAGCTTTTGCTCCTATAGGTTCCTGGTGATGAAGTTGCCAACCAAAGATAGGCTGCTGAGATGGGGATTAGAGGTAAACCCTATATGTTTGCTGTGCGAGAAGGAAGATGAGAGCCATGGAAATCTGTTCTTCAGGTGCAGGTATAGCTACTATCTGGTGCAGGATCAGCCTAAAGCTCGGCTGGGGTGGCTGCCCTCCTTTGTCTATGGACGAATCCATTCATTGGATGCTTGATAGGACTAGGAAGAATAGGATGTTGAACCTCGCAGGGTCGTGCTTCATTGTTATGTTACTCCCTGTGGCAGGAGACGAACAATAAGTTTCATGGGAAGGCGCATACAGACTCTCTGAACCTTTTTGATAAGATTGTATATAGCCTTAAATGCGTCCTTTGGGCTAAACCTAAGTTAGGTGCTGATGTGGACCATCTGGTCTGGAGACGGTGGGTTTATGTAGCTTAGTCCACGTTGTATAGTATACGGGATTTGTCTCTCCCTATATGTTGTCTTCTTATCTTCTCGTTTTTGAAATGCACTTTTTACCGTCTCCATTTTTTCTTGATAACATTCTTTGAAGTTTATGGTTTTAAATGTATAACGTAACCAGAACGTTGTATTATATTATAATGTTATTTTCTCTATTCATTGATTATTAGGATGGGTTGTGTTTGTCAGTTATATGTTCCATTTTCCTTACCAATAGACATTTTCGGACATATTTTGCCAATCAATTTTTTTTTAAAATTTTGAAAATACGCTACCTTGCAGTTTGTTAAAACACTATTTTTCTATAAAATGATTGCTTGTCATTTTGGGGGACTTGTTTATTTGCATGAGACTGGACCCTCTTGCTCACTTAAGAGATGGTAGGTGGTAGCAATTATTAAATATCTGGTTTTCTGTAATTGTGTATCAATATATATGCCTTAAAACTCATAGAATGAATGCTGAAAATTCAAGGGTGGTTAGTGAGACCAACGACATTACTTGTTCTCTCAATAACTGAAATAACTCCATTGGTGCAGGATGGCTGGAGGGTGCCGGTGAAAGTAACACTGTCAAATCAATTACTGCGTTTTATCCAGAGGCAACATCTGATTCGAATGGTATTTTAGGCCCCATATGAATAAGTGAGTGGCAATTTTTTTTTCTTATCCATCCTAATCATATATGTTCGCTCCAGTCAGCATTGTGATCACTCCCGTGGGTCCAGATTTTACTAGATTGGAGTCATTTGGAAAAGTAGATGAATTTGCTGAAAGTCTGGTAAATTGTCCTGGTTCTTCTGTCTTAGGCTCCATATATTGTAAGGCTTTAAACAATTCATTTTTTGTATTATAGGTAAATGGTTTGGATAGAAGTTGGCAACGACCTGCTGGATTGGAAGCAAAACTGATAGATTCTAAATCTGCAAATGGTATCACATTTCAATGCTTTTGGTGTTTCTCATAACAGATGATCACAGTGTCATAGGATGTCTCAAAACCTTCCTGTTCTTTTTGAAGGCTTGTACTATATTGAATATACACTACAAAATCCCGGTGATAGAAAGAGGCATATGATTACAGCCTTGGGAATGGCATCAAACGGATGGTATAACAGATTGTATACAGTTTCAGGACAGGTGGATGTTCCCATGCATTTATATTGTTCTTTTGGTTCAGTTAGTCAGACCATTGTTTATCTCTTAAGATTAGACTATAGTAACATGATATTTTGTGCACACACACACTTAGCATATTTATAAATCTCTGTGCGGCTGTGGAGTCAGAACTATATGATAGTAAGAACAAAAAATGGAACTGACCGAATTTCATCTGCAATTGAACAGTTCATAGAAGATGGATCTGAGAAATATAGACCCCAGATTGAGAAGGTATCAGAGACTGCCTATGTTTCATTTGTTTTCATATTGCTCGAAGTGTTTGTGTGGATAACTATACACAATTCTCTTAAACTATTTCAATTAGGAACATATCTATATCCCCCAAAAAATGTTGTTATAGAAATATCATTTATTAGCTTCTCGGTCATTCTTCCTTGTTTGGCTCACAGGATGAGAACGCTAAACTATTTAACATATCACTTAGGTTTTTCTCTTTGAAGTTGCTCTTAACTGTAAATCTTCTCTTGCAGGCTGTCTCATCTTTCAGGTTGATTAAAGATGCAGGTTCTTAGGTTTAAAGTAGAAGTATGAGCAATGTTCAGAGACGACGCAGGGTTAGAGACTGTAGATCATTTTGTAGATCATCACTACATAACCTCTTGGGTTTATATTGCACACAGTTCCGTAAAGAATGCATTTTGCCCGACAGTTCACGTGAGACCAACTCTGGAAACATGATTGAATGTGTATAGCATAATTATTTTTAAATATTATACTGTTTATTACAAAGATAAAAGTGAACCGACCATCTGGTATTATGATGCTCTCAATTAGCGAACCACTCGCCTGCGCAGTACAGTATATAACGTGTCGTCATGAATGTTGTGATTTTCAAACTATAACCTGACATGAGCAACTGCTTATGAACAACAAATCGTATGAAACATTTTAGTCGTTTTTGGATTTGATACTTGTGCTAACATTTTAGTCGTCTTTTGTTTGCTTATGAATGAATAGATAACAAAGCCGACTTACACTGATGCTATAAACAAATGTAACAAAATGCCATAGAATTAGCATCAGCGACAGTTTACGTTATATCAGGTAGACATGATTACCATCCTATACCCTTGTTAAGACTCGCTTACTTTTTCAATTATTTTTGAACTGGGAAACACAGTCTGCCAATGGTATCTCGTCTTTGGAGGTGGGGTTTTGCATGCAAGGACACTGTTCGGTTAGTCACACTTGTATCCGTAAAATCCTTGCTCTTTAAAATCTGGTAAAGCAGAATCTTAGGGATGGCAACTGGTTAGGATGTTGCTATTCATGGTACCTCCGCCACCGCTTGAGTTTACAACGGTTATCCAGCCAACTTAATACCCAACAACCAAATGGAAGTTTCCATCCATTCTAGTGAATGATGGCGTGAAAGTTCTAATTGCGATGGAGTGTTTTTTCAAGATATCTTGAACTCAGTTCCGGTTGTTCGGTCTATTATAAGGAAAATGATATACAGCCCCAAAGTTGGATCAGAAACGAGACCAATTTTGGAAGTTAGTGACGTGCTGTTGCACATGTTGGCTGACTGACGACGGGATATTTTACTGTTTGCTGACGACAGGATATGTGTGGCTGACGATGAGACCGCTTGCTTGCTGAGAGAGAGAGAAAGAGGATTGGAGAGAGAGAGGGAGTGGATGCAAGGAAAGAGAAATCAAGAGAGATATATTTGTTTTGCTAATAACTTTCAAACCATTACATATTTTTTAACGAAATAAAATTTGTTAGATTCGTGATGAAAAATACATTCTAATCAGACTAATGTTGATATATTTTTCAAAAATATAACATACAATCTAAAACAAGGGAGATGAGGCAAGTAGTATCATTAACTTATTTCTTTAAACAAGTTATAGATATGATTATTTTGCTAATAAATTTCAAACCGTTATGTATTTTTAAATGAAATAAAAACCTTTAGATTCCTGATAAAAATACATTCTAATAAGACTAATGTCGATAAAAGAAAAAGAGAGAATGTGAGAGAGAGGACCGGAGAGAGAAAAATTAAGAGAGATAATTATTTTACTAATAACTTTCAAACGGTTATTTATTTTTAAACAAAATAAAAATCATTAGATTCCTGATTAAAAATACATTCTAATAAGACTAATATCGATAAAAAGAAAAGAGAGAGTGTGTGAGAGAGAGTGATTGTACAGAGAGAAAAATTAAGAGAGATATTTATTTTGCCAATAGCTTTCAAACCATTATGTATTTTTAAATGAAATAAAAATGGTAGATTCCTAATTAAAAATGCATTCTAATAAGAATAATGTCAATATTTTTTTTTGGAAAATATAACATGTGCTATCTAAAATAAAAAGAGATGAGGGAAGTATTATCATTAACTAATTTAAATAATTAAGTACATCACTTCTCTCATATGACAACAAGTTCGACCAAAATATAATAATAAATTGGATTATAGGTAATAACAAACTAAATTAGAAATAACAACGATTGGACTAGGGATAACAACTAATTTTAAAAAATTAATTACAATACTTCTCTCCTATTCTTTAGAGATAATAACTAATTAAAAAAAAATACTAATTGGACAAAAAAATTGACTAGAGATAACAAAAAAAATTCTTGGGATAACAAGGAAATTTGCTAAGGATAAAACAAAAAATTCTCTACAGATAACAACTACTTAAAAAAAAAGAAATACTACTTGGATAACATAAAGTTTGACTAGAGATAACAAAATAAATACTAGGATTACAATAAAATTTGCTAGAGATAACCATTTTTTTTAATATAGATAACAACTAATTAAAAAAAAATACTACTTGGATAACAAAAGGTTTGTCTAGAGATAACAAAACATTACGAGGGATAACAAGAAAAATTTCTAGAGATAACAAGTCATTAACTAGGGATAACAAGAAAATTTACTAGGGCTAACGAAAAAATTCTCTATAGATAATAACTAATTTTCAAATAAAAAAACTACTTAGATAATAAAAAGTTTGTCTAAAGATAACAAAACATTAAGTAGAGATAACAAGAATTTTTCCTAGAAATTACATACAATTTTAAAAGGTAACAAAACAATTTTGCTAGGTATAACAAGAAAATTTGTTAAGGATAACAAAAAAAATCTCTATAGATATCAACTAGTTTTTTAAAAAAAAATATACTACTTGGATAACAAAAAGTTTGACTAGAGATAACAAACCATTTACTAGGCATAATAAGAAAATTTCCTAGGGAATTTTTTTTCTTTAGACATAATAACTGATTAAAAAAAATACTACTTAGACAAAAAAATATTGACTAGAGATAACAAAAAAATTTACTAGGGATAACAATTGATTTTTTTTAACAAAAATATACTATTTGGATAATAAAAAAATTGATTAGGAATAACAAAAATTTTATTAGGGATAACAATTTTTTTTGCTAAGGTTAATAATATATAATTCTCTATCTCCTTACAGCCACTCCCTCTCTCTCCAGTCTTCTCTCTTAGACTCTCTTTTAAAAAAAACTTATGTATCTTTTCTCAAAAGTGTATCAACACTAGTCTTGTTGGATATTATTTTTTGTAAAGAATCTACCGGTTTTTATTTCGTCACAAAATTCATTAAGGATTGAAAGTTATTAGCAAAATAAATATTTTATTTTCTTTCTCTCTCCTCCATCCACTCTCTATTTCTCCCTTTTTTCTCTCCCACTCCCTCTCTCTCTTTCTATCCACTTTCTGACATTTTTTTATATATTCTTTCTCTCCTTTTTTTCCACCCGTCTCGTCTTCTAGATCTGTCACATCTGCTGGTTGGCTGAAAGCAACATGAATAAGGACAAATCGGGTGTGGAATCTGGTCTCATCCTAGTGTTGTACAACAAAGCTCTTATTATAAGTTTTGATTCAGCTGTTGGATCTGCGTGAGGGTATTTTTAGTATATATTCTTTATGCAACTTTCGGCCAAAACTGAGAGACACGTGGAATGTAGCCATCTCAAGATAAACTACTGTCAGAGTTATCGAAGTCCCCCATTTTTCTCTCTCAAAATTCGAAAATGATTTGGTCACGCTCATTCCCGACCACAAACAAGTTATGCTCAGGCTGGACGGTGGTTTTGGAAGAATTGAGAAGTTTATCTTTTTAATGATGATATTGGCATGGTGATAAGGGATGAGGTGGCAGTGACATTCTAAGGTAATTTCAGAAGGACTTAGATGAGCATTTATTCAGTGAGAGAGATGCAGAAGATATTAATTGATTGGTTGGTGTAAGTTATGTAATGAAGAAATAAATTTACTTTTGAAACATGATGAAATTTTTAAAGAAATAAAAATAATTGGATTCCTTATAAAAATACATTCCAATAAGACTAATGTTGATATATTTTTGAGAAAAATATAAAAGTGGTATGTAGAAGTGATGCGATGAGAGAGAAATTGTTCTATTTATAATTCTTAAACTGTGATGAATTTTTGAATGAAATAAAACCTATTAAATTTGTGATAAAAATATATTCAAACAAGACTACTTTTGAAGAAAGAAGTTAAAAAAAGGAGGGAAGTGATGATGGAAGATTAGAGAAGTGAAGAAAAAAGTGATGGGGGAGAAAAGGGAAGTGAGAGAAATAATAAGAGATGGGGAGTGAGAGAAGTAAATGGAGAACATGAGGAAAGTAGGTATGTATTCATGATAATTTGGCAGTGTATTCACCGGTAAAAGCGTTTTAAAATTGATAAATATGTACCTAAAAATTAAGTTCTTCAAAATGATGAATACGCGCCAAAAAATAGCTAAAGGCGCATAAAGATGATTATATGGCACCCCAAAATGACTAAAAGCATAAAAAAATGGTGATATGCCCACAAATTGCTGAAAATATCTAAAAATGGCTAAATCGCTTAGAAATGGCTATATACCATCTAAAAATTGCTAAAAGTGCCTAGAAATATCTCAAAGCGTCATTTTTGGATTGTTGATTGTTAATGACTATTTCTGGGTGTCAATGAACTATTTTTGTGTGTCAATTAACCATTGGACGCCATTTAATGCATGAAATGATAAGAATGTGTTTGGTGGGCATCATTAAGTTGTTCTTGGGTGTCAATTAACTTAATATTATGTGTGAAGTATCCTTACACCCTATTTATTACATACAACCATATTTGGGAGTCATTGAGTTGTTTGTGGGTGTCAAACAAACTTATTTGGGCGTCATTATATTTTTTTGGTTGTCAATTACCCAAAGTCGTGATTTATCACATACAATATTTACGTGGGAGCTATTTTTATAATTTTAAGAGTCAATAAACCATTTTGGGTGTCAATTAACTAGCTTTGGGTGTTAATTAACTATTTCTGGGTGCTATTAAGTTATTATTGAGTGTAAAGTACCGTTATACCCTATTTAATATATACAACCATATTTGGGTGCCATTAAAATATTCTTAGGTGTCAAACAAACCTATTTGGGTGCCATTATGTTGTTTTTGGTTGTAAATTATCTTAGCCGTGATTTAACATGTACAATAGTCACTTGGGCACCACTTTTATATTTCTGGGTGTCAGTGAACTATTTTTGGGCGTCATTGAAACGTCTGAGTGTCAATTTAATGTTCGAGCGTCAAACAATTATTTTTGAGCACCAATAATTTGTTGTTGGGTGTGAAATACTCTTACTTTCTATTTAATGGGTAGAATAATATTTGGACACTATTCAATTGTTGTTGGGTGTTGAACAAATCTATTTGGGCGTCATTAAGTTGTTCCTGGGTGTGCGCCATTATGTTGTTTTTAGTTTTCAATTACCTTAGTCGTGATTTAACATGTACAATATTTACTTGGGCGTCTTTTTAGACTTCTGGGTGTCAATGAACCCTTTCTGGGCATCAATGAATCATCTTTAAGTGTCAATTAACCATTGAGCATTAATTCATACATAGTTTTGTTAACTAATTTTTTAATATTTTTCCAACAACTTATTTTTTCTCTCAACCTTAGATTTGTTTGAAGGTATTTTTTATCTCAAATCTAATATTTTTATTTTCTTCAAAAATTCATCACGGTTTAAAAATTATAAAAAACATTTTTTCTCTCATCACATCACATTTACATACCACTTTTGTATTTTTTCCTCTAAAATATATCAACATTAGTCTTGTTGGAATGCATTTTTCACAACTAATCCAATGATTTTTGTTTCATCAAAAAATTCATCACGGTTCAAAAGTTATAAGCAAAACAAATTTATTTGTCTATTACATAACCTTCACCAACCATCCAATTAATGCACGCCATGTCATCCTATCAAACCAACTTTCCCTAACCTTTTCTACGGACTGATTTGGGAGTGTTGCAGTAAGATTCATGCGTCAATTTTTGATTGGATCAGAAAGGGAAGTGGGAGAGGAGTGGACAGTGGAGTAGAAGATGGACTTGGAGCTGCGCCTGACGCGCGTGAGGGAGCGTGAGCTTGATCAAATTTTATACCCTCAAAATTTATCTTTATCAATATCTTCAGAATGCTATGCTTTTTAGTTCAACAATTTGTTCTCTTCCCCACCTCACCATCTTGAAGCACTTCATGTCTCCATCCTTTTTAGCTCAATATCTTCCTCTTTTCCAGTGAGAAAATCATGCTCCCCTCTTCACTAACTTAAAGCACTTGAAGTCTTTAGGAAGTAGAGTTCCAACAACAAAAAGATCTCAGACGAATACATATTTGCTATTCTTCTCTCTAGACAGAGTGCTAAAAACATATGTAGCTCTTTCTCATACTCAATTCATTCTAAATGTATATACCATGCTCCATTTTTGTTGTAAATGATGTAACTTTTGGTGAACACACCATTGTTATTAATTTTTCTATCATTTTATCTTTAGCCTACATTGTTGACACCTTCTTCCTCCTATCACCCATTCTTTTGTAGCATACCACATGCTGATGAGTGAATGAAGGCAGTCGACATGAGTCTTAAAACCTAAAAAAGTTTCATTCACTTTAATGATTTGTAAATTGTAAGAGATTGTCATTCCCAACCACAACGAGTAACATTTGTATGAGACGTGGGATGAACACAGAGAAGTGATTGAGATAGATGCCAATGACTTATCGGTAACATCTTCCAAATCAGTCAGAACGAGGTACTACTTTGCAGGATTATCTAGGATTCAAGTGCAGTTTGTACCATGATTGGTATGATTTAACAATCAAGATTGAGGTTCATAGTTAACCAAAACTTTAATAATAATTGATTAAGTATTTTGCAAACCTATCATTGGTAGATGAAAAAATGTAGCTAAACTACCTTGTATTCTTTTATTATATTACATTTGATAGGACATTTTAAACTAATACGAACTACCATCAACTAGGTGCATATACATATTTTTGCTTCATTTATTTATGCATTGTGTTTGTCAAATATTATTAGAATATATCCTCTGAGTGGATTGATTTTTGGTGACACAATCTTGGTTCATGCTATATTTTTGATTCTGGTTGTCAAAATATCTTTAATACTAGTACACATTGTAGTAAAATTCTAGTGGACGTGTTGAGCAATAGATGTTCAATCTAAACTTTAATCCTAGTTCACCCTAATTCACTCTCCTGTCTATCTTGCAATGTCAGTTGTTGGCTTTAACCACCAACTATAGGGCTGCGTACTTGGAGCATGCATAGTTCTGTGATACAATAACTGAGTCCTTTGAGCGGTTGTTTATGACTTTCTTGAGGTGCATGTCTTATAAGGCAACATTCACCATCTACACATACCAAGATGGTTTCATGGATGCAACAAGTAAGGAGGTTCCTCTGGCTAAATTAATCCTTGCATTATGCACCTATCATATAAAGCAAAATGCCCACTTGGATGCATGAATGTACTTGTAACATCCCATAATTTGAGGCCTTAGATAAAATGATCTTAAAAGGAATGATTGGACTACCCATATCAACAAGGTGCACCTCCTTTTCAAGGAGCCCATCTTTAAAGAACTCTATGGTAGAGTGCTAAGTTCAGAGTAGTACTAGGATGGGTGACTAGTCGGGATGTTGGTCTTGGCTTGCGTGTGAGTGAGGATAAAGCACACATTTAAGGCTAGTAGTGGTATGTGGGGCCAGTCATCATTCTTGAAATTCTACTAGAGCCTTGGGTAGTGGGGCAGGTGTTACAAATGGTATTAGAGTCAATTCTCCTCCAGTCGGTGTGACCGACATGGGCGTGTGACATGTTGATCTTTGAGTCGTGTGATCCAGGCATGTTGGAAAAGGCTATCTGAGTTGATGGGGCCACCCTTGCACTGGTAGTGTCCATGCATATTGGAAAGGGTTGTCCGAGTTGATGGAGCCACCCTTATGCTGGTAGCTGTGATCAGAAGCTGGGTCTACATGGTCCATTTGGGTCTCCACTAAAATGAGGAAAATTATAAGGCCATATAATTGAGCCTTGATGAGGACGTCAAGAGTTTAAGTGAGGAAGATTGTAGCATCCCATGATTTGAGGCCTCAGATAAAATGATCTTAAAGGAATGATTGAACTACTCATATCACAAAGGGGTACCTCCTTTTTAGGGAGCCCATCTCTAAAGAACTCCACAATTAAGCATGCTCAGCCCAGAGTAGTACTAGGATGGGTGATAGTCGCGAAGTTGATCTTGTCTTGCGCATGAGTGAGGACAACGCGTGCAGTTAAGGTTAGTGGTGGTCTGTGGGACCAGTTGTCATTCCTAAAACTCTACTAGAGCCTTGGATAGTGGGCCGGGTGTTATAGTTATAGTTTATTATGCTGACATATTTTGAAAGTGATGGATGTATCAAGCTTGTTTGGCAAAGAGGGCACATGACATGTTAGTTGTATGGGGAATAATAGAGGGTCCAATTAGAAATGATATTGAAACATACATTGATAACCCAAATGGCAAGTCCATAAAGACTAAAGAGAACCATGTCAAAGCAAGCAAGGGTGCAAACTAACATCAAGAAATCTCGACACAAGTGTAGGGACAAGATGCAAAATGAAAAAAGAGATGAGATTCATGTACCATGGTAGTTAAGATATGACAATCCACAATATTTTGGATGCATTCACTGGCCACGTCAATATGTCTTTCTAGCCTACATGTAAACATATTTCATTTGTGATTCATTAATGTATGTAGCACAATAGGAAATTAAAAAATGAAATAAGATTCATATAGAATGCAAAACATGATCCATAGAGACAATGTAAATGATATTCATACACACAATAAAACATGATTCTAGATTCATACATACAATGACACATGGATCATATAGTCAGTGATACATTATTCATACAAACAATATGTTGGTATTAATTATATAAAAATAACAGTTCATAAAATATTATTTTATATGAATCAATATACATAAATATTAGTTTTGTTCATCAAAAGTAGCAAAAATCCTTATTCCTTGAGGGAGGACTAAGTAGCAATCTGAAATCACTTTCTCTACAACTTCTTTGATGATGGTGTCTGCATTTGATAGCACAAATAATGTGGCCAATCTGTAAGAAGTTGGATAAGAGATGCCATTTTGGTTCACTAAACAAAGAGTTACTATGAGATATGCCCTATCCAATGTTGCATCATCAAAGTTATGAATAAGACACAACCACTAGAATCATGTTGTTTAGGTACCAATGGAATTTCTAGTTGCCATTCATCCCAATTGAGGATGCTCCTTGTGACCTCAAAATAATTCTACACAATACCCATAATATGACCCAAGAGAAGTTGGTAAGAATCCTCAAAATCTTCTCGGGTGATATACTGTTAAGGAAAAAGTATTTTTTGGATGAAAATCAACGACATACAAACAAAACAACCTATATCCATGACGTCAAAGAAGTAATGCATGTAGTTTTAGTAGAAATCTCTAAAACTTTTTTATAAATGTAAAAAAAAACTAAAACGAATTACAAAATCACATCCAGAATGGTTGAAGTCCTTGTTTTATTGAAATAATGACAATTAACTATATCCTCGATAGTTATCCATTCTTCTTAATGATTATGACCCTTTTTACAATTTTCTTTGTTCATGTTCGTGATGATATTTTCCTTTTCAAATGAATAATAGGAAGTCAACCATGTTATAAAGGAAACACGATGCATAAAATTGTGAACCATGATTCACTATGATATCTACCAAGATTCAAATAACATCAACATGATTTATGTACCTTTAACACTATGAGCCATGATTTACTCTATAAGTAAGAGTAGTAAAACATTATTCACTATATACTAAACCAACATTTCAAGTAGTGGTGAAACCAAGATACCATTTGTATAAAACTAGATTTTCAAGCTGTCGTGTGACCGTGATATAATCTACACTAAACCATCATTCACTACAATATTGTACTAAGATTCAACCTATAAAAATCTAGCATTCCAAACCATGATTCTATCTATAATTAACCATAATTCAAAGAAACAACGTTCCTAAGATCCAGTCTATACTAAACTAATTAACATTCCACATAGTACTGAATACTGATTTAGTATGTGTGAATTATCATTCAAAGAAGCAATGAACCAATGTGCATACTAAGAATGTAGATATGAAGCATATTCTTTTTACTTCCACTTTGAGGATACCACTTCTTTTATTTTGATCTCACATATTTCTACCTAATGTCAAAATAATGATTGCATCATTATACATATGGTACAAAATGGAACACAATACATAATTATAAGATGATTAACCACCATTCCTATCCTTCTTCCTCCTCCTCATACTTGTTGGCCTTCTCTTCATTCACCTTCTCCTCATCCTCATCCTCCTTGTTCTTAACCTTCTTCTTGTTGGCCTCAACCTCCTCATCTTCCTTATTCTTGACCCAACCTCCTTTTTCTTGGCATCAATCTCCTCCTTCTTGACCTCAACCACCTCCTCCTTCGTCTTGGCCTCATCCTCATCCTCCTTTTTGTCCTCATCCTCTTCCTTATTCTAGGCCTCCTCCTCCACTTGATCATTCTTCTTCCTATCCTTCTCCTCTTTATCATCATCGTCCTTCTTATTCTTCTTGTCCTTAGTCTCATCTTACTCCCTTTTCTTAGTCTCAACCTCATCATCCTCACTCTAAATCATCAACTCATTCTCTTTCATCATTGTCTCATAGTTGTCCATACTCTTATTTTCCCTTTATTCATCTGCTCAACTGTATTCATTGTTCTTCTTAGCACCCTCCATTAGTTTACATGCAATTTGCATGACTCCATTAGAATAATCAACATATGTGCCATTGGGAGATATATCAATAAGAACCTCAATTGGCTTGTCATTATCATGTAAAGCAAGCCATAGTTTCAAAGTTTCAAAATGTTAAACTTCTTGTTGAAGGTCTTCATATAGGACCTTATCTGATAGGACGTCTTCTTATGAGAGGTCATCTTCTTATATGAGATCTTCTTATGGAAGGTCTTCTTCCTCTCAGAGGACTTATAAAAAATGATTTATCTTCCACATATTCTAGGAGCAGGATAAGGTTGCCTCTCTTTTGTTTCAAAATATCTCTTCCCACATTCTTTTCCATTTTCTTAAGCTTTTACAAGTAATAGCCTTATTGTAGTACTCATTCTTCATGATCAATCACTGTACAACTTTTATTTTTGGATTTCATTCATCTTCTTATTGATCATTTCTCGACTTGCATGTATAAAACAATTGGTACCTCTTTGCAACCCACTTGGTCATAGAAAACAACCAATTTCCATCCATTATTGCTTTCAGATTAGGAGTAATGGGAACATGAGTCCACATGCAAAATGTTGGGGATGACGACAACATTCCACCACCATTGATGATGTCTATGTAGTGTACATGCATTGAAGACAATATTGTTATTATAGAATTGGGATCCAGTTCATAAGGTATCCATATATTCAGACTGAAACGAACTAGCATTCAAGTAGAAACAAAAACCAGATTTGGGTTTGTTGTCAACTTACATAAACCAATACTCACATTTCGATGACAATACGAAGTATGTAATCAAACCGTATCTAAAGATTAGAAGTAAAAAGAAGGATAAAATCATAACAATATTAGGTGCATATCTCCCATTTCCTATGTAATATTTTTTTCTATAATTGGACATTCCTTGATTTAGGTAGAGGACAAAATAACCAACCAATTTGTACTTCTTGATGATGGGTATG